>CM036999.1:625140639-625816473 GCA_020854095.1 Dasyurus viverrinus | reverse complement strand
ACACTGGTCAAACCGGACCAGCACCAGCAGTGACTGGGGATGGAAGGCTGCTTTGGGCTGGGGAGGGGGCTTCCCCGGGACGGGAGCCCCGCCTGGAAGCACGGCTGGGCAGGGGCTTCGGGGCAAGTTCTTGGCAGAGTTTAGTGTTTCAAAGATGGCTGGGAGTGTTTAGAAAGGGAAGTGCTGGGTGCGAGGGAGCCTGTGGCCGGGCACTTGGCTCCTTCTCGGTCAGTGGCGCAGGAACAGGGGCGTCCCTCGACGTCGAGGCCGTCCTACGTGCACTTGGGGCCGGTGGGACGGGCCTGGGGCAGCCGGTGGCCGCTGTGACCCGGCAGGACGTCCTCCCGATGGGGAGCGCCAGGGCTGGGTGCTCACCGCTCTCACAGGGGCTCGGGGGGGGGCAGCTAACGCTGGAAGGAAGACCCTTCCTCACTAAAGAAAGCAAGCTTGGCAGAGAGGTCGGTGTAAAGCCTTCCAACTTGGTTTCAAAAATAAACTTCCTAGGGCCAAGATGGAGGAAGCCTGCAGTCGGCAGCCCGTCTGAAAAAGGCCCCAGAAAAGAAAGCCTCCCAGGGCTTGGTCCCACATAGGGCTCGGTCCCACACACTCAGACAGACCGTATCCAGAGCTCTTAGACGGGACGGCCCCCTCCGTGCTATCATGCTCCACTTTGGGCACTGTGTTTTAGGAAGGAGGGGGATAAAGGGAAGGGTCTTGGGGATGACCTCCATGGGGGTGGTGGGCTGTAGGGTCAGGGCCAGCTTGGGGGTGACCTCTGTGGTGATGGGCTTTGGGGTTGGGGCCAGCCTGGGGGTGACCTCCGTGGTGGTGGGCCATGGGGTCAGGGCCGCTTGGGGGTAACCTCTGTGGCGGTAGGCCGTAGGGTCAGGGTCGCTTGGGGATGACCTTAATGGTGGTGGGCCGTGGGGTTGGGGCCAGCCAAAGGAGCCAGAGACAGTTAGCACGAAGGAGAGAGACCCAAGGACGGGCACTTGTCTCCGGGTGTGTGAGGGACGTCACTGGGAAGGGAGGTGAGACTTGTTTTGCTTGAGCCTGGAGGGGAGATTCTGGGAGAAGGGAGAGAGGCTTTGTGAGCCCAGGAAATCTCGCTTCCCGTCCACTGTAACCACTGGTGCTGCTAAGGGGTGGAGAGGGCGGCCCCCAAGCCAGCCGCGCCTCCTCCTGGAGACCCCCAGGCTGTCGGTGGGCTGCAGGGAGGGGTTGAGTGCGACGAGCAGATCAGTGTGAATCAGTGCAAGTGAGCAGAGGGGGGGCTGGATTTGGAGGGCTGGATTTGGGGGGCTGGATTCAGGGGGAGTGGATTTGGGGGCCTGGATTCAGGGGGCTGGATTTGAGGGCCTGGATTCAGGGGGACTGGATTTGGGGGGGCTGGATTCAGGGGGCTAGATTCAGGGGGCTGGATTCAGGGGGACTGGATTTGGGGGGGCTGGATTCAGGGGGCTAGATTCAGGGGGCTGGATTCAGCGGGAATGGATTTGGGGGGCTGGATTCGGGGGGGGGCTGGATTCAGGAGGATGGCGTCTCACAGGAGTGTGGAAGCCTTCATTTTAAGGCCACACAAGTGCAGGGCAGGGGGTTTGTGGCCAGGTAAGAGGTTCTGAGGAAAACACCTGGGGTGGTTGGGGGGGGCTCACAGCCCTCGCCGATCCAACATGGCGGCCGGGGCTGCAGGAGAACGCCGGAGAGTCTGGTGGGAGCTCGCTGTCTCCGACCGTTCCCGTTCATGGCGCCACGTGTTAGAGCTTGTGTGCTAGACACAACAACAAAAGGTTGTGTCCAGAAGGAGGCTGGGGAGAGCTAGCGGCCAGGCCGGGGCGGGGCTTGGGGATGAGGAGCGCTAGTCGGGGGCGTGGGGGGCTCCATCCTACCTGGCCCCAAGGGCCAAAAGCAGGAGGAAGAAGAGCTTTCTGACAATTCCAGTTGCCCATAAGCACGAGCTACCTCAAGGTATTTTAAAGAATTTGATTCATTTGATTTTTTTAGCAAACACACAAAACGCGCCTTCGCTCGCGCCGCCGCCGTAGCGGTTTCCTCACCAGAGAGCTTCCCAGGCGGTGAGAGAACGAACTGGGCGGAGCGCGGCGCCTTCGAGTGGTAGAGAACAGGATTTGTCAGGACTGGGACCCGGGTCTTCGGTTCCTGGGCACCTCCCGCTCCACGCAGCCCAAACCCGGCCTTTTGGTTTTACTGACGGGGAAGCAGCTGAGGGCCGGCGAAGGGAGGGGAGACCGTGGGCACGAAGCTGCACACACAGCGTGGCCAGCAAGCGAGGGGCAGCCCCTTCTCATAGCCACGGGTCCTCCCCCTTCCTCCCCGCTCCCAGGCCGGCCGCAACAGCCAGAACTAGACCCCAGCTCCTTCGTGGTCGGCCGGTCCGACTCCGAGGCAGGGAGGGCACAGAGTCTGAGATCCGAGCTGGAAAACTGGCCCCCTGATTTAGGCCTTCCATCCCCCAGCCCTGACTCTCCACCAAGCCGTGTTTCCCCTTTGCTTGAGAGAGCACCCAGTCGTGTGCGATGATTGTCAGGCCCAGAGCCAGGGTCTGACCCCAGCTCGGCGACTCCCAGCCTTCTCCTCCTGCGCCATCCAAATCCAGCCCCCTCCTTGCCTTGGCTCCTTGGGGGGAGCGGGGGCTGACCTGGGACCCCCCTATCTTCTGCAGGCTCTGCTGGACCTCGGGGGATCCCCCAACTACAAGGACCGCCGGGGGCTCACTCCCTTGTTCCACACAGCCATGGTGGGTGGAGACCCTCGATGCTGTGAGCTGCTGCTCTACAACCGGGCCCAGCTGGGCATTGCTGATGAGAACGGCTGGCAGGAGATCCACCAGGTCCTGGGGGGCAGAGCCTGGGGAGGGGCCGGAGGCGGGGCCAAGGGCGGGGATAGAGGGGACCCAAGGCTGGGGCCAAGGGCCAGGGGTGGAGGGGGTGAGCTGGGGAGGGCGCAGGCCTGCGTTTCCTGAGGTAGGAGGGGTGACGGGTTAGGAAGATGGGCACCAGGGGCCCGAGTCCCTGAGGTTGGTGGGGCTCGGGGTGCGTGTGCTCGTCTGGGACTCTGAGGACCCCAGGGATGGAGGGTCCCTGAGGACAGCGAGCTCTGGGAGCCGGAAGGGAACTCGCCACAGACTTTGCTCCTTCTGCTCCCTGCTCAGGCCTGCCAGAGAGGGAACTCCCAACACCTGGAACACCTGCTGTTTTATGGGGCCGAGCCAGGCGCCCAGAATGCGTCGGGGAACACGGCCTTGCACATCTGCGCCCTCTACAACAAGGTCTGTCTGGGCAGGGGCTCTCCGCCTCCCGGCCTCCCTCGCCTCCACCCCAGCCCTTCCCTTGGGTCCCCCCGCCCCGTCACCTGCAACACCTCCTAGTGTGCAGTGTCAGGGTTGTGGGAATGAAGCGTTTGTGTCACATTTGGGGAAACTGAGCCTCAGGATGAGCCAGGGACATCCCAGGCCGCCCAGGGCAAGCTCTCTGGTCCTGCTGATGGTCCAGGACACCGAAGGTCTCTGGGACCTGGCTGGTGTTTGCTGAGCCCCCGATGATCGTCCTATGAAGCCCCTGATGATCTGCCAGGGAAGCCCCCGATGATCTGCCAGGGAAGCCCCCGATGATCGGCCTGTGACGCTCCCAAGCTTCCCTCGTGGAGTCCATCAGTTTGGAGGCCTGGAGTCCCCCAGAGTCCCTCCTGCCCCCCGACTGTTCTTGATCCAGCCGTCCTGAGCCGCCGCCCGCCGGGCAACAAGCCACGCTCCTTCCTGCCCTCAGCAGAGGCGACCTCCCACACGAGCACCCGCTTCCACTGACCCAGAAGCCTGGAGTCCCCGAGGCGCCAGGGATCTCAGCAGTTGTCTGGGTCACTCAGGAAAGATCTCCTCGCCTCCATTTGCACACCCCCGGCGCCGGGAAGCTCATCACTCCCCAGGACAAGCACCTCCCCTTTGGAGCCGCAATGAGCGAGTCTCCTCCGGCCAGCCTGACATTTCCCTCCCGCTCCCTGCTCCTGGTTCCCCCCCCCCCCGTCAGCCTTCACATTGGCCGAGCGTGGGTCTCCCCGGCCCCGAGTCTTCTCCCCGGCCCGGGTCCTGCGCAGTGTCCCTCGGGGTCCCGCGAGCCTCACCAACGCCTTTCTTGTAATGGGTCACAACCCTGTAGAGGAGGGTCCGAGCGGAGCAGGGGACAGTGGGCCCTCCCCCGGCCGCCGGGGTCCTCCCGTGAGCGTCCCCTCGTGCTGTCTGAGCAGAGAAGCTCTTTCCTTGGATGCTACAGATCACAGCAGGTTGAGCTTGTGCTCTACTTGGATCCTCAGATCTTTTTCAGCCGAGGCAGTCCGTTTCCTCATCTGTTAAATGGGGATAAAATTAGCCCCCACCTCTGAGTATTGTTATGAGGATCAAATGAAATCATGTCTGTAAATCTCCTTGCCCAGTGCCTGGCACACAGTAGGTGCCCTACAGAGGCTTCCCCGCTTTTCTCTCCTGTTTTTATATTTAACCCCAATACAGGCTCCAATGTCATTTTATTTAGCCCATTCCATTCTCTGTCCTCTTGAGGATTTTGCTTCCGCCTTCTGCCCAAGATAAAACCGGGAGCGCAGGGGAGCCCAGGAGAACTCCGTGCTTGGCACTGGAAGAGTCGGGTGTTGTTCGGGAGACAGAACGAACCGGGAGCGGGAGAACGTTCCCGGATGGGAAGAGGCCGGGAACGCAAACTCTGAGCCCCTGAGCCGGACCTGAGCCCCGGGCTTGTCACTCCGGAGGCAGCGGGCGAACACCTGCAAAGGGAGAGGGGCTCCAGGAGCCAGGCTGGCCCCTCTAGGGCAGAGCACTCCGCGTGAACCTCAGAGAAGCGCCGGATTCGAACAAAGCGCTTGAAAAAGCCTCTCGTGCTGTTCTTACCGGGAAAGACGGAGAGCCGTATTCGAGGGAGCCGGACCCAAAGCCGCCACGAGTGGTTCAGTGCCAGCTGGGCGGGGGCTCTCCGGGGAGCGCCCCGAACGTCCGGGCACGGTTTTCTTCATGACATATTTGTGGGCGACACCGTCGGGACCCGAAAAGGCCTCGATGCGATGGAGAGGAAATTCGTGGGAATCAATGAGTCTTAGCCCTGGGTTCGGAACGTCAGGGTCACGGTCCCAAGGTTTTAAGCAAACTTCAGACTCGGCACTTGGGGGGGAATAGGGAGCAAGGGTTGGTTAAGCGCCTGCCGGGTGCCCGGCACTGTGCCGAGAGCTTTACCAATGTCTCAGCTGAGTCTCCCGCAAGCCTGCGTTTGTGTCTCGGCGGAGGGGCCGCAGGGCTCGCTGTTTCCTTCTCCAACTCCCGTTACGGTCTGAGGCAAACAGAGGCAGGCGACTTGTTCAGGCTCACACAGGTAGGAAGTGTCTGAAGCTGGATCTGAACTCCGGAAGGCGAATGGGTCTTCCTGACTCCGGCCCAGCGCTCTGCCCCATGCTCCAGCATGACACCCACCTAACAAACAGGGAAACCGAGGCCGACGGGTTAAACGAGCTGGTGGGTGTTGCAGGCCCGGCTCTAGGCCCCGGGCCACCTGGGGAAGTGCGGAAGCCCCCAAGCCTGTGCAAGAACAGGGACGCGGAGGCAGCGGCCCCGCTGCCCTCACCAGCCCCACCTCGGGCGCGGGCCCTGCCATCCCACAGACTTGTCGGGACTCTGGGATGTTCGGCCTGGACAAGCGGCGGTGCAGGGGACGAGGCGGCTCTGTCCATGCTTGAGGGGCGGCTGTACTTGTCCAAACTGACCCGAGAGAAGCCATGAGCAGGAATCGCACACTTAGCCCTCCTGGCGTGCGGAGCTGTCCGAGGTACCTGCCCTCGCTGGAGCTGGAGACCCAGCAGCGGCCGGACTGACCGCTCGTCCCTTATGCCGGGGGCCACGGTGTGGCCTGGAAGGTCACCGAAGGGAGCCTGCTGGGGGTCTGTGTCAGCTATGGGGCGTTACGTGGGCTGCAAATCTAAGCGCCTTCTGCTTTTGCTTCCACCCAAACCTGGATGAAGGGAGGTGAGAACCAAGCCAGGGAGAGCCGCGAGGGAGACCTGCGGGGCCGGTCTCTCAGCCTGACGTCAGATACTCTCCAAGCTGAGGGCCCGATTCCGAACCCCCCGATCTCTGCCCTGACCACTGAGACATCACCAAGCCCGAGCTCCGCCCTGCTGCTCTCCTGCTGCCTCTGCTGACCTGGCAACGTCCTCGTCTGGCTAGCCCACTCTTGACCCTCCTACGGGACCGACCACGGCCCTCCCTCAGCATCCCCCACATTGGATCCTTGAGAATTTTGCCAGGAATTGGCTGTCGAGCCTGTCAGCCTAGAACGGGAGGAATCCACCTCTTCGCTCTTGTGAAAATCAGGATAAGCGCCAGCCTCCAATCTTAGAATCGTAGGATCTGGGAGCTGGAAGTCCTCAGAGAACCCTCATCCGCGGCTCTCATTTTACAGATGGGAGAAATGGAGAAGGCGCCCAGATCCGCCTCCCTGACTTCTCCCCGTTCCTTCCAGTTCTGCCTTCTTGGGCACTTCTCCCACTCGGCAAGATTTTCAAGGTCCATTGCCATGGTCCAGAGGGCGAAAGGGAGGCCTAGGGTGCACCCCTGGCTCCAGACAAGGGCCGGTAGCGGGGTTTAGAGAGAGGAGGGGTCTCTGTGGTCCAGAACCAAGAAAAAAATAGTAGCATCTCCAAGTCTTGGAGATCTCAGCACTGGTCCTGTTGTTCAATACCCTTTGTGATTCCACGTGGGGATTTCTCCGCAGAGGTTCTGGGGTAGTCTGCCATTGCCTTTTCCAACTCATTTTACAGAGGAGGAAACTGAGGCAAACAGGGTGAAATGACTTACCCAGGATCACACAACTAGTGAGGGTCTGAGGCTGGATTCTAGCTTAGGAAGAAAATTCTTCTGGCTTCGGACTTGGTGCTCTAGCCACTGCACCACCCAGCTGCCTTTCAGCGTTCACCCTGGTCTCTAGACTTACTCTGGACAGATTCCTGGCTGGTCTCGTCTCCAAGCTCCGCCTTCAGCGATGGGGAGCTCTCCCGAGCTGCACGTGGGACCAGCCGTCTCTCAGGAGCCTCGGTCCCCTGCCACACGGCCATTCCCGGGTCTTCACCTGGACCCTGACCCTCCCACCCTCTGCTGCCAAAGGCCCCTGAGCCCCACTCACCTCCGGCTTTCGGCCCCTTGATTCCTCCTTCGCTCCTCGACTGCTGAAAAGAGGAGAAAGCTGCGCCTGTTCAGAAATCTCCCGCGGGGTCCTGCTGCCCGGGGGCAGGCCCTCAGCCGGCCTTCCCCAGAGGCTTCTGCCTGGCTCCCTCACCTGGCTGAGCCTCTGGGGCCTCCCGCGGAACATCCGGGAAACCAGACAGGGCGCTTCATGCGCCCGGGAGCACTTTCTGCGCCCAGGAGCGATTCCTGCGCCCGGGGGTGATTCCTGCGCCCCTTGGCGTCTCCTTGGGGTTTAAGCTCTGGAGGCTGCGCCAAGGCTTTGGGCGCCCCGCGTCTTCTTCCAAGCTTGCTTTGGATGTTGCTGCCTCCAGGGAGCCCCCAGGACCCCAGCAGGAAGTATTTCCCCCCCACAAGGGTGGGCCTATGTCCGGATTGTACCACATCGCTCGTTGCAGCCTTCGGAGGTCGTGGCCGCGCCTGACACCATTCGCTGGGCGAGTGAAGGGCGGACCGAGACGTCTCCCGGAGTTTCTCGAGGGCCTTTGGAACCCGCTGTCTGAGGACGCACTCGGGTCCTCCCCCGGGCTCACCTGTGGCCAGGACTGGGGCTGAAGGGGACCCCGCCCAGGGAAGGAGCCTCTGGCAATCCCAGAAATCATCCCCGGGGGCCTGGCGTCTCTGGGGGGGCTTGATGGGTCTGTCCAGTTATCGGCTCTTCCAGGACTGGCTCGGGGCCTCTCCCGGCCTCCGGTGAGAGCCTTCCAGGGTTGTTGTCGATGGAGAAGCCCCTCCCCATACAGCTGAGCCCGGAGGGCCTCTGCCTTCGGCCAGGCTGGCTGCCGGCCCATTGCTGAGCCCGTACTAAAGGCTGGCCGGCCCTCCAGCAGGACACAGGAGAGCCCGGGGTGACCCACAGGCCGCGGCCGCGCCGAGTAGGACCTTCATGGATAGTCGGGAGACTCTGAGGCCCCAGCCAGGACAGCGCCGCCTTTTTGTCTACTTGAAGCAAGAGCCCCTGGGTCTGAGGAGCCCCAGCCCAGCTGGAGGCCGACAATCTCAGGTTTCCGGCATAAGCCTTTTCCTATGGAGGTGCTGTCATTCATGCAAGAGCATTTATTAAGTGCCTACTATGTACCAGGCGCTGCTGGAGGCACAAGAAGCGGGGAAGAAAGCATCCCCCCCCCCCAGAATCCCTGCCGGGCCCTCCAGGCACCTCATGGGCAGCTCCAGGGGCTGGCGGCCCCTTGTCTTCCTCACCTTCCCGGCTCTTGGCTCCCGCACGGCTGAGGCTCAATGAGTGTTTGTTGCGCGAATGAATGAAATGTGCTGAGGAGCCGGATCAAGAAGGGAGCCCAGGAGGCTCAGGCGGGAGTGAGTAAGCGAATCTGCACAAGGTCATTCTAGGGGAAGATGCAGGGAGCTGAGGCCGGGAGGGAGGAAGCGCCTCAGCGGCTGCTGGGGGTCAAAGAGCTGCTCTGAAGGCGCCCCCCTCCCCGGGGAAGTTCAGGACGGCCCCGCCCCCGCCCCCGGGCCAGGGGTCCGCCCTTCCCCATCCTTCACACCAGGCCACCCCCTGGGGATGCCCCAGATTTGCCTGGGGGCTCTTCCCCTCCCCTGGTCTGCCCTAACCCTGAACCTCTCCCCCAACCCTCCCTGCAGGAGACGTGTGCCCGAATACTCCTCTACCGGGGGGCCAACAAGGAGGTGAAGAACAACAACGGACAGACACCGTTCCAGGTAGAGAGCCCGGAAAGGCTGGGGCGGGGAGGGAAGGAAGCAGGGGCGAGCCCCGGAAGGAAGGAGGGCTGGATAAGGAAAACAAACGTGGAAGGTGGAAAAGAAGGAGTGAAGGATGGGAAAGGAGAGAGAGGAGGAGGAGGGGGAGCACCGGAGAGAGCGGAAATGGAAAGGAGAGGAAAGGAAGAAGGGGGTGAGAGTTAGGGTGACAGGGAGATGGTCAGCAAGTGGACAAGCATTGATTAAGCGCCTGTTGTATGTCAGGCCCTGTGCTAGGGTTGAGGATGCAGAGAAAGGCAAAGCTAGACCCTCTGTTGAGGCCGTATTCGGAAGGCAGCCCTGTACAAAGAGGATGTGCGAGCCACTGGAGAGAGTTCATGGAGAGAAGACATTAGCAGCAGGGGGTTCTCCCAGGAGGGGGTCTTAATTAGCAGGGAGGTTAGGAGGCAGAGAGGGGGAGGGAGGGCATGGGGGGCACCCAGAGAAAAGGCCTGGGGCCAGGGGCTGGAGCGTCATCTCAAGGAGCAGCAAGGCCGGTGGTGACAGGAGAAAGCAGAGGGGAAGGCAGGAGGCAGGAGGGAGCACTGGAAGCGGGAGGGAGAGGACACGGAGAGGGCTTGGCTGGAAGAAGGGTGAGAAGGGCTCAGAGAAGGGACCGAAAGAACAGAGGAAGGAGGGAGAGCGAGGATAGAATGGGGAGGACAGAGAATGAGGGGGTGAGGGGGGAGTGGTGGAGAGGGGCTTCTGAGGAATTGGGAGGGGAAAGGAACAAAGGGGAAGTGGGGAAGAGGAGGCAGGAGGAGGGGATCCAGGTGATGGCTAGGAGAGGTGGCAGATGGGAAGTAGAGGAGAGGGTGATGGGAGGAGGGGGGCCCGGGCCAGGAAGGACCCAAAGTGTGGAAGGGGTTGGGGAAAGGAGAGATGAGGATGTGGGGAGAGCGGTATGTATGGGGGGCTCTTCCCCCCATGACCCATGAGCATGGGTTTGGAGGCACAGGGTCAAGTTAGGCTTGCTATGGTGACTCCTCTTACCTGGCCCCGGGGTCACCTCCTCTCTTCTCTTCCCCATTCCGGGCCAGGTGGCTGTCATAGCCGGCAACTTTGAGCTGGGGGAGCTGATCCGAAACCACCGCGACCAGGATGTGGGTGAGTGAGGCGGGAGCTGGGGGCCGGGGGTGGTCGGGGCCGACATGGCGCGCTCCGGAGGGAGGAGAGTGTGTGGCGCCTGATCCTACGGGGGCAGGGCTGACGGAGCGTTCTGGGGAGTGGGGGGCTGTGCTGGCCCCTAGCCAAGCTCATCCCCCCTTTCCCCTTCTTCCCCATCTCTGCCTCCTCCCTCCCACAACTTCCTCCCTTATCTTTCCATCTCCCCACTCTCACCATCGGGCTCTCCTTTCCTCATTTTCTATCTGATTCTCCTTTCATCTAATCTTTTATCTCTTCACAACTCTCCCTCTTCCCTTCTCTCATCCCTATATAACGCCTCCATTTCTTTCCAACTCTGTTTTCCTTATCTCCTCAAACCCTTGTTCCCCATCTCTTCTACTTTTCCATCTTTATTTGTTCTCTTTCTTCTCTTATGTTTCTTTCCCCATCTCTCACCTCCCTCTTCCATTCCCCCCATTTCTCTCTCAAACTCATCTACTTCTACTCTCACCTCACTCTCCTTTCCCTGCTTCCCTCCCTCCTCTCCGCTTTCACCCTCCTCTTTTCCACTTGCCCTTCTCCCCCTTTCTCACTGTTCCCTTTTTCATCTGTTTCCCTCTATCCTCATACCTCCCTTTCACTTCCCAACCTCACTTCTCTCCCTATTGCTTCCTTTATCGTGCATCTTCCCACCTTCTCCTCTCCTCTCCTCTTTCCCTCTGCTGCATCATCTCTCTTCTTCTCCATCCTTATCCAATCTCTCCTTCCCCCCAACTCCTATCTTATCTTCCCCTGGTCCTCTCCCTTCTCTCCTCTCCCTCTTCTCATATTCCTTCCCTCCATCATCTTCACCGACTCCCCTGTTTCCCCAAATCTCTTTTCTCCCTCATCTCCACTCTCACCCACCCTACTAGTCCCCTTCCAGGAGTCCCCCAAGTATGCAGCCCGTCGGAGGGGGGGTCCACCGAGCACAGGGTTGACCGTGCCCCCGATGCTGCTCCGTGCTAACAGCGACACCAGCATGGCACTGCCCGATTGGATGGTGTTTTCGCCCTCTGGGCCCCCCGGCCCTGGCCCTGGCCCTGCCCCAGCGGCCCCAGCTCCGACAACCCCCTCTACCCCAGGCACCAAACTCAGCAGCGGCACTCTTCGTAGTGCCAGCAGCCCTCGGGGTGCCCGAGCCCGCTCCCCTTCCCGAGGGAGGCACCCAGAGGAAGCAAGGAGGCAACCCCGGGGACGGCCCAGGTAGGGGGAACTGCTGATATCCTCAAAACCCTTCTTTCCTGTTCCCAAGACCTCTTATGAATGGCCAAAGCAGACCCCAGCCCCTCCTCTCCTGGCCTTCTGTTCTACGGATGGCCAGGAATATCCCATTACTCTTCCCACATCCCAACTCTCTCTCCCCACGAACATTCAGGGAAATCTCCATTCCCTCTAATCTTCTTCCACTTCCAATATCCCCTTCCCCAATAAAAGTCCTAATATTCATCCCTCCCCCTTCTTTCAATATGCTCCTTCCCCCTTCCCTTGCCCTCAATATTCCTCTTTCCTATGGATGGCCAGGAAAGCCCCACACTCCCTTTTAAATCCCTCTTCTCCCCCCTTCCTCATGAATACTTCAACTCCCCTATCCTTCTTTTTCCATGACTGTTCCCAGTGCCTCCACCCCTCCTCCCCATGATGACCATAGATCCTGTCAGTCCTACTTTTCAGCCCACAGATGATCTAGGAATCCCCAGATCTCTGTGAATTATTTATTCTCCAGAGGTCTCCCGCCTCCTTCTTCCTCGTGGCTGTCCAAATGGCCCTTATCCCTTCTTTCCTATTCCAGCACCTTCCTTTTTTAGGGATAGTCAGGGAAACCCTCCGGTCTCCCATCCTGCTTTCCTAACCTCATCTTTAGAGAAGCTCAGGGTATCCCTAACTTCCACACCCACTCCTCAATCGCTCCTGTTTCATTTCCCATTTTCTCTCTCCCTATCAAAGAATCGCAGGCAGATCAAATTCTCCAGATGCTCAAATTGGTTTTCTAGGACCCCTTCAGTGCATCCATTTTAAAAATAAATAGGCCCTTTCTACCATGCCCAGAAGGCTATGCCCAGCACTAGGAAAGGTATGAAGATAAGATGCAATGCCTGTTCTCACAGCACTTATAGGCAAGTCAGGATGATGTTCAACTTTCAATTTGTCAAGCAGGGCAGAAGTCTCTGTTAGAGTGCCGTGGGTCTCTTTCCTCAGCCCCCACTGACATTTGGATAGTCGGCTGATCAAATGTGACGCTAGCCAGGAGCTGGGAAGGAGAATTAGAGATTAAATGCGTTAGAACCCAAGAGAATCTTGTCAGACTAGAACCATAGGCAAAAGGGCTGATTATTTTAGGATGAAATTCGATAGGAATAACTATAAAGCCCTCCCCGAGGGACACAACAGCCCAAGTGCAGGATATACAGACGTAATTCAGGAGAGATGCTTTGTAGCTCTCAGTGGACTACCCGCTTGGTACAAAGCGAATTTGACTTAGGACGGAGGAGCAGAGATAGTTTTCTGAATGAGGGGGGATCACCGGAAGCCTCCTGCCCTCAGCGGGCAGTAGCTGGAGTATTACACAAAGTACTGTGCTCAGCTGGGGGGGGGGGCATATTCTAGGCAGGTCCTTGACATCTTGGAACTTATCTAGAGGGTGACTGGGGGGGGGGGAAGAAGGAACTTAAAACTGGGCCAGGCCAGGATTGGTTGCAGGAACTGGGGGGTTGGTCAGAAGCAGAAAGACCGAGGGATGTGGGCTAACTGGTTTCCACTCTCTGAAGGGCTCTCACTAGGAAGGGGTCGAGTCTTGCTTTGCTTTATCAGAGTAGAGCTGGAACAAGAACAGTGACTTTCATGGAGGTAGATTTCCACTTAAATTGGCCAGAGCCGGATGCCCGCTGAAGGGGCTTTAGCTGGGATGCCACGATGTGGGACGGGATCCGGCCGGTATCTTCGGCCCCTTCAGCTCTCATGTTCTGCAGTCCAGAGTAGGGAGGGTCAAGCCATTTTGTAGAAGGCTTCAGATGCCAAGCAAAGGAACCTGGACTTGTTTCTGGGAACCATAGGGATCTATGGGTGTTTCCCGAGCAGTGCAGGGATATGGACACAGTTTAAGACTGAGAGGAAAGGAAACTGAAATTTTCTGAAAAACAGATTGTAAAAGAAGGGGTTGTGGATGAAGAGACTATAATAAGTCTCTAATGAGACTACCTTGGGGTGGGGATAGCTCCGGAAAGGGACTGAAGCCCCTGGTCACTCTTCCCTGACTTTCTGACTCCTTTCCACTTAACCCTCCCATTCGACATGCCCCAAGCCCCCTCCCTCTCTCCCCTCCCTTCCCCTACCCCACAGTCTCCTCTGGACCAATCCTGTCCTTCAACACTCCTTATATATATATATCCCAGCTCCAGTGGGACACCCAGAGAGGGGCCATCTGGGGGCACAGGGGGATCCGGGGGCCCTGGGGGCTCCCTGGGAAGCCGGGGACGGCGACGGAAGCTCTACACGGCAGTACCGGGACGCTCCTTCATGGCCGTGAAGCCGTACCAGGCCCAGGGCGAGGGGGAGATCTCCTTGAGCAAGGGAGAGAAGATCAAAGGTACCCGGGGTTGGGGTGGTGGGATGGGCTTGGCGGGCATGTGGGCGGGTGGAATCAGCTCCCTGTGGGCCTCCTCTGTGTAGGGTCCCTCCCCCGGAGGAGCTGAGGATCTAGTTGGGGAGACGGGACAGAGAAGTGCAATAGAACAATGTAGTTCTGGTTTCCTCAGCGTCGGGACCCGCTCCAGAGGGCACCGGGGCCTGTGACTAAGTAGGAAGTTCTGCCCAAGGGGCAGAAAGAGCTGAAGCGATCTGGGGAAAGCTGGTAGCTTAGGTGTGTTTGGTGGGAGAGCCTGCCCGCACTGACCGGCGCCTCCCGCACTGACCGGCGCCTCCCGCACTGACCGGTGCCGCCTGCACTGACCAGCGCCTCCCACACTGACTAGTGCCGCCTGCACTGACCGGCACTGCCCGCGCTAAGTGGTGCTGCCCGCACTGACCAGCGCCTCCCGCACTGACCGGCGCCTCCCGCACTGACTGGTGCTGCCCGCACTGACCGGCGCCTCCCGCACTGACCGGTGCCTCCCGCACTGACCGGCGCCTCCCGCACTGACCGGCACTGCCCGCACTAACCGGTGCTGCCCGCACTGACCGGCGCCTCCCGCACTGACCGGCGCCTCCCGCACTGACCGGCGCCTCCCGCACTGACTGGTGCTGCCCGCACTGACCGGCGCCTCCCGCACTGACCGGTGCCTCCCGCACTGACCGGCGCCTCCCGCACTGACCGGCGCCGCCCGCACTGACCGGCGCCTCCCGCACTGACCGGCGCCTCCCGCACTGACCGGCGCCTCCCGCACTGACCGGCGCCTCCCGCACTGACCGGCACTGCCCGCACTAACCGGTGCTGCCCGCACTGACCGGCGCCTCCCGCACTGACCGGCGCCTCCCGCACTGACCGGCGCCTCCCGCACTGACCGGCGCCTCCCGCACTGACCGGCGCTGCCCGCACTGACCGGCGCCGCCCGCACTGACCGGTGCTGCCCGCACTGACCGGTGCCACCCGCACTGACCGGTGCTGCCCGCACTGACCGGCGCCTCCCGCACTGACCGGCGCCTCCCGCACTGACCGGCGCCTCCCGCACTGACCGGTGCCTCCCGCACTGACCGGCGCCTCCCGCACTGACCGGCACTGCCCGCACTAACCGGTGCTGCCCGCACTGACCGGCGCCTCCCGCACTGACCGGCGCCTCCCGCACTGACCGGCACTGCCCGCACTAACCGGTGCTGCCCGCACTGACCGGTGCCACCCGCACTGACCGGTGCTGCCCGCACTGACCGGCGCCTCCCGCACTGACCGGCGCCTCCCGCACTGACCGGCGCCTCCCGCACTGACCGGTGCCTCCCGCACTGACCGGCGCCTCCCGCACTGACCGGCACTGCCCGCACTAACCGGTGCTGCCCGCACTGACCGGCGCCTCCCGCACTGACCGGCGCCTCCCGCACTGACCGGCGCCTCCCGCACTGACCGGCGCCTCCCGCACTGACCGGCGCCGCCCGCACTGACCGGCACTGCCCGCACTGACCGGTGCTGCCCGCACTGACCGGTGCCACCCGCACTGACCGGTGCTGCCCGCACTGACCGGCGCCTCCCGCACTGACCGGCGCCTCCCGCACTGACCGGCGCCTCCCGCACTGACCGGCGCCTCCCGCACTGACCGGCGCCTCCCGCACTGACCGGCGCCGCCCGCACTGACCGGCACTGCCCGCACTAACTGGTGCTGCCCGCACTGCCCGCTGCTGCCCGGGCCTCTGCGCGGAGATCGGAAGGCTCCCTGGCCCGGCACTGTTCCACAAAGGCAGCCGAGGCCCGGCAAGTTCGGTCTCGGGAGGCTCCGAGTCCAGGAGCGAGCTGGCCTCCTTCCCAGACTGGCCACGGGAGGGCGCCCTTTTAGCCACTCTGGTCGGAGGAGCTGCCAGCCGGCCGAGTGCGGCCCCCGGCCACTGCAGCCCAGGCACGATGAAAGGCGGAGGCGGGGCGGCGGCCGCCCTGGAGGAGGTGACCTTCTGCCCAGGGACGCGCGCTGGCTCCCAGCGGGGACAAGTCCAGGAGACGGGCCCAGGGAAGCCGGGGCCGAGACCCTCGCGCGAACTTTGCAGGGGTCAGCTGGCCCAGGGAGGGGTGGAACCCCCCCTCCCCTTGCAGGTGACAGGAGGCGGAGAGACCCCCGGCCTGCTCCCTCCCCAAACCCATTCCCCGTCTCCGGGTCGGTTCCGCGTCAGGCAGACCCCGGGATGGCAGCGAGTCCGGGAGAGCCGGAGCCCGCTGGGGCCGGGGCTGGGCCCGTGAGCCGGGGACGCCGCCACGTGCGCGGCCTGAGAGCGACAGGGCGGCCAGCGAGCGGCCCGCCGGGGAGAGGCTGAGACTCGGGAGGTGGAGGGAAGGGGAAGAGCCGCTGGAGTCGGGCCCAGGGCGAGCCAGGTCCTGGAGGCGTGTGTGAGAAATGGCCACGGACCCAGGGTGGCTGCAGGCAGGAGCTATGGGGGGCCGCGGCCCCAGGAAGGTCGGGCTCGCAGAGTCCCGGATGCTCGGCCAAGAGTTGGAACAACAGGAGCCACGGGACTTCTTTGGCCATTGGTCTGAATGGAGGCGTTCCTGAAATACGTTCTCTCTGGGAAGGACGCACCGCCTGGGACACGGAAAGGAGGCACCAGGGAAGCACGATCGCTAGTGGCTCCTTCCTAGCGGAAAGACTTGAGCAGGAGAGATCCGGGGGCAAAATCGTTATCAACGAGACAAGGCTGTGGTTTCATGGGTACTTTCAGTACCTTCTTCCATTGGGGGAACAGCCCCGAGAGTCCCGTTACCAGCAAACTGGCCCCAGCACCTCATGAGATCCCTGCTAAGACATGGAACGCTCGGGATCGGAAAAAAGGCCACCCTGATGACTTCGCCAAGAGAGATGAAGGCTGTAAGCCCATAAGGCCTTCGAGGAGGAGCCGCCACAGATCAGCGGGAGCAGGGACAGGAGCTGCGCAGAATGAGACGGGGTCAAGGTGCTCGGCTTCAGGAAGACACTTCCCCCTTTGCCCCAGTTATAATCCCTGAGGTACTGAAAGGAAATAAAAAATCCTCATTGGAAGAACTCCCCCATCCCACTGAGCCCAGGCCCCGTGGCTGCTTGTGCGATGGTATACAGCGGGTGTGTGCTGGTGATGAATTCTCTTGGTGGAAACGGGGCCCACATTGACCCTCGCACAGACCTTTTCATCACTGAAGAATCATACTTTAAAAAATAACACCAATTATCGGCTGTACTATCGCTGTACACGAGTCAGATTTGAGAGAAAAATGGTGGCCAATAGTCTAACTAACCGTTGTTCAGCTGCCTTCCTGTGTTTCCTTGTCTGACTCTGTAGAACCCATCTGGAATTTCTTGGCAGAGATACTCGAGTGGTTTGTCATTTTCTTCTCTAACTCATTTTACAGATGAGGACCTGAGGGAGCAGGACAAAGTGACTTGACCAGGATCATACAGCTAATGTCTGAGGCTAGATTTGAACTCAGAAAAATAAGTCTTTCTCCTCTAGAACTCGCTGTGTCACCTAGCTGCCCTGTCAACTCAATAGAGAGTCCAGGTTCCAAATCCCAGTTCTACTGCTTTCCATGTGACCATGAGCAAATTACTTAAACTTGTTTCTTCATCTGTAAAATGGGAATGATAATATCTCTACAACCAATGTCGTAGGATTCTTGTGAAGATGAAGTGAGATCATGAACATAAAGTATTTCTGTAACTGAAGACTTTTGGAGAAAGATCAGCTGTTTATTACCACCCTCCTCCAGCTCCTCCTAATTCCCATCTTCTTCATCTTCATCCTCAGAGAGGGCAACAGAGAGCGGGCTGAGGGCTGCTTTAGGAAGAGAAAGAAACTGGGTTTGGGTTTCAGAACTGCCACTGCCACTTTCTTAAAAATCATTGAGACAAGGGCTGTGGTTTCATTGGTACTTTCAGTACCCTCTTCCATGGTGGATCGGATCCTTTCCACAATTTCGGATTTTGTTTCAGATTTTAATTACTTTTCTTGCTCTCTTGTGTCTCTATCATCTGCAGTCACAAAGGTCTCCCTTTCCAAGCTTTCCTCTTCCCCAGAAAGCCATTGCTTGCCATTTTTTTTAAAAGTTCAATGCACCAAATGGGGGGAATGATACTTGCTTACTGTATCTTAAGAAAAGTGAGCTTTGCAGCGCTATAGAAATTGTGTAAGAGCACAAAAGAGCGCTCCTGATGGGCATAAACCGAACCCGGCAGTAGAGGCATAGGCTGGCCGAAAAAACCAGGGGGGCAAATGTGAAAACTGAACAGGGAATGAGCAAACAGATTCAGAGGAAGAAGCAGGTTCGTGTCCTGGTTCTGGTATCTGTGGTCTTGGGTGAGCCCCTGTGTGTTCACTCAGCCTCAGATCTGGCGCCTTTGAGAGGAGGAGCCAAGCACCTCAAGTCCCTGCTTACTCTGTCTCGCAGTGGGAAGTGTACAGAGAATGGGGAAGCTAGGGGAGTAGCCAGGGCAGGAGGACGTAAGGCTAGGAACGCCGGGGAAGACCAGGGTCCTACTACAAGACATGGCGCCATTGGCCTTTGCTAAGAACTCGAAACGTTGGCCAACATGGGGGACGGCCTGGATTGAGATGAAATTGGACAGGGAGAAATGGCCAGTTTTAGCTTCGGATCCCCAAAGGCAGCAGCCTAAGTCTAGGAGCTGGTGTGAAAAGGTTCTGAAGGTCTTCTTTGCAGACTAGCAGCTTCAAATGAGCTCAGTGGGATGACAGAGTGAGGTGTTCAGCCTGATGTGACCTTAGACAGCATGAAGAGACTCGGTGTCCGGAATGAGAGTGGGGGAAGGGACTTCTGTTAGCCCCACTGGGCTCTTCCCCTCCCGGCCTGTCTTGCATTTAATTCTGGGGACCACCTGGGAGGAAGGATGCTCACAAGTGAGAGCGCATCCAGAGAAGCAGGAGCGGAGGCAAAAAGGCAATTTACAGCAGGACAGGACGACCACTTGAAGTTCCCATCTTTCCGACTTCTCTTCCTTCAAAGTTGAGTCTGGTGCCCCCTTGAAGCCTTCCCTCATCTTCCCTCCGAATGAAACCGCTCCAAGTTGGCCGTCTGGGTGGATCTCCTTTGCTCCATCATATCCCTCTGCACGACCGCCCCCCCCCCCTGCACCGCAGGAGAACAGAAGCAATTGGAGAACAACATCAGGGCCATTTTTAAGTTCTGTATCCACTGCATCCATATGTGCACAGAGGAAGCCTTGAACCAACATCCTTTAAGTGAATGGCTCCCGCGAACTTCACAAACGCTTCCTTTCTGGCTGAATGTTTTTGTGCCGTGTCCTTTGCCTCTATTTTAGCCAAGCATTGGATCAAATTTCTCGTGCTTTTCTTATGGAAACGAAGGCCAGATGCAGGCTGCGAGATAATACCAATGGCTGAAATGGTCGACATTCCCAGGATGCTTAATTGGGGAAAGAGAATCATAAAGGGAACCGAGCATTTGAAAGGTGGTCACGCAAGAAGAATGAGGCTTTGTTGTGGGAATTCCTGCACAAGTGCTTCCCCAAGTCCCCCCCCCCACTGTGCTGGGTGGCAACTTGCACAAAATGACCTCTGAGGTCATCACATCGTGGCTATGTGCTGTGATCAAAGGGATTCTTAACCATCCGTAACCTCTGGGTACCTCTCGGTTTGGAGAATCTCTATGTGGGGTGGGAGGTCAGAGGACACAGACTCTGAGGTCCCTTTCAGCTCTGAGATGCTAGGATTCTATGACGGGGGAAGGGAGAAAAGAAGGTTGAAAAAAAACCTTCGCTATCCGGTGACACAATATGGCGTTTACTCTGACCTGACTTTCTGTAATTTCATGCCAAAAATTTGAGCACATGAAAAACATTTTGTCCTCGATTCTGTTTCCCTGGACCCTTCTTTAGGGCTTGGTTCATGGTGGTGAAAAAAATTGCCTCCAGTTGTGTGTGTGGGAGGCACATGGGAAAAGAGGAATTGTGGTTCTCTTTCTTTCTTAAAACCTGATCTGAGGGATCCATAGGAAAACTGCTTGACCAAAATAAAAAAAATAACAGCAGTGGCGAGAAGAGGTGTGTGGATGTGGGATGAGGAAAACAGAGATTCAAAACCTTGCTATATAAGGATATATTAATCAGTTGGAAAAGTTTCACCTGGAAAAGAGAAAATATTCAAGTGTGGAGTAGAGTTACTATCTTGGAATGTAGGAAGGCCTGGTTGTCTTGAGAAAGAGGAATTGCACTTGTACATCTTCACCCCAGAGGGCAAAACTAGAACCACTCGGGGTGGGAGGGAAGGCTCCGGCTTGATATAATAATTGGAGCTGTCCAACAGTCGAGCCAATCGCTACTCAAAGAAGACCTCACACAGAGGCTGACTGACTGCTTCTCTGGGACACGGAGATGTTGCTTCAGATAGGGGATGCCTTCCCAAGTCTCAGACTGGTCGGGATGGAGGAGGTGCCTGCAGAGGGGGGAGGTGACTTCTGAGGTCACTGTCAATGCTGAAATTTTCTCATTCTATGAGATAAAGGGAGGAGGAGATAGATTGAGGAGCTTTTCTCCCTGGAGATGGTATTAACCAAAAACAGAAAGAATGGAAAAAAGCAAGAAAGAATGAGAAAAAGAAAGAATGAACAGAAGGAAGGAAAGAAAAAAAAAGCTCAAAGAGAAATTAAATTCCCCCACAACTGATTATGAATAAACTTTTGAGGGAGATGAAGGATACTGGGTGGGAAGGAGGGTACCACCGACCTTCGGAGGAGAAGAGCATGTCCTCTCCTTTGGAGTCCCAGAGAAGGCCAGAAATTTGGGCTGCCCCAGTGGGATACTGCAGAGAGTCATACAGTGTCAGAGCTGAAGGGGCTTCAGAGGTCCCCTCATCCAGTCTCATCTGCCTAGAAATCTTCTGCAATAAAGCCAAGAAAAGGGTCGTGTCTAAGTTTATACTTAAGAGCTTGTTGGGGCGGGCGGTGCTGTAGAAGTCTGTACTGGCGATAGGGGGAAGCTGCTGGATGGCCGGAAGGTGGTGTGCAGATTCTGAGTGTGCTTCCCTGTCTTGCTCTCTGGTCCAGTGCTCAGCATCGGGGAAGGAGGCTTCTGGGAAGGTCAGGTTAAAGGTCGAGTTGGCTGGTTCCCCTCCGAGTGCCTAGAGGAGGTGGCCAATCGCTCCCAGGAGGGAAAGCAAGGTAACACCACCTTCATTTCCTTGATTTGGGGCGAGGGGATGGAACTGTTGATGGGAAGTTTGTCAAGAGGAGAGAGAAAATTGTGGGCGGAGTAAGGGGAGGAAGGAAGTGAGCTGGGGATGCTGCTAAGGTTTTCCCTTGACCCTTCCCCATCCAGAAAGTCGAAGCGACAAAGCCAAAAGGCTCTTCCGACATTACACCGTGGGCTCTTATGACAGCTTTGACGCCCCCAGGTAAGGATTCTTTCAATCCCCCTGCTCTGGTCCTCCCTAACCGATCAATACCCTCCAACCCCAATTCCCACCCCAGTCCTAGATTGTTCTACGTGGGAGGTGCCTTTGAGGTCATTTTGTGCTAGATGCTTATTTTGTAAAGAGCAAATTGAGCCCAGAGAAGGCAAAGGGCTTTCCTGAGATCATGCAGCCGGCAGAGGTAGAAAAGCAGGGTGAGAATTCAGACTCAAATCTGATCTCTGATCTTGTGTCCAGGGTACCATGTTTCCCCGCCAGGTCACGGCTCCTTAAATGAAGACCTTTCTCCTTCCCCCAAGGGACTGTTCTCAGAAGGGAATCCTGACTCTGCCGAGGAGGGCCAGAATTAGCTAGGGGAGACAAATGCGTCCTAACCTTCCAGTCCCTCTCCCGCGTCTACACCATCCGAAATCGGAGGCTGGGGGAAACCAATAAGCACATGTTCCATCTCCCCAATGCTCATCCCCAGACAGGTGCATCCTGGCCCTGGGGGCCTAGGCTGGGAAGAATTGGACTTGGGGGCACCAGGGGGAGGAGGGGGCGGTAAAAGGCTGCGCTGGCCTATTTTCTCTCTCGCTGCTGAATGATCTTCTGAGACTTGTAGATGCAAGTACTTGCCCTTGGTTTGGGGAGGAAGGAGTGTGCAAGGGGAAGGACCTGTGTGTGGCTATGGGTGGCTGTGAACCCGCTCCCCAGGCTAGTATATACCTTTCTGGCCCTGTGCATTTCGGTGACTACACGTGAATTTGAGTATGTTTCCCCGAATGTGTACGTTCCACCGAGTCCGCTCAGCCATTCAGTCGTGGCTATTTATTAACCAGCTAAGATGTGCAAAGCGTATACGAATGAGGTGAAGCTAGGGTGTGTGACCCGGGCACGCGTCTGGGGGTAGCTGTGCCCGGCGGGAGCGGCTGTGTGACTCCTGGGTACGGGCAGGGGCTTCTCGGGGTGGGTGACATGTCTCGTCGTGGGGGAGCGAGGCCTTCATGCGTCTCCTCCTTGGGTTTCGGCTTCGGATCCTGTGGATTTGGGCGTTTTCCTCCAAGCGTGTGTGTCCCTTGTCCCTGTCTCCCCGGGTATGCTCCTGACCCTGTCTGTCCGTCCGTCCACGTCCCCGTGAGTGGCGGAGTTGGCCGAGTGCATGTGTGTGCCCCCTGCGCCTGCTGTCGCACCCAGCAGCAGGGAAGTCTTTCCGGGGCTGTCTCTGGGCCCAGAACAGAAGCCTGCAGGGAGAAGGAAGCCCAGTCAATGTCTTGGTTCCTCAGGAAGGCCTCATTGATAGTGTCGGGACATTAAATGTGTCCCAAATCCAGGGGTCCGTGTTGTGGCCGGTGGGAAAGGGTTTGCGGGTGGATGGAGGGAGAAGGGGGTCTCGGGGGAGGAACTGTGCTCCCCTGCTCGGGTATTTGGGCCTGAGGCACTGGCCCTGCCCACAGCCCCGGAAAGACTTCCCTCCGGCCCCCACCGAGTGCTCCAGGCTTCGTCCGCCCCTTTCTGGGACAGCTTCTCTTTCCCTGGGCCCCTCCGCGGGCCTCTCCTCGTCTCCCCTCCCCCACCCCTTCCCTCCCTCTAACTCTGCCCTTGGCTCCCGGCTCTTTCTCCTTGTGCTCTCTCACCCTCCCGCTGCCCGGGTGTGGAAGCTGAGAGCCAACGTGCTGAGGCTCTTCCCGAATCCTGCCACACTAGGGTTCACCCCGGCGATCCCTCCCCGTTTGTGCACGTGTGTGTGTCAGTGAGCGCGAGAGACCCGGCCGCGGGACCCGGGGAGAGCCTGGGAGGGAGGGGACCGCCTCCCCTCCCCCGCAGCTCCGGGGGGCTCGGCGCCCGGGCCGGCTTGGGCCCGAGCTTTGGCCAGGACGCTCGCCGGGCGCCCGTCATGCTCTCTCTGCCCCTGCTTGTGCCGTGTGGTTTGTTTGGTGTTGTGTGTTCTCTCCTCTCTCACTCCGTCTGCACCTGCGCGGGAGGGCTCTGGAGGGAGGAGAAGTGGAGGGGGGGGACCCAGACCGGAAGTGCCTCCCCCCTGCTTCTCCTCCTCCCCCCCTTCTCGCCCCTCCCCCTTCTCCCGCCAAGGGGGCCCCTGCGTTCCCCTCCAGGTCTCCCCTCCCCCCTCCTCACTCCCAGCCCCCCTACGCAGCCCAGCGCAGGATGCCAAGGGGTTAAAGCCAGGCGCCTGCCCGCCTGCCTCCCGCTCTGTCAGCGGTGCTGAAACCGGCGGCGCTGTCCCTGGTGCTGAACCCCGGCGCTGTCCGTGGTACTGAACCCAACCCCCCCCACCCGCGCCCCCCAGCATGTGAGCCTCCCTCTCCCTGCCCCCCTTCCTCCCTGCCCCCCCGGGGGGGTCGTGCCCCCTCCCTCCCCCGGCGCGGGTCAGCATGAGGTGGGGCCTGGGGGCCCGGACACGGGGGACGCGGGGGCGGCCGGGACCGGGGCCGGGGCCAGGGCGATGGCTTTGTCTGCGGCCGGTGGCAGTGGCGGTGAAGGGGGGGGCCCCCTGCCGCAGCCGCCCCCCCTGTCCTCCAGCTGGCCGGCCCTGGGGCCCCGGCGGCGCAGCGTCTGGTATATCTACAGGTAATGGAGCCCCCAAACACCCCCTTCCCCCCTCCTCCCATTGGATGGATCCCTTTCCCAGGATCTCTTTTTTTTCCAGTCCCCCTAGGCCACAAATCCCCTCTCCCAGGACCTCCTCTCCATCGCCTCTCCCTTCCTCACACTTTCATTGGATTCTGCCCTTACCCCACAACCCCCTCCTAATTTCCCACCTCTTTAACCCATCTTCTCCCTCCCTGGTCGCTTCTGACCCCCTCCCCCAACTTCAGGAATACTCTCTCTCCAGCCCTTTCATCCTGGCCCCCTACCTTTACCTCTTCGTCTCTCCAATCCCATGTCCTTCCTTGACTCTCCAGGCCCCTGAGAACCATCTCCCTAGTGCCCCTTAATACCAGGACACCACTCTCCACATATCCCTTTCCCCACCCCCTGTCTCCCTCTTTAGCTTACCCCCATCCAAAGGCCCCACTCTATTCAGCCCCTTTTGGATTTCTCCTTACCCCCCAATCCTAATCCCCAGCCTTCCCCACCTCCATTTCTCTAGCCCCGAGGGGACCCAATTCAGAGCCTCTCCTCTTTACCTCTCCTTTCCCTTGCCTTTCCTTCTCTCCAGCTCTTGTCCCTCACCCTCTCTCCACAGTTCCCTTCCAGGACCTCTCTCCCCAACTCATTCCTGAGCCCTTGCCCTGTTTCCCCCAAGTACCCAGTGTCTTCTTAACCTGAGTCACCTTTATCCCAGCCCCTTTGCCATAATCTTCTCGTTTCTCCAGCTTTTTACCCCAGATTCTCTATGCACTCTCCCCACAAATCTACTCTAGAGCCCAAACTCCTCTGTCTGCTCTCCTGACACCCCTCTTTATCACTCAGCTCCCCAGCTCCTTTTTCCCACCTCCAAGTGAACCCCCATATACACACTTTTCGTCTTTCATCCCTCTGTTCCCCCCTTTCCCGTTCACCCCTCCCAGAGCCAGCAAACCCCTTCACCCCATTCATCCCCCTCTCTCCATTCACAGTCATTCACCGCCCCCCTATCATACACACACCCCGCCCCCTCTTTCTCTCCCCTCCCCTTTCCCTCACTGCATGTCACTATGCGACTGTGTCAGAAGGGGAGGAAGGGAGGGAGGAAGGGAGGGAGGGAGGGAGAGAGGGGGGGGATGGAGAGAAATGTGTGTGTGTGTGTGTGTGTGTGTGTGTGTGTGTGTGTGTAAAATGGTGGATTTTTGCCTGACCCCAAGAGTCCTATGTAGCTCGGTCTCTGCTCACATATTCCTGTGTGATGGCCTATGTCTCAGAGCAATATCATACATGTCTGGGGAGACCATGTGTTATGGTGTGTGGGCAGGGGGGAGTGTCCAGTGGCTACCTATGCCTCCGTATGCTTCTTTCCAAGCATTGGGGTCTCTATGGAGATTTTCCCGCATCTGTCATGGTTGGTTTCTATCTCCACGTGTTCTCTCAGGCATCTACGTCCCTCTTCTTATCCCCTATGTGTGCCCCAGATATTATGTGTGTTTTATGGTCTGAATAGCTGTTTGCCTGCCTGCCTGTATATCTATCTGTCTATCTGTCTATCCATCCATCCATCCATTTATCCATCCATCTATCTGTCCATCCATCTGTCATTTATCTATCCACAGAAGAGCTTGTACATACTAGGGTCTCTGGTCTCTGGCGCCATTATATTAGGTATATTATATATATACCCATATATACCCATTATATAAGGTATAATATAAGGATCTCTTAGGGGTAGGTCCATATTCACGTGCTTTATAAATCTGTCTGTCTGTCTGCCTGTCCATATGCAGGACTTTCTCTCCTCCCACTCCCTCCCCATCCTTACCCTTGCCATGTCCACATGCTGTTTGCAATGTTCTTTTCAGGAGATGATGCTCCCTCGGCTTTTGGGGACCTCATTCAGACAAGTTAGCCCACATGGGAAGAGGTGGGGGCCCACAGGCCCCCACTTACAGAGGAGACTGGTGGGGGAGGGATCCTGAATGAGTGGGGGACAGACAGGGGTGGAGGGGCAGGGGAGGAAAGAGGGGCTGCATTCTCTGGGTGTGAGTCGTGCGGGCCAGGCCCTCGCGCTGAGGGATCCTGCAGGGGTCTCTGAAAGCGTGCCAGATGTGCCCACCTGGATGGGTGCTGGGAAGGGCAGAGGAGGGATGCAAACAGAATCTACCAAAGAGGGGTAAAGAAGAAGGCATCTAGGCGGGGTACCAAGAGATGTGAGGGAGGCAGCATAAGAGAAGGACATGAGGGTAGTGGCCTTCATATAGCAAGGGTAAAGTGTAGTAAGGGTAAAGGCATCATGGATATTTAAGGGGCGTCTGAAGGGTTGGAGAATACGAGCGACGAGGGGGAAATGGGGGCAATGAAAGGACACAGACGGGTTGGATGGAGGATGGGAAGAGGCTGTGGGGAATGAGGATATAAGAAATGAGAAGAGGGCAGAAGTAAGGAGTAGATAAAAGGGGCGAAGGGGAAGATGAGGAGAATACATGACAATGAGGGGAACTACAGGACTTGGGGGGAGGATGGAGAGAAGAGGCTACATGGAGGAAGAGAATCCAATGTGATAAGGAGAAAGAAGGAGTTGCAAGGAGGATGGAGATTTTTTTTTTACCATTCTATGATTTCATTAGTAGACAGAATCCCCCCCATAAAAAAACTACCCTGAATGGGGAGGTTCTGGGGGAAAGATGAGAAGGAGACGGAAGTGGCTCCGAATGAAAGCAGATGTAGGCAAGTGAGGGTGAGCGGGAGAGGCTGTGAGGAGATGTGTGGGGGTACAGGAGGGATTCGGAGGTATTAAAGGACATGTGAGTTGGGAAGGGGAAGGTGGGAAGTAGTGAGTATAAGAAAGCTATGGAAATTACCCAGGCATCTGCTTTCTGAATAAAAAGCTTTAATAATAATTTTAAAAAGAAAGCTATGGGGGCATGAGGAGATGCATCATGATGAGGGGATAGGAGGAGGGAGACATGTGGCTGTTACTGGAGCCTGTGAGAACTCTGGGCAAATGGTGTGGGGTTGATTCAGAAACTTGGAAGGGGATCCTGAGGAGCCAGGGACCAGGGCTTTCGGGAAGAATATGGGAGAGGTGAGGGAAAGATGGAGTGCCAGAGTCGTGGATTTAGGCTGGGAAACTATGACTGCTCCACCTTCCTCAGAGATGAGAGCCCAAGGCCCGGGCTAAATGATTTCCCTGAGTACAAGGGAAATGACAGAGCAAGGATTCGAACCTGGTTCTCCTTCCTCCAAATCCAGAGCATTTTCCACTATGGCACATTGCCTCCCTGGGGGGTGGGGTGGGTAGGAAGCAGTGGCATTGTGGTGACAGGACCCACTGCAGGCGGGTTTGATGGCTTCCCTCCTCCTCTGCCTTCAACCTCCCAAAGTCCTCCTTCCTTCTTCCTGAGACTTCTTTTCATGGGTGGAGAGCTTGAACGCACGCTTGTCTCTTGTTCTCACACTTCTTTTTCAACCCTGTAGGGAGCATTGAGGCTCCCAGTGAGTTACAGAAGTGCCTGGTCCCTGCCATGAAGGCGGAGGGCTGTCCTCTGATGGATCGTTCCGGGTACACCTTGTGTACATGTGCTGGTGTATCAGTAAGTGGGCTTGCACATACGTGCGTATCTGGGCTGTGCTAGACTCTGCTGTAAAGCCCACTGAGGTCAGCGTGTGTGTGTGTGTGTGTGTGTGTGTGTGTGTGTGTGTGTGCACGATGGGAGGTCTGTGAGAAGGCAAGAACACATATCCGTGCAATGTGCTTTATGGGAGAACAGCACAGGGGTCACAAGGTACTGTGACAATGGAGGCCGTGTTGTGGGAAGTCAACTGAGGCAAGAGAGCCGAGGTGATTTTGGCCTGGGCCCCGTGCTGGCCGGAGGAGGCAGCTGTGTGGCCCTGAAGGGGCTGAGAGCACGTGAGCTGGAGAAGAGCAGGATGGGATGTAGACAGTGCGCTGGGGTCCAAGTTCACATCAGGCTGGGGTAGATCACGGAGAAAGACGGAGTGTTGCGGATTAAATCTGTGATGCTGGAAGTGCCGAGGAAGTGTGTCAAATGGGTACATGAGGGGGCTAAGTCGGGCTGAAGGCTTGTGTCCGGGTGTTGGTGTGACCAGAGAAGAGACCAGACGTGGCTGACCACCAGCTCTCTCTGGAACCGAGCAGACAAGGGGTCGGCCGGCATCTGGGGAAAGCAAGGAAGAGCCCAGTATTTGCTGAGACAGTCCCGCCCGCATCTGGGCACCTGAAATCGTTAGAAAGTGCTATTTTCCCATCAAGCCATGTCTCCCTCTGGGGCTGGCAAATCAAGTGGAAGCTCTTCTCAACACAACAACCCTTCAAAGGCTTGGAGACCGTGAGTACGTCTCTCCTGAGGTTTTCTTCTCCAGCCTAAACATGACCGGTCCCATGCTACGGCCTCAAAGCTTCTGGGAGATTAGCTTCCTCCCTTCCACACTGGGAACACCTGCTGCGGGCAGAGCAGGGCAGCCCTCCCCCCAGGGAACTTCCTGCCCCCCTCCACATTTGGGGTTTCCTGACGGCCAGAGTTTGGGTTGGAAGTTGCTAGACCTGAGCATAGAATATTTGTGGGAGCAGCAAGTTGGGGTACGAGTGTATATTATGCTGGAAACTACTATGGGAGGTGGGGAAGGTGGGGATACTATTGAAGATAAGGAACTCTATAGGGAATGTTATTGGAATATTAGGGTATTTAGAAAGAGTGTTACTGGAATACATTGTGGTTTATAATGAGAGTTTCCTGCAATTACAGGGGGAATTTAAGAACATTGGTAGATTATGGACGGTGTTGGTACTTGGAGAAGGTTTGTCTGCGGATTTTTCTATTTTATCTGGCTCTAGATCCTGGGCTATGGGGGTGATCGGGAGGCTGTTGGAGGTGTACCAGAGTAGGGAGAATACACTTCTGGGCCCCAGGTGTCTGAAGGGGCGTTCGGATTCCCTTTAGTGGCGCGCCGAGTGTCCCTGGCCCATTCCAGGGACTTTGGGGCCCTGCTGGCAGGTAGCCAGGACGGTGGAAGTGCACTGAGTCATATTGGGGTTCTGATGGCGCGGTATTGGGATGTCCTCCAGGAATGCTTCGGGCTGTGCGCGCTGCTCTGAACTGAATGAATTCCATGTGTATTTGGTCTGGGATTGGCTATTACTAGAGGAAAAGGATGTGTGATTGCATTTGATTGGAGTATCCTGAGGCACATTAATTGACTATTAGAACATAAGAAGACAGGGATTGTTTCCTTGGGGATCCCTGGAGTCCGTAGGTGGTAGGGCACAAAAAGGGTGGTGATCTTGTGGTCAGGAAGACCTAGATTCGAGATCTGCCTCTAGTGTATTAGAAGTGTGGCTCCAGGCGAGTGTCTTAGACACTCAGCCCATGGGACAGCTCCCTAGCACTGTGCATCACGAAAGAGTTCTCTTCCTTGGTGAGGGGAGTTTCCACCAGGAGGAAATAACAGTTTTGCGCCCCTCCAATTCTTTGTGCCTTGTATAGTAGCAAGCATACAGTAGGTGGTTAATAAATGCTTTTCATTGCTCCCCACAACTGGAATGCTTTTCCTCCTACCTCTGCCTCTTGAAATCCTGAGCTCCCTGGAGAGCACACTTAAGCGTCACGGGCCTCCAAAGACTCTCTCTGATCCCCTTAAGAGCCGACGCTCCTTGCCCCCTATCCCTAAACTGGCTCTGGATTTATTTTGAATAGATCTGGTGTGGACTTCTCTGGGCAGTCTAAGCTCCTCGAGGTCAGGATCTAGTTGACTTCATATTTTATTCCTGGGGCCTAGTCTAGTGTCCAGCACATAGTAGCTTCTTACTGAATGCTCTGTGTGTATTTGAGCTGAGGTATCCTACTGAAGGTGTGATGGATATTTCCAGAGTATCCTTGGGATGGGATGGTGTTGGAGGTATGTAACTGGAGTATATGTGGCACTTTGCATATTGTTGAAATATCCCGGGCGGCCCCCCGCTGCATCATGGGGATTTCTGAAATCTGCTTGTGGTAATTTCTGTATGTTGACCTGGCCTGAGATGTAGGGCTGGTTCCTAGAGTGCCTTTGGCCCGCGTTGGGGCATTCTGGAAGCCTGTGGGTGGGTGATTATGATGGAAACATGTTTTGGACACGGTTGGGAATCAAAGTCTAATAAAGAGAGCTTTGGGATATTCCTGACACATACCAGGGGTACATACAGAGTATATCTGAGTATTATTGAAGCTTATTAGGGCCATATTTTGGAATTATTGCCATATTGATTGCCTTGGACTGAGTATAATTGGAGCATCCTTAAGGCACACCTGGATTTGGGAGCTTATGGGACTCTTAGGATAAGGAGCACGTTGGGGAGGAGGGTATCCTAGAGCACGTTGGAGAGGAGGGTATCCTAGAGCACATCGGAGAGGAGGGTATCCAGAGTGTAGTGGATATAAGTTCGGTCATTTCTGGGATTTGGAGTCTGTTAGGAGCTCCTCTTTGCTCCCCTCTCCCATAGGCGGATTTCCTGACCCAGTGACGCGAGGCCTGGCTTTGGAAGCTCTGGCCCTAGTAGTCCTTGGCTGGGGGACCCTAGTGAAAAAAGTGGCTCATCTATAAAAGGGGGACAACGAGGCGTTCCCACCCCCCTGTCCTTCAGAGACCATCTCCACACAATCCAATAACAGACCATGGCTCCTTTAGAAAGGAGCTGTAGAATCCCCTTGGCTCATTGCTTTGCCGAGGAGGTCTCTGTAGGTCCTGCCAGTGCTCGGTCCACTTCAGAGTGTGGGGGTCTGCTCACGGCCGAGGAAGACTGGCTGCCCCGGGGCGGGGGTACGCTGTCGCTGGAGTCCGCTTGAAGCGGGTCTTGGCAAGAGCTTACTGGGGCGGCCCAAGCCTGATTAGCGTGTGTCTGGGGATGGGGATTGGAGCGTCAGAAAACCCTGAGTGTGTCGCGGGGCTCAGTGCAGCCTACTTGGGTCAGTAGGTATCTGCATAAGGGACACGATCGGATCATTGAATGGGCCCTTCCTTTGGTGGCCTGAGGACCTCGCGGGTCAGGCGCTCGGGCCCCTTGCACGGTGGCGCCCCTTCAGTCTTGCAGAGGTCCTGCTCCCTGCACTGGGGACCTTGGTATGAGGCCCCATACTTGGGGCATCGGGGAGGGCGAGGAGGGTTGGAAGGTTACTGCTGAGTAAATCAGGCCATGGAGAAGAGGGGGCTGCAAGGAGCTCCGGGGCGGCAGAGAAGGGAGGGAGGAGGTGAGCATCTCGGGTCCTGCTCCACTGCTCTTTCTTTCTCCCCTTCCCCCCACAGTGACTACATCATTAAGGAGAAGACCGTCCTGCTACAGAAGAAGGACAGTGAGGGGTTCGGTTTTGTGCTTCGGGGGGCCAAGGGTGAGTACTAGGAGGGGGGTAGGAAGGCTGTTTTCTGAGCCTAAGGGAGGGAAAGGGGCTCTCTAATCGAGAGATTGGGGTTGGGCTCCCCAGATCTGCTCCCTTGGGAGCTGTGCCCCTCAGGCTCCTCCCCCCTCCCCACCGACCCTGTCTGCTCCTCCCCGCAGCGCAGACCCCCATCGAGGAGTTCACTCCCACCCCAGCGTTCCCTGCCCTTCAGTACCTTGAATCTGTGGATGAGGGCGGAGTGGCTTGGAGAGCAGGACTTCGGATGGGGGACTTCCTCATCGAGGTGAGCAACCAAGCCGGCCCCCAATTCTCCGGTAGTTTCTTCGAGTCAGGAACTTGACTTCCAGCGTGTGAACGCCCTCTCCAGACTTCACTGTCTGGCTCTCCTGACTCCAAGAGCTGTATTCCCCCCGCACTCGGTGGCCTGGAGGTAGAATGATGGGCTTAGAGTCGATGAGACCTCAGTGGGGTCTCAGGCCCTTATTAGCTGTGTGATTCTAGGCAGCTCATTCTGTTTGCCTCAATTTCCTCAACTAGAAAATGGGGATTAAATAATAGCACTTGGGGGCAGCTAGGGGGGTGCAGTAGATAGAGCACCAGCCCTGAAGTCAGAAGGACCTGAGTTCAAATCTGCCTCAGACACTTAACACTTCCTGGCTGTGCGACCCTGCTCAAGTCACTTAACTCTAATTGCCTGAGCAAAAAATGAATAAATGAATGAATAAAAATAAAAAAATAACACTTCCCTGCAGGGTGGTTGTGAGGTTTAAAACACTTAGCATTGTGCTTTTACATAGCCGATACTTAACGTTTCTTCCTTCCTTCTTTTTTTTTTTTTCTTTCTTTCCCCTCAATCCCCATCGTTCCCTCTGCCTTCAGCTTCCTATTCATCTAGTTCTGGATCCACTTAGGCACAGAGGCATTGTGGGTATCCAGCCCCCAGCAAGTCCCCCTTGACTCTCTTTCCTATCAGGGATGTCATTGAGCTAAAAGAATTCTGCAGTTCTCCTTCTTGCCAATTTTTCAAGGACTCCATGCCTTGGGAAAAGTGTAAAGGGAGAGATGGTGTTGGATAGGAAGACATTTGGGGAGTGATGGATACACGTTGGAGAGAACGGCAGGTGTTAAGAGGCTACACTGGGAGACGGAGAGGCTACATGGGGGGGTCAGGTCAAAATGTGCTCTCAATGGTTAGGGAGAGAGCTGGGCTAATCATAGGAAGGGGTGGGATGGGAATGAGAAAGGGTCCTAAGGAAGCAGAGCACTAACAGTTTTCACAGAAAAAGAGAGACCTAGGCAGATGTTACAAGGAAGAAAAGTTTTGGAGGAGCCAGCAAGCATTGAAGTGCCTACTATATGTCGGGCACTGCGAGGAGTCAGCAAGCACTGTGAGGAGTTAAACAGCATTTGAGTACCTACTATGTGCTAGGCACTATACTAAGATCTGGGGATACAAGAGAGGCAAAGAACACTTCTTGTTTTCTAGGGACTGACGATCTTATAGGAATCATGGGAAGGTCACAAGGAAGGAGACACAGAATAATCATAATGACTAGCATCACATTACAAATATGACCTCATATGGTCCTCACAGCAACCTGAGAAGTCAAAGTTAGTATCACTCCCACTTGACAGAGAAGGAAACTGAGGCAGACCAAGGTCATATGTACTCAGCTAGTAAGTGTCTGAGGCTGTGTTTGAACTCAAGTCCTCCTGATTCCAGACCCTCCCAGCCCATCTTACTTTGTGAGGGTCCTGAAGAGGGAAAAGGAGGCATTTGGGTCTGAAAACCACTGTCCCACAGGGAGAGAAGGCTATCAAAGGGTCAGCGACCTCAGAGAATCCTGGATTCACTGTGTGTTTTGTGTCTACTTTGATGGCTCCACAGTACAGCGAGAGGGCCGGGACATTGTCATTTTCTTCTCTGTATTTCCCGAGCTTGGCCGTGTGAACGTGTCACAAATGTTTGTCGAATAAATGAACCCTGAGTTTTTATTTGGGGGGTGTTTCTGTCCTAGGTGAATGGACAGAATGTTGTCAAGGTTGGGCATCGGCAAGTGGTCAATATGATCCGCCAGGGTGGCAACACCCTGATGGTGAAGGTGGTGATGGTCACCCGGCACCCGGACATGGACGAGGCTGTCCACAAGAAAGGTGACCTGCCTTGTTGCCTGGGGACGCGCTGCCATCTCCCCCCCCAAGGGCCCTGTCCAGCCTCCCTTCAGCCTCCACAAGCCTGCCACTTTCTAACCTGGGACAGTCACTGAACTGAGAAATGGAGATACCCAGCCTACCCCCCCCAACCAGTCTCATGAAGGGGATGTGATTTTTTACCCCTTGGGAGGTAGCTAGCATTTATTGAGAAACCCCAAGTCTGAAGGTCGGGGGTCTCCCATCTTCTCAAAGGGAGTCAGCCTCGCAGCCCAGGGGAACGTCCCCACTGGCCGAGGGCAGGCAGAAAGCCCACCCGCCATGGCGCTAACTCGGCTTTCCGCTTTTTCAGTGCCCCAGCAGGCTAAGCGTCTCCCACCCCCCGCCATCTCGCTGCGGTCTAAGTCCATGACTTCGGAGCTGGAGGAGATGGGTGAGGCGGGATGGGGTAGGGCAGAGGGGCGGGCACCGCGGGCGTGTTAGTGTCGCTAGCAGCAGGGGTCCTTGTCCGCGCCTCCTGGCGCCCGCAGTGTCTGCCCACTGTGTCCCCAGCTTTGCTCCTGCTCTGGTCTCCGTGTCCTCGTGCCCCTCTCCATTTCTGTGCCTCAGGCTCTTTCACAATTTTGCAGCTGGTAGAACGGATGCGTTCTGGACTAGAGGGTCCAAAGACTTGAGTTCTAGTCCTGGCCTGATCACATGCCAACCGGCCATGTCTTCTCTGGCCCCAGTTTCCTGATATGCAAACTGGAGACCGTACAAGTACAGCAAACGTGGTTCAGCACCGAGTATAGCCTCAGCCCCATGCTGGTCCTGGGAGGGGCAGGGGAAATGCTCCCAAGTTTAAGGGAGACTTGTTCCCTGCCCACGAATTGCAAGGTGCACAGAGCTCAGCCCCGGGTCCGCCTCACAGGACTGTTTGGAGGCCCAAGAGCTATAGAAATGGGAGCTAAGATGTGCCAGTCTCTCACTGTTGTGCTGTTTCTGTGTCCCCACCCCCACTCCCATCTATCCTCTCCCTAGCCTCCCATGAGAGTAGAAGGTGTGGTTCCCCCCCAGAACTTCAGGAGAAGGAAATGGCCCCCTGGGGAGGGCAGGTGTCCTGGGGTGAGGGGTGGGCAGTCTCCAAGACCCTGGGCCTCCCCCCTCACCTCCTAATTCTTGGCTCCTCTGCTGCTCCCCCGGCTAGTCTCCCCCTGGAAGAAGAAGAGTGGTGAGTGCGTCCCAGGGCTGGGGGGAGGGCCCCCAGGCACATCCCCGTCTCGTTCCCCTCCAACTAGCCCCCCCAACTCTGGTGGCCCCAAGGGATAACCCTCCACGTCCAGACAATCCATTGGCACCCGCTGTTTCACCTGGCTGGCAGACCCTTTGTCCTGTCCTCTCCTCGTGCCCGAGGTCCTACTGACCCTCACCTGCCTCTGTCCACAGATTATGAGCAGGCTCCGATGCCCAGCGTGGAGAAGAAGAGGACGGTCTATCAGATGGCCCTGAGTAAGCGCCCACTCCCTCCCCCACACCTGCTCCTGCCCGTCCCTGGCCATCTCTCTCCCACATGCTGTTGCCTTTCTAAATCCACACACTCCAAGCCCCTCCCACACCCACTGCCCCATTCTCTCTGGTCCCAACATGCTGTGCCTCAACTCATGTTGGCTGTACTTCTTCTCCCGCTGCAGTCCCCAGTTCTTTCTAGCTCTACCCCTTCTCTTTCTGCTTCCATGCTCTCTCCCTAAGCCCTCTTTCTTCTCCCTTGGTCCCTCTCCCCAGCCAGTTCTGCCCAGGCTGTCCATCCTTCCTCTTCTTTGCTGCCTTGGCCAAGCTCTGCTGTGCATCCCCCACTCTGCCTCCCAACCCCAGTTTTGTCTGTTCTTCCAACTGGCCATTGGTGTGTGCCCGACACGGCCTGATGTGGACACTCCCAGGCTGGACTAGCCTAAATGCCATCCCCCCGTTCTCACTCTGCCTCTGCCGCCTCCTGGTCCTCCTGCTCTCTCTCCCTTCTTCCTCTCTCTGTTCTCCCACTGGCTCTCTCCTCTCTTTGTCCTTCAGTTCTTCCCCCTGATTTGCACTCACCTTCCTTTCCCTCCACTGCATGCACCGACCCTCTCCCTCCTTCTGCCCTCCTTTCCTGCCTCCCCCAGATTCCATCCACTTGTGGAGGACGACAGAAAAGGGTTGGGTGGGAGAGCAATTGGCTCAGTTTGCAGGTGGACTGGAAGCCCCCTCACCAAAGGCACTCTTTCCCTCTCTCCAGACAAACTAGACGAGATACTGGCGGCTGCCCAGCAGACCATCAGCGCGAGTGAGGGGCCCGGGCCGGGCGGCCTTCCTTCTCTGGGCAAACACCGAGCCAAGGGCTTCTTCGCCACTGAGGTAAGGACACAAGTGCCTGCAGGAGCCTAGGGGGCCACTTCCTTAGGGGGTCTCAATCCAGCTCCAGAGACGTCCTTGTTCCCTTTCTGTCCTAAACACTGTCCCTCCTCATTTCTAGCCAGTCTGGGCCTCCATTCTCCTCCATGCTATTGATCATTTCTGTCTCCCCTTCCTTCCTTTTTTCCTTCCTTCTTTCCTTCCTTCCTTCCTTCCTTCCTTCCTTCCTTCCTTCCTTCCTTCCTTCCTTCCTTCCTTTCTTCCTTCCTCCTTCCCTCCCTCCCTTCCTTCCTTCCTTCCTCCCTGCCTTCCTCCCTCCATCCCTCCCTACCATCTTTCTTTCTTTCCTCGATCCTACTTTTCCTCCCATCCTCATTCAGTCCTCAGGGTTGCTCTCCCTTCCTCTTCTCTCTGTACCCTCCATTGACCCTCCCATGATGAAATGAGCCAGGGACTCTGGTCTAAGCCCATTTTCATCGGTCGAGCTTGCAGGCTCCTAGGCCTTCTGCCCCTCCAAAGACCGAAAGCAGACAAGCGTGTCCAGACTTGCCCAATTCTGTTCAATCCAAGATGCCTTTATCGAGCATCTCCATTGTGCTCTGGCCATGTTCAATGCTGGCCTCAAAGGGCTCCGGCGTAACCAGGACGGGACTCTCGGATAATTATGCCCTGGACCCGTTAGGAGGTGACCCTGCCAGAATAGCCGTTCTTAGAATGATGTTTTCAAGTGAAAAACAAATGGAGGATTATCAAGGGGAAGGGGAGGGAAATCAGCATTTAGTAAGCACCTACTATGTGCTAGGGCCCAGTGGTTCTCAAACTTTTGTTTTCAGTATCTTTATCCTATTAAAAATGACTGAGGTTCTCTCCAAAGCGTTTTTGTTTATCTGGATTATATTTATAGACATTTACCATATTGGGAATAAAAACTATTTTTGAATTTGTAGGCCCTCTAAAAGGGTTTCAGAGTCCCCAGGATCCTCTAGACCAGACTTTGAGAACCACTGTGCGAGGCTCTATGCTAAGCACTTGGCAAACATCTCGTTTGATGAAGGAATTTGGTTCTATTGAAGTAGTTACCAAAAAATGTTAAAGCAAGTTTCTGGACCCCGCGGAATCTGTGCGCAGACCTTCCTCCTCCCCAGGGCAAGACCCCCTTTCCTAGGGGAATCTAGTGTGGCACAAAAACCCCAAGTACTTTAAGAGGGGGACCCCGGCACTGAGTGGACTCTTTCCCCAAATCTCAGTAACCTCAGTCCTCGTTCTCCCCTTCATCACCTCCTTTTTTAGACAGTTAACTTGAGCTCTTGCACACACACGTGTACATACATGTATGCTTCCACACCTTGCGCATCATGCACACACAGTGTGCTTAATGTATGTGTGCATGTGCACACTTATCTGCAAATATACACGTGTGTTTGCACACCAAGCACACAATATACATGCACAGAGTGTGCAGTTACCTGCAAATATACACATGTACTTACACGCCATGCACACAATACACATGCACAGTGTATGCAAATACACTTACCTACAAATATACACACGTGCTTACACACCATGCACCCAATATACATGCACAGAGTTGTGCAAATACACTTATCTGCAAATATACATGTGTACTTAACACACCATGCACACAGTCCACATGCATAGTGTGTGCAGTAATCTGCAAATATACACATGTGCTTATCCACCATGCACACAATGCACATGCAGAGTGTATGCACAGTTAACTGCAAATATACACATGTGCTTACACACCATGCACACAATACACATGCACAGTGAGTTCAAAACACACTTACCTGCAAACATACACACATGCTTACACACCATGCACACAATGCACACGCAGAGTGTGTGCACAGTTAACTGCAAATATACACATGTTATATGCACATGCACAGTGAGTTCAAAACACACTTACCTGCAAACATACACACATGCTTACACGCCATGCACACAATCCACATGTACAGTATGTGCACAGTTACCTGCAAATGTTACCTTACACGCCATGCACACAATACACAACATTCACCTGTAAATGTACACATGTGCTTACACAGTATGTGCAATCTATGTTTGCACAACTATATTTACCTGCATATGTACACACACACGCACCTTCCCACATGGGTACATGCTGCACATTACCTTTATTATGAGTCAAAGAATCCTTCCAAGGTAAACTTCTTCTTTTGCAAATAAGAAATAGCCCAGTCATTGGGATGCTCTGCTGCCACTGACCCATCCATAAGGCTTTGGACATAGTACTCTAACCCCCAGTGGGAATCTCCATTTTCTCCCCCATAATGTTTAAAGGGTTTGGACTAAATGACTTCTGATGCTATTTCCTATTTAAATATTCTCTGTGCATGAGAAGTATGTTGGGGTGAGTTGGAGTCGGTGTTCCCGGCTTGGGAGAGCCGATTGTTGAATTTTCCATGTGAACATTTAAATCTCAGAAGTGGGAAAATGCTACAAGTCAGGGCTTGACAGTGTTTTGTTAGTTTTCTAGGCTTGAGAAAGTGATGGAGAAAAGGTTAATGATGTCGATGAAAAAGGGTTAAAAGTACTTCATGTAGACATTTCTTCCTCTGGGAGGGCCAGTTATTAAATGTGTACCAGCACATTTCTGACTACAAAGAGGAACCTCCTCCAGCATTTGAGGTCCCTTTTTCTTTTTTTTTTTTAATTTAGTATTTTATTTTTCTCATTACTTGTAAAATAATTTTAACATTCATTTTTAAAACATTAAATTCAAAATTCACTCCCTTCCTCTCTCTGCACCTGCCCCTCTTTGCTGTACAAAAAGAATCAGACTCTGAAATATTGTACAATTAGCTTGTGAAGGAAATCAAAAATGCAGGTGGACATAAATATAGGGATTGGGAATTTAATGTAATGGTTTTTCGTCATCTCCCAGAGTTCTTTCTCTGGGCGTAGCTGGTTCAGTTCCTTACTGCTCCATTGGAAATGATTTGGTTGATCTCGTTGCTGAGGATGGCCAGGTCCATCAGAACTGGTCATCATATAGTATTGTTGTTGAAGTATAGAATGATGAGATCCCTTTTTCAAACCAATTTCCTTACTTAGGTCCTAATCTTCTTGTCTCTAGGCACAGGACATAAGTCCTATCTGACCCAAAACATACACTGATCCTTGGCCCTCTCTTATATGTAATGAGTCTTATGTAATAGAAATTAATTGATCTGTTTTCTAGTGAAACTGCAGCTTCTGGAGCCTCTGCATTCATTGGCTTTCCCCAAAGTCAAGAAGCTTCATCTCTTTTTATCTTCTCTCGTCCCACTTCCTCAACAGAGATTTGGCTGTTCTGGCCAAGAAGGACGTAGGTTTTGGAGAGATCATTCCTTGAACTCCCAGGTCACCTTCCTGATAACAGTCTTTGTATATAACAGTATTTGTATATTTGTAAAAGACTTCTATGTCAAAGGTATGAGAGGACATGGACAAAGGTCACACAGGATGAGCTGCAATTGACATCAGTGGACAAAGTGACCACATGAATGAGTTCGCTGAATCTGCTTCAGTACTCGAATAGCCGATTTCTAACATTTATGTTGGACACAGAATCATTGGATTTTAGAGCAACAAGGACACCGAGAGCTCCCTCTGCCATCTCCAGGGTCTCCTTCCCTGCCCCTGCCCCTTGGCAAATTCTCCTTGGATGAGCTTCCCCCAGAACATATTTACCACCCAATCAGGGTCTTGGTACCTGTTGTCTACTGACCCCTGGGACACTCTTTCTCCTTCATCGATGAGATCAGCGTTTGGCTTACAGTCTTGTTTCCTCAATTCCTGCCCTCGTACCAAGGAACTTCATCATATTGGTATATCCTCAAACATCCTAACCTCTCAGTTCTTCAAGTTACTCATTTCTAATGAGCTCCTCCTCTACCTCATCTCTCTCTCTCTCTCTCTCTCTCTCTCTCTCTCTCTCTCTCTCTCTCTCTCACACACACACACACACACACACACACACACACACACAAATACAAACAGATGGTCTTACCCTTGATCTTGCTATTTTCCAAAAATGTACAACTTACATGTTCATGACTCTGAAATCCCTTATATAATCAAAATCTATTGTTGTTCTCCCTTCCCTCTGCCTTCCAAACTCCAACCCTGATTTTTGTCTAATCCCTTGGCCCCTCAGTTCTTTCCCAGGTCAACACCCCTACACTAGGTTCATTCTCCTTCCCCATCTTGACCCCTTGGGGAACCCATCCAACACTCTATTCTCCACTTTTTAAAAGTCTCTTCTCACTTCTCTGATCTCCAATCTAGCCTTGCCAAGTCTCAGTCTTGGATCACTCTTACTCCCTGTGCCTTCATTCCTACTCAAGTGCTGCAGATTGAAGGTGGAAACAATCATACCACTTTAACTGGGCCCTCGCTGCTGCTAGGCAATCGTACCTAGAATGCCTTCTTAGCTCCTTCAGCCTTGGACCACTCCTCATCACTTAAATAAAACTGTCCTCTCCACAATTACAAGTGATCTCTTGGTTGCCCTACCCTCATCTTTTCTTAGTCCTCATTCTCCTCAAGCTCTCTGCAACCATTGACATTGCTGGTCACTCTCCCAAAATTGACACTCTCTTCTCTCAAGAACCACAAGCATTCTCCTGGCTCTCCTCCTCCATCTCTGACCTCTCCTCTGTCTCCTTTGCTGGATCCTCTTCCAGATCGTGCCCTCTAACCATAGATGTCCTAGGCCCACTACTCTTCTTCCTCTATTCTACTTCACTTGGTGACCCCTTCAGCTTCCGCGGATTTAAAGACCATTCTATACTGATGATTCTCAAATGTAGTTATCTAGCTTTGACCTGTCTATCGACTTCCCAACTGTTTATGGAGCATATCCAGCTGGACGTCTTATAGACATCCTAAAACTGAATTCCATACCTTTCCCCTTATCCTAACTTCCCTCTTCCAGTTGAGAGCACCACCAGCCTCTCCATAACATTGGTTTGCAAACCAAGTGCCTTCCTTGACTGTTCACTCTCTCAGCCCCCACGTCTAATCTGTTTCCAGGGTCTGTCAATTCTACTTTTGTAACATCTCCCGTATACACCCTCTTTTCTTTTCTAACACCTTCACAGAACCTCATCCACTCACGTCTGGACTTGTGTAAGTACCTATTAATTGTCCTTCTTGTCTCAAGTCTCTCCCCAATTCTGTCTATCCTCCATTCAGCTGTCAAAGGCATCGATCTGACCACGTCACCCCCTAACTCAATAAAGTCCAATGACTCACAATCTTTTGTCTGACATTCAAAATCCTTCATAATATCTTTCCAGTCTCCTTACACCTCATCTCCTCACATACTGAGACCAATGCCACTGGCCTCCTGGCTGTCCCTCAAACACCACACTCCATCTTCAGACTCTGGGCATTTTCCTGGGTTGTCCCCCATAACTGGAATGCCTTCCTTCCTCGTTTCTAGCAATTGACTTCTGCTAAAATTCCACCCTTCTCTGACAGGTCTCTAACTTTAGGACTCATCAGCAGACCCTTTGTGGGTCTTATTTCACCCCAATGTTACACCTTAATCTTAGTGCCTTCCCTTTTTGGATTGTCTCTAAGTTATCTTGTCTAAATGATATTTGTAACTAGTCATTGGCACATGGTCTCCTCAATTAGACTGAGATACTTACAAGCAGGAATTGTCTTTTTCCTTTTGTTGGTATCTTCAGCCTTTAGCATGGCACTTGGTATACAGTAGAAGCTTAATCAGTGTTGACTGATTGACTTCGAGGAGATCTAGACAATATTTTCCCCTCATTTTTAAAAATATAGTTTATCAATGTGTTTTGCCTTTATGTCGCAGTCATAAAAAAGGGTTTGATATAAATTCCCATTTAGAGGGAAAAAACCCTCTCCCATTCATATTGAACCCTTTCTTGTATTAAAAAAGATAAGAAAAATACCCAAATGTAGTGACTGCCTCTGCCAATATATACCACATTCTGCCCTAGTAGTACCTTGATCCTCCACTGTGGAGAAGGAGAAATGCTTCATTATCTGGCCTCAAAGACCATCATTAACTGTCCAGTTACTCAGAGGTTGGCTTTCTTTGAGTAAGTTTTCATGTTAAAGAATAAGAAACTAGGTTTAGGGGAGAGAAATAACCCACTAAAAGTCATTCAGTCAAGTTAGTGGCAGAGATGAAATTCAAATCTATCTCTTTTGAATCCCAGTCGAAGGTTCTTTCCACTGTGCAGCACTGCCTCTGAGGTGAATGGCATCCATTCCCTCTCTGGCTCTGTCTCCCTCTGCCCCCTCCACTCCCTTCTCCTGAGTCTATCAGCCTGTGTCACTCAGATCCTTTGTAATTAGTTCTTTTAAACACAATTTTTTTTACATTCATTGTTTTAAATTTTGTGTTCTAAATCCTCTCCCTCCCTCCGGCTCCTCCCACACCTATTGAGAAGACAAGCACTATGATACCTATTATGTATGTGAAGTCATGCAAAACATATTTCCTTGTTATTCATATTGGGAAAAAGGCAAAAAAATGAAGTGAAAATCTGCATTCCGAGTTCATCAGTTCTCTCTCTGGAAGTGGACAGCTTTTTCTTTTTTTTGGTCATGGATCCTTTGGAATTGTCTTGGCTCATTGTCTTGATCAGAGTAGTCAAGTCGTTCCCAGTTGATCGTCATACAGCATTGATGTTGCTCTGTTCGGTGTTCTCTGGGTTCTGCCCACGTTACTTTGCATCCATTCATATAAGTCTTCCTAGATTTCTCTGAAACCATCCCTTTTAAAAAATTTCTTACAGTATAATATCCTATCCCAATCATATAGCACAACTTGTTTGTCCATTCCCTGATAAGCAAACCCTTGATTTCCAATTTTTTTTACAATTATTAAAAGAACTGCCATAAATGTTCTTGTACATAATTGCCTTTTTCTTTAGCTTCTTTGGTATACAGACCTAGTAGGGGTATTGCAAGATGAAAGAGTAGGTATGGTTTTATAGCCCTTTGGGCACCCTTCCAAATTGCTCTCCAGAACGGTTGGACCATTTCCCAACCTAACCAGCAGCACATCAGTGTCCCAATTTTTCCACATCCCCTCCAGCATATATAATTTTCCCTTTTTGTCATGTGAAGCAATCTGAGAGGAGGGAGGTGGTAACCTCAGAGTTGTTTTGACTTGAATTGCTGTAGTTATTTGTGATTTAGAGCATTTTTTTTCATATATTTATTACTAGTTTAGATTTTTTTCTTCGGAAAATTACTCATCGATATCCTTTGACCGTTTGTAAATCGTGGAATGACTCTTATTTTTGTAACTTTGGTTAGTTCCCTATATATTTGAGAAATGAGTCCTTGATGAGGAAAAACTTGCTGGTCTCCCAGCTCCCCCTGGGCCGTTCCTCACACATGGACACATGTATGGACACACGTATGTCTAACAGATACCAGGTAACATTGGGGTGAAATAAGACCCACAAAGGCTCTGCAGATGAGTCCTAAAGTTAGTCAGGGACTCCAAGAGATAGGAGTGTGCTCCTGGTCTCTGTGTGTGTGGTGGGGGGAGAGAGGCAGGGGCACAGACAGGGCAAAGGCAAGGAGCCTGGGTGTGGCACTCCGTCTGTGAGGAAGGGTCAGAAGACCCGCTTGGCTGAACTGTGAGTGGATAAACGCATCCACCAGAGACGAGCACTAATTCAGCACCTGCTGCATGCTGGCCTCTGTGGAAGTGGCTAGGGATGCCAGGGCAATGGCTGCAGCCTCCCTCCCTGCAAAGGGCTTTCATTTCGACCCTGGAGGGAGACAACATGTCAGGGCCCGTGGAATAGACTCTAAGGAAAATAAAGATGGAGCCGGACGCAGTATCCTAGGGCACTTGGCAGTCTGAGGGGGCAAGAAAGATTTGTGGAGAAGGGCTACCAGGAGTCTCTGAAGAGGCAGAGAGGAGGGCGCAGAGGGAAAGGGAGGCTCCTCTGGGAAGAACAGAGAAGACCTTTTGGAGACGGGAAACTGAGGATAGGGCCGGAGGACTTGGTTTGGGATCCTAGACGAGGAAGTCCTGGCGTGACCAAGCCAGGGAGTGCCACGTGCTTAGAAAGGAGACTTTGGCACTGGGGCAGAAGGAGGCCGAACAAGAGGCAAGAAGGAGAACTAAGACGGGAGCCGGAGAGGCTGGGCAGGGCAAAGTAAGGGATGCCGGACCGTGAAGCAAAGTGGGGAGTCCAGGAGCGGGCAAGGTCACGGACCTCCACAGGAATAGGGAGCTTTGGAAAAGCTGCGTCTGGAGGATGAGGCCATGAGGTGCTGCCTCCGAGATGGCTCCGGGACACCCAGTTTGAACGATCCAGCAGGCAGCCGCCCGTGCCATTGAGCCCCAGAGATAGGCCGGGGATCTGGAAGGCAGCAGGGAGGAGACCACCAAGAGAGGGGCGGGGGTGCAGGACAGACCTGGCCGCCCAGGGTGGATGGTGGGCCGGCCAAGAAGGCTGAGGAGAGGGGCTCGGCCGGAGAAGGAGAGAACCGGGAGGGGAGGGATCCCAGCAGCCCGGAGGGGAGCCAGGCTGGGGACGGGCAGGAGAGGAGGCCGTCAGCGTCATCGATAACTTTGGAAAGAACCGATCAAGCGAAGCCACGGTGACAAACCAGATTGACGGAGGCGGAAAAGAGCCCGGGCTTGGCTGGGACGGGAGGAGAGGGATAGGATGCTAAGGGGGACGGTGGGGGCTCTGGGCGGGCCAGAGGCGGAAGACTCGCTCGGGGTCACCGCGCAAGTGTTTGTGGCAGGATTGGGGCTCGGGTCTTCCTGCTCCCCTCCCATCCCCCACCCCTTCTCCCCGAGGCCCTGGAGGCGTAGGTCTCTAACGGGCACCGACCCCGCTGTGGCCGCCAGGAATCACCGCCTCGGGGCCCCACGTTCAGGTAGGAGACCCCGGCCCGGACCCTGAAGAGATGAGGGGCCCCCACCCGGCTATGATCCTCCCCCCCCCCTCCGCGGGGAGGGCTGGCTCCTTGTCCGGAAGCGGCGCGGGGGCTGCGGGCTCCGCTGGGGGGCAGATCGCGCCTCCCGGCCCCTCCCCCGATCTCCCGCAGGGTCTCTGGCCTCTCCGGCTCCACCCCCTCCCCTCCCCTGCCACTCCTTTCCCGCTTTTTTGCGGCCGCCTCGAGTTCGCACCTGGCGCTTCCTTCTACGCGCGCTTGCTGAAGAACCCTTAGCCTTCCTGAGTCTGCGCGAGGCGCGGGCCGAGGTGTGCGCGCGACCCTTACTGCCCCCCAAATCACCCGGCAGCTGGTGACGTCACCATCCGGGGGCGCGGTCTGATTGGTTGGAGGCCTCGAGTCGGGAAACGATTCTCTGATTATTGCTTCGCCCCTCCTCCTGCCAATCCGCTCTCGTTCCCCCTCCCCTATTCAGCCCCTCCCCCCTCAACTTCTTGCCCCTCCCCCCTCATCCTCTTCTCCCTCTCAGCCCCTCCCCCAACCTTGCCCCCTCAGCCCCTCCCCCAACCTTGCCCCCTCAGCCCCTCCTCCATCCGTCTGTCCTTTTCAGTTCCTCCGTCTATCTCCCACTGTTACAGCCCCTTTAGCCCGGAAGGGCCCTCAGGAGGCCGGTGTCTCCCAGGCCAGAACAAGAGCTCCGCCCTCCCCACCCCGCCCCCAGCTTCTGGTCCTCAGCCACGTCCCAAGCAGCCTCTGCCTTTGGGGCTTTCCCCGAGCTTCCGTTGGCCCTTCGGGCCTCTCCTCTGCCGGTTCCGGCTCTTGGTACCGGACGGACCAGGCCTTCCCCGCCTTCTGCATCACAGCTTCCCGCCCCTCTGAAGACCTCCAGCTCGTCCACCCAGAACCTTTCCTCCCCCCAGCTAAGCCGGCCCGCTTCCCCTAGCCAGTCACCACAAATCGGGACTCCCGCTCGCCCCTGGACCGACGTCCCACTTTGTGAAACTGGGGTGGCCGTAACCAACCCGATACTCCAGCTGAGATTTACCAGGACGGGAGTCATGGAGCGATAGAGCTCTGGATTTGGGGACAGAAAAAGTGACCTCGAATTTGGTCACAGATTATTTACTAGTGACCCCTGCCTCAGTTCCCTCATCTGTTAAATGGGGATAATAGCACCTACTCCCCACAGTTGGGATGAGGATAAAATGGGAGAGGTTTGAAGTGCTTTGTAAACTTTAAAATGTCATATGAATGTTAGCTTTCAAAAGATCCGAGGAGACGCTTGCTTCCGTATTCCTGAAAGCGATATTTGTCTTCCCTTTTCCTCATTTAAAATTTATTTTTTTAACATCCTTAAATTATGAGCTCCAGATTCTTTCTCCCTTTTTTTGTTCCTTACTCCACCCATGGAGAAGGCAAGCAACATATCAATCATATATGGAAAACATTTTCATATTAGTCGCATTTTTAAAAGCAAGATTTTAAAAAGAGAGAAAAGTCTCCTTCAGTCTGCAGAGTTCAACAGCTCTGCCTCTGAAGGGCAACAGTAGTAACCTTTCATCATGAGTCCTTTGGAATTGTCTTGGATCATTGTATTGATCCGAGTAGCGGAGTCTCTCCTCCCACAATGCTCTAATGCTGCACCTCCCAGTTCTCACTTCACTTCAGTTCATACAGATCTTTTATGTTCTTCTGAAACCCGACTCTTGCACAAAGCACTCTGTCCCAGTCCTCAACTAGCTTGGCCATTCCCCAATCGATGAGCATCTTCTCGATTTCCAATTCTCTGCTGCCGATAAAAGAGCTACTATAAATACGTCCGGGTCCTTTCCCTTTGGTCCCTTTGGGATACAGACTCGGTTGTGGTATTGCTGGATGAAACGGTTCGCTCAGTTTGATGGCCCTTTGGGCAGAGTTCCAAATTGTTCTCTAGAATGAGCGGGAGGTTCACAACCCCACCAACAGTCCCTTAGCATCCCCAGTCCCCCAGTCCCCCAGTCCCCTCCAACATGTCACTTCTGACAGGTGTGAGGTGTTTTACTTCAGAATTTTGAAATTTCTCTTCTTGCGTTTCTCTAATCACTAGTGATTCAGAGCATTCGTGTGACTCTAGCTAGCTTTGATTTCTCCCTCTGACAAAGGCCTGTTTGTATCCTTTGACCACTTATCACCTGGGGAATGGATCCAAGTCTTAATTCAACTCAATACATTCGCTTTCTTGACTGCTCTATGTTCCTGTTGCACTCCAAATGGTCAAAGAACTACTTGTGCCTGATCTGCGGTAGAACCTCCTAAGCTTGTATCGATCTCATCAGCCAGTCAGATACATTATATTTGACACTTGTATATTGATATAATTTGAAATACTAAATGGTTTTAAAAACAACACAGGACCGGGCCCAAATAGGCACTGGGAGCCCGAGAACATTGTTCCTCTAGGCCAGGTGACCAGAACTTGTCAAGGACAGTTAGGTTCTTTCTCAGTCTTTCCTAGTCTTATTGTATGGCAGCTCCCCACTAGGAAATTGTCTTGTGTCCTTTCCAATCCAAAGGTCATTCTCCTTGGCAGAGAAAACAGAGATGAAATAAGAATTAGGCAGCTCTGCCTTCTCTGTTGTTACAACTGTACCATTTACCTTGAACTTCATGCCCTTTCTCCTAATATAACTGGAAACAAAGTATCTTTTGTTGTATGCATCCGTCTCAGAGCATTCTGGACTTTACCATTTCCAGTGTGATTTTTATAGGCCCTAGCTATGCCTTTATATTCATCCTCAAATACATACTCTTACTTCCTCTTGTTCATGCCTCCTTTTAAACCTAAATTACTCATGAATTTTCTATTCTACCATGTCAATCTCTTCAGATAATTCCTATTTTTTCATAGTTTCTCATTTCATTAGGATTTCATTTTAGAATTATCTCCCATCCTTCCTGGACCAACTTCTCCTGTAGAATTTTAGTTAACAGGTTCTTACTTCTCTTTCTTCTGTACTTAACCCCCCCCCCAAAAAAAAAAAACCCTCTGCTCTTCCATATATAGGGTATATAACAAATGAGACTTGACTTTCTTCTCTATCTTTAGTTAAAAACCCTCTAGGTCAGGGAGTTAAACTCAAATACAGAAAGGGGCCACTAAACCCTACCTGAGGATCCCAGTGGACTGCATGCCTACTTAGAAAGATCCATCTTAATTATCTGTTCTAGTCTATTTTAAATTCATATTATTCAATAACTCAACATCATTTTAATCTGGTTGGGCGATACTGGGGAGTATTGTGTTCCCAAGTTGTCTTTTTGATACTTCTGCTCAAAAGTACCCAGCATTTCTACCTCAGCAACCAGTTTCTCGATGTTTAGAGAGAATCAAACCTAGAAAAGAGCTCACCTTGTTGGTTTTGTGCATTTTGACGAAGGAAATTATTCCTAAAACAATTAAGAAATGATTTGTTCGTTGTGTTTTGGGCTGCCATATATTTAACTGACGTCTGGATAAATGAACTTTCACAAGCATATGCTACCTCTGTGCCAGGTTAGTGATCTGTTTCTTGAGCTCACCTATTTTTTTCTTTCTATTCAGTGTATTAAAGGGGAAAAAAAATTACTTTCTCCATCTATTGCTTTTTACCCCAATGTTCTCCATCACACTTGGTCCTCCTGAATTTCCTAGTTTATCTTCTTCCTATATAATGCTATCCCTCCCCACATCCTTTTAACTGTCCTGTTTCTTTTAAATAAGACAGAGGTATATTCCAATCATGTGTCTCTTCCCAGCAAGACTCAGTGATACTTAGGTCATACATGTCTCCTTGTATTAAAATCTGCAGTTCATCTTGTTTGATGCCTACTTTGGTTATTTGTGTGGATATTTGAGGTAATGAGTTTTACTACTAGCTTTTTTCTTGTACTGTATCTCTTGTGAATTTCTGGGTGTCTCACCTGCTACTCCCCTTCCTCCTTCCTTGTAGCTATTCTCTACAGTATCAAATTTGGTCGCTATATATAGGGAGTTTTCTCCTTTCCCCACTCTTTTTAAATTTAAAGCCCTTTTGCTAAGATTTGTAAGATAGCAAGCAAATATGTCATTACCAATTTTTGTCATGTGAATTACCATCCCTGACTTGGAACCTGTTATTTAAAATATATATTTTCCCCAATTACATGTAAAAACAACTTTTAATATTTTTAATTTTTTAATTCCAGATTTTCTCCCTCCCTTCCCTCTTTCCGTCTTGTGAAGATAAGTTATTTGAGATAGAATATATGTATATATATGCAGTCATGCAAAACATATTTCCATATTAGCTGTGTTGCAAAAGACCCCCAAAATCTTTTAAAGGTGTGCATTGATTGACATTCAGACTCCATCAGTTCTTTCTCTGGAGGTGGACAACATTTTTCCCTGGAAGTCTTTCAGAACTGTATTAGATCATTGTATTGCTGAAAGTAGTGAACAGGGAAGTCAAGAAGTCAACAATCCAGTGGATTGTTGTAGCATATTGTTACAGTCTGCCCTGTTTTCCTGGTTCTGCTCACTTCACTTTGCATCAGTTTATGTAAATCATCCCAGGTTTTTCTGAAACCATCCTATTTAAGTTTTCTTATGGCACAATAATATTCCACCACAGCCATAGTCCAAAAATCTAAATCCTATTTTAGATGTGGTCATCTTAAGCAGTTGTCCATGAGGTCGCCTGCTCCTTTCATTTAGTCTGTCCTTCTTCAGCTTGTGCCCCTTCAGTCTGTCTTCCCACCAGTTCCTCTGTTTGTTCCCTTCAGTTTTTCCATCTGTTCCTCTCTGGTTTTAATATCTTTTCTCCACTTCTTCTTTCTTCCCCCTTGCTGCTTCTGGAAAGGAAGGGAGGGAGGGAGGAAGGGAGAGACAGACAAACACATAATACACATACACAGAGGGAGAGAAATTTGTTTGCCTTGAATCTTTCTTACCTCCTCTTCCCTCCCCTCCTCCCTCCCTCTCTAGTCTCAATCTGTCTTCTTCCATTGGTGTCTTTTCATCCCATCCTCCTTCCACTTTAAACTCTGTACTAATTAGCCAATTATCCTCCCCTTCAATCTGTCTGTTCCTCATCCCAGTCTGTCTTGCCATTTGCTCTGTCTGTCTCTCCTCAATCTTACCCTTTGAGCTCTGTGCAGAGAGATTACCCTTATCCTAAGACCAATTTGTCTATTCCTTTCTCATCTACCTCTCTTCAATCCCCCTTTCTCTCTTCCTCGGGAGCTCTGTCCCAATTATAAATTCTTCTCAATTTGTCTGGCTCCGTTTCACCTGGGCTCTTCTCAATCTGCCCCTTCTACTCTCAAGGGTCTGCCCTCCGATCTCTGCTCTCTCCATCTGTGTCCTGCCTTTTTTCACGTATCTGTCCCTAGCTCCCTCTACTCTGAATTGTGCCCAAATTGTCCCCATCCTCATTCCCTTCTCCACAAGGACCCCCCAATTTCACCTCACCACCATAATCTCATCTCCATTGTCTCTCTCAGGCTCTGACGTCAGCCCTCCCCTCCCTGGGCGTCCCCTGGCAGTGGGGGTAGGGACCCCACCTGGTCCCGCCTGCCCCCCTCCCCACCAGTCCCCAAGTCCTCCCTGATTTTTGCCTCAGGGAACGGTAAGTCTATACTCCCTGTTCTCCCCGACTTCTCAGGTCTGCTTTGGGGACACTTCTTGCCTACTTTCCTCCCTAATGTCTTTTTTCTTTCTGTCCTTTTAATATTCTTTGGGGAGTTTTCAGCACTCCAATAGAGCCTTTTCCTTTCTCATTTCACTACCCTTCCCACGTCTCTTTGAAGGGGCCCAGACCCCTGCTGTTACATTATCTTATAGAATCATTGTTAGACTGGAAAGGGGCTTTAAAGACCATCAAGTCTGAGCCTTTCCCTTTCACAGATGAGAAACCGAGCCCCTGACAACAGAAGGTTCAGGGCCACAGGCAGGACTCCCCAACAAGGTAGGCCAGGAATCAAGTCCAGGAAGAGTCAGAAGAGAAAGAACTCTTAGAGACTAGCTACAATTTTTGTCATTTAAACAAGGAATGAAAGGCTCCTATTTGACCAAACTAGCAGGATAAGTGGGAGGGGGGGTAGGTTTCATCTCATTGATATTTATTAAATGTCCCACGTTTAAGGTCCCACGTTAAACTGGGGGTGCTGTTACCTTATATGAGGCACCTCCCTACCTCCAGGCTTTTGCCCAAGATGTGCTCTGGGCCTGGAATGCTCTCCCTCTTTATCTCGGTCTCCCTTCCAGACTCAGCTCAAGCACCACCTCCTTCAAGAAGTCTCTCTTGCTCCCCCCCATTGTCTCACCTCTCTGAAATCACCCTGTACTCATTCTATTGTTCTTTCTCGGTGATCATAGTGTTCTCCTCCTCCCCCACACCCCCAGCAGAATGTTAAGTTCCTTGGATGAATGAAACATGAAGCACCGACTGAGGGAACAAATGGAAACCGGGAGACGGTCCTTGCTCCTCAAGCTCACATTTTAATAGAAGGCAGCCTTGAGAGCAGGAACCCGTCATCATCTCTGCAGGCCCCCAGGGTTTAGTTGCCGCGACTTCGCAGAACCAGGGATCTCTGAGGCATTTAAGCCCACCCTGACCCCGCAGAGTCCCCTCCCCGGAAAAAGTCCCTCAGCCACAGCTTGGAGTCCTGCGGGGAGGGGCAGCTTATTTCACCTTGACCAGCTCCCCTTGTTCCAAAGTCTTCCTGACACTCGGCCTGGATGTTGTTCTTTGTGCTTCTCCCGGTCTTCCCTCTGGAGCCAGACAGGGCCTCACTCTCCTCCCCCGTCAGATACTGAGAGAAAAGCGACCCCATCTCCACGCCCTCTCCCCAGCAGCTCCAGGCTTCATAGGCTCTTAACGTAACACTTACCGAATGCTGAATGAAGGGAGAATGAATGAAGACAGAGGGAAAATGGTCTAGTCCCTGATCTCAGGGAGCTTCATTCTACCGGGGGAGCAACGGTCTAATCAGGGGAGCAGGGATACAAATGTACCCAAGCCTGCGTGCGTGTGCACCCGCATTAACGCCCAAATAGTAGATAAATGTATCCATGGCCAGATACATATACAAATGTATACGGATCTAGGCACATGTATACAAATGTATCTCTAGATTTGGGCGCAAGCAACAGTGTTACAAGGTAGAGTCAGACACCAAGAGGGGAGCAGAGGGTCCCTTTGCCCTATTCCGAGGAGGAAGTTAGTCAGCTCTGTAGGGGAATCAGGGGAAGCTTCCTGCAAGCAGGAGATCAGAGCGGAACTTGACAAAAGAGAGAAAGCTCATGGGGATGAAGTAGGGAAGCCCCAAGAGGAGCCGAGGACCCGATTGCCATCTTGAGTCCGACGCTTCCCATTTAGGCAAAGGCCTCTGCCTCCCTGGGCTTCGCTTTCCTCCTCTCTAAATGTCTGGATGGCCTCGGAAGCTCCAGTTCTAGGTGTGGGATTCTCTGAAGAGGGCATTGCAGAGGCTGGCGGATGGCGCCGAAGCAGGAGTAGGAGGAATGAGCTCTAAAAACCAGATCGTGGGACCAGCCAAGGGCAGTGGGAGCCAGATCAGGGTGGGCCTTTGTAGTTTTTATTTACCAAGGCAACAGTGACTTGATAGAGACTTGTCAATGGGGGAGGGAGAGTCACGATCAAAAGCACAACACAGCTTTCCAGAAGTGTGATCGACTGCCTTGAAAGGTAGTGAGTTCACACTCATTGAAGTTCAAATGATCCCAGGCAGGACAATCCCGGTTGGGATTGAAAAGCCTTAAAAGGTCCCGCCCAGCCCAGCCTCTAGGAGGCTGGCATGTCACCAGTGGCTCGGTGCCATTGTTGGTGAGGAAAATCCCCGATCCTGTCTGGCTTTGGGGAGGAACAGAGCTGAAGGACGGAACTAGATTCGGGGCCGGCAATATAATCCACCTTTTCATTTTATACAGGTAGGGAAAGTGAGGCCCAGAGAGTGAGCTCAAGGATGACCCCGAGCCGGCAGAAGCCGCCAACATACTGAATGCCAGTCATGACCCAACAGATCTCCCCGGCCCGAGGCTGACCCCGACATATGGGGTTCAATGCAAATCTCTATGCTTAGGTTCAAAACAATCTACTTCACAAGCATGAGACAGAGAAAGGCGGGTTAGACAGGAGTTTGAAAGACCTCTGGGGAGTCTGGAGGGCCACAAGTGTGATAGTAGTTAAAGAAATAAGATGGCTGTGAAGAAAGCTACGGCCGCTAACGGCAAGGCCCAGTTTCTAGGACCAGGGAGACAATCCCTCTGCTCCCTTCTGCCCTGGTCAGATTCCATCTGGGATGTTTTGCTTTGTTCCGGGTGCTACATTTTAGGAAGAAAACTGATAATGGAGAGTGTCCAAAGAGGCAGCCTGGATGACAGAGGGTCTCAAGCCCACCCCTTATGAGGGTCAACAGAAGGATGGGGAGAAATTTATTGCTTTATTTTTTTTGGCTTTGCCCCCAATTTTTTAAAATAACTTTTTATTGACAGAACCTACGCCAGGGTAATTTTTTACAACATTATCCCTTGCACTTACTTCTGTTCCGATTTATCCCCTCTCTCCCTCTCCCCCCTCCCCCAGATGGCAAGCAGTCCTATACATGTTAAATATGTCACAGCATATCCTAGATACAATCTATGTGGCAGAACCGAACAGTTCTCTTGTTGCTCAGGGAGAATTGGATTCAGAAGGTATAAATAACCCAGGAAGAAAAACAAAAATGCAAACAGTTTACATTCATTTCCCAGTGTTCTTTCTTTGGGTGTAGCTGCTTCTGTCCATCCTTGATCAATTGGAACTAAGTTAGATCTTCCCTTTGTTGAAGAAATCCATTTCCATCAGAATCCATCCTCATACAGTATCGTTGTTGAGGTATATAATGATCTCCTGGTTCTGCTCATTTCACTCGGCATCAGTTCATGTAAGTCTCTCCAAGCTTCTCTGTATTCGTCCTGTTGGTCGTTTCTTACAGAACAATAATGTTTCATAACATTCATATACCACAATTTACCCAACCATTCTCCAATTGATGGGCATCCACTCAGTTTCCAGATTCTGGCCACTACAAAGAGGGCTGCCACAAACATTTTGGCACATACAGGTCCCTTTCCCTTCTTTAGTATCTCTTTGGGGTAGAAGCCCAGCAGTAACACTGTTGGATCAAAGGGTATGCACAGTTTGATAACTTTTTGGGCATAGTTCCAAATTGCTCTCCAGAATGCCTGGATGTGTTCACAATTCCACCAATAATGTATCACTGTCCCTGTTTTCCCACATCCCCTCCAACATTCTGCATTATCTTTCCCTGTCATTTAGCCAATCTGACAGGTGTGTAGTGGGATCTCAGAGTTGTCTTAATTTGCATTTCTCTGATTAATAATGATTTGGAGCATGGCTAGAAATAGTTCATTACAGCCTGGCGAAATAAGGAGTGTGAGGAAGTACTTGCCAAAATCCACAGAATCCCAGAATTCTAAGGGACCCCAGAAGTCATCTAATCGAACCTGAAACAGCCCTCTTATCACATCCTCAACAATGGTTCTCCAGCCTCTCCCGAAAACCTTCCAGCAAGGAAGGACCCACTATTCCTGACACAGCCCTTCCATCTGGGGACAGCCCTTCTTCTTGGAAAGCTGTTTCTGGTGTCAAGCCTAAATCATCCTCTCCCATGTTTACCTAAGTCCCTGGTCCTGCCCTCTTGGATTACAAGCCTTCTTCTATTGGCCAGCCATTCCCCATTTCTCTCCTGCCCCAGCATGTGTCTTCTCCAAACCCAGCATCCTCTTTCCTTCCAGTAATGCAGATAGCCTGAACTTGAAGCCCTCCACCGTTCCGAAATCCGATCCAGCACCAATGTCCATTCTAAACTGTAATGTCCAGAACTGACCACTAGGTTTCCGAGAGGCTCTGATCAGGGGCTGGTATTTCTGGACTCTTCTAATCAGCCTTACGGTACCCCGACTTTTTTTTTTTCTGAGATTAGACCCTGTTTAAGGCGTCCGATATCTAGCCAGGTCTTAAGACATCAAAAGCAGAATTCGGAATGAAAATGAAGTCCTTTCCATTTCTTCTCATTAAAAGTTCCATTAACTCCCTTCCTCCTACCCTGTTAAGACCGTTTTAGATCTTCTTAGCCAAAATATTGGCTCACACTCATTCTTGGGTCATCTGAAGATCTGATAAGGAAACCATTAAGTCAAGTCTTTGGTCAAAATGTTAACCAGCCCAGGACCAAACTCAGATCCTTCGAGCACATCACTGGAAACCTTGTTCCAAACTGACAGCAAAGCTTAAATGATCGCTCTTGGAAGACGAACCATTCCGCCAAGTATGCAGCTATTTAATCGCATTATCATTAACCCACATCTCGCCATCTTTTCCACATGAAATCCATGAAACACTATCAAATGTTTTGCAAAACTAAGCAAATTCTATCCAGATATTCCTTCCAGCCACCAGTTCCATGACCCTTTCCAAAAAAGGAAACCAGTGGGATGGGTTGGCCCTTTGGTTTCCCTTTCATTGATACCTTTTTGTCTTTACCGGACAGTATGTGAACAGGGTTTTTCTCCCTCCCCTGCCCTGTCTGCAGTCTCTGTTGAACCTTTCCTTGGGACGAAGACAAAATTTGGTGAAGAGCTGTGAACCATTCTTGATAGAAATCTTAATTTCCAATTTTCTGATTCCAATTAGTTATGTGACTAACTGCTTGGCTCAGGGAAAGGACAATGAATTTTTGATTCAGAGGACAGGGGCTCAAATCTTGCCCTTTATTAGCAGTGTGACCTGGGACAGATCCCTTTCCACTTTGGCCTGTTTCCTCATCTGTAAAATGAGGGAGTCAGACTTGCCTTCAGAGGGTCCTCCTAGCTCGGAATCTTTGATACATGATGCTCCTTATTCCCAAGCGACCAGTTTCCAGGGAAGACCTTGAAGCATTCATCTCTCCCCTTCCTCAAGGGGTCAAGAGTGGACTTTGGACTTTAGATGAGAGCTGGGATTGAATTGAGATCTTGGCCTTTGCTAGGCATTTAACCATGGGAAATTCACTTAGCCCCTCTGGGCCTCGGTTTCCTGATCTGTAAAATAATTTAATAATAATAATCCACATTTTACCTCAAAGGCCTGTAGAGAGGAGGTTGATTTACAAACCATTTGGGGTGGGGCGGAGCAGGCCGATGATCTCCTTGGTGTGTTGAGCTCCCGATGAGGGAGCTCCTTTCCCCCACACAGGTCAGGCCTGGCTCTTCTACTCAAGAGGGCACTAAGCATGCTTGGAAGGGCTGAGTCCTCCCACCCAGTACAGCTCAGAAGCCAGCTCCCTTGCCAGAAGGCTCAACCTTTAAGCCCCAGTCCTGAGGCCGTGTGGTCAAGGGCTGGCCAGTGAGTCACAAAGACTGGCGGGAGCTTTGGCTTCTGGGCGCTCCCAGGAAACTCCCCGAGACTAAATTGCAAAGGGGGCTCCCCGTGCCATTGAAACCCCTGGTCTCCTCCCAAACAAATACAATAATAGTAAGTAGCGCGGCGGATCCCTCAGGTTTGCTTCTTGTTGGATCCTCCTCACAACCATGAGAGGTAAATGCTTACGGGGGGTGGGGGGTCATTATCCCCATTGTCCTGAGTAAGAAAGATACAGTGCGTGGCCCCAGAATCACTACACAGACGTGGGCCTTGTGGCCACCTCCCCCTCCCCTCCCCTCTCCCTCTAGAGGATCTTTCAGACATTTCACAGCCCAAGATGCTCTGGTGGCCAGTTGTCAACTCTGCATCTCTTTGCACACCGCCCACCGAGGGGGGAGAGTTCCGTGTGACAGATCTGGGACCCACGATCCTTCCCTACAGCCTTGGGGGAAGGGAGGGAAAGTTGGGAGGGCGCCGGAGGGAGGGAATCCCGACTAACTTCCCTCCTTGTTGCCTGTTCTCTCTCCCTGCCCTTGCCGCCTACCCAGTCCAGCTTTGATCCCCACCACCGATCCCAGCCTAGTTACGAACGGCCATCGTACCTGCCCCCCGGACCTGGTCTCATGCTTCGACAGAAGTCCATTGGTAAGTGCTGCCTGGGGCTCCACCTTGGGTGGAGGGTCGGCCGTTATGTCACCGCAGCCAAGAGCCACCTTCTTCCCTCGTCCCCAGATCCGGGGGCTGGCCTTGCGTGAGCATGGAGCCTCCTTTCCCTGCTCTCCTTCTGTAAAATGGGGGTGGTCACTTTTTGCCCCTCTTATCTCAGGGGGTTGTTGGGAGGAAACTTCAAATGGGCTAGAAAGGCGAGTTAGTCAGGTCCAGGACTGCCCCAAGATGGCGGCCACTTTCCGGAGCACAAACCTCCTCCGGGGGTCCTGCCACCTCCACCCACCAAGAGCTTGGTAAGCGGCCCCTGGAGAGGCAGAGCTGCTTCTCCGCTAGGGCTGGCTATGAGTGGGTCAGAGCCCGGGGCTTGTCAAGAGGGGCTGAATTTGAATTCTGCCTCCGGCCACCGTTGGATCCCAGATGGATCACTTGGCCTTCTGAAGCTGAAGGCCTCTTTCCTTCTCTATCTCCTCCTCTGTAAAATGGGGATAACAACAGGGATGGTGGCAGCCCTTAGGGTTGTCGGGAGGGTGGAAGGAGACATTTGTAAAGCGCTTCCAAACAGCCAGTCAGCTCCGATGCTGTCTGGGTCACCCAGACTCGAGGCATGCTGGGGGGGGGGGGGGGGGGTACAGACCATTCCTGCAGGGGCCACTTTCCCCAGCCTCTTGGGCCAGGAGCAGGAGTCATAAAACCTAGAGGTCTTGCCTCCGGGGCTTCCCCATAATCTGTCTCAGTGCTTGCTGGAGCTGCCCCCAGGCCAGTTAAAGTCCCACGGCTGGGCCGGGTCTGGGCCTCTGCTTTCCTAAGCAGGGCAGCTGCATTTCCCAGTGCCGACCGCTCTGCCCCGGGCTCCTGGGGCCCACAGCTGGGTCTGGGAGAGGGGTTTCCCTCACGCGCCCAGGGCCACCCAGAGCTGGGATTTAAAGCCGGGTCCCTCCTGATCCCCACTCGGCCACGGCCATTTCCAGGGCATTTGGGGTGTGTAAGGCCTGCCCTCGTCCTGCTGCGGTGCGGGGAGGAAAGGGAGGCGCGGGGAGGGCCGTTCTCAAGCCCTGCCTCACTGGGGGAGGCTGGGACTAACCCAGAGCTAGACTGTGGGGCTGCGCTCCCAGGCCCGCCGGAGGCTGAGGGCTGGCCACGGGGTGGTGGCTCGCTTTGGCCAGCGCGCCACCGAGCCCGGCCACGTCTAAAGGCAGGAGGGGGTTGTGATCTGCACCAGTGGAGGGGGCAGCCCACAGGGAAGATTCCCAGAGCCCGGAAGTGGCCGAGGAAGGGAGGGACTGCCCAGCTCTTTCTCCCGGTCCCCTCCACGCCGCTGCGGCTAATCCCCGAGGAGGTCTGGAGGCTGGTGGGAGCTCAGTCCTGACCCTTCTCCCTTCCACTCACGCCCATTCAGGGGCCGCGGAGGATGACAGGCCGTACCTGACGCCCCCGGCTATGAAGTTCAGCCGAAGTCTGTCGGTCCCGGGCTCGGAAGATATCCCCCCTCCCCCGACGACGTCCCCGCCCGAGCCCCCTTACAGCACCCCGCCAGCCCCGTCCTCCTCTTCCGGCCGACTCACTCCTTCCCCCCGGGCTGGGGCATTCAACCCAGGGAGCGGAGGCCCTCTGCCTTCCTCCTCCCCCGCCTCTTTTGACGGGCCCACCCTCCCCGACTCCCGGCCCTCGGGCCGAGATAAGGGTCTCTACCACGCAGGGCCGGGAGTTCTGCCTCCAGCCCACCACCATCCCCCGCACCATCACCACCACCATGCCCCGCCCCCGCCCCCCCACCACCACCACGCTCACCCACCGCACCCCCCCGAGATGGAGACCGGGGGCTCCCCGGACGACCCCCCGCCTCGCCTGGCCCTGGGCCCCCAGCCCAGCCTTCGGGGCTGGCGGGGCGGTGGCCCGAGTCCGTCTCCCGGCGGCCCCGGGCCCTCCCCCTCGCACCACGCCGCCGCCGGTGGCGGCGGCGGCGGCGGCGGCGGCGGCGGCTCATCCCCCGCGCCGGCCCTGCGCTATTTCCAGCTCCCGCCCAGGGCGGCCAGCGCAGCCATGTACGTCCCCGCCCGCTCGGGCCGGGGTCGCAAAGGCCCCCTGGTCAAGCAGACCAAGGTGGAAGGGGAGCCCCAGAAGGTCAGCCCGGGGGCGGGCCCAGCCCCGGCGCCCCCGGCGCCAGCCGCCCCGCAGCAGGCGGCCGAGAAGAATTCCATCCCCATCCCCACCATCATCATCAAAGCCCCGTCCACCAGCAGCAGCGGGCGCAGCAGCCAGGGCAGCAGCACGGAGGCCGAGCCCCCGGCCCCGGCCGACGCCGGCCCCTCTCCCGCCTCCCCGGTGCCGGCCCCCTCCCCCGGGCCCCCGTCATCTCCTCTGCCCGCTCCGCCCTCGCCCAGCGGCCCGGCCACCCTGGACTTCACCAGCCAGTTCGGGGCCGCCCTGGTGGGGGCGGCCCGGCGGGAGGGGGGCTGGCAGAACGAGGCCCGCCGGCGCTCCACCCTCTTCTTGTCCACCGACGCCGGGGACGAGGACGGCGGGGAGGCTGGCCTGGGCGGCTCGGCTGCGCCGGGGCCGCGCCTCCGCCACTCCAAATCCATAGACGAGGGCATGTTCTCGGCCGAGCCCTACCTGCGCCTGGAGGCGGGCGCTGGCGGGGCCTACGGGGCCTACGGGCCCGGCCGAGCCTACGGCGGCGGCGGCGGCGGCGGCGGCGGCGGCGGCGGAGGGGGCGGGGTCAGTGCCTTCACCAGCTTCTTGCCCCCGCGCCCACTAGTCCATCCGCTCACCGGCAAGGCTCTGGACCCCGCGTCGCCCCTCGGGCTGGCTCTGGCAGCCCGAGAGCGGGCGCTGAAGGAGTCCTCCGAGGGCGGTAGCGGCCTTCCGCAGCCCCCTCCTCGGCCCCCGTCGCCCCGCTATGAGGCCCCGCTCCCCCCACCCCCGCATCCCCACCACGCGCACCCCCTACCCCACCACGAGCCAGTGCTGCGCCTCTGGGGCGCCCCGCCCCCCGAGCCGGGGCGGAGGGAGCTCGGCTACCGGCCTGGGCTCGGGAGCCAGGAGAAGCCCCTGCCCGCGAGTCCCCCGGCGGCGCGCCGCTCCCTGCTGCACCGCCTCCCTCCAGGCCCCCCGGGGGTGGGACCCCTGCTGCTCCAGCTGGGGCCCGAGCCCAGCCCGCTCCCACCTGCGGCCAAGAGCTGGCGGGGAGGCGGCGGCCCCGACGACTCGGAGCGCCTCCCCCTGCACGTGCGCTTCCTGGAGAACTGTGAGCCCCGGGGCGGCGGGCGGGGGGTCCCCTCTGAGGACGCGGCCCCGGGGCCCCCGCAGGCCTCCGCCTTGTCCCCCCGGAGCCGGGAGGAGAACGGGCTGCCCCTGCTAGTCCTGCCCCCGCCCGCCCCGTCGGTGGACGTGGAGGATGGCGAGTTTCTCTTTGCGGAACCGCTGCCCCCGCCCCTGGAGTTCTCCAACAGCTTCGAGAAGCCCGAGTCCCCGCTGACGCCCGGCCCTCCGCCCCCGCTGCCCGACCCGCCTTCCGTAGCCACTGCCACCGCCGCGGCCCCGGCCCCGGGCCCTCCCCCCGCGGCGGCCTCCGGCCCGGCACTGGATTCTACCGCGTCCAGCCTGACGTCCTACGACAGCGAGGTGGCCACGCTGACCCAAGGAGCCGCCCCCGGCCCGGGCGACCCCCCCGTTCCCGGGCCCCAAGTTCCCGCGGCGCCCGCTCCCGCAGCCCCCGCGGCCCCTGGCCCGGGCTCGGGTCCTGACCCGCCGCCTGGCACAGACTCGGGCATCGAGGAGGTGGACAGCCGCAGCAGCAGTGACCACCCTCTGGAGACCATCAGCAGCGCGTCCACGCTGAGCAGCTTGTCGGCCGAAGGCGGCGGGGGCGGCGGCGGCGGCGGCGGCGGTGGGGGCGGCGGCGGCGGCGGCAGTGGGGGCGGCCCCGAGCTCCTGGACACCTACGTGGCTTACCTGGACGGCCAGGCTTTCGGGGGAGGGGGCGGGGTCGGCCCGCCCTACCCCCCGCAGCTGATGACGCCGTCCAAGCTGCGGGGCCGGGCCCTGCGACCCGGGCCGGGCGGGGGCCTCCGGGAGCCGGCCACCCCCACCAGCCCCACGGTGTCCGTGGCGGGCGCCGACGGCCTGCTGGCCCTGAGCGGCTGCGGAGGCCCCCAGCCGCCGGGCTCCTCCGACACCGACGGGGCGCCAGGCCCCTCGGGAGCGACCTCCCTGCCCCGAAAGCTGCTACCCTGGGAGGAAGGGCCAGGCCCGCCCCCACCTCCCTTGCCCCCGCTGCCCGGACCCCTGTCCCAACCGCCGCCCTCGGCCCTGGCCACGGTCAAGGCGAGCATCATCAGTGAGCTGAGCTCCAAGCTGCAGCAGTTTGGGGGCGCCGCGGCCGGCGGGGCCTTGCCCTGGGCCCGAGGAGGCAGTGGGGGAGGTGGAGACAACCACGGAGGCCCCAGCTATGACCGCACTGCCTCCCTGCAACGGCAAAGGTGAGCTGGAGGCTGAGGCCTCGGGGCCTGGGGGGGGGGGGGGAGGGGGGAAAGGAAGGAACTGGATTCTGGCGGGGGCGGAGCAGGGGCGAGGACGGAGCAGGGGCGGGGGCGGGGGTGCACCTCGTTGGGTGGACTCTGTGTCTGTCTGTGTGTGTGTCTGCGTCTGTCTCTGTCACTCCGTCTGTCTGTCTCTGTGTCTGTCTGTCTCTGTCTCTCCCCCCTCCTCCCAATTCTCTCTTGCTCTCCTCCTCTCTCCGTCCGTCCCTCCGTTCTTCTCCCCTCCCCCATCGCCGTTTCCGCTGCCCCTCTCTGTCTCCCCCACCGTATTCCGCATCCTTCGTCGCCTTCCCCGCAACCCCCCCCCCCCCAGCCCCCGCTCCCGCTCTCTCTCATCCCCGTGTCCGCCGATTTGTCCGTGTCCCAGGCTGGCGGATGACCCCCCGTCCTCGCTTCTCTCCAAACCCGTCAGCAGCCTGTTCCAGAACTGGCCCAAGCCGCCGCTGCCACCGCTCCCCTCAGGGTCTGGGGTGACCCCGGCATCTGGGGGAACCGGCGCCGGGGCGCCCTCGCCGTCCTCATCTTCATCCAGCCGCCACCTGCAGGGCGTGGACTTTGAAATGCGCCCCCCTCTCCTCCGACGCGCCCCCAGCCCTTCCTTGCTGCCCCCCTCGGACCACAAAGTCAGCCCGGCTCCCCGGCCCTCTTCTCTGCCCATCCTGCCCTCCGGGCCCCTGTATCCCGGCCTCTTCGACCTCCGAGGCTCGCCCACCGGAGGGGCTGGGGGCGCCTCGGACCCCTTCGCTCCCGTCTTCGTGCCCCCGCACGCGGGGATGGCGGGGAGCCTGGGCGGGGCGCTGGCCGGGGCCTCCCGCTCGCTGTCGCCCACCCGCCTGCTCTCCTTGCCCCCGGACAAGCCGTTCGGGGCCAAGCCGCTGGGCTTCTGGACCAAGTTCGACGTGGCCGATTGGCTGGAGTGGTTGGGCCTGGCGGAGCACCGAGCTCGCTTCCTGGACCACGAGATCGACGGCTCCCACCTGCCCGCCCTGACCAAGGAGGACTACGTGGACCTAGGCGTCACGCGGGTGGGGCACCGAATGAACATTGACCGTGCTCTCAAGTTCTTCCTGGAGAGGTGATGGCCGGCCCACCGAGGACCCTCGGGGAGGGCTCTCGCTCCCGGCCCCGCCCCTCCGGAACGCTGGCCAAATGTCACGTGACGCTCCCCTCGCCCTCCTCCTCTCTCTCCCCCCCCCCCCCGCCCCGACCCGGGCTGCCCCCTCGCTTCCCACCCGCTCAAGCGGCAGCCGACAGTCATCGCACTGGACACGCGCACCTCAGAGGAGGGGCAGCTGGGACTGGACAGTGTTGCCACAGCGTTGGGCGAAAAGGGGGGGGGGAGGGCGAGAAACGGGTGGGAGACGCGCGACCCCGCTCCCTCCCGGGGAGATGGCTGAAGCTGGGAGGAGGGGGGCTGGAGGGACAAGCGAAAGGAGGGAAGATGTACCCCGACCTCCCCCTCTCCAGGTCCCTGGGAGAGGAGGGAAGAATAGCAGAGCCATAGACGGGGAGCCCCAAGGCTAATCGGAGGAGGGGGGGGGCTCCCTGAGCAGCAGGGGAAGGGGGCGAAACAGGGGTCCCCAATCCCCTCCCCAGGCCCTCGCCTGCCCTCCCCGCCCCCACCCGAGCTCCCAATTCTCTTCTGCCTTCTCTCCCTCCCAAACTATCCTGCCTCCCGGCCTCTTGCACGCTCCTTTGCACGCCCGCTCGCCTATACGCCTCCCCCTTTCCTGGGCTGCTATTTTGCACAGATTTGCGCTGTCTCATGCTTTCTTGCACACTCCCCAAGGCGGTGCTTGCAGGTCCCTTCAAGCTGTCGCGACCCGGCTCTCTTCGTGCACGCTCACTCTTTCCTTCCCGTCTTCTACCGGCTCCCATAGTTGTCCCCGGGACCTTGTGCGCTGCCCGCCGCTCCTCTCCCCCGTCGCCTGCACGCTCGCCCCGCCCCCCCCCCTCGTGCTCAGGATCACTGCTCCTTTTGGGTGGCCCTCCCATTTGGCTCTTCCTTCAGGGTCCTCTCCGGTACCAACTGGCACCGCCCCCGTTCCTGGCCGCCCTTCCCTCCTCACGCTCGCACCCCTCCGTGCGCACCGCCACCTCCCGTCCCACAGCCCACACTCACTCGTGCTCTGTGGCACACGCGCTCACTTTCCCGGATTGCTCCTCTCCCTCCCCCCTTCGGGCCCAACTCCTCCTCTGCACTTGCTCAATTCCTTTTCCTAACCCTCACACACACCCGTTCCGGCTCCTCCTCTCCTCGCAGTCTCCTCTTACTGTCCTGCTTTCCTGGCACACTCACGTCTGTCCGAACTCCCTACACTGTTCTAGGCCACTTTATGAGCCGTTCCCTTCCCCGCTCTTCCCATTCCTGGCTCCTCTTGCCCCTTTCTCCCTTTTTCTTGCACGCCCTGCTTACACACTCATAGTCTGCCTCTTCCTCTGCTCTTTATTTAAAGAACTTTTTATTGCCAGGGTCATTTTTTCCAACATTATCCCTTGCACTCACTTCTGTTCCGATTTTCCCCCTCCCTCCCTCCCTCCACCCCCTCCCCCTGATATTCCTGTGCTCTTCCTAACCTGAGCTCGAGCTTTTTTTTCTCCTTTAGTTTCTTGCACACCCGATCTGTGCTCTCCCTTTGATATGGTTTCTGCTTGCACTCCTTTTAAAACTTCTGCCTCTTTTGCACACTCACTTCCCACTCTGAGTCCCGGGCGCTCCGCCTCCACTCCCTCTCACAGCTCCAGCACGTGCCCTTTTCTCCCTGCGCTCCTCTCCCTCACACTTGTTTCTGCTCTTTGCACACTCACTTTTTAGTCCCCCCTTTACACACTTCCTTCCCTGCCAGTGACCCTTCGCAAGTTCCCCTCGCCCCGTGCCTGTTTCTCCTGTTCTTGCACGCTCCTTGGAGCTTCTCCTCACACTTGTACACTCTGGAGCCCCTGCAGCCCTCCTCCCGGACACTCCCCCCCTTCCTGCTCTTTCGGCGTGCTTGCTCTCTCTCCTCTGCGTTCACTCTCCTCGCACACCTGCCTTTTCTCAGAAATTGCCACTTCTTGGATCCCCACTCGGCTGATTCTTCCTAGTTCAGCCTCTCACGTTCCCTGGCTTTCTCCGTCTCTTGCATGATTGTTTCTCTTCCCTCTTCTCCCCCCCCCCCCTTCCTAGCATGGCTTTCCCTTTTTCTGCTTCCCCCCCCACTTACCCACACTTCCTTCCCAATAAAAGCTCCCTCAGACCTTGGGGGAGGGGAATTGAAGTCACCCCTCTCCTTCCCCTAGGGACCCCTCCCCTCCTTCCATGGGGGGGGAGAAGGACAGCCCTTCTAAGCCTCCCCACACCCACGTTCAGCTGCCAAAGAAGGGAGCTCCCTTTCTTCCCCCTCACTCTAAGCCCACCCTCCCTTCTGCTACCCCCCCAAATTCCCGGGGGGCTGCTCCGTCCATGGGTGGGGGGGGCTCCCAGCCCTCTTCCCCCTCACCACGTCAGGGATCTGCGGGTTATCTTGTGGGAGGGTTGGGGGGAGGGGGGAGAAGGGGGTGAGGGAATCCGTCCTCCCTCCCTCAAGTCCGTCGTCCGTTGTTCTCCCCCACCCCCGGGGACCCCGCGGTGTTCGTCTATCAAGGGCTTGTTCATTCCGGATGGGCACCGCGGAAGGGGGCGGGGTCAGGGAGGGGGAGGGAGGGGAGAGAGACCCAGGGTGGGATGGGAGGGGGGCGGGGGCGGGTCCGAGCGCGGGGGGGGAGGGGGGAGGTGATACAAAGAAAAAAAGCAAAAACCCACAAAAAAAAAAAAGCTCAAATCAAACCCCGAAGAATTGTCTTCCAAAGGGTGGGGGCGGGGGGGTGGGGCGGGGGGGGGAGCAGGACGCCTGGGTTCCTTGGGGGGCGGGGCGGGGCGGGGGGCAGGAAGGCAGCCGTGCAGTAAGGCGGCGGATTCTGCCACTCTCGAAGCTGTACGACCCCGGGCCAGCAGCCCGACTTCTCCGGACCTCAGCCTCCCCTGGCGGCCAGGACGGGGTGGGGGGCTCGAGGCTCTCCACGGCCCGAGCCCGCTTCTTTCCACGCCTCTCTCCGGGGCCGGGGTCGGGACCCAGGCGTCCGGGCCGAGGCCACTGCAGGGGAGGGGCCGGGGAGCTGGGAACCGACGGGGGGGTTGTCCCCTCCCCCTCCCCGATTTTGCAAAGAAATGGCTTTTTGTACCGGCTCATTCTTTATAATTAAACTTAACAGTATCCACCCTCCCCTCAAGCCCTCACCGCCTCTTTCTAGGGAGGCCCCGCCCCCTCAAGCCCCGCCCCGCCCCGCCGCTCACTCCTCCCGAGACCCCCCTCGGGACGAGTGCGCAGGCGTGTCTCCGCCCTCAGTCTTCCTCGGTGGGTCCCGCCCCCAGGGCTTCGAGCATGCGCCGTCGGGCCAGGGCTCGGCGCAGGTGCAGGCGGTAGTCTCCGAGCAGGAGTTCGTCGTGGCGCGCCAGGGGGTGGGGGATCCCGCGGGGCCGGAGCCCGGAGCGCAGCAGGCGCGAGCGGGTCTGGAAGTCCGTGACCGTGATGAGCCACCTGCGGCGGGAGGGCGTGGCTGCGGGGAGGCCCCGCCCCGGTCTCGGCCCCGCCCGGGACCAGCCCCCGTCCGCCTGCCCCTCCCCTCCCCCCTCCCGGGGGTCCTTCCCTTAGCCCCCCGCGTGCTCCCGTCGGACCGACACCCCCGACCTCGCAGCGCCGGGGTCTCTCAGCGCCCTGAGGACGGGGCTCGAGCTCCCGGGGCCCTCCCAGAGGGTCTCCTTGTCCCAGAGTCACGTCCCGCTCCCGCACAGGACGTCTCCCCCGCATCACAGGGTCACTCCCTCCCCAGAAGCCCCCCCAAGTCATAGCTCACGCCCTGCGTCCCCCCAGGCGGTCTCCACGCCCTATAAAATGGGGGGAGGGCAGAAGGTCCCAGCGTGCTGCGCCTCAGTCTCCCCATCTGTGAAATGTGTGCGCTGGTCCCCATCGCTCCTGAGAAACTCCCCCCCTAAAGCTGTGACCGCATCTCTGAGACATTGGGGGCCCGGCATCCCCTGGTCCGGAATCCGCTTAACGGCCGCCCGTGGCCTTCCTGGGTGACCGCTCCATCCCAGCTTCAGCCCCGGGTCCCTCCTCGCTCCCAGGATCTCTCTCTGTCTTTGGCCCGGGGGGGGGGTGTCCCTCCTTGTGTCTGTGGTGAAGGGGGCGGTCCCTTCCCGGCCCCGGCCGATCCCCGGGTCGCCACGAGTCCGTCCTCAGACTCGGGGTCACTCCCGCTCCCTTCCGTCGGTCAGCGGGTCCGAAGGTCACTCCCCCGTCCCTGCCGCTCACTCCCCGCGGCTCCCGGGCCGAGTCACCCACCTGTCCTTGCGCCCGGCCGTCCCGCAGATAACGTTCATGTTCTCGTAGCGGATGCTGCTCACGCGCCCGCTCTCTAGGGCGCCTGGGACCTCCGCCTCCAGGGCGTTCAGCAAGTCCAGGTGGGTGAAGTCGTACTCAGGCTAGGGGAGCGGAGAGACACCTCGGGCCTGGACTCCAAAGTTGGGCACCAGCTCCCTTCGTGGGGCGGGGCTGCCGAAGGCCCCGCCCCCTTTCTTTAACGGGAGCTCTCCCTCTGCTAGAGGGCCGGGGTCCGAGGCGGGGCTCCCGGGGCCAGCGGGGGAGGGGGGGGAAGGGGGTAATGGGAATCAAAGAGAGAGGAGGCTCACCGCAGTCTCCATGCACAAGCAGAGGGGCTGGGCGGGGGGCGGGCTGGGGAACTTTCGGATGCACGGGAGCTCCCGGTCCAGAGCCTCATACTCCGCTAGGATCTGACGAACCTGAAGCTTCCTGGGAAGTTTGGTGGAAGGGGATGGAGGGAGAAAAGGTCAAGGATCAAAAGTGGGAACTCGGCTCGGGCAGACGTCGGGGACCAGTCGGGGCCTCGGGGGGGGGGGGGCGGTGGTCAGAAGGGGGACTCCCCGCGTTGGGACAAAAGGCAGGGACTAGAAAGCCAGAGCCGGGGCCAGACCCCGAGAGCCCAAGGTTCAGGTCAGAGGCCCTGCAACTCACGAAGATTTGATGGTTCTGCCCAGGCTCCGGACCTGAATGTCTTCTGGCGTCTCCAGATCCATGAGCAGTGGCCCCGCTCCTAGAGACAGAGCCGAGGCTGATGGGTCCCTCCCGACCATTTCCGTTTCCCCTTTGGCTCCCGTCTAATCCTCTAGCAGCCCCCTTCCCAGTGTCCCAGCAGCCCAAGGACTCACCTTCCTGCTGCTGCTGCTGCGGTGGTGGTGACTGCCGCTGCGGGGGGGACTCCCGCTCCTGCGAGGACGGCGGCCGCGGCTGCGGCTCCGGCTCCGGCTCCGGCTGCTGGGGGGGCTGCGGCTGCGGCTGCGGCTGCTGCTGTGGTGGTGACTGCTGCTGCTGCATCTGTGGATAATGGTGGGCAGAAAGAGAGGTCACGGAGGGCCTCGGCCCCCACCCAATCAATCCTCCCCGAGACCTGACAGAAGGCAGGGACAGTACAGCCCGGAGGGGCCCCCTTGGATGGGAATCTACATGGGGCACTGGCTCTCCTGCCTCAGTGAGACACCCATCTCTCCCCCCCCTACCCTCTGGATTTGTCTGGTCTCATCCTATCTCTCCCGCGTTATTTCCCCTTCCCCTCATTTTCTTCCCTCTCCACTTTTTCCATTTTCTCTACCTTCCTTCTATTTCTCTCTCCCTTTTTCCCTTTTTCATCTTTGACCCTCCTTTTCCTCCATGTTTTTCTCATTTCTTTCCGTCATTTCAGTCATCTCTTTCTCTCTCCTCTCTTCCCCTTTAGACCCTCTCTCCCCCATCTTTCCTCATCTCTCCATCTTTCCCCATCTCTCTTCATCTCTCCTCATCTTTCTCTATGTTACTCCATCTCTTCCCATGCCTCTTTGTCTCTCCCATCACTCCCATCTCACTCAGAAATAAACAAACAGAAAAGATTCAAACAGAAAAGAGATTCTAATGGAGGGGGGAGGGGCAGGCTGGAGCACCTGGACACCTAGGTCCCAAAGGGAAGCTAGGAACTTGGGAATAGATTGTCCGAGCCCCTGAAGTGGAGGCAGACCCCTAAGTCAGTCATCCGGTCACTTCATGCCCTCTCTGATGCTCTCCCCAAAGACTGGGGGAGCTGGGAGCCTAGACAGCCTCCAGAAAGGAAGAAAGGACCAGAGGTGAAAGCCTCTGCTGTCCCCAAAGACTGGATGGGAGCTGGGAGCCTAGACAGCCTCCAGTAAGGAAGGAAAGGACCAGAGGCGAAAGCCTCTGCTGTCCCCAAAGATTGATCAAAAGTAGAACCTCTGAGGCAGCTGGGCCAGGGTTTCTACAAGTCACACACCCCAGGGAACAATGGGGGTCTGTGTCTTCCCAGTCTGTCGGGCTTTTCCTGGTCTGGGTCTGGGTTTAGTTTCCCAGACCGTGGCTCCCTTCTCCTCTGCCCTAATTGTGTTGTTCTTATTTAGCTTTTCTGGATCTCGGCCTTTCTCCCTCAGCCTCTACTTCTCTCCCCTTACCATCCCCAATGTCTCTCTACTCATTAGGACTCTACAATTATCTCTGGAAGGGTGTGTGTGTGTGTGTGTGTATGTGTGTGTTTGTCAGTGTGTGTGTGAGAGTGTGTGTGTCAGTGTGTGTGTGAGAGTGTGTGTGTCAGTGTGAGTGTGTGTCAGTGTGAGAGAGTGTGTATGTCAGTGTGAGTGTGGGTTGTCTTTCTGATTCTGCCCACTTCATTCTTTGAGCCTGGTTTGGGGACCTTGTTTTTCTCTCTCCACTGCTGGCCCATCCCTGGGCCTTCCATAGCCCTTTGTCTCTGACTGTTTTCAATTATGTCTCTTAGTCTCTGTCCTTCAGTGCCTTCTGTCTCCAGCTTCCTCCTTTGGGGTTCTGTGTGGGTCTAACTCTGTGTCCCTTCTCCTCGGTGTCTTTTTTTTTTCTGAGGCAGTTGGGGTGAAGTGACTTGCTAGGAAGTGTCTGAAGCCAGATTTGACCTCAGGTCCTCCTGACTTCAGGGCTGGTGCTCTATCCACTGCACCACCTGGCTGCCCCCTTTGTCTTTCTCTTGTTCTCCACTATCTTATAAACTATGTCTTTCTGATATATTGCTCATTTTTTACCTCCTGTCCACACATTATTCTTTATAAATAGTCCCCTGCCCCATTTTCTCTCTCTCTGTCTCTGTCTCTCTGTCTCTCTGTCTGTCTCTCTCTTTCCCCACCATGTCCTCAGCTCACTCCTGCCTGTGTATGGGATTCTCTCTTCCTTCTCCAGCCCTTCCCTTGCTCTCTAAGCTCTAGGTCTCACTATCTGGGGCTCCATTTCTCCCTCTCCTTCTTAGGGTACACGTCACTGTCCCCATATTCCTATCCTCGATAGCCACGATTCCTTTTTCCTTCTACCTCCCTCCCTGTCCCTGGCCCAGTCTGTGCCATTCAGCATTTCCCTCAGTACAGAAAAGGTGTCAGAGGTGCCCGGGTAAGACCACCAGGCCACGGGGCTGCGAGTGGCCCAGGCTGTCTGAGGCCGCGTGAGCCACCTGAATCTCCAGCTGTGTCTGTGCCTAAGTTTATGGGATTATCAGCGTCTGGATCTCGGCTGTTTCTAGGGGTGTGTGTGAGTGTGTGTGTGTCTGAGTGTGTGTTTGTGTATGTGAGTGTGTCTGAGTGTGTGTGTGTGATTGTGTTTGTGTGAGTGTGTGTTTGTGTGTGTCTGAGTGTGTGTGATTGTGTGAGTGTGTGTTTGAGTGTGTGCCTGAGTGTGTGGGTGATTGTGTGTGAGTGTGTGTGTGTGTGTGTGTGTGTGTGTGTGTGAATATGCTTTTGTCTGAGAGGATGTTTCTGAGCGGGCCCTGCCTCAGTGGCAGGGAAGTTTGAGGGTGAAGCAAACCTCGGAATTCTCCCTGAGCGGCCGGATCTCCGCTCCTGTTCCTTTGCTCTCTCTGCGGGCTGGCTTTTGTGTACACAAATGTTTCTTCAACTGTCTCTATGTACACAGGAGTCTCTATGTTCGTCCCTCTGGGTTTCTCTGCCTGCTGTGTCTCTGAGTCTCTGACACCGCCCGCGTGTCAGACTTAAAGTTTGAAAGGCACGAGTTCCAGTCCCTGCTCTGACCCGAGCTGTGTGACTCTGGATGAGTCCTTTCCCCCTCAAGGAACCTCAGTTTTCTCACCTGTAAAATGGGGATAGCAATTATTCTGCACTATTTTCCTCCCTCATGGGGCTGATGGGGGGATGTGTGAAAAAAGTTTTCTACCTTAAACTCCCTCGAGATGGCAGCTGGGATTACACGTCCCCCTCCTTAGGCACACCTATCTGGTCCCCACAACAGCCATGGGAAGTGTGGGACAGGTTGGTGGTTCCCATACGATGGGAAGAAAGTAAAGGTCTCCGAGAGGACTGAGGCAGGCCCCCGGACAGGCCCCCACAGTCTAGCTCTCTTGTTTCCTACCTCCTCTCCCCACCCCCATCTAGTCCTTGACTTAGGTCCCCACCACACCTCCCAGTGGAGACTCCCAGTCTCCAGCTTCCTATCTTCCCCCCCTCCCCAATCTAGGACTTTGACTTCCTGTCTCCCCTTCCTCTGCGGCCTGGTCTCTAGCTTTCTCTCTCCCCGGCCCACCCCTCGCTCTATGGCTTCCCGTCCTCTCTCCTCTGACCTCCCCTCCTCCCCGCCACCCCAGGTCCCTCAGGGTTTGTGTCCTGGGAGCCCTCTACCCACCAGGCCGAGACACAGTCCCGGAAGTTCAGGGTGAGCAGGGAGAGCTGGTCAGTGGGCCAGGCTTCGAGGCCTTAACTGGAAGGAGGAGAAAGGAGGAGAATCTGGGCCCAAGAAGATGTGAGCTCTTTGAGAACCAGGATGGTGTGTGTGTGTGGGGGGGGGGGGGGGGGGGGGAACCAGAATGGTCTGGGAGGGGGGAACCAGGATGTCTGGGAGGGGGGAACCAGGATGGTCTGGGGGGGAAACCAGAATGGCCTGGGAGGGGGGGAACCAGCATGGTGGGGGGGGGGAGGAGAACCAGCATGGTGGGGGGGGTTTGGCTTTGGCTTTTCAGCACTTAGGACGGTGCTTGGCACACAGTAGGCCGTTTCTCGGCTGAGTATCCAGTTCTCGGAGCACGTGCATGGGCAGGGGGCGGCGGGAGCACTGACTGCTGTCTGGCTGCCCCAGGCAGGCTCCGAGGCCTGGGTCTCTGAGGGGAAACCGGTTTAGTTTGAGAACTCGTTTAGGCAGGAAGATGCCTTGCTCCCTTGGGGGGGGGGGGCGAGAACTCCTGGGTCCTTGGGGGGAAAGGGAGGAAAGACTGAGGAGCCAGGGTACCCGAGGGGCGGGGGCGGGGGGGGGGGCAGGATGCCGGTAGGGGAGGGCAGTACGCCGGGGTCCCCGCAGAGGAGGGGTGGGGCCGGGATGCCGGGGTCCGATCTTCGGGCTGAGGCTGGAGCGGGGGGCTGGGGGCGGAGCCGCCAACCTGCGGGCTAGGGGGGCGGGGGCGGAGCCGGGCCGGGGCTGCGGCGGCGGCTGCGGCGGTGGCGGCTCCGGCTCCGGCTCCGGGTGAGTGTCCCCGCGCTGCCCTCCCCGCCCCCCCCCCCCCCCGCGGGCCCTGCCAGGGCCGAGGCCGAGTGGCGGAGGGGCGGGGGGGGGAGGGGGCGGGGGGCGACCCCTCCCGGGGCTTCCCCCCTACCTGGGGGAGGGGCGGGCGCCTCCAGCCCCCGGGCGTCCTCGGTCCCCCTGGGCCGCGGGCCGGCACAGCCTCGGAATCCCAGGTGCTTCTCGGGCTCGCCGCCCGCCAGCCCCAGCCCAGGCTCCCAGCCCGGCGAGGCAGCCCTGGAGGCAATGCAAACTCCATTTCCCAGTAGGCCTCGGGGCCGGACTGCCCCCACTCGCCTGGCCCAGAACCCCGGGGCCTGCTGGGAAATGGAGTCCCCGATGCCGATCCCGGGAAGGGGGCCGCGGGCTGCGGGCCGATTGGGGGTGCGGGGCACTCGCTATCCCGGCGGAGGTTAGCGAGCTGGCGGGCCGAGGAGCTCTGCGGAGGGGAAGGCTCCCTCCCGTCCGCGGCTGCCGCGTGAGCACAGAGCCGGGCTGAGGCTCCCTTCTCCTCCCTCCCCCAGGTCCTGTGGCATCTCCCAGAACGTGGGGGACCGGGCTGGGGGGGGTCGTCTCCCCTCCGCTCTCCCCAATGGGCTCTTCCCGCCCGCCCCGAATGCCCCCTAGGACTCGGCAGGAATAAGGACAAGGTGAGCGCCCCCGGGATCCCGCCGCCCTCCCTCGGTCCCCTCCGCTCCCTCCCGGTCTGCACACCCCTCTCTCGCCCTCTCTCTCTCTCTCTCTCCTCGGCTGGCTCCCAGGCTGTCCATCCCCCATCTCCGTCTGCGGTCATCCCTCTCCGCTGTCCCCGCCGTTCCCTCGCCGGTCTCCTCGCCTGTTCCCCCCGTATCTTACTCCCGGCGGTCAGTGTCCCCTCCAAGCCCCCCCTGGCCGGCCCTTGTGTCCATCTGCCCAGCCTTCCCCGGCCCGCTTTTTGCAGCCTTAACCCCTCTGTGCGGGTCCTGCCTGTCCCCTCCCCTCTATCTGTCTCGCCTTTTCCTCCGCCTCCTCGGCCATCGCCTCTTTCCGAGTCTTTGGTCTAGTGCCTCCCAGCTCCCCATCTGGCTAAACTTTCTCTTCCCCCATCTGTCCACCTTTTCTCTGGGTCCCTTCCCTTCCCTTCCCCCTGTCCCGACTTCCTGTCTACCCCTCTCTCCCTCCGCCATTGACCTCCCTGCCCTGTTCCTTTGCCATTGGCCTCCCCGTCTTTGCCATTTCTGTTCACTTTCTGTTACTTGTCTGACCCTGCCTTGGCCCAGAGAACGGCCCAACCCTGCCCCCTCCCTTCCTCTGGCCCTGGCCCTCCGGCTGCTCCCCATCTTTGTCCTCCTCTGCATGCTGGGAAAGTGCTAGTGCTCTGGCCCCTCGGGCGCGGGCCCTCACACTCTGGGTCCCTCTGTCTCCTTGCACGGTCCCCGGGGTTTGTCACCCTTCTTGCTGTCTGCCGGTTCTCTGTATCCTCCTCTGAACAGCCCTTGTCTTTGCCCGTTTCCTCCCTAATCAATCCGCCTATTCCCTGTTTCTGTCCCCCGGAGTCCATCCTTTCCCGTGGCCTCATCTCCCCCTTATTTCTGCTCTTTTGCTCCAAACCCCCTTCCTGGTCCCCATGTCCCATTCCTCACCCCCTTCCCCATTCATGCCCATCCCTTGATGATCCTCTTTTGGGTCCCTTTTCCTCCAACCTCGTCTTTCTGTGTCTGACCATCCCTTCTGTAGGTCCTGCCCCCCCCCCCACCCGCCCATCCCTTCTGCCTAACCATCCTTCGGGCTGTCCTCTCGCTCCATTCTCTTTCCATCCCTTTCTCTTTCCTCTGTTCGTGCTTTGCCTGTCAATCCCTCGTGTCTTCATTTGTCTATCCTCCTCCTGCCTACCAGCTCTGCTCTGTCCCCCTGGGTCCCCTCCCATCTGCCCATCATTATCTCCATTTTCCTATTAGACCGGTCCTTTTCCTTGTCTATTTTTTTTTTTTTTTTAATCTTTATAGCTTCCCTTTGGTCGGTCTTTATATCCAGCCTCCCTCCTATCCCCGAGTCAGCCAACTATTATCCCCATCTCCTTCTGTTTACCCCTTCCGTGCCTCCCTAGCCGTCCATCTCGGATGCCTATTCCCAAGTAGCCATATCCATTTCCCTGTGCTACCCCCCAGGCTTCCGAGCCTTTATCTCTGTTTCCCAATCTGGCCTTTTCCCGTTCCCTCCTCTCTTCTTCATGTCCCCATCTGTGTGGCCTCCTCCCGTCCCACCATCTGCCTAACTTTCTCTCAGTCATCTTCCTTCCTGTTTACCCCGGATCTCAATCTCCCCGTCCATTCCCCCGCTCCCCTTGTCCGGCCATCCCTTATTCTCTCCCCTTCTTTTCCTGTCGCTATCCATTCCGGTCTCCCGTGTCCCCAGCCAACTAAACTCTATGTGTTTGCCCTGAGAGCCTGCCCTGACTGAGGCTTTCCCTATTTCTGGTCCTTTACCTCTTAGCTTGTCCCCAGCTGTCCCACTATGTCCGTCTCTTGGCTCTGTACCAACTATGTTCTTCCCTCTACCCCCCTTAATTCCGTCATTACCCCTTATTTCTCTGTCTCTCTCTCTGTCTCTCTTTTTCTCTGTCTCTGTCTCTGTCTCTTTCTCTGTCTCTGTCTGTCTCTTTGTCTCTCTGTCTGTCTCTCTTTCTCTGTCTCTGTCTCTGTCTGTCTCTCTCTCCTTTTTCCAGGACAGGACACCCAGCAGTCATGTCAGGGGACTATGAGGATGACCTTTGTCGCCGGGCTCTGACCTTAGTCTCTGACCTGTGCTCCCGGATCCAGGATGCTGATGAGAAATGCCAGGAGTTTTGGCGGATCCGAGGCTATCCCCGGCCCTCAGATGCAGGTCTGTCTCCCGGGAGAGCCCCCGGGCGTGTCCGAGCCCTCGCGTCTACCCGCTCCCCCACCTGCTGCACACTGGCTTGGAGACAAGGGCCTTCGCAGGACTTCGGAGGCAGCCAGAAAGGGGGGGGGGGCTTCCAGCTTTCCCCAGTGTGGGCTTTGGGAAAGTTCTCCATTGGGATTCCAAAGAGCCGGGTTGCAAGTCTCCGGTAGCCGGGAGTCCTGGACGAGCCACCGTCCCCGGCTTCCAAGGGGCCCCTTAGTGAACCCGCTCTGGACTAGACGCCTGGGCGATGGTTTCCAGCTCTCAGTGTTATCCCATAATCCCCTTGTCTTGGCTTCCCAGCTTCCCCTTTGAAGGGAAGTCCTCCATGTTCCCTTTCATCCTGCCCTGTGTTGCCGCCGCCGCCTCCCGGCTGGACGTGGGGGAAGGGGAGGGCTGCTGTTTGACTCACACTCTCCCTGCCTTTTGCCTCTACGTGTCCCGCCACCCCCCAGACGGTCCCTCCATCTGGCTGAATGTGAATCGGTCAGAGGCCCCCAAAGAGCTAGGGACGGGAGAATTGAGGCGAGACAGGAGGAAGAAGGGCCCCGGTCCCCTGGCAGGCCCTCCTCACGGGAGACCCCCCCCCCGCCTCTCCCCCGCCTCCAGACATCTCGGTGAGCCTGCTCTCGGTGATCGTGACCTTCTGCGGCATCGTCCTGCTGGGTGTCTCGCTCTTCGTGTCATGGAAGCTGTGCTGGGTGCCCTGGCGGGACAAGGGGGGCTCGGCCCCCGGGGGCGGCCCGCTTCGCAAGGATCCCGGGGCCGGCCTGGCGGGGCTGGTGGGTGGCGGGGCCGGTCACCACCTGGGGCCCGGCCTGGGGGGCCCACACCACCTCCTGGGTGGGCCCCACCACCATCCCCCCTTCTCAGAGCTGCTAGAGACTGGAGGGGTGGGGGGCCCCGAGCCCCCGGAACCGTCCTACCTGGACATGGACTCTTACCCAGATGCTGCGGCCGCCGCCGCCGCCGCCGTGGCCGCTGGGGTCAAGCCCAGCCAGACGTCGCCTGAGCTGCCGGCCGACGGCGGCGCTGGGACCGGTGGGGGGCTCCTCCTGGTGCCCCCTGGGGGAGGTGGGCTTCCCAGTGCCCAGTCCCACCAGCAGGTCACCAGCCTGGCCCCTCCAGTGAGGTAAGAAGCAGCCTGTGGCTCTGCCTCTGCCTTGCTGGCTTTGTCTCTTTCTCATCCCTCTGCCTTCTCCTGCTCTTTCCTTTTCTTCCTGGCCCTGCCTCAAGCTCTGGGCTTCCTCTTCAATGAGCATCTTCCTCTATCCTTCTGTATATCCCTTTACAACTCTCTCTCCCTCTCTGTCTCTCTCTCGCTCTCTGTCTCTCTCTCTTCCTCTCGTCTCCTCTCTCATCTCTGTCTCTCTCTCTGTCTTTTGTCTCTCTTGTCTCATCTGCTTCTCTCGTCTCTTTTGTCTCACATTTCTCATCTCATCTCTGTCTCTGTCTCTTTCTCTCTCTTGACTCTCTCTCAGCGCATCCCTCTCTTGTTTCTGTCTCTGTGTCTCTATCTCTCTCCCTCTCAGCATCTCCCTCCCTCTCCCTCTTTCTCTCACTCTCTGTCTGTCTCTCTGTCTCTGTCTCTCCTCTCTTTCTCTCTCTCCTTTTTCTTTCTTTCTTTCTCTCTCTCATCTCTATCTCTTGTCTCATTTCTGTCTGTCTCTCTCTGTGTCTCTTTTGTCTCTCATCTCATCTGTCTCTTTTCTCTCTGTCTCTCTTGTCTCTCACTCCCTTTCTCATCTCTCCCTCTTGTCTCATCTGTTTCTGTCTCTCTTTTGTTTCTCTGTGTGTGTGTCTCTTTTGTCTCTCATCTCATCTCTGTTTCTCATCTCTCTTTGGTCTCATCTCTGTCTCTTTTCTGTGTCTCTCTTGTCTCATCTCTGTCTCTCTGTCTCTGTTTCTCTTTCTTGTCTCTCTCTCTCCCTCTCTTATCTCTCTCTCTTGTCTCATCTCTGTCTCTTTTGTCTCTCTCTCATTTCATCTCTGTTTCTCTCCCTCATCTCTCTCTTCCATATCTCTCTCTTTTCTCTCGTCTCTTTTTCTCTCTTGAATCTTTTTCTCTCTAGCTCTCTCTCCCCATCTCTCTCTCTCTTGTCTCTCTCTCTCTTGACTCTTTTTCTCTCTCTTGACTCTTTTTCTCTCTCTTATCTCTCTGTCTTGCTCTCCCTGTCTCATCTCTCTCTCTCCCCATCTCTCATCTCTCTCTCTGTCTCTCTCTCCTCTGCCTTTGTCTTTCTCTGTCTTGTTTTTCTCTCTCTTTTGTCTCTCTTTCTCTCTTTTGACTTTCTCTCTCTTCTCTGTTTCTCTCTCCCCGTCTCTCTCCCATCTCTTTCTCTCTCTGTCCCTCTCTCTCTCTTGTCTCTCTCGACTTTTTCTCTCTTATCTCTCTCTCTTCTTGTCTCTCATCTCTCTCTCTCGTTTCTTTCTCTCTTTACTCTTTTTCTCTCTCTTATTTCTGTTTCTCTCTCTCTCTCTCTCTCTCTCTCTCTCTCTCCCTCTCCCTCTCCCTCTTCCTCTTCCTCTTTCTCTTCCTCTCCCCTCTCTCTTTCTTTCTCTCTCTTGGCTCTTTTTCTTTCTCTTATCTCTCTTTCTCTCGACTCTTTCCCTTCTCTCTCTTTCTTTTGTCTCTCTAATCTCATCTCTGTCTCTGCCTCTTGTCTCTCTTTTGTCTCATCTCTCTTGGTGTTTCTCTCTGTCTCTCTTGTCTCATCTTTGTCTCTCTGTTTCTCTCTCATCTCTCGTCTCATGTCTCTCATCTCATCTCTATCTCTATCTCTCTTACCCTCTCTGTCTCTTTTGTCTTGTCTCTGTCTCTCGGTCTCTCTGTCTGTGTCTGTCTGTTTCTGTCTTTCTCTCTCTCTCTCTCTGTCTCTCTCTCTCTCTCTCTCTCTCTCTCTCTCTCTCTCTCTCTCTCTCTTTTGTTTCTCTCTGTCTCTCTCCTCTCTCTGTCTCTCTCCCTCCCTCCATCTCTCTCTCTCTCTCAGCATCTCCTCCCTCCTGGCGCTTTCTTCCAGCGTCTCCTTTTTGGGCTCTCGGGGTCAGGCTCTCCTCCTGCCCTGTCTCTGTCCTTCGGGGTCTGTGTCCACGTCTCCGCATGTGTCGATGCCCGTCTCTTTATCAGGTCCCTCTCCGCCTGCTGATCCTTTGGGAGCGTGTCCACCTGCCTTTGCCTCCCCGCGCGGCCTCCGCCCCCGGGGCCCTCTGACCCCCGGGGTCTCTTGGAGTTGAGGCCACGATGGCGGAGTGGGGTGGGGGGAGGGAGGGGGTCAGGAGGCCGCCCCTCCCCGACCCTTTCTCTACCCCCCCCACCACAGGTATCCAGCTCTTCCCCGGCCCCTCACTCAGCAGCCCCTGACCCCCCAGCCCCCAGCCCCGAGCCTGACGGAGCCCGAGGAGAGAGCCCCGGCCCCGGCCCTGCCTCTGCCCCTGCCCGCGGGCGAGGAGAAGGCCAGGCTCATCGGGCAGATCCAGCCCGAGCTGTACCAGGGGGCGGGGGCCGGGGCCGGGGCCGGGGGCCGGCGGGCGGGGGCCGGGCCGGGGGTCGGCCGCTTCAGCTTCGCCCTGCGCTACCTCTACGGCTCCGACCAGCTGGTCGTCCGGGTCCTCCAGGCCCTCGATCTGCCGGCCAAAGACTCCAACGGCTTCTCCGACCCCTACGTCAAGATCTACCTGTTGCCCGACCGCAAGAAAAAGTTTCAGACCAAGGTCTGGCGGGGGCGGCGGGGCCCCCGGAGGGAGCCCTGGCCGTCCGGGCCCCCGAGGTGGGGGGATGAGGGGGGCGGCCTCAGCTCGGGCCGTGGGAGGCTGCGGTCCCCGCGGGGTCTGCCCGGGCCTTCCATGGGAGCCGTGGGGAGGGGGCGGCAGCGTGGGCGGCGGAGAGAGGGCGGCCGCCCGCTGGGCTCGGGCCCGGCTTGGACGCTTGGGCCGTTCCCTTAACCTCCCTGAGCCTCAGCTGCCCCATCTGCCAAACGGAGACAGTCACTGCGCCCTCGGGGCTTGGTGCCAGAACCCGGGGAGGCCATGAGAGCCCCGGGCCCAGCCCAGGTCTGAGAGAAGCCTGGCTCCGGGTGCTGCTGATGGGGCAGTGAGAGCAGCCGCCCCGGGGGCAGTGGAGGGGGGGGGGGAGCCCAGGGGGGGCGGGGGGGGCGGAGGTGGGGAGGCACCAGGGGAGTGGAGGCCGGGCCGTCCATGCTCTGGGTGCCCAGACCTGAGCCGCCCTTCCCCCTGCCCGTCCCCAGGTGCACAGGAAGACGCTGAACCCGGTGTTCAACGAGACCTTCCAGTTCTCGGTGCCGCTGGCCGAGCTGGCGCAGAGAAAGCTGCACTTTAGCATCTATGACTTTGACCGCTTCTCCAGACACGACCTCATTGGCCAAGTGGTGCTGGACAACCTGCTGGAGCTGGCAGAGCAGCCGCCCGACCGCCCCCTCTGGAGAGACATCATCGAAGGCGGCTCGGTCAGTGCCGGGGGCCCCGGACCCCTGACCCCCAGCCCCGGGACCCCCGTGTCCTGGTCCTTGTCCCCTGACCCCCGTGTCCTGGTCCTCGCCCCCTGACCCCCGTGTCCTGGTCCTCGCCCCCTAACCCCCGTGTCCTGGTCCTCGCCCCCTGACCCCCGTGTCCTGGTCCTCGCCCCCTGACCCCCGTGTCCTGATCCTTGTCCCCTGACCCCCGGCCCCGGGACCCCCGTGTCCTGGTCCTCGCCCCCTGACCCCCATGTCCTGGTCCTCGCCCCCTGACCCCCGTGTCCTGGTCCTCGCCCCCTGACCCCCGTGTCCTGGTCCTCGCCCCCTGACCCCCGTGTCCTGACCCCCGGCCCCGGGACCCCCGTGTCCTCCTGGCCTTCACCTCTGGATCTTGGTCTCCCAATATTCCAGCCTCTAAGTTCCAAGGCTGAAAGGCGGCGGCCAGGAGGTCTGACTGGCCGGTACCTCGTCCCCTCCCCCTCCCCCTCGCTGCCCTCGGTCTCTTTCCTCCTCTGAAGAACCAACGGGGTTTGCGGCCCCCGGGGTGGGGGAGGGGCCGCGGCCGCAGCTTTACCAGGTCTGGCACCGAGACAGGCTGTTAAATGGATCGAAACCCTGAGAGCTTTTGAGAGCAAAGGCAGGAGGCGAATGGAGGAGGGGGGAGGGAGGCCGGGGGGAGGCTGGGGAGCAGGGCGGAGATCAGGGCAGAGGTGATGGGGAAGCCCCCCCCCGCACGTGAGGAGGGCCCGGAAGCAGCCCTAGCGGGCCCTGGGGAGCCCCCGTCTCCAGGGAGACCCCCCCGGGCTGCCCGGGGCCGCCCCAGCTCGGTTTGCTTTGGGAGGGGCCGCCTGGGCCGGGCTCCAAGGCTCCTGTAGGAGAAGGGCCCCAGGGCCGCGTGGGGTCGGGGGTGGGGGTCGGCGCGGCCTGAGGGCATCGCCCCCCACAGGAGAAGGCCGACCTCGGGGAGCTGAACTTCTCCCTGTGCTACCTCCCCACGGCCGGGCGCCTGACCGTGACCATCATCAAAGCCTCCAACCTCAAAGCTATGGACCTCACCGGCTTCTCGGGTAGGGGAGAGGCCTGGGCTGGGCTCGGCCCGAGAGGGGAGGGGGCCGGGGGGCCGAGGGGGGAGGGGGCCGGGAGTCCAAGGGGGGAGGGGGAGTCTGGGGGGGTCCGGGAGTCCAAGGGGGGGGCCAGTGGCTCCTGGGGCCAACGGACTTTAGGGGGGCCTCGAGGCCCCGTCCTGGGGCTTGGCTCCCAGAGCGAAGGGCTGGGAGCTCCATGGGATGCCCGGGGCCCGGAGGGCCCAACCGGCAGGAGAACCCACGGGGCCGGGCCCCGGCGTCTCAGCCCCGACCCTCCCAGCGAGGGCCCCGTCCCCGGGGCCTCCCGAGCGGCTCTGAGCCTCCCCGCCTCCCTCTGCCACGGCCAGACCCTTACGTGAAGGCCTCCCTGATCTCCGAGGGCCGGCGCCTGAAGAAACGCAAGACCTCCATCAAGAAGAACACGCTGAACCCCACGTACAACGAGGCCCTGGTGTTCGACGTGGCCCCCGAGAGTGTGGAGGCCGTGGGGCTGAGCATCGCCGTGGTGGATTATGACTGGTACGCAGGGGCTTGGGGGGGGGGGGCCTGGGCCAGAGCAGGGCGGGGGTGGGGCTGGTAAGGCCGTCCAGGCCACAACCACCCCCCACAGCCACTCCTCTCCCTCCCTCCCCCCCTTCTCCCCCCCCAGCATTGGGCACAATGAGGTCATCGGGGTGTGCCGAGTCGGGGCGGATGCGGCCGATGCCCATGGCCGAGAACACTGGGCAGAGATGCTGGCCAACCCCCGAAAGCCCGTGGAATACTGGCACCAGCTGGTGGAGGTGGGGCCCGGGCCCGGGGGGGGGGGGCTGGGAGGGGGCTCTGCCCCCGCTGCCGTCGCACCGAGCCCCCAAGGGCGGCGTGGGTCCCTTGGGCTTCCCGGCCCTCCCCCAAATGAGGGCTCCGAGCAACGGCCCCCGGGGCGGCCCCAGCCTCTCCCAAAGAGGGGGCACAGCCGAGCTTAGGAACAAGGAGCCCAAAGGCCTCTTAATAACCGCAGCGTCAGCTGGGACGGGGCCTGGGCCTGGGTCAGAGAGGTCCCTGGGGAATGCCCAGTGTGGAAACTCCCTCCACTGCCGCAGGTCACACCTCCCCTGAAATGTCCTGTGTTCAAGGATCTGCCAAAAACATAGAGCCGGGGCACCCCCGGGCCGGGCACTCCCAGACCCAGAGCGGGCACTCCCAGAGCAGTCACCCTCGGGCCGGGCACTCCCAGGCTGGGCACCCCCCGGGCAGCCCTTCAGAGCAGGTCTCAAACCCGAGGGCCTCTGATGCCAGGGCCGGGCTCCCCAGGAGCCAGTTGCTGCCTCTTAATTAAGCTCAGGAGGGGGGCCGGGCCTGAATCCCCCCCTGGGCCTCCCTTTCCAGGAGAAGACCCTCACCAGCTTCACCAAGGGCACCAAGGGACTGAGTGAGAGAGAGAGCTCCGAGTGACGGTGAGCCCCGGGCCGGGAATGGGGGGGAGGGGGCTCGTGGCTGCCAGGGAGGTTCTGGGCCCTGACAGGGGCAGAGCTACGGAGACCCGGGTAGCGCCCCCCCCCATACACACAGAGACCCCCGGGAGAGGAAACCAGCTCCGAGGGGAGCAGAGAGCGGAGGGAGGGGGAGCCAGGGAGGGGAGGGGGAGGGGGGCCAGGGAGGGAGGGGGAGGGGGGGGCCAGGGAGAGGGGGGGGAGGGGAGTGACTGAGCAGCCTCTTCTCCCCTCCCCTCCCCTCCAGGTCTGGCCCTCCAGGCTCTCACCCCCCACCGGGAATTCATCTCCTCAAAGCCATATGGACCCGCCGTCCAGCGCTGGGGAGGGAGGGAGGCTCCGGCTCAGCCCTCCCCTCCCCCTCCCTCCCAGCCAGGGACCTGGGTCCGAGGAGGCGGGGCCTGCGGTCCGCGCCATGTGGGGGGAAGCTGCCCCCTCCCCCCGTGTCTGTCCTCCCCCTCCTTGGGCTCCCCCTCAGGGCGGGGCCGTGCATGTCCAGGGGCCGGGGCCCCTCCCCTCCGTCGGACCCCCTCCCGGTTCTCGTCCAGGCTCTGTCGTCACCCCCCCCCCCCCCCCCCCGCTGTGACCGCCCCTCCCGGGCTCCTCTGGCCCCGGGCCGCGTCTCGGCCCCGTCACTGCTGCTGCTAACACCGGAATAAACGCACCGAGGGTCTCTCCTCCCGCCCGAGCTCCGTGGTCTGTGGCGGCGGGGGGGGGGGGGGGGGGGGGGGGAAGGAGGGGGGCGGCCCGGGGGGGGGGCGCAGCCGGCGTGGCGGGGAGGGAGGACGGGCGCGCGGCCCTTCCTTACTCCGTCCGCCTCCGTTCCGGCCACCTCCTGGTGCGGACAAATCTGTGTGAGGGCCCGGGAGAAGGTGGTCTCCTGTGCCCTGTGGGGAAGCGCCGGCCGCTGGGCGGCCCGGGCCGGGGGGACAGAGTCCGGGGAGGGGAAGGCCGAGGCCGGGGGGGGGACAGAGGCTGGGGCTGGGGGGGAGGCCGGGGCCGGGCTCCGGGGGCCTCATGTCTCCGGGCCTCCCCTCGGTGGGCGCGTGCCGGGAAGCCTCCGCCCAACCCCGCTCTGCCTCGCTTGCAAGCGGCATTTATTGAGCACCTGCTGAGTTCCAGGTCCAAGGCCAAGTGCGGGGTGGGGGGGGGGGGAGCGGGACTGGCTCCGGCCCTTGAGCCCGCGCAGACGAGTGTCCGCCGGGCCCTTCGGGGTCAGGGGCCGGGCGCGGGCCCGCCGGCAGGGAGGGAGAGCGCCGCGGGCCTAAGGGGCCTTTTCCGGGCCAGGGAGGAGGCGGGAGCGCCCGGAGCCCGGGAAGGCGGCCCAGGCAGGCTTCGAACGGCGAGCGGAGCCTCGGGGAGGCAGCAGAGAGCCGCGGCGGGGTCCGGGGGCAGGGCCCGGGAGCGCGGCGCTTCAGAAACTGGCTTTGGGGGCCGGGGGATGCAGGGGAGCGCGGGAGCCTTGAGGAAGGGCGAGGGGGGCAGCGGAGGGGGCTGCGGAGCGGGGGCCCAGGCCCTGGCTACAGGCTGGGGGGGGGGGGGGCAGTGCTTCTGACTCGTGCAGATCAGGCAGAGCTGGAGCTGGGCCGCCTCCGGCAGGTTCCAGCCGCTGGATCAAGCGCCTTACGCTTTCGGGGCATGGGGGGGGGGGCTGCCTTTAACCCTGACAGGGATTCGGGCCGCGGACTTAGCCATGAAGGGCCCCAGCAGCCTCCACGCCCCCTGATCACCCTTGCCAGCTCCTCCCAGCCCGACTCAGGGCGGCCACCTCCGGGCTTCTCCCCCAGGCTCTGCCTCCCTGACCCCAGGGGCCCGTCCTCCCAAAGCTCCTGCTGTGGTCTGGGCTCTGTCTTCTCTTTCCATCTCCCTGTCTCTCTGTCTCTGTGTGTGTGTTTCTCCTTCTCTCTGTCTCTTTCTTTGTGTTTCTTCCTCTCCTGGTCTCTCTGTCTTTTTGTCTCTCCTGGTCTCTGTTTTTCTCTATTTCTCCTGGTTTGTCTATCACTGTCTCTATCTCTATCTCTCTTGATCTCTGTCTGTCTCTCTCGTTCCCTCTCCTGGTTTGTCTGTATATATACACATCTATCTATCTACCTATGTCCAGGTCTCTTTGTCCATCGATTTTTCTGTCTCTGTTTCCTGGTGTCTCTGTCTCTGTCTCTCTCTTCTGGTCTGTCTGTGTCTATCTCTGTGTCTGTCTGTCTCTCTCCAGATCTCTTTGTCTGTCTCTCACTCTCCCTGTCTCTCTCTCTCTTGGTCTCTGTCTCTCTCTGCCTCTGTCTCTCTGTCTGTCTCTCTCAGTGTTTCTGTCTTTCTCTCCTGGTTTCTCTTGTTCCCTCTATTTCTCCTGATCTTTCTGTGTCTGTCTCTCTGTCTCTATATATCTCTACATCTATCTCTGTATCTTCCTGTCTCCATTTCTCCCCCCATCTCTCTCCGTCTCTGTCTTTGCTGATCTGTCTCTTCCTGTCCGTCTCTTTGTTGATCTCTATCTCTGTCTTTTTTTTTCTCTCTCTCTCTGTCTCTCTCATTTTCTGTCTCTGTCTCTGTCTCTCTCTGTCTGTCTCTGTCTCTCTGTCTGTCTCTGTCTCTGTCTCTCTGTCTCTGTCTGTCTCTGTCTCTCTGTCTCTGTCTCTGTCTCTCTGTCTCTGTCTGTCTCTGTCTCTCTGTCTCTGTCTGTCTCTGTCTCTGTCTCTGTCTCTCTGTCTCTGTCTGTCTCTGTCTCTCTGTCTCTGTCTCTCTCTCTCTCTGTCTCCGTCTCTGTCTCTGTTTCTCTCTGTCTCTCTGTCTCTGTCTCTGTCTCCCTCTCTCTAGCTCTCTTTCCTGGTCTGTCTCTGTCGCTCTCCCCCCCACCCCCTCCTCTCTCTCCCCCGCATGTCTCTCCCTCAGGTCTCTAGCTCGCTCCCTCTACGTCTCTGTGCTTCTGCCTCTCCGACCCCCCACTGGGGCTTGTCCTCATTCTTCCTTCAGCCAGGGGCGTGGTCTGGCAGGCGGGCAGCGCCACAGAGTCCGCCCCACCCCTCTTCGTTAGCCCCGCCCACACATCTCCACGCCCCTTCGGCATACTAGCTCCGCCCTTCACACCTTTTCTCCCTCCCTCCCAGTCGTACGGTTTTTGGCTGCCCCGGATCACTGTCAGCTCAAATTCTCGCGGGCGCGGCGCGGCCAATCAGGCCGCGAGGCAGCTCTAGGTCCGCCCCGGGGGTCTGAGCACGAGCCGGGGGTTGGCAGCCGAGGAGGGCGAGAGAAGGGAAGAAGGAGCAGCACCCCGAGCCGGGAAAGCAGCCAATCGGGCGGCTCGGAGACAGGTGATGTCAGAGGTAGCTGCGGTTCCGAGTGCGGCGCGCCACCTGGCGCCTAGCGCCGCAGTCTAACAGCCGCGGCGCATGCGGCGCCGCCACCAATCAGAAGAGGCAGGAAGGGGGCGTTGCTTTACGCCAGGGAACGGTTAGCCAATCACGCGGCCCACTTTCTCGGTGACGTCACCAGTTGTTGAGCGGAGCGGTGTGACCCCACACTCCCTTGGCTGGAAGATTCTGCCTCAACTTTGGAGCGCTGGGGGCGGGAAGGGGGGGGGGGCGAGGTGTGGGGGAGGAACTGGAGAGAGTGGAAATCCTGCCCTCCGCGGGGCCTGTGAGCCAACCGGAACGCCTAGGCTCCCATGACGTCACTGGTCGCCAAGCAGATCTCAGGGTCAGAGGTCCCAGGGAGCGGGTGCGGGAAGCAAAAAAGGCGGGAAAGGAAGCAGGGCGAGGACCGAGAGGGAGACGCGGGAAAGGGAGGGAGGGCGCAGGGGAGAGGGGAACCCGAGAGACGCAGAGATGGAGAGAGACAGTGACGTGAGACATGCAGAGAGACGGACGTGGAGAGAGACCGAGAGACAGAGATGGGAAAGAGATAGAGACTGAGAGACAGAGAGATAGAGACTGAAAGAGACGTGGAGAGAGACAGAGACAGAAAGAAATCGGAAAGAGAGACTGAGACAGAGATCGGAAAGAGATAGAGACTGAGAGACAGAGAGATAGAGACTGAAAGAGAGACATGGAGAGAGAGATCACAAAGAGATAGAGACTGAAAGAGACGTGGAGAGACAGAGACAGAAAGAGATCGGAAAGAGATAGAGACTGAGAGACAGAGACTGAAAGAGACATGGAGAGAGACAGAGACAGAAAGAGATCGGAAAGAGATAGAGACTGAGAGACAGAGACTGAAAGAGACATGGAGAGAGACAGAGAGACAGAAAGAGATCGGAAAGAGAGACTGAGAGAGACAGAGATCGGAAAGAGATAGAGACTGAGAGACAGAGAGATAGAGACTGAAAGAGAGACATGGAGAGAGAGAGAGACAGAGAGATCAGAAAGAGACAGAGACTGAAAGAGACGTGTAGAGAGACTGAGAGATAGAGACTGAAAGAGAGACATGGAGAGAGAGAGAGAGAGATCAGAAAGAGACAGAGACTGAAAGAGATGTGTAGAGAGACTGAGAGACAGAGAGAGAGAAAGACAGAGGCTGAGATAGAGAAATAGAAAGACAGAGAGGTAGAGGTGGAGAGAAAGTTTAAGACAGAGACAGACTGAGATAGAGAGATAGACAACCAGAGAGAGAGAGAAATCAAAAAGAGATACAAATAGGGAGAGGGAGAGACTGAGACAGAGACAGGGACATGGAAGGAGACAGAGACAAAGAGCGGAGAGACAGACATGAAGAGAGAGAAACAGAAAGGCAGAGAGAAGAGAGAGGGAGAGACAAGAGACAAAGGTAGAGACATGGAGAGAAAGAGAGAAATACCAGACAAAGCGAGAGAAACAGAGACTGAGAAAGAAACAGACATGAACAGAGACAGATGGGAAGAAGAGACGTGAAAAGAGACAGAGAAAGAGAAATAGAGGTGGAGAAAGATCAGCAGAGAGAAACAGAGATAGAAAGATGGAGAGAGAGAATGGAAAGTCAGAGAGAGATGTGAACAGCGAGAGAGAGAAGGAGGGAGGGAAGGAGGAGGGAGGCCAGGGAGAGAGAGAGAAAGAGATGGAGACGGAGACCAGGAGAGAGAGAGAGTCAGGCAGAAACAAAGAGAAATAGAGACAGAGACCAGGAGAGCCAAAGAGAAATAGAGAAATGAGGGGACAGAGAGATAGAAAGAAAGACAGAAGAATAGAGATCAGAAGAGGGAGACACAGAAAGAGACAGAAACATGGATAGAGAACGACGAGGACAAAGAAAGGGAGGGAGAGAGGCAGAGACATGGGCAAGGAGAGACCTCGGGGGTGGGGAGAGCCATCCAGTACCGAGGGCTAACAGAAGGTCTCTCAGAGAGAAAGGGACGCTTAGGAGGGAAGAATGGGCCTGGGCGGGCCTGAGGAGGAGGTGGTCAAGAAGAGATGATCGCCTTGGGACCAGGCATTGCTGCCCAGGGCTTCGGGGGGCGGGTCCTGTGTCCGCAGCCCACCTCGAGGTGGTTGGTCCGAGGGCCAAGCTGGGGCGGTGGGAAGGTCGGGGTTAGGGGTCTAAGCCAGAGGGTTTGAGTTAGGAGACAGGTGGGTGCAGCCGCCCCATAGTTAAAAGGAGGAGACTGAGGCACCTCCAGATCTATGAGTCGGAGCTACCAAAATGCGGCCGTGGCTCAGTGCCCAGCTGCTGGCCGGCCCAGCTCAAGGCTGAGCACAGCTGGATTCCGCACTCCTGCCAGATGTTGGCAGGCTCCTTGCGTCTCTGCAGCACGCCCTTATCGGATTAGGGCCCCAGGGCAGTTCTGGGAGGGCTCCAGGACTCTGTTCTACAGGTGAAGAGGTCGGGCCCTACTGCCATCCAGCTGTTGGTTTGAAGGCTCCAAAGACTGACTACGAGGAGAATTTCTGCTTTGTGCCGGAGTCCGACTGGGTCTCTTCCATAATTCTGAGGTGCTGAAAATCTCACTCACGGGGCTGGGGTGACGGTTTAAACCCAAGTCTTCGGACAACAGATCTTGGGGAAAACTCCAAGCCCCGTTATCCTCGGTGCCCCGTTCCCCTTCCCCAACAATCATGGAGCCTCTGTGGGAAAAAGGCAGATAACTGGGTCCCAAGGTTCAGGGAGGGAAGGAACCTTCGAAATTGTTGAGATCACCCCCCTCTGTTTTATAAATGAGGGAAGTATAGGCCACACACATGCAGAGAATTGTCCAAGATCACGGTCTGTCGAGGCAGAGGCAGCATTTAAAGGGCTCTTCCCACCCAACGCTCAAGCCCCCTCTTCTGGAACTCCCGAACCTTAACCAGGGAGGACTTTCCCCCCATGTAGGGACAATAGGAGCCACGATTGCTTTGTGACATCTTGCCAGACTGTCAGTATGGAAATCCCCCAATCATTTAGTGACCTACTATTAGAAAGTCCCAGCCCCTTTGCAAGGACCTAGTGAGAGGTTGGTCTCCTTCACTGTTGTAAAGACTATCTGCTCTCCTTTGATAAGAGACCCTGCAGCTTTCTCTAAAAGGACTGCTCTTCCCATCGTATCTGATCACTTTCCCTCGTCTCCTGCCCTTGAATGAGGATTTTTTTCTCCTAATAAATCCTACCAGCTGGGTTCCAGATAGTCCTCCTTTGTCCTGTAACCGATCCCTCTCTTCTCGGCCCCTCGGCCTGTGAAATGCTTCACTTTTCCATCCTAAGTGGCAGAAGAATGTTGCTGATGGAACGCGAACCCAAAGAGAACCCAAAAAGTTAAAAAGAGCAAATCGATGTCCCGGGGATTCGAGTTTTATATCAGGAAGAGTGGTTCTGATCATGCTAATGGGCCTCTTTATCTCAGTCTGGCCTCCTATCTCCGACCTGCCATCAGCAGATCCCAGCTGGAGGGATGCTCCCTCTCCCAAGAGCGGGAGAGAATCCTCTGACGGGTATCTCTTCTGATTCTTCAGGAGAGCAGAGATGGGAGAGGGAAGGAGGGAAAGGGGGAGCTGATGAGAGGAGGGATATATATACAGAGAGAGGGGGGGATCAGGGGAACTGATGAAAAGATGGGGGAGATAGATATAAAGAGAGAGAGGAGAGGGAGAAGGAGGAGGGAAGAGGACAAGAACAAGGAGAAGCATACATTCTGTCAGGGGATAAACCGTGTCACTAGCTCTGTGAATGTAGAAGATATCGGACTGGTCGGACTGTGCTTGGAGTGTTGCAGAGCCTTCTACATCAGAGCCGTAATCATTTTGAAGAATTTGGCCTAACTATCCACACAAGGAAAACATTGTGGATGAACGCCTTTTCAAAGATTACCTAAAGCAGTAGCTTTTTTGCAAAGTATACACTTGCTATACAGCAAGAACAGAAGCTATTAAACCTCCCCCCCTATATCCAGGGCATATGATCCCCCAATACAGACAGCATTCATGAGAAGAGATGGACTCACACATGGAAAACCCCTTTGGCTAAAGCTACTCATAGCTCTGCCATAGTGGCTCCCTAACACCCTTTCCTTAAGAAGTCCCTCTCGGGTTCCCCCTGGCCACAGGTGGCGGGTCTCCTGAGGGGCTTGCTTACCTGAGCTTACTTGCTCCTCTTTAACACACTCTTGACTGGCAGTTTTCCCAACTCTTCCCTGCTGCTTGGGGTTAGACCCCTTGAAGCCAGCCTCTGATTCCGACCCCCACTTCCCCATTCCTCTGGGTCAGTGCGACTCCTGGATGGCTGTGGGCTTCCTGTTGACCCAGCACTTCTGCCTTCTCCCTCTTATTGAGGGAGGGAAAGTCCCCACGGACCTCCGGAATAGGCATAAGGGTCCACAGAACTGCTCAGCCGGACTGACGGTGAACCCCGATGTCCTCGGTGGGGGAGGGAGTGCTGGGTCTAAGCAGATTCCGGCTAGCCAGAGGAAGACCAAAGCAAGCCACAGGGACGCTCCTTCGGCAAATGTATTTGGGGTAGAGAAAGCAGATGGCACCAGGTTTGTGTCCAGAACGGAACAGCTCGAGCATGGAGGGCTAGATCGTTTTTTGGAAATTGCCCAATTCTCTTAACGACCCAAAGATTCTGCCGGAAGCAAGGGCCCAGCCTTTAGTAGCCTTGGGATTTTTCCAGTGGCGTCGTTTGGCTAGAAGTCATGCAATAATGCCGCCATCTTCAAAGAAGGGAGGCTGACCACCATCCAGAGGGCAACTGAGAGGCATATGGGGGTGGATGGGAGCCCGCTGGAAAAAGTGAGGAGCCTGGAGAGCTTGATGGACAGCCCGTGTGCTTCATGGACATCCACACAACACCAGAGGGTGTAAGGAAGGCTCTGAACCCATTGGGGGATTGCCTCTGGCACAATGGCATAAGGGTGGAAGGATGCAGATGGCAAGGGCGAAATCGCCATCATTAGAGGAAGTTCTGACAGTAAGATTTTCAATTCATCCTGAAGCTTAGACGGTGGAGTAATCAGGAGAAGAAGGAGGAAGAGGGGGAAGGGAGAGAGGAGAAGGGGGGATGGGGAACAGAAGAGGAGGAAGAAGAGGAAGAGAAGTGGCTTATACTCTTACCACCACTTCCAAACTTCCAGTGTTTCCCCACAAATCCTGATGAGGCAGGTAGGCGGTGCAAGGGTTATTCTCCCCCTTTGTGTCAGTGATAGCTGGTGGGTGCTGGGTACAGATCTGGGAGACCTGCAGAAGCTGTCAACGGCCACATCCAGCCCCCTGCTCTGCTCTCTCTGCTCTACAGAGTCCTTTGGAGATTTAGTGGGGAGGGAGTGTAGTTACATATTCTGTCCACTAGGCTGCCCCGAGACAGCCTGCACATGTCAATCTTCCCTCCCCAAGTGGGACTTACTCTGACAACTCTTCCAAAACTCTGCCTCCCCAGGGCTCCCGGCCTACCCATGGCCCCAGGCTCAAAGGAGATCAAAGAGGATGATCTAGAACCCTGGACTTCAGTGTAGGTGGGGGCTGGGGGCTGCCCATGATGGTCAATGATGGATCACAAAGGGGATGATCTAGAACATCTATACTGTGGGGTGGGTGGAAGCTGCCATGATGGCCAGTGATGGAGATCAAAGAGGATGATGTAGAACACTGATCTTCAGTGTAAGATGGGAGGTGGAGGCTGCCCATGATGGCCAGTGATGGAGATCAAAGAGGATGATCTAGAACCCTGGACTTCAGTGTAGGTGGGGGGTGGGGGCTGCCCATGATGGTGAATGATGGAGCTCAAAGGGGATGAACTAGAACACTGATCTTCAGTGTAGGTGGGGGGTGGGGGCTGCCATGATGGCCAGTGATGGAGCTCAAAGGGGATGATCTAGAACCCTGGACTTCAGTGTAGGTGGGGGGCGGGGGCTGCCATGATGGCCAATGTGTGGTGGTTCTAGTTAGAACTGCCCCTTCCTTCAGGCTCTTCCATTCCTCCTGCTGCGAGCTGGCCCTGGGCTTTAGCCTCGAGGCCGGTTCTAGGCTGAAGCAGCTTGTGGGAATCAGCCTCCCGGTCTCCTCATGGCTTTCTGAGCCGGAGGGCCTTGTCACTGGCTAGGTGACCACCATGCTTGCAGTTTGCCCCTCAGATTTTGATGCCCTCCCCCCCAAACCCAGTGCTCTGCCCTACTTCCCCATATTTGTCAAGGACCCCTTAGCATTCTAGGGTCACCCTAGAAACCTTTCTCCTCCAGGCCACAATGCAGTCACTTGCCAGCTTTTGTTTCTCTCTCCCTAACACCTGCTACCTCTGTCTCCTTCTCTCTGCTCACATTGTCCATCCTCTGCACAGCTGCCCAATGGATATTCAAAAATCAAACAGCTGGCCAGATGTCACTCCTCAAAAAAATTTCAGTGCTGCCTCATTGGCTGGAGGACCAAATATTATTTCCCCTTTTCTGTTTTTGTCCAAGTTTTATAACCTACATAGTTTTTACTTTTTATTTTTATTTATTTTTGCTGAGGCAATTGAGGTTAAGTGACTTGCCCAGGGTCATACACCTAAGAAGTATTATCTGAGGTCAGATTTGAACTCAGGTCCTCCTGACTTCAGGGCTGGTGCTCTATCCACTGCACCATCTAGCTTCCCCTTTCATAGTTATTTTTTATTTTTAATTTTTTAAATTAAAGCTTTTTATTTGCAAAGCATATACGTGGGTAATTTTTCACCACTGACCCTTGCAAAACCTTCTGTTAGAAATTTTCCCCTCCTTCCTCCACCCCTCCCCTAGATGGCAGGTAATCCCATACGTTAAATATGTTAAAATATACATAGTTATTTTTTGTGTATGGAGATAATCTATGAATATTTATAAATAGATATACTTATCCTGGAGGGGCTGAGAAGGGGGCTTGATCTCAAAGGTTTGCAGGCACACTCTCTCACTGCCCCCCCCCCAGTCTGGAAAGTTGACTCTCCTTGACCAGACTCATTCATAAAATGGACTGTTGACTTTTGAGGGGGCACCTGATTTGTTAAGGCAGCAAGCTTTAGCATAAAGAAACCCGAAAGCGCCAGCTTCAGTCACCACTGAGCCTCCCCACCACTTCCCAGAGTGGACGACCTCCTGCCGGTGGACCTTCCACTTTCCCTGAGTAGCGGAATGATGGAGGACGGGCGTTCAGCATCCGGAGCTCCTTTCCCAGGTCAAGCTCGGCCTCCTGCTAATTCTGCCCCCAACGACTAGCCTGGCCCCCCAGAATCCCCAGGGTTGCTAGGGATGTCTCTGGTCCCCTTGTCCAGAGTACTCCACAAAAGGACGAGACCTGGAAGCCTCTGTTCCCTGCCCCAGAGTCCCCGTCTCTGGCCGGAGCGGGCAGAAAGAAAGGGCTTAGTAGGCATTTCTCTTTGGGCAAAACCCATGGGAGCACATGAGAGGCCTACTCCCCTGAGTCATGGCCGCCCTCCTGGATGCTGATTGAGCTTTAGCTTGGTCTTGAATTTGCTTCCCAGGGGTCCTCATAGATCTTCTTACCCTCAGGTAAGGGAACTGAGTCTTATGGGAACTTGACAGGAGTCGCACATCTAGTTATTCAGTTTAATTCAGCGCACATTAAGTTCCTACTGTATGCGAGACCTTGTGCCCAAGATACAAAACTAAAATGAAATGGCAGCTGCTTTCCAAGAGTTTTGTTCTACTGGGGGCGTGTAGCATGGACAGGGTGAATCCGAGACAAGCCAGCGGGTTCGCCAGCGGCTTCGGCAGCAGAACGGAGCCTGGAGGAGCTCCAGATTCTAGGAAGTAAAGGAGAATAGATAAATGCTCAAAGGAAAGGGGTGGGATAGAGGTAGCAGGCCATGGAGGGCTTCACTATTGGACCCCAGAAGCACTAGGGAGTTATATAGGACTATAGAGCGGGGAAGGGAAGCCATGGGATTTGTGACTTATGATTATTCCAGCATCCCTATAGAGGGCAGATTGGAGAGGGAAGAGGCCGAATGGAGGAGTCCAGTTGAGGTTCCACTGCAATGGCAGGAAGCAGTGACAGGTGAATTAAGGGACTTATGGGAATGTCCACCCCCGTAGACTCCCCCTAAAAGAATGGACAGATCTGCTCCCACGGAGCCAGGCTGTGAAGAGCTGGGTCAAGACGCCGGGTCCCTCACTGCATGTTGAGCCGCCACCGAGTGCCTTGGCTGTGTCTCACCGTGGATCCCAGTGGTTCTGGAAGAGAGCCCACCTCATCGAAAGCTAATTTCTATCCAAAGCTGCGGCCCAGATCCTTTCCGGTTGTTTTCTCTCCGAGTCCCGGGTCCCCCCCAGGCAAGGGACAAAGCGCAAGCTTCCGAAGGCCGGCTGGCGGGGCTCTGGGCAAGGGGGAACGATCGCAGACCTCTCCCTCCGCGCTGCCCCCGAAGCAGAGGAGAGCTGCTTTTGAGCACGAGGCTTTCGGCTTCGGGGAGCAGCGAGGTCAGCTCCCGCCTGATGGGAAGTAACTCAGAAAGGTCCGGGCTGAGACCACAGCCCGGAGAGCCCGGCCTGGACTTTGGCTCCCTCGAGGCGCTCTCACAACGAAGTCCGGGGCGATTCTGGGGCCTGGGCTCATTTTGGCCTTCCGGGTAACAGCAGGACGACAGCCATGCTCCTCCAGCGGGTGCCACCTCATGCAGACGCTGCAAGCAATGGAGAGATGGCAGCGCTTGAACCTCCTTGGCAGCGTTCTTCCCAGGGATGTCCCCACCGCCCGGAGGTTGACTCATGCATTGCCCGAGCTGGTTCAGCGCTGGGGAAGCTCCAGGAGAAAGTGGGAGAGCAGAGGGATTGAAGACTCAGAAGGGCTACAGAGCATAGTTGCTGAACATCAGCGTCGTTCGAAAACAATACCAGCGCCGGGCCAAGAAACCGAAATTCTCCCTTTTCAACTGTCTTAGGAAGGTTCTGAAGATCGCCTGCAGGATCAGGGACCAGACGCCGGACTCCTTCAAGAGCCGAACTCCCGAGCGACCTGACAACATTGCGGAGAGCGGGGTTCCCAGGGGCTGGCCACGCCGTTCAATCGCCAAGCGGACTCTCACCCAGAGGTCTGTTTTATTTATTTTTTAAATAACTTTTTATTGACAGAACCCATGCCTGGGTAATTTTTTACAACATTATCCCTTGCACTCACTTCTGTTCTGACTTTTCCCTTCCCTCCGTCCACCCTCTCCCTTAGATGCCAGGCAGTCTCATACATGTTAAATATGTCACAGTATATCCTAGATACAATATGTGTGTGCAGAACCGGACAGTTCTCTTGTTGCACAAGAAAAGTTGGATTCAGAAGGTAAAAATAACTTGGGAAGAAAAACAAAAATGAGAACAGTTTACACTCATTTCCCAGTGTTCCTTCTCTGGGTGTAGCTGTTTCTGTCCATCCTTGATCAATTGGAACTGAGGTAGATCTTCTCTTTGTCAAAGAAATCCACTTCCATCCGAATACATCATACCGTATTGTTGTTGACGTATATAATGATCTCCTGGTCCTGCTCATTTCATTCAGCATCAGTTCGTGTAAGTCTCTCTAAGCCTCTCTGTATTCATCCCACTGGTCGTTTCTTACAGAACAATAATATTCCATAACATTCACATATCACAATTTACCCAACCATTCTCCAATTGATGGGCATCCATTCATTTCCCAGTTTCTGGCCACTACAAACAGGGCTGTCACAAACATATTGGCATATACAGCTCTCTTTCCCTTCTTTAATATCTTTTTGGGATGTAAGCCCAGTAGAAACACTGCTGGATTAAAAGGTATGCACAGCTTGTTAACTTTTGGGCATAATTCCAGATTGCTCTCCAGAATGGTTGGATCCATTCACAACTCCACCAACAATGCATCAGTGTCCCAGTTTCCCCACATCCCCTCCAACATCCGACGTTATTTTTTCCTGTCATCTCAGCCAATCTGACAGGTGTGTAGTGGTATCTCAAGAGTTGTCTTAATTTGCATTTCTCTGATCAATAGTGATTTGAAACACCCTTTCATATGAGTAAAAATAGTTTCAATTTCATCATCTAAAAATTGTCTGCTCATATCCTTTGACCATTTATCAGTTGGAGAATGGCTTCGTTTCTTATAAATTAGAGTCAATTCTCTCTATATTTTGGAAATGAGGCCTTTATCAGAATCTTTGACTGTAAAAATGTTTTCCCAGTTTGTTGCTTCCCTTCTAATCTTGTTTGCATTAGTTTTGTTTGTACAAAGGCTTTTTAACTTGCTGTAATAAAGATTTTCTATTTTGTGATCAATAATGGTCTCTAGTTCATCTTTGATCACAAATTCCTTCCTCCTCCATAAGTCTGAGGGGTAAACTCCCATGTTCCTCTTATTTATTTATAATCTCGTTATTTATGCCTAAATCATGGACCCATTTTGACCTTGTCTTGGTGTATGGTGTTAAGTGTGGGTCAATGCCTAGTTTCTGCCATACTAATTTCCAGTTATCCCAGCAGTTTCTTTTTTGTTAAACAGTGGGTTCTTATCCCAAAAGTTGGGATCTTTGGGTTTGTCAAACACTAGATTGCTATAGTTATTGACTACTTTGTCCTTTGAACCTAACCTATTCCACTGATCAACTGGTCTATTTCTTAGCCAATACCCAATGGTTTTGGGGACCGCTGTTTTATAATATAGTTTTAGATCAGGTACAGCTAGTTCACTTTCATTTGATTTTTTTTTTCATTAGCTCCCTTGAAATTCTTGACCTTTTGTTCTTCCAGATTAATTTTGTTGTTATTTTTATAGGTCATTAAAACAATTTATTGGGAGTCTGAAAAGTCTGTTTTAGGAATAAGAACTCACATTGAGTGTCCCAACTCTAGTATAGAGAGTATGGTTCCCATGGGCTGGCCACGCCATTCAAATGCCAAGCATACACTCACCCAAAAGTCTGTTTTATGAAGAGCTCACCCAGAGCAAGTGCTGGCAGGGGAGTCAGAAGAAGGGCATTCCCAAGGTCTCTCTGAAGAACTTTGGATCAGTTGTGAGACATGGGAGCTACTGGCCCCAGACCACCCAGCACGGCATGTCTGCTCAAAGAAGGTGCTGGGCTCCACGAGCAAAGCAGGACAGAAGTAGCCCAAAGGAAAGGGGAGATGGGCAACTCTGGGGACGTCTCCACCCCAGATGTTCACTTGAACTATCTGTGTCTGTCACAGAGCTTCCTGAGCCCATATTAGGTTGATCAGCCACAGCCGGACACAACATACCTTGACCCTAACAGAACTGTTATGATCCCCTTTAAGAACAAAAGAGAATAACCAACCAGAGGTAGAAGAGAGTGTGGGAGGAGAGGAGGTGGGTGGAAGGAGATCACCCCTTTCCAGGAATTTGGCGGTGAAAGGAAGGAGAGCTATTGGGCTTAAGGAGACAGGAAGGTCAAGTGAAGATTTAGTGAAAGATGCTGTGAAGGAAAGGGAATCTTGGTTATCTTTCTGTGGGAAAGGAAAGTAGATATGAAGACACTGAAGGTGAGTAAAGAGACGAGAATCAAGAACATAAGTTGAGAGAAGGGAGGGGAAGGGAGTGATGATGATGATGATGATGATGATGACTAACATTTATAGAGAGCCTACTGTGTGCCAGGCACTGTGCTATAAGTGCTTGACAATTATTATCCCACAGTAACCCAATTATTGCTCCTGTTTTGCAGTTGAGGAAACTGAGGCAGACAGGGTTTCACAGTGCTTGTAAGTGTCCGAAGCTGGATGTAGACTCTGATCTTCCTGTCTCCGGGATCGGCACTCTATCCCCCTTGTCATCTGACTGCAAGACTAAAACTATGGGAGTCGATTTGGCAAGGAGAAAGTCCACATCTTCATTAAAGACCAGCCTAAAAGGAGAAGAGGAGGGGAGATGATGGAGAGGGGTCCTGAGGGAGGGAGTAGAAGACCTTCATGGTGGCTGATCTCGATGATCTCCCCAAAGGAGAAGCTGAGGCCTTCTTTGGAATATGTTGAGAGGGAAGGGGAATACGGATTCTGAAGGGACGTGAGGAGAGAAGATTTGAGCTCATTTCTTTTGGGAGTGTCCCAGTGCATCGGCCGAGGAGGAGGAAAAAGAAAAAAAGGAAGAAAAAGAAAAATCATCTTGCCACGATGAAGGTTCAGTCAAGATTAGACCCTCTCAATTTGTCACAGCCCCATTCAGCAGAGTCGTGTGACTTCCTGTGGCAGCCCGTGGCAGCTGGCTGTGAAGGGAGCGGCGGATGATGGAGGATAACCCAGCGTCCAGGTCTGGCAAGACATCCGTGGGGATGGCACCAGGAAGCGAGCGATTCTGGGGGTGGAGGACGAGGAAGACTGAAGGGAGGGAGGAAAAGGCCCAGAGGAAGGCTGAGGGAGGCCGGGGGCTTGGGTGGGAAGCGGGAGGAGACAGGGTGGGATAGGAGGTGACGATCAGCGAGTTCAGCTTTATGTAGGCGGTTGGTTGTAGGTGATGAGGCGATCGAAGGCATAATAATAACCGCCGACATTTTTAGCACATTTTGCATCCATTATCTTATTTGAGCTTCCCAACAACCCTGTGGTGTATATATCTAATTATTAATAATAGCTCTCATTACCCAGTGCTTCAAAGTTTGCCAAACACTTGACAAACATCTCCTTTGATCCTCCAACAACCCCGGGAGGAGGTGCCATCATTGGCCCCATTTTGCCAATAAGGAAACTTCTCTGCAGTCGGAGATCAGTGACGTCCCCAAAATCACACAAGCAGAATCTGAACCCAGAGCTTCGTGACACCGGACTCGATGTAGTCACACCGCTGCCGAATGTCCCGCGACACTTGAAATCAGGCCAGCGCAAGAGGAAGGAAGAGGAGAGGTCACCTGCAGGGGAGAGGCTGGCCCAGAGCCTGGGGACGGCCAGGTCTCTCTGACTGGGCTGGAGAACCCGACAGGGAGAGCTCGGATATGGCGGGAATCCCCGACGGCACCACGGAAGGCACCAGAGGGGGATCGGGACCGAGGAGGGCTCAGCTGAAGCAATGAGACTAAAGAGGTGGAAGAAGGAGCAAGGGGGGGCAGGGGAGTGGTCACCTTGGATCACAGGGATGACGGCAGGAATGTGCGAGATCCCCTCGGCCTGGCGTCCCGAGGAAGGAGCACCCTCCAGATGCAGGCTATCCTGGGTGCATTTGGGGGCCTAAAAGGCCCCCAAATGTGGGCCAGATAAGCTGGGGGTTCTGGGAGGGAAGACTTGGGAAGGGCACAGATGCTCGGGAGGAAGCTGGCACAGGGCTGGGGAGAACTGAAGTCCGGACGCAGACCCGAGAGCCTTCCACGAGCATCCCCAACCCCCTGGGGGGTGAGAACAGCACCCAGGAGCAGGGGGGTTCACGCTTGTGAGCTTGTGAGGGGGAGGACAAGGAGCTGTACAGGAGCCTGAGAAAAGAAGGTCAGAGGAAAAGCGGGCGGACGCCTCGTGGAAGCCGGAGGAAGAGATGCGAGAAGGGAGAGAGGTCGTGGCTCCCGACCTCAGAGGTCGGGGACACTTTCCCCGGAGTGAGGGCGAGGAGACCCTCGGCCAGTTTGTGGGAGGGGAAGCTACCCACGATTCCCTCAAGATGGACGAGGAGGCTTTATGGGGGCGCCCTCCAGTTACTCACTGAGGCACAAAATGAGGGGGCAGCCGTGCACGGGGGAGGGAGATCTGCCAGCTTCAGCTGTCTGCTAGCCCTGACCCTGTGCAGGCCATTTAACCCCGTTTACCTCAGTTTCCTCACCTGTAAAATGGGCCGGAGAAGGAAACGCAAACCACCGCCAGCGTCTCTGCCAAGAAAACCCGAATGGGATCCTGGAGAGCTGGACACGACTGGAAACGGTGCCGGCCACAAAACAAGGGAAAGCGTTTTTCACTGGGTGCAGAGGAGCTTCCCTGCAGAGGAGGCCGTCCCTCCGTGACACCGAGGGGCTGCCTTGGCCCCTGAAACGTCCAGCAGCCTCCCACGTGAGTCCTCCGTCACGGAGAGGACTTCGGCAACGGCTGAGCGGGCAGTCCTCAGAAATGGGCCATCCGGACGAGGGGTGGAAGCACCAGGCTTGGGAGTGACAGGGAGGAGGGGGCGGGAGGGAGCATTTTCCGAGAGGGAACAGTTCTCCACATCATCTGAAGCGATTCCCCAAAGCCAAGGGCCAGGACCCTCACTGGCAGCGCCCCTCTTGGGACCAGAGTCTGGGTGCAGGTGAGGAGGGCAGCCTAAGGGCCCGGAAGGGCCCAGTGTTCCCGCTGGCCACAGGGTGTCCCAGGGAGGGGCCCGGAAGCCCAGTGCTCAGGATACTCACCAGAGGGGTGACTGAGCAAGCAGGAGGGCGAGCCGGTCACAAGGGGGAGCGGGGATCCCCCATGGCCGCCCAGAGAAGGCAAGCAAGGCTTCCCCGGGTGTGGGGTGGGCCCCTGGCACTGAGTGGAGGACGGGCCCCTGGCACTGAGTGGAGGATGGGCCCCTGGCACTGAGTGGGGGGAGCCCCGTGGACAGCTGGGCCAGTTGTGGGGGCGATTTCCACAGGGAGGAGACCCATGATTCAGGATCAGAGGGAAAGGGGTGATCATTTCTGCTTGGACTGGACCTGGGACTGCCGGGAACTCCCAGCGAGGAAGTCCTTCCCCTGAGGCCCATCTGGGCCCTTGAGCCTAGGTCGCCCACCTGGTGGGGGAGGGGGTCTGAGCGCAGCCCCCCAGCCAGAACCGACTCCCTCTGGTCAGCCAGTTCCTGTTAAGGGCCAGAGAGCTCTGGGCGGAGGGCCTGCCCGTGGGCAGTGGGAGCGAGGGGGAGGGGGCTGGGGGGGGGCTGCGGGTCACAGGGCGGCGGGACCTCGGGAGCCGCTGATTGGGTAGAGAAGGAGGCTGAGGCCCGCCCCGGGGAGGGGCCTCAGAGGCTGATTTGGGCCTCGGGTGGGCTGGGGGCCCAAGCCAGTTACCCCGGGGGGGCTCGCCGGGACTCAGCCACAGGGCTGTCGGGTGGTGAAGTGGGTCCCCACCCTGGGGACTCCCTCAGGGAGGTTCCTGGCCCCCATTTCTGTGCCCCCAGACCTCCCGGTCCTCCCTCCGCCGGACGCCCCCCGCTGGGGCTGGAGGCAGGGAGGTCCTTGCTTTGGCCAGGACTTGGCCTCCCCTTCCCCCTCCCCCCCCCCCCCGGCCGCAGGTTTAAGGTTCTAGTTCCTCCGGCCACTCGCTAAAACTACTTTTTTAGGGATGCAAGTTCTCCCCCCCCCCCCAGACAATGAGCAATGCGGTACAGGGTGTACGGCCGACTCCGCGTTTATTAAGTGCCTACTGTGTGCCGGCCAGTGAGGAATGGCGGGAAGGCGGCTGCAGAGGAGGCCCGGGCCGGCCGGCAGCTGCGGGGGGAGCCTCTGGGAGCAGCAGCTGCACGGGCTCCTGCCGCCCCAGGGGAAGAGGCCTCCGGGGCCCCCGAGGTCACCCAGCCAACCCCTGGGGTCACTTCGCCGGCGCCCCCCTTGTCTGACGGTGGCCACGGAGCCCCGGACGGGAGCTTTGTCTCTGGGCTTCTCAGTAACTGCAAGGGAACCTGGGGGGGGGGGGGAGGAGAGGGAGGGGGAGTCGGGTCAGATGGGTCTGGGATGGGGGAGAGCTGGAGGAAAGCAGGGAGCTAGAAACCCCCCAGCCCCCCCACCTCTACCCGTTCTCAGGCTCCTGGTAATTGGGGCAGGGGAGAGGTGGGGGAGGGTCACCGTGACCTACCTGCAGACCTGAGAGTGCCCTCCCCCTCCCCACCTCCCGCTTGCTGAGCCAAGCTCTCGCCTCTATATTTATCCCCCGCACCCTGGGAAGTGAGAAGGCGGGAGGGGCAGGGTCCCGGGTTCCTGGGCCTCGGCTGCTGCCGCCCCGCCCCCCAGAGCTGGAAGGACCTTCCTCCTCTTGTCCTCTTGAGCCCATTGTACAGAAGGAGGAAAACCTGGGGGGGGGGGAAGGGGAAATGAGCTCTCTGCTCCGAGCCCTGGCCCCTCCCGCTGGGCCACACTCCCCCTGGTCTACACCATCATCTCCAAAGCGGGTTAGAGCAGGAAGGTCCTGGACCTCTGGAGGTCACCCCATCCGAGCCCCCCCCAGTCCCCAGGGGCCCCCAGAGCACTGCAAGGGGGGCAGGAGTTCCACACCCCCCCAGGTGTTGCAGGGGCCAGAGTGGGAGTCAGGGGGACGGGGGCTTCCCTCCCAGCCCGGGCTCCGCGGCTCAGACCTGACCTTGGGGCCAGCCCCGGAGAGCCCCAGGTAAGGCCTCGGTCAGCCCGGGCTGAGGAGCCCTCGGGGTCCCAGCAGCAGAGCGCAGATTCGGGGCTGCTTCTCTTAGCTTCCCTGAAAGCAGCTTCAGACCCTTCCCACCTTCTCCCCCCCTAAATTCTCCTTCCCTCCAATATTTATCAAGAGTAACAGCAAACATTAAGCACCCACTATGTGCCAGGCATGTAGTGGGTGCGAGGCCCTGGGTGCTCTCATTTGATCCTTGCTCTGCAAGGCTGCTGCTCTCCTCATTCCCATCTTACAGATGAAGAAACTGAGGCACAGGGTGAGTGAGCTGCCCATGCTCATCCCATGAGTTAGGGGAGGCTAGATTTGGGCTCAGCTCTGACTCCAGACGGCCCCGGGCTGTAAGGACCTGGCCAGGCACTATTACCCCACAGAGCTTGGGGAGGAGGGCCCAGCTCTGGTTCCCTGGGAGCTCCCGGCTGTGGGGAGTCCCTCCACCAGTGCAGCTCAGCCCCCCTCTGAGAGATGTCTGGGCTACAAGAGCTCCCATCAACTGCTGAGGATCCCCAAGCTGGGCCGTGAAGGCCGGAGCCTGCAGCCCCCCTTCTCTCCCTTCTTTGGCTGCCCATGATCCAGCTCCTCCGCCTTCACCCCCTTCCCAGGCTCCCCTTCTCCTCTTCCTTCCTCCTCTCCCCCCCCTTCCCAGGCTCCTCTTCCTTTCTTCTCTCCCCCTTCCCCAGTCTCTCAGGCTCCTTTCTCTGCCTACCCACATTAGACTTGGGGCTTCTTGAGATTAGGCAGGGACTGGTCCTGATTTGCAGTGTCTGGTACACAGAAGGCACTTAATAAATGCTGGTGGGTTGATCTCTCTTATTCCTGTTCCACATCTCCGCTTTCTCCTCATCCTTCCTCTCCCTCCCCTGTGCCGGCACTCCCCCCTGCCCTTTCCTTCTTCCCTGTGGTGCTGCAGAAAGACACCGAGCGTGGGGTCCCCCGGCTGCAGATTCTAACTGAAGCTGACTCTGTGGCCTTGGACCAGTCCCTGGACCTGACCCAGCTTCTTCAGCTGTGAAGTGAGGGGGCTCAGAGGTCCTTGTCAGCTTTAAAGCTCTGATCATATCTTCCCTCTTCTATTTTTTCCTTCTTTTCCTTTCTCCTTTATTTCCTCCTTTTCTGTCCCCATCTCCCAGTCCCCACCCTCGCATTTTACAGATGAAGCAACTGAGGCCCAATTAGGTAAAGGGACTTGGCCAAGGTCACAAGGCAGTCTGTAGCCCAGGTTGGACCTGAACCCTCAGGCTGCACACTACTGGCCCTTGCCTTCTCACTTCCTAGTCTCCCTTCTCCTTTCCTATCTCTCCCACCCCACCCCCTTTCCTCCCTCTGGTCTTCCCTCCTGCTTTGCCTCCCTCCCTCTCTCCTTTGAAATATTCCCCCCTTCCCTGTCTCTCTCACACGTATTCTTCTCTCTCCCCTCCTTCTCTCTCCCCTGTCTCTGTATTTCAAACTCTGTGTCTCTGTCTCTTTCTCCTCTGTCTCCCTTCCCTCTCTCTCTTTTCTCCTTCTCCCTCTGTGTATCTCTCTCTGTCTCTGTCCATCTCTGTCTGTCTCTGTTTTTCTGTGTCTGTCTGTCTCTCTCTCTCTCCCCCCTCTCCTTTCTTCTCTGTTTCTGTTTTCTCCCTGTGTCTCTTTCTCTTGTGTCCCTTTCTCTCTTGACTTTTTCTCTCTCTTATCTCTCTGTCTCTCTTTCCCTTCTCTTTCTCTCCCCCATCTCTCTCCCCCTCCCTCTCTCCTCCTCCTCTCTCTCTCTCTCTCTCTCTCTCTCTCTCTCTCTCTCTCTCTCTCTCTCTCTCTCTCTCTCTCTCTCTCTCTCTCTTTCTCTGTCTCTTTCCCCCGTCTCCCCTCCCTCTCTCTGCTTTCTCCTCCTCCCCGTCTCTCCTCCCTCCTCTCTCCTCCTCCCTCTCTCTCCTTCTCTGTCTCCCTCCCTCCCTCCCTCCCTCCCTCCCTCCCGTCTCTCCCTTCATCAGTATTCCTCTCCCGTCTCCTCCGCTCTCGGCTGCTCTCCGTGGCTGCCGCACCGCACCGTCCGAGGCAGGCGAGGCGGGGGCCGAGGCCGGGGCCGGGGCCTGGGGGGTGGGGTGGGGGGGAGAGCCGAGCCGCCGGGGCCCTCGGCAGGCGGGCGGGAGGAGGCAGGCGGGCGGCCGAGAGACGAGAAGGGAGGCTGCGGGCAGGCAGGCAGGCAGGCAGGAGCCAGCCGGGGGGGGGGCCCGGGAAGGCAGGCTCAGAGCGCCCCCCCCTCCCCAAGCTGTACCTCCGCGCCCGCCCCGCCCCGCCTGGGGAGGGGGGCACCGAGGAACCGGAGCCGGAGCAGGAGCAGAGACCCCGGCCCCGCCGCAGCCCCGCCCCCCGCCCCCCCGCGCCTCTCTGGGGGGTCACCCCCCCCCTCCGGGGCTGGCCATGCAGCGTCCCCGAGGGAGCCCCGCCTCTCGCTGTGAGTAGCTTGGGGAGGGGGCCCCGTGCCCCCCCCCACTCTTTAATGAGGGAGGGGCGATGGATGGGGGGGGTGGGCGGATCTCCGTAGAGAAGCGAAAAGGGGGTGATTCGGGGGCCAGGTGTGTGTGTCTGGAGGGGGGGGGACCCTCCTCGTCCTTGGGAGGGGGCAGGCTGCGAGCCCGGCCCGGGGAGGGGGGGGGGCTGGAATTTAGGACAACACACATGTGGGCTACTGCTGCGCCCCCCCTCTTCCGGGGCGGGCGGCGAAGTCCCCTCTCCGCCGCCGCTGTTGGGGGTTGGGGGGGGGCCATGCCGGTGATGGGGAGGGGGGAGGAGAGAGGCGGGCACGGGGTTTCCTTGGTGACCGTGCCTGGCAGGAGCCGTTGCTACGGCAACCGAGGAGAACCGGGGAGTTTGGGAAGTAAGAATGGAAAAGGTGGTGGGGGTGAATGCGGAGAGAGAGAGGGCCCAACCTGCTCTCCCCACTTCAGTCCTTGGCCCTGCGCCCCCCCCCCAGTCCCCATCTGCTCCATGGGTCCGTCCTCGGGCTCCCCTCCCCCCGGGCCCGACCCTTTCCCTTCTCCCCCATCCTCCGGGCTCTGCCCGTTCCCCACGTCTCCACCAACCCTGGCGCTTCCCTTCCATGCGCATCCATCTTCCCACTCCTGCCAGCCCTGGCCGAGCCTGCCTTCGGCGCGGCCCTGGGCCTCCTCCTCCTCCTCCTCCTCCTCCTCTCCGCGTACCTGCCTCGCTCATTATCTCTCTGTATGTCCCTATGTCCCCGTTCGGTTCCGGCACTGAGCCTTCTATTCGAGCCTTCCTCCCTTCCTCCACCCTCCTCCGACTCTCCATGATCGCTGCTCTTCCCATCCTTCCTCCTCGTCCCTCCTTTAGCCTATGGCTCGGCTCCATCCCTCTCCCAGCTCGGTCTTCCCTGGGATCTTGCCCCTCCTCCAGCCCCGGCTCCTCCACAATAGGGCCCCTCTCCCCCCAGATCCGCCCTGCGGCTCCCCCCCCCCCCCCCCCCCCCGCTCCCTTCTCTCCCGAGGAGCCGTCCTTGGTTCCAGAGCCTGCGGCCGCTCCCGGCCCAGCCCGGGCCCCCATTCCCAGCCCCGCCACTGCCCCCCACACTCTTTCTCCTCCTCAGAGCCCCCGTCCTTGCTCCCCAGAAGGAGCATCCGCGTCTCCCAGGGTCGGCCCCCAGGGCGCCAGACTCGGGCCCTCCTTCCCCGTTTGGCCATTTCCCCCATTTTTGTGCCTCACTGCACCCCCCCCCTCCTCCGCGATCTTCCTGTTCTGCTCCCTTTCCTTCCCCATGGCCTTCACCCAAGCCGCCCAAAGTGCTCCCTCTGTCCCCCACGCTCCTCCGGCCTCCTCGCGGCCCCTCCCCCTCCCCTCCCCACGACGCCCCTCCTCCCTCTGCCTCGGAACAGTTATCTCTCGCTGGGGCGGGGAATCCCCTGAGGAGGGGCTGGCCCCGGGGAGGGGAGTCTCAGGCTCTCCCCGAGCCCCCCGAGCCCCCCCCCCCAGCCCCGGGCCAGGAGCTGCAGTCATATTCTCTGCATCGCCCCATTGCTATGCACCTCACATCCCCAGTCCCAGCCCGCGCAGCCGCCAGACGGGAACCGAGGCAGCGGCAGCGGCCTCTGGGAGGAGTGGGAGCGCCTCCCTCCGGCCCCCGGCAGCGGCTCGGCCGCCCGGGCCCCCCCCCCCCTCCCCGAGGCCGCCAGCTTCCCGAGGGAGCCCTCCCCCGGCCCGGCCGCCCCCCGGCCTCTGCCCCCAGCCTCCCCACACCGGGAGGGCCGGCTCTTCCACGCCGCAAACTCCCGCACTCACAGAAAGGCCATATTTAGAATGAGAGACATTGGGAGGGAGCAAACACGCACACGCGCACGCACAAAGTGGAAGAAATCCACGGGCCAAGACCCGGGGGACAGAGCCGGAGAGGCGCGGCCGTGCATACAGCAGGCGCTCAGTCATGCCCCGCCGGGGAGGGGCGATGGGCTAGCCCAGCTTTTAGCAGGGGCGTCATTTCCATTATACTCTCGGAATGAGCCTGGAGGTAGGTCCGCTCCCGCATTTTCCAGGTGTGCCCACGGCCCCATCTCTCCCAACTGGAACCCGGATCCTCCAGCCCCGAGCTCGGCCCCTTCCTTCCTACACCCCCGAGTCACAGAGAAAATAGCGAGCGATCCACACAAAATGGGAGGGGGGGGCAGAGAGAGGCTGCAGCCAGACCCGGTGTTTACACTCATACACACACACACAATCACTCACAATCACACACTCACACATTCACACTCACACACTCTCCCACACACAATCACTCACACACTCACAATCACTCACAATCACACACACATTCACACTCACTCACACTGACACACAATCACACACACTCACACTCACTCACACTGACACACAATCACACACACTCACACTCACACACTCATACACACAATCATACACACCCCAGACCCATTCACACTCACACTCACACTTACACACAGCCCAGCATCCCAGGGAGACAAGCACACACAGCAGTCAGCCCGCCATGCTCAGCTAAGAGAAGCAGCCCGCTAGGGCAGAGGCTCCTGGGACCCAGGAAAGCGCTGCCCCGGTGCTGGGGGCCCTGACACTGCCCCCGGTGCTCACACACACACAGAGGCTCCGGGCCCTCCCCTCGCCCGGGGCTGTGTGGAGAGAGACCTGGAGCTTGGGGCTAAGAAGCCTTTGCTGGGAGGAGGAGCTGGACGCCCCCTGCCGCCTCCCACCCCCCAACCCATTCAGTGACCTCCCTCCCTCCCTTCTCTGGGCCCCTTCCAATTCATGGCTAGGTCTGTCTGCCTTGGTTTTTTCTCTGCAATCCAACTTTATTGATTCTCTCTCTCTCTCTCTCTCTCTCTCTCTCTCTCTCTCTCTCTCCCCTCCCTTTTCCCTCTTCATCATCCATCTCCATCTTTCATCCCCTCTTTCACCTCTGTCACTCATCCTTCCCTTCTTATCGCCCATCTGTCTCAATGTGGCATCCTGAGTTGCCTGGCTCTGTCAGTCTTCCTCCACTCTCCATCCCCGGGTCCCGCTCCCTTTCTCCAGTCCTGCTGCTCTTTCCCTTGAGCCATCTTCCTTGGTCTGGACCCTTCCCCCGCTGGCCCTGCTCCCTTTTTCTCATCCCTCCTTTGCTGGTCCTTCCTCTGGCCCCGTTTGAACCTTCTCATCTCAGGACACCGCCTTCAGTTCAGTCTCGCTGTGGGGCCCCCGGCATCCTTTTTGCCAATCTTGTCCCTCTTTCTCTCCTTCTCCTTCCTCTTCTGTGACTCCCTTCCATCCCTTCCATCTGTGGGTCTCTCTGCCTTTCGTGACCTCTTCTACCATTCTTCCCTCCCACTCCCTTCTCTCTGTCTCACTCTCCTGTGTCTCTGTCACTTGGCCCCAGACCAGAAAGAACCAGGGTGCTCTGGGGCTCTGGGGCAGATCTAAGACTCAGGTAAGATAGGCTCTCACCTTCAGAGAACTTAGTCTAGGGGTGGAGTGGACCAGTCTAGATGCCTGAGGCACCCTAAGTGCCCCGGAGAGTAACCAAGCAAATGTGAGGAGCTCCCAGGGGGCCATTCTTAGCCCATGTGATCTGGGGGAGATGTGACTGTGATCTGGGGGAGATGTGACTGTGATCTGGAGAGATATAACTGTGATGTGGGGAGATCTGACTGTGATCTGGGGAGATATGACTCTGATGTGGGGAGATGAGACTGGGATCTGAGGAGATGTGACTGTGATTTGGGGGAAATATGACTGTAATCTAGAGAGATGTGACTGTGATCTGGGGAGATGTGATTGTGATGTGGGGAGATATGACTGTGATCTGGGGAGATGTGATTGTGATCTGAGGGAGATGTGATTGTGATCTGGGGAGATGTGATTGTGATCTGGGGAGATGTGACTGTGATCTGGGGAGATGTGATTGTGATCTGGGGGAGATGTGACTGTGACCTGGGGGAGATGTGATTGTGATGTGGGGAGATATGACTGTGATGTGGGGAGATGTGACTGTGATCTGTGGGAGATGTGATTGTGATCTGGGGAGATGTGACTGTGATCTGGGGAGATGTGACTGTGATCTGGGGAGATGTGATTGTGATCTGGGGGAGATGTGACTGTGACCTGGGGGAGATGTGATTGTGATGTGGGGAGATATGACTGTGATCTGGGGAGATGTGATTGTGATCTGGGGAGATGTGACTGTGATCTGGGGAGATGTGATTGTGATGTGGGGAGATATGACTGTGATCTGGGGAGATGTGATTGTGATCTGAGGGAGATGTGATTGTGATCTGGGGAGATGTGACTGTGATGTGGGGAGATGTGACTGTGATCTGGGGAGATGTGATTGTGATCTGAGGGAGATGTGATTGTGATCTGGGGAGATGTGACTGTGATCTGTGGGAGAAGGGCTGTTGGGCTCCATGCTGCTGGACGCCCAGTGTCACGGCCGACAACTGATTCTCAACAGCATATTGTGTTGGTCAGTGGATAGAGCCCTGGACCTCGAGGGGGAGAGACCTGAGTTCAAATCCATGTACAGACGCTCACTAGCTGTGGGAGTCACTTCACCTCTGTTTGCCCTGGTTTCTTCATCTGAAAAAAAAAAAAAAAGTACAACGAAGGTGCTCCCTCCCAGAGGAGTCAGATGAGACACTCATCGGGAAGGGCTCAGCGCTCTGTCAGCATTCGCTTTTATGATCTTTATTATTTAACCTGGGCTGCCTCGAGTTTGTCCTCTGTAAAATGGGAGCCGACCTCCCAGGTGGATGAGGACCAAATGAGGAAACGTTTACAGAAGGCGTGACTTGTTGCCTGGCACACAGTGGGCATTTAATAACTGCTTGTAGAATGAATGAATGAACGAACGGAGCGATGATGGGATGTTGTGGTGGGAGGCTGGGTGATTCACTCCTGCTCTTGTCAGCCTGAGGTGATAGGCTGTGGCGGCCGCTTCTCTGGTCATCCTAAAGGGCAGGCAAGCTTTCTGGTGGAGGCGCTGGCCTCCCGGTTCCCCGCTGGCATTCAGGGGACTGTCAGAGGAGAGGCGGCAGGGGAATCTGGGGGACATGGTGAGGGGGGAACGGCGCCCCCAAAGGGGGAGACTGCGAGCCCCGGAGTGGGAAAGGCGAGCCCTGGCGGACTGCCCTTGTTAGGGACTCCTTCCCTTCCCCTTCCACAGCCAAGCTCGAGATGTCACCTGGGTGAAGGTGACAATCCAGTTCGTCGGGTCAGAGAGTTGCTAACTGGCTCCCTGCGTCAGGGCCAAGGGACTGACTGCCCTTCTCTTTCTCGAGACACGCTGTAGGGCCTTCCTTCCTGGAAGGACCTACCTCTTTGTCCGGGTGCAGGTCACAGAATAGTGGAGTTAGAGCGGGGACGGAGCACTTCGGGGTTCCTCTGGACAGATGAGAAAACTCAATCCCCCAAGTTTGGCCCAAGATCATTCCGAAAACAGAAGAGATGGTTTTTGCACCCATATCTTCTGGCTCCAAATCTAGGGATTCCCTTAACCCGCTTATACTGCAGTAGAGAAGCAATGTAGAGGGTCCCATTTGGGGTTGGGCAAGACCCTAGTTCAGATACTGTCTCTGAGAATGACTGTGCGATCACGGTGAATTCACTGAACCACTCAAGCCTCAGTTTCCCCATCTGTTAAACAGAGAGGAAAAAAAGACACCGAGAACCTACTTCACAGGGTTATTGCGAGGATCAGACAAGCTGATGGAGCCCCATAAAACCCCCACCATCCTCTGTCTCGGTGTCAGCTCTTGTTCCTGGTGACAGGTCACAGTTGGCTGACGGCCGCTCCTTTTGACTTCTGAGTCCAAAGTCTTCATCATGTCCCTGTTGCTAGGGAATAGAGATTTTACTTTTCTCTGTGTTTTGTTGATAGCCTTTGTTTTGACATGCCCCTTATTTTCAAATGCATGGCTGTCTTTGCCCCTATCCCTACCCAGTGGCTCTTGTAACAAAAGAAGCGAAGGAAAATTAATCCCAGTAAAACTCACCATCAAGTCCACCTGACGATACACGCAGTCTTTAACACTCAGAGGGCCCCGCTCTTGCAAAGGAGTCTGGGGCAGGGGGAGACGGAGGGGAAGGTCATTTTCTCATCTCTTTCTCCGGGTCAAGTTTGACCATTAGAATTCTATGGGGTTCATCCTCAGGGTTTTCTGTGGTTGCTGTTCTCTCCACGCACGCTTTTGATATTCCTCGTGTCTATTGTGCTCCTAATTCTGTTTGCTTCACTCCCTTCATTATAATTAAAATTTATTTTCATGGCCCCAAAAGGCAAAACTGGGACATTTGTGTGAGTGGAAGGAAGTCAGATTTTACCTAGATATAAGGAGAATTTCCCAGTAATTAGAGCAGTGCAGAACAGCGGCCCGGGGGCCCAGTGGGTTCAAGGGCTGGGCTTGGAGCTAGCAAGAGAGAAGTTCAGATCTCCCCCGGTCACTTCCTGCTGCTGTGAACAGAGGCAAGTCCCCCACCTGCGGCTCTTCTTTAGAAGGGGCTCAGAATTCCTACAGGACCTTGGAAGGCAGGGCTGGGAGGCCCACCTGAGGTGGCCAATCTCGGGGGCTTTGCTCCCTGGCTAGGGTGTCCCTGAGTCAGGATGGGAGATACGGGTCCTGATGGGGACTTGTGGGCAGATCCCTTCCTTCCCTTACCCCATTCGCAGAAGGTCACGGGGGGGGGGGAGCCCCCACTTGTGACTTCTTTACTTTTTTGCATGTCATGAACCTTTTTAGAATCTGGTGCAACCCGGGGACCCTTTCTCAGAACCATGATTTTAAAATGTAGAATTACAAAGGACACTGATTTTATTGAAATCAAAATGGATTTTTTCTGTGGTTCACGGACTTCCTGAAGTCTGACCCCCAAAGCATTCATCGAGCCCAGGTTAGACAGCTCTGCTCAGGGGGGGAAGAGGGGTCATAGCTCAGGGCCCTCGAGGGGAAGCTGGGAGGATCTGGGTGACCTGGGCCCCCTCACTTCTCTGGCGGGTCTGTTCCCCAACGTCCCCCGCATGCAAGGGCGGGGATGTCAGGCCATGTCTGGTCCGAGGTGACAGAGGGCCCTCACTCAGGACCATCGGGGACACGTGTGGCCCTCTGCCCTCCCCCCTGTTCCTTGGGTCTCCCAGGTCCCTGGCCCTGCAAGGCAGAGTGGATTTGCCAGACTTGGGGGGGGGAGCGGCCGGGGTGTTTGGAGAAAAGCAGGCAGTTCCTTCTCCCCCCCCCTCGGTTGCCTAGTAACCTGCTCGAGTGTTGTCATGGCAGTTGGAGACAGAGGAGGAAGTTGGGAGGGGGCTGTGGTGTTGCCCTAGGAAATGGAGGGGGTGGGGTGGGAATGTCCCCGTCCCAGCTGGGAGGGAGAAGACAGGTCGGTCCTGGAAGGAGGGAGCAGGGGCGGGGGAGAGGCTGGGACAGATGGGGGCGCCCCAGACTGCCCGGGGCCTAAGGGGTCCCTTTCTGGGGCCACATCCCAGGAAGGACGCGGAGGAGCCGGACGGCGGCCAGAGGCCCATGGGAGAAGCACCGGGGGCGCAGCTGCAAGAGGGAAGGACAGAGGGGGGACACAGCGGGCCGGACACCGCCTTCGGGAGCCCCGCGGAGAAGGGCCCGGTTCTCTGGGGGGGAAGTTCCCCAAGGGTGCTGCCTGGATCTGGGGAAAGCTTCCTCCTCCAGCATTAAGCACCCGCTGTGTGGGGCGTGTGGGGCCTGCCCTCGAGGAGCTCACGCTCTAATCTACAAACAAAGGCACAGGAGCCTCCGGGATAAACCGGGTCTGATTAACGGGCTCTGTGGCCTCTGGATAAACCGGGTCTGATTAGTGAGGGGGGATAGTCTGTGGCCTCTGGCCATCTCCCCGAGTCCCCCACCCTCTCCTTCCTCTTCCTAAAATCTCACCTTCTTCGCCAGCACCTTCACCGTGGGCCCGGGTGGGGGCAGGTTGGCAATGGGGGGAGAGACGAGGTAGGAACCTGAGCCACTTGCCAGTGACCCGGAAATCAGAGGGGCCCGGCCTGGAGGGAGAGAGGAGGAGGTCGGCTGGCCGCCAGCAGTGGGCAGCTCAGAGGGAGGGCCCGAGAGCCCTGGGGGCTGCAGCGGGAGATGGAGAGCAGAGAGCTGGATGCGGGGGCTCCTTGGCCATAGAGAGAGGCAGGAACCAGTGTGGGCTCTTGGGAGAAGCGCGGAGGGGGCAAAGAAGCGGGCTGGGGACAGAGGCTACCCTGGGGTGGTCACAGACGGGTGAGGGGAGCAGGAGAGGTCGCGAGGAGCTGGGGTGAGCCGAGTCCTGAGGAAGCGGGACAGGGACGGCGACTGAAATGCAGGCAGGACTCGCCGCAGCCCCTGGACCCAGGAGAAGGAGGGGTCTGGGAACAAGGGGCTGGAAGTGGTCCCTCAAGAGTGTGTCTGAGTGTGTAAGTATGTGAGTGTGTCTGTGTGTGTGACAGTGAGTATGTGTGTGTGACTGTGTGCAAGTATGTCTGTGAGTGTGTGTGAGTGTGTAAATGTGTGTGAGTGTGTATGTAAGTGCCTGTGAGTGTGTGTTTATGAGAGTTAGTGTGTAAGACTGAGTGTGTCTCTGTGTGAGTGTAACTGTGTGCAAGTGTGTGAGTGTGTGTGACTGTGTGTGTGTATAAGTGTCTATGAGTATGTTAGTGTGTGTGTGTAAGTGTCTGAGTGTGTGTGTCTGTGAGTGTGTGTGTGACTGTGTGTAAGTGTGTGTATAAGTATGTTAGTGTGTGTGTGTGTGTGTCTGTGAGTGTGTGTGTCTGAGTGTGTGTGAGTGTGCCATTTGCCCAAGGTCACCCTGCCCGTAAATGTCAGGGGTCCATCCTGGGCCAGAGCTTTCCCACTGCAGGATGAGCTGCTACATGGCAAACAGGAAGTGCCCACTGCCTGCGCAGGCCCTGGTCCGGGGCCTCTGGGCTCTCCTTTGCCTAGAACACACCAGAGCATGGAGGAGGAGATGGGGGAGGGGAGATGCAGGCGGAGCCTTGTTGGACCCTCAGACTGAGCGTTCCTGCTCAGGGGCAGGTGGGAGTAGATGAGCGGGGACCCCTCCCCCCCACTGGGGTCTGTGTGAGGGGGGGGAGAGGCTTTGGGGTGAGAGGGAAGCCGGGGCCAGGCTGGGTGCAGATGACCAGGGGGCCTCCCCCCCCCCACTCCCCAAGGCCGGTCTGCCTTTCTCCGCCCCCCCATGTATATTTGGGTGCTCCTCAGGGCCACAGAGGCTGGTGTCCCCCCCCCACCGGGAGGAAGGCAGAGCCCCCAGACAGAGGCCGCTGGAGCTGAGATGGAGCCCAGGGACCGGGGCCATTCTCCCATTTTACAGACGAGGACACTGAGGTTCAGAACAGGCTGCCTCGGCCTCCCTTGCGCCCCTCCCGTGGTGGCCGAGGCCAGGGGCAGGTTCAGCCGCTTGTTGAATGAACAAACACTTCTATATTTTCCTTCTTTCCAGGCTTCATCTGACCCACTAATTAGAGAAGTGGGCTCGGTAATGAGGCTCCCTTACTTAGAATCAGAATCTCGGGGGGAGGGGCGCTCCGGAGCCGATCCACTCCCCGGGTTTTACAGATGGGGAAACTGAGGCCAGGGAGGCGGGAGCCCCCCGGGAGGGGTTTCCCCGCTGTTCCGTCTCCAGCACCGGCTCTTGCCCTTGTATCGGCCTCCTTGCGCCCCCCGGAGGGTCCTCTCTGAAAGGGGGAGGGGGAAGGGGAGGCGGGGCCGGAGAAGGCAGCCCCCAGGTCTGGGCCGCGGGACCCCGGCAAGCTTTGCGACTCCCGTGGAGCCCGTTCTGTCGGAGGAAGCCCCGGGCCCGGCTCCCGGCGCCGCCTCCCCTCCAGTCTGGCCCAGCCTTTTTCGGGTCTGACCCAGGGTCTCTTGGGTCTTGGTGCGCCTCGGAGGTCTCCGGGACACGAGTTCCGCGTAACGTGTGTCTGAGGTAATTGTACTCAGGACGTGATTTTTCTCTTTGGGTCCCGGATTCCCCCTCCCCCACCCGAGAAGAGCGCGAAGACCCCCGGGCAACGTGGGAAGGTTCTGCCCGGCTCCCGCGCTCCCCAGGCGGGCCCTGACCCACGTGGCTCCCACGCGCCAGCGGCCCCGCCAGGGCCGACATCCAGCTCCATCCGGTGCCACGGAGAGCCGGCCGGCGGAGCTTGTCCGAGACCCAGCCCCGAGCGAGGGGCTCCGGGGGTCTGTAGCTCCGGGATTCGGGCTCCGCGGCCCCCCAGCTCGGAGACCCGGCGGGCGCGCGCCCTTCAGGCCGATTCGTGTTCCTCTCCAGCCGAGCGGGGGTTTGGGCTCTGGGATCCCGCCCGTTCTCCCCTCCCTTTCTCACGGCCCGGACTTTCCGGCCCTGACCGCCCGGTTCCGAGGCTCCTCCGGGCCCTGACGTTCTCCCCCAGCGCTGCCGACCTCCCCTCCCCCGATGCTCCGCTCCCCCCCCCCCATGCTACGCTCCCCTCCCCGGATTCTAGCGCCCTCCCCCCCCCCCCCCCCCCGGCTGTTTTCAACTCTAAGTCGCGGGCCAGACACCTCCTCAGGGGCTTCCTGACCTTCCGTGTCCCAGAGCCCGAACGGCTTTGACATTTCATTGAACTTAACACCCAGTTCTCGGGTTGTCATCGCGCATAACGTCCGGTGTCCAGGCTGGGGACCGCCTGCTCTCGGAAGCTCCGCGTCCAGCGCCAGGAGCCACCTCTGGCGCTCAGGGAGCAAGTGGAGGAGGCCCGGGAGGAGGGGAGGAGGCCCCGGAGGAGGGGAGGAGGGACGGGAGGAGGGGAGGAGGCCCGGGAGGAGGGGAGGAGGGGAGGAGGGCCGGGAGGAGGGGAGGAGGCCCGGGAGGAGGGGAGGAGGCCCGGGAGGAGGGGAGGAGGCCCGGGAGGAGGGGAGGAGGGACGGGAGGAGGGGAGGAGGGACGGGAGAAGGGGAGGAGGGCCGGGAGGAGGGGAGGAGGGCCGGGAGGAGGGGAGGAGGCCCGGGAGGAGGGGAGGAGGGACGGGAGGAGGAGAGGAGGGTCGGGAAGAGTGGACCTTACTTGGGAAGTTGGGGGGGGGGGCGCGCTTCGGCAGAAAGGAAGGAACTTTGTAGCTGGACTTGGGAGGGAGGGAGGGACTTTGGCCCCCGAAATTGAAGGGGGAGGAGGGTAGTTTTTAAAAACTACGGGACAAGAAGAAGGAGCAGAACAGGCCAGCTTGGTTCTGTGTGTGAGATGAGGCTGACGAGGAGGCTGGAGCCAGGTTGCACGCACCAGTTTGTATTTACGTTTTATTCTAACGGCGGTCAATACACATTAAGCACCTACTATGTGCCAGGCACTGTGGGAAGCTCTGGGGCTACAAAAGGAGGCAAAAGAGGCCCTCAGAGAGTTCACCACGGACTGAGGGAGGCAGCGTATAAACAAATATTCCAAATCTAGCTAGACCAATAGGAAAGAATGAACCGAGGGAGGGGCTGGGGCGCAGCGGAGCCGAGGAGGCTTCCTGGAGGAGGGGGGACTTTACCTGGGGCCACACAAGTCAGGAGGCAGCACTGGAAAGGGAGAACGCTCCAGGCAGCGGGGAGGGCCAAAGAGAGAGCCTGGAGCTGGTTTGTGGGACAGCCTGGGGGCGCTGGATCCAAAAGGCCGGGGCTGTCCATGGGACTGGGGTGTAGGAAGACTGGTAGGGGGTACTAGGAGACAGGAGGGAGCTGCGTTAGGAGAGGCATTGAATGCCAAACAGAGGACTATCTGATGCTAGGATCAGGGGGAAGCCGCTGGAGTTCATTAAGTAGGAAGGTGAAATGATGGCGCCTGCTCCTGGATTGGGTGGATTGGGATGGAGAGAGACCTGAGACAGGTAACGATCCTGCGGCGCTAATCCAGGAAGGAGGGGATGGGGCCTGCCCCGGGGTGTGGGAGCAGCCGAGGGAAAAGGGGGCGTTGGAAAGGGGAGCTCAATATCCGGTGCAAGGTGCCTGAAAGGTGGTTGGACACTGGGACAGGCCAGGGAGACCCGAGGAGCATCAGCCCAGACGTGGTCGTTCTGTCTGTGGGAGGGGAGGAGGTCACCTAGTTTAGAGGAAGAAGAGGCCCCGGAGAGGACCCTGATTGGAGAGCATCTTGGGAAGAGGACCCAGCAAGGGAGCCAGAGAAGCGGTGGTCAGAGAGGGAGGAGGAGAGCAGGGTCCTGAAAACCTGGAGAGAAGGGAGAGTGACCCACAGCGTCCAAGGGGGCAGTGTCCCAAGCGGGGAAGCCATCGGACTTGTCAGTCAGAGGTCATTGGTGGAGGTGGGGCTCCCCTAAAGTTAGGGAAGCCTTATGGTCAGGATGCCAGAGTAAGGATCCTGGGGTCAGTGTTGAAAGTAAGGGGAGGGAGGAGGCAGGAGGTCAAGGAGAGGGAGGAGGCAGGAGGTCTGTTCTCCTGAGAGCTCTGCCAGCCTGAGGGTCTATACCTCGCCCCTGGCCCTCCTTTGTTGACTCCACCGGCTTCTCTAGGGCTGAGTGCACTAAACCTGAGGTCCTCCCCAGGCTCCAGCCCTGGCCCACCCCGCTGTCTCCGCCATCCTTCTGAGAGTGTGCCATCCCCCCCACCCTCCTGCTCAGTCTGGCTTCTTCCCCTGGGATTTTGGCCTTTCCCTTCTCTTCTGCTGCCCCCTCCCTCCGCCTCTGTTTCTGGGTCCCCGTTATTTCTTGCTCTTTGTGCCTCCAGAAGGGTCTCCTTCCCGCCTCTGGGCCTTGCTCCCTCTGGCTCGGGGTTCTGAGGTCTCCGCCAACGTGTCCCCTCTCCCATCCCGGTCCCTCTGCTTCTCCCGCTCAGGGGATGAAGAAAGGGGGAAGGCACTGGGGTTGTGGGAGGCCCCGTTAGGAGAGCTGGGAAGCCAAGGATGCTGTGGCATGGAGGGGAGCGTGGGCAGGGAGCGGCGTCCTCGTGGGGAGCGGGGCACTGCCCAGAGCACCTGCCACTTCTGCCTGCTCAGAGCCGGAGGCCGCTTAGAACCCAGGAGAGACCAAGGTCAGGGAGGGAAGGCACCGGGCACAAGCCCGACCCTGGGCTCCCCTCCTTTGGGAGCGGGAGAACTCGGCCTCAGCCGGGACACAAGGGACCTTTGGGCTCCTGGAGATGGGGCCCGGGATCCCAGTTGGGAGGACAGGTCATTGGGGAGGGGGCAGCTGCGCAGGTCCCCGGAGCTTCCCGCTGCAGCGAGGATGTGGCCATGTGCATCCCTGGGGACGGCTATGTTGGGTGTGCAGGGAGTGCTGGGAAGTGGGGGTTATTTGTGGTGTGGGAGCACCCCCATGGGATGTGTGTAAGGGAAGGAGCGTCTCTGTAGGGTGTCTGAATGAGTTTGGGACTTGGAGATGTGTGTGTGTGAGCATATGTGTGTCTGTGTGTATGTGTGTGTGTGTTTGTGAGTGTATGTCTGTGTGTGAGTGTCTGTGTGAGTGTATGTGTCTGTGTGTGTGAGTGTGTCTGTGTGTGTGAACGTGTCTGTGTGTCTCTGTGTGTGAGTGTGAGTGTGTGTCTGTGTGTGTGTCTCTGTGTGAGTGTATGTGTCTGTGTGTATGTGAGTGTGCATCTGTGTGTGAGTGTGTGTCTGGGAGTGTGTGTGAGTGTGTCTATCTGTGTCTGGGAATGTGTGTGAGTGTATGTGTGTGTGTGTGTCTGTGTGTGAGTGTGTGTGTGTCTGTGTGTGAGTGTGTGTGTGTCTGTGTGTGTGTGTGTCTGTGTGTGTCAGTGTATGTGTGTGACTGTGTCTGTCTGTGTCTCTGTGTGTGAGTGTGTGTGTATCTGTGTGTGAGTGTGTGTGTGTCTGTGTGTGTGTGTGTCTGTGTGTGTCAGTGTAGGTGTGTGAGTGTGTCCGTGTCTCTGTGTGTGAGTGTGTGTGTATCTGTGTGTGAGAGTGTGTGTCTGGGACACGGGGAGGACCGGCTTTGGCCGTCCCCGAGTGTGGCAGGAGCTTAGCAGCTCTGCCCGAGCCTCGGAGGTCTGGGGGGCCTGGGACCGCGGCCTTTCCCGTGCCTTGCTCGGAGGGGGAGGGGGATGTGGCTCGGGGCACACTTGGGAGAGGTCTGCTGCAGAGGAGGGCGAATTAATTTGTGATAATAGGATCATAGGATTGAAAGCCAAGAGGGACCTTTGAGATCATTTAGTCCCACCCCCTCACTTCACAGATGAGAAAACTGAGGCCATCTTAGGGTGCAGGGGGAGAGCTCGGAGGCTCGCCGGGGGTTCCGGAAGAATGCTTCCAGAGCTCAAGAGGGGCCCGGGGGCGGGATCCACGGGAGGAGGGGGAGAGGGGGACCCGCTGGGGGAGCATCTGCCCTCAGGGGTCTGTGGAGAGCTCGGTGGGACAACTGCACGCCCTGTGCACTAGTAGTAGTAGCTGGTGGCTCCCTGAGGGTGGGGTTACCAAGGTTTGGGCAATGCCAGTCAGGATGTGCAGCCCTCTGTCCTGGGGGAGCCCCGGAGGGAGCTCGGCTACCTTCGGGTTGTGGGAACGGGAGTGGACAGGGCAGATCTTTGGGCCAGAGAGTATGGGACTCTGAAGGGCTAGTCTGGGGGGACTGGGGGCTAGCCTGGAGGACTGGGGGCTAGCCTGGAGGGCCTGGGGGCTAGCCTGGGGGACTGGGGGCTAGCCTGGAGGGGCTGGGGGCTAGCCTGGGGGACTGGGGGCTAGCCTGGAGGACTGGGGGCTAGCCTGGAGGACTGGGGGCTAGCCTGGAGGGGCTGGGGGCTAGCCTGGGGGACTGGGGGCTAGCCTGCAGGGGCTGGGGGCTAGCCTGCAGGGGCTGGGGGCTAGCCTGGGGGGACTGGGGGTTAGCCCGGAGGGGCAGAGGACTTGCACTGTCTGGCTTTCTTGGGGGTGGAGGAGCAATCTTTTGCCGGGGGAGGGGAGTGGGAGTGAGGAAGGAGGAGGGAAGTGTTCCCTGGAGTACCTACCGTGGGTGAGGATGCTTGGGGGGGGGGGTGCCCTGTGTGTGAGTGTGTGTGAGTGTGCACGCGCGTACCCTCTGCAGAGAACAGTACGGAGAGGGGTCCTCGCACTGGGGAGGGGGCTCTCACTGGCGGCCCAGCGTGGGGGGGGGTCCTCAGAGCCCACTCAGAACCACTGGGGAAGGCCGGGCACAGGCCTGAAGGCGGCCCCCACCCCCAGCCCGCCCCGCCCCCTCCTCCTCTCCTCAGCTGCCCAGCCAGAACCAACGGGTTAATTAGATAACGGGGTCTTTGATTAGAGCGGGGAAGGATGGAGGGAGGGCGGGCTCGGGGACTGGGAAGGTTTCTCCTCCTGTTATTTCCGCCCCCCCCCCAGCCCCAGAGGAAGGAGGGGGGGGCCGCGGGCCCTCCCCCCTCCGAGCCTCCCCCAAGGAAGGGGGAGGGGGCTGGAGGGGGAGGAGAGGGGAGGGAGAGAACTGGGTCTCGCCTTGGCTCTGCACTGTCGTGTGACCAGAAACCCTAATCACTGCACAAAGAGGAAGGGAGAGCGCGCGGCGGAGGGAGCGGGCTGGGCGCCCGAGGAGGAGGCAGGGACGAGTGGGGGCGGGGCGGGGGCCGGGGCCAGCGGCGGCAGCTGAGGGGAGGCGGCCCAGAGCCCGGAGCCCCCCCCAGAAGCCCCGGGGCAGGGGAAGGACGCGAGCAGGAGGAGATGGAGGCGGGGAGGGCGGGCGGAGGAGAGCGGGGGAGCGCGGCCCGGGAGGCGCCCTGAGGGGCCCCCCGAGCCGCCGGGCCAGGGGAGGGGGCCGAGGCTCAGGGACCAGCTCCGGGGAGATGGAGGCACAGGGAAGGAAGGGGGCGGGGGGGGCCGGGGAAGCCGAGGGGAGGAGAGCGAGGCAGATCCACTGAGGAGGGAGAGCCGAGGAGGGGGGAGGGAGGACAGAGGAAGGAGGAGAGGGGGAAGGGAGAGCGAGAGGGAGGAGAAGGAGAAAGGGAGCGAGAGGCAAGGAGGGGGCGGCTGGTGGCCGGGGTCAGGGCCAGAGAGGAAGCGGGGGGCCCCGGAGCGGCCGCGGGAGCCGCGAGGGGCAGAGCAGGAGAAAGAAAGGGGCCGCTGCGGTATCCACAAGTCTCCCATCCGACGGGGGGGGGGGGGGCGTGGGAGATCCAGGATACCCTTGCGCCCCTCCCCCCAACCACCGCCAAGTGGGGATTCCTCGGAGCTCGAGGGAACGCAAAGACCCCCCCCTCGGGAAGGAATGTGCCGGGGGGGCCCGGGGGCGGGGACGGGGCGACCCCCTGCCCCGAAGGAAGCCGGACTCGCCGGGGTGAGTGCGCCTCGCTGTGGGGGCGGCAGGTGGCTGGGGGGGGGGGCGAAAGGCGAGGGAGGGAGCGAGCCAGGTAGCGCGGCGGGAGCTGAGGAAAGCGACCGGGAGATGGGGCGGGGAAGGAGGGCGGGAGATGAGCCGGAGACGCTGGGGGGGGGGGGCGTGGGGGGGGCGGCAGGAGGGCCGAGCCCACCCCACCCCCTGCAAGTCACCCCCCCCTCACGAGGGCTCCGGATGGGGGAGACCAGCGACACACCTAAGTGTCATCCCCAGAACAGGAGATCTGCAGCTGAACAGACTCGGGGTGGGGGGTGGGGGGCAGGCCGAGATGGCGCATGGCTCGGAGAATCGCAGAGGTGTGTGTGTGTGTGTGTGTGTGTGTGTGTGTGAGGGGAAATGTGTGCAAGGAAGTGTATGAGTGTGTGAGAGAGGAGACAGGGAGGGTGTGTGTGTGTGAGGGAGAGTGTGTGTGAGTGAGTGTGTGAGGAAGTGTATATGAGTGTGTGTAAGGGAGAGAGTGTGTGTGAAGGGAAATGTGTGTGTAAGGAAGTGTATGCGTGTGAGAGAGGAGACAGGGGTGTGTGAGGGACAGAGTGTGTGTGATTGTGTTATGTGAATGTGTGTGTGAATGTGTGTTACTGTGGTGTGTGAGAGAGAGAGGAGACAGAGGGTGTGTGTGAGGGACAGTGTGTGTGAATGTGTGTTACTGTGGTGTGTGTGAGAGAGAGAGGAGACAGAGGGTGTGTGTGAGGGACAGGGTGTGTGATTGTGTGAGAGTGTGTGTGACTGTGGTGTGTGTGTGAGAGAGGAGACAGGGAGAGAGTGTCTGCCCGTGGGAGTGTGTGTGAGCGTGGGGGGGTGGGCTCGCCCAGGGGATGGGAGGTAGCTGGGCCAGCAGATGCACAAGTCCGGTGCGATGTGTCTCTGTCTCAGGTGCTGGGGAGCCCCGTCTGGGCTGTTGGGGAGGCTGGAGGAAGGGCCGCCGGGCACAGCCCCGGTGTGCTGGGGGGGGGGGGCTGTGTGTGTCAGGGGGCCTCGCTGTGTGTGACTCTGGGTAAGGAGCCGGTGCCAGCGTGGCCGGGCGACGTCGGAGGCGCGGGGCCGGGGGCACCATGTGGGGCTGGCGGGAGCCTCTTCGTGCTGTCTGTTGTGAGTTCATTGTGTTACTATGTAGTGGGAGTCTTGCCTGAGTAGGCTCAGATGTGTGTGGTTTTGCACATCTGTGTGTTCAAGCAGAGCCGGGCCAGCGTTTTTTTTTTTTTTTTTGGGGGGGGGGGGTTAGTGCCTATGAGCAGAGTGGAGTCAGAGCTCCCTCCCCGGGCTCTAGTCCCAGCTCTGCTCGGGGCTATCGAGCCAGTGGCCAGATCCCCTCCCCTCCCGATCCCTAAAATGAAAGGGCTACTTCGGTGATCTCTGAGGGCCCCGACTGCTCTGGACCAAGGATCTGCCATGTGGCCGTCTGTTGGGTTGGGCTGGTGTTGGGGGGGTGTCTCTGTGTGTAAGTCTGTGTATATCTGTGTCTCTGTGTGTATCTATGTAAGTGTATCTATGTGTATGTCTCTGTGTGTCTGAGTATGAGTGTATGTGTGTGTCTCTGTGTATCTGTGTTGTCTCTGTGTGTAAGTGTATCTGTGTGTAAGTGTATCTATGTGTAAGTCTCTGTGTATATCTGTGTCTCTGTGTGTATCTATGTAAGTGTTATCTATGTGTGTGTCTCTGTGTGTCTGAGTATGAGTGTATCTGTGTCTCTGTATCTATGTGTGTGTCTCTGTGTGTAAGTGTATCTGTGTGTAAGTGTATCTATGTGTAAGTCTCTGTGTATATCTGTGTCTCTGTGTGTATCTATGTAAGTGTATCTATGTGTGTGTCTCTGTGTGTCTGAGTATGAGTGTATCTGTGTCTCTGTATCTATGTGTGTGTCTCTGTGTGTAAGTGTATCTGTGTGTAAGTGTATCTATGTGTAAGTCTCTGTGTATATCTGTGTCTCTGTGTGTATCTGTGTAAGTGTATCCATGTGTGTGTAAGTGTATCCGTGTGTCTCTGTGTGAAAGTGTATATGTCTCTGTGTGTATCTATCTGTGTGTGTGTGTAAGTGTATCTGTGTGCCTGATGTCTGTGTGTGTGTGTGTCTCTGTAAGTGTATCTATGTGTGTGCGCACGTGTGGGAAGAGTCAGGGGAGAGACTTTGTGTCTCTGAGCGGGCCTGGTCTCCGGCGTCTGCTGATGGGGGCACCGTGGGCATCCAGATGGGAGGGGCAGACCCCGGGGGGGGGGGGGGAGAGGGGAGAGGGGAGGGGGGAGGCCTCTGGAACCACTGAATGGGCAGATTGGAAGCAAACGCCAGTTCCAGTTCCCGGTTTTCCTTCCCGTGTGGAAGGCGGCCGGGTCAGGGAAGAGAGAACCCGGCCGCAGCAGGGCCCGAGCCAGCTCTCCCGGGGTCTCCTGGCCCCTCGGGCCCTCCTTCCCTTCACTTGTCCCCTGGTTTCTCCCCCCCTAAGCCCCCACTGCCTTCCCCTTCCTCCCTCCCCCGCTCTTCTCCCACGCCATATTCCCTACTGATCCCCTCCTTCAAACCCCCAGCCCCTTCCCCTTCCTATAATCCTCCCTCCCTCCCCCTTCCTATCTCCCCTGCTGCTCCCCCCCCAGTGCCTCCCTCCCTTCTCCTTCCCTCTCTTCTCTGCCCCCTCCTCCCTTTAACTATTGTTTGCCCATAATGCTCCTGTCCCACCCCTTACCCCCCATGCCCCTTCCTCATCACGGAGCTTCTCCTCTATGACATCTGGGCCCTAGCACGTCCCCTTCTCTTTCCCGTCCCTCTACTCTACCTTGAGACACCGAAGGCCAAGAAGCCATTGTCCTCTGCTCCCCCCTCCACGGTCCCCTCTCCCTCCTATTCCCAATGACATTGGGCAGGCTCGGGAGGCGGGGCTTCCGGGTACCTAGGGCTGAAGGGCCCCGAGTGCCCGGGAGCTGTGCCCCCTTCCCCCCCTCCCCTCCTGCCCCTTGCACACCTGCACCTGGAGCTGCCCCCCCCTCCTGCCCCTGGCACACTTGTGCCTGGAGCTGTCCCCCCCTCCCCTCCTGCCCCTTGCACACCTGCACCTGGAGCTGCCCCCCCTCCTGCCCCTGGCACACTTGTGCCTGGAGCTGTCCCCCCCTCCCCTCCTGCCCCTTGCACACCTGCACCTGGAGCTGTCCCTCCCTCCTGCCCCTTGCACACCTGCACCTGGAGCTCTCCCTCCCTCCCCTCCTGCCCCTTGCAACCTGCACCTGGAGCTGTCCCCCCCCTCCCCCCCCCCCTGCCCCTTGCACACCTGCGCCTGCATCTTGCCGCGGCTTCCCCTCCCGCCCGGGGTTTTGTCTCTCTGCCCCCCCCACTTGCCCCCCGTTGGGGCAGCCGCCCCCTGTCCCCCTGACTGTCCGTGCCGGGATCTCTGTCCTCCTCCCCTTGTCCGGACAGAACTCGGGCCGGGTTCTAGATCAGGCCGTTGCGCGTGGGCTCACAAACGCACACACGTGTGCGAGCGCGTGCCCAGGTAACGCCGCGGCCGCCCCGGGATCTCAGCCCCTGGTCACCTTGGGGGCGGCGCCCGTGACGGGGGAGGACGCGGCCCCCGCCGCTGACCCCTCCCTTCCTGTTGTCTCTGTCTCCCGCAGCCCCCCAGCACAGCAGCCCACCCCGCAGAGCATGAATATTGAGGATGGCTCGTCCCTGCAGCTCCCCGTGGCCCCTGCTGCTCCCCGGGAGGATGTCCTGGCCCCGAGGGGCCCTGCTCTTCCTCTGGCTCTGCTCCCCCCAGCTGGGGGGCGGCGGGAGCGGCGCGGCCCTCGCGGCCGCGGCCGGAGGGGGGGGCCCCGCCCGCCACGTCCTGCCCCGCCGCCTGTTCCTGCAGCAACCAGGCCAGCCGGGTGATCTGTACCCGGCGGGAACTGGCTGAGGTCCCGGCCAGCATCCCGGTCAACACGCGCTACCTGAACCTTCAGGAGAACGGGATCCAGGTGAGATGCGGGCGCGGGTGGGCGGGGCGAAGCTGGGGGGGAGGGGGGGGTTGATCTGGACAGGAGAAGATTTGGGGGAGAGGAGGCTGTGGGCCTCAAGCACTGCAGCGAGCCAGGGAGGTGCAGGCCACAAGGTTCTCCCCATTTCATGGATGAGGAAACTGAGGCTCACGAAGAGAAGGGAAATAGGGTGCCCAGGTTCACCCAAGCTAGCGGGAAGCACCGAAAGGGAGACCGGCTTAGGTCCCATAAAGGAAAGCCTTCCTCCTCCTCCCTGCCCTGTCCCCCTGGCATTTGTGACCCCCCCACCAGTGTGCCAGCAGAAACAGGCTCTTTCCCGGGCCGGCACCTGCGCCCCACAAAGCAAGGCCCTGCCACTCTCGGGGCCACAGTTTTTCCAGCTGTAAATGGGGAGAGGATCCTTCCCTTCCACGTGGGAGACAGTGTTCCTCTGTTTTAACCCCCGTGTTTCTGGGCCTTCAACGCCTCGCTCTTGGGGAGCCCGGCTCCGGGATCCGGGACTGTGGGGGTGCGGCCAAGCCCCACCCCTCCCATGAGGGCAGGCCAGCCCCGCCCCTCCCAGCAGCCTCTGCCCCCGGGACCCCCGGCGCTCGGCACCGCCCGCCCCAGACTCAGGGAGCCCCAGACTTTTGCCTTCATGGGCCTATTTCCTTTTGCTCTGGGTGTCAGGCTGGGGCGTAGGGAGGCCTCCGGGAAGCGGCCTCTGGAGGGGGGGGGGGTCCGGTCCCCGGCGCTCCGCTCCCTTCTCCTGCCGGCTCCCGCTTTGTCTAGACTTCAGTGGGTCCCGACGGACCCACGATGACGAGCCCACCTCCCTCATCCCACGCGGGGGGAACCGAAGCCTGGGGGGGAAGGGACTTGCCTCAGGTTATACAGCAAGGTCGGGGTACTGAGTCACAGGCTGACAGCTGAGGGAGGGGCAGGCAGGAGGGAGGGCGCACGCAAGTCTGGAACCACACCACCCAGATTGTCCTCCCTCGGCCTGGGAGCGGGGCCTCCCAGCCGCAGGATCCAGGTCGCCTGAGCCCCCCTGCCCTCCCCGCTCTCCCGGAGCTGCCAAGCATGGAAACCTCTCTGGCTCTGGCTCTTTCCCCTCTCCGCATGTCTCTCTTTGTCTCTCTCTCACTCATTCATTCTCTCTCTTGTCTCTTGTCTCCTTTCTCTATTTCTGTGTTTTTCTCTCATGTCTGTCTCTGTCTCTCTTTGTCACTGTGTTTTTCTTCCTATCTCTGTCTCTATCTTCCTATCTCTATCTCTCTCTCCTTTCTCCATTTGTGTCTCTCATATCTTTGTCTCTGTCTCTCTTTGTGTGTCTCTCCTTTATTTCTGTGTTTCTCTCATGTCTGTCTCTGTGTCTTTCTTTGTCACTGTGTCTTCCTATTTCTATCTCTGACTCACTCATTCACTCTGTCTCTCTGTCTCTGTCTCTCTCCTTTCTCCATTTGTGTCTTTCATGTCTTTGTCTCTGTCTCTCTCCTTTTTCCATTTCTGTGTCTTTCTCTCATGTCTCTGTCTCTGTCTCTCTGTCTCTCTCCGTGTCTATCTCTGTGTCTGTCTCTCTCTGTGTGTCTCTCTGTCTCTGTCTCTCTCCTTTCTCTATTTCTGTGTTTCTCTCTCATGTCTGTCTCTGTCTCTTTGTCACTGTATCTTTCTTCCTGTCTTTGAGTCTATCTTCCTGTCTCTGTCTCTCTCTCCTTTCTCCATTTGTGTCTTTCTCTCATGTCTTTGTCTTTGTCTCTCTCCGTGTCTGTCTCTCTCTGTGTGTCTCTCTTCTTCCTCTATTTCTGTGTTTCTCTCTCATGTCTGTCTCTGTCTCTTTGTCACTGTATCTTTCTTCCTGTCTCTGAGTCTATCTTCCTGTCTCTGTCTCTCTCTCCTTTCTCCATTTGTGTCTCTCATGTCTTTGTCTCTGTCTCTCTCCTTTTTTCATTTCTGTGTCTTTCTCTCATGTCTCTGTCTCTGTCTCTCTGTCTCTGTCTCTCTTCTTTCTCTATTTCTGTGTTTCTCTTTCATGTCTGTCTCTGTCTCTTTCTTTGTCACTGTATCTTTCTTCCTGTCTCTGAGTCTATCTTCCTGTCTCTGTCTCTCTCTCCTTTCTCCATTTGTGTCTTTCTCTCATGTCTTTGTCTCTGTCTCTCTCCTTTATTTATTTGTGTTTCTCTCTCGTGTCTGTCTCTGGCTCTTTGTTGCTGTCTTTCTTCCTGTCTCTATCTTTCTGTCTCTCATTTCTCCATTTCTGTGTCTTTCTCTCATGTCTCTGTGTCTCTATATTGATGTGTCTTTCATGTCTGTGTCTCTGTCTCCATGTCTATCTCTCGATCTCTGTCTTTTTCTTTGTCACTGTGTCTTCCTATCTGTCTATCTTTCTGTCTCTCTCTCATTTCTCCATGTCTGCGTCTTTCTCTCATGTCTCTGTCTCTGTCTCTGTATCTCTGTATTTCTGTGTGCCTTTCATGTCTGTGTCTCTGTGTCTCCATCTCTGTCTCTTTCTTTCTTGTCACTGTGTCTTTCTTCCCATCTCTGTCTCTATCTTTGCTTCTGTCTCTCCTTTCTCCATTTCTGTCTTTCTCTCATGTCTGTCTGTGTCTGTCTGTCTTTCTGTCTCTGTCTCTCTCTGTCTCTCTGTCTCTCTCTCTCTCACACACACACACACACACCCCACATAATTTGTGCCTAAGACAGTTTCAGGCAAAAGAGGGTGGGTTGTTCTGGGCTGGCCGAGCGGAAGTCGTGGGGCCTTGAGTTCTTTGGGATGGAGTCGGGGGTTCCTCAGGGGAACGGGGCAGTGTCACAGCGTGAGGGATGATGGGGGAAAGGGAGGAGGATTCTGGGACTGTGGCCAGGCCCCAGCTGGGGGGTGGCGTGCGGCTGTGGGGGTCAGGATGGGACCTTCCCCAGGGCGTGCCATGGTAAAGACAGTGGGAGGCAGGAGACTCAGAGGAGCACGACCTCCATCTTCAAGGGTTTGGAGGCTAGCGTGTGGAGAAAGGCCCGGCCTGTCCTGCCTGGAAGCCACGCAGGAGGTGCAGGAGACGGCTGAGGGCCGGAGCGGTCCCAGGCGCGGCGGCCGGCCCTCCCCAGAGGCCTCTGGGCCAAGGCCGGCCGGCCGGCCATTCTGCATGTGGGGAGAGGAGGTTGGTTTTGTGGCCCCGAGGGGCTTCGTCCAGGCTGGCTTGCCGAGACGTGGCGAAGAGACCTGGGAAAGGAGGCCGGAATGTGGGGCCAGGTCACAGAGGGCCTTGAATGCCAGTCCAGAGTCTGCCTTCGGAGGTGAGAGGATCAGAGCGAGGGGAGCTGGGATGCCGGCCTGGGAGGTCACCCGCAGGACTTTGCGCTCAGCTGGCACGGGCTCCCAGAAGCCCAGGGCCCATGGCAGCCCCAAGGAGGCCCGAGAGGAGGACGGCCGCTGGAGCGAGAACGTCTGTGAAAACGTTTGGGGAGCATTCCAGAGTGCTGAGGAAAGTGGGGGAGGCCGAGGATGGAGGGGGCCCCGGGGTGCCCGCGCAGGGTGCCCGCCATCGCCAGAGCCGGCAGGGATCTCAGAGGCCGTGATTGGAACTGAGGAGAAATCCACTGCCCAGCTCCAGGAAAGGGGCCATCCGGCCGCAGCTGGGAGATCTCCAGGGACGGGGAGCTCACTACCCGCTGAGGCAGCTGTTCCAACTTTGGAGAGCTTTAGTCGATAACAAGGTCCTCCTGATTCCCTGCCAAAATCTGCCTCCCTGGAACCCGTCCTTCCTCCTCGGATGCACAGCCCTTGAAGTGCGGGGAGCCACTGATTGCTGGGTGGGAGGTGGATTTCTGGATCAAGAGTCGGGAGGAGCACGGTGGGAGTCCAGTCTCAGACGGTGCCTGTGGGACCTGGACAGGTAGCCTAATCCGGCCGAGTCTCAGTTTCCTCATCTAGAAAATGGGGATGCCAATCCCCCTCCTCCCCGGTTGCGGTGAGGATCCAGCGAGAAGCTATTTGTAAAGGGCATTGCCAGGCCTAAGGTGCCATGTAAATGCCAGATGCCGCCGCCGGCAGCGAGGAGAGAGCGCCCGGGCGTTTGCCCGAGGCAGGGGGTGGCCGGGAGTGACAGCGTCAGAGAGCCCGGCCCGGCCTGCGCCTGCCCTATGCCTGCCCGACGCCTGGCTCCCCGGCACAAGGTGACCTTTGCAGAGCCCAAAGACCGTCTGCAGACCTTCTGCGGAGGGGCTGCCACGGAGGAGCTCCCATGGAGGAGGAGGGGCTGCCATAGAGAGGAGGGGCTCCCATGGAGGAGGAGGGGCTGCCACGGAGGAGGAGGGGCTGCCATGGAGGAGGAGGGGCTGCCACGGAGGGGCTGTTCGCATGGAGGCCCTGGCCCTGGAGAGGAAGGAACAAGCGCCAGGCTCGTCCTGTTGGGCACTTAAGTGAGGTGAGGCTCAGAGAGCCAAGGGTCCTGCCCACGGTCCTCCAGCACAGCTCACTCGGAGGCCAGACCCCTCAGAAGCCGGGGAGGCTGACGGGACGGAGCCAGGGCCTCAGAAAGAGGAGCGACGCTCCGGAGAGAGAGCACACGGGGTCAGGAGGGAGCCTCTGGCTGAGGAGAGGACAGGGAGGCTCTTGGGGAACCAGGGTGGCCGGCGGATGGCCCAGAGGAGCAGCCGGGGCGCCCCGGCCGTGGGACTTAGGAGACTGAGATTCAGACCCAGTCGCAGACTCGTACTGACTGCGAGGTCCTCCTGCCATTTCCCTCAGTTTCTTGCTCGGTTCCTACAAGGCAACAGCTGGCACAGTGAACAGAGCTAAGTCGGTCCCGGAGTGCAAACCCACCCACCAGCACTTCCTAGCAATGGGATTCTGAGCACATCCCTGAACCTGCCTCTGCCTCAGTTTCCTCAGCTGTAAAATGTGGATCATTTACAGCACCCACCTCGGTGGTCCCATTCATAAAAGGCTTAGCGCAGTGCCCAGCACACAGTAGGCACTTTTAAAACACCTTTACCTCCTCTCTCAAAAGAATTGGCGAGGTTTGCCGAGCCACCGTCAGGGCCAGCTGTGGAAAGACTGGAGAATGGGAGAGGGCCGCAGGACTGGAGGAGGGCGAATGTCCCGGTTTCCAAAATGGAAGACAATGGGGCCTATAGACTCTGGCCCGTGGCACCTGCTGCAGTGCCCATGCTCCAGGAATGGCCTGTGAGCGCCCCAGAGGGAAGACAAAAGCTGGAGGGGGGAGCTCCAAAGAGTCCTAGGGGGCTGGGAGCTGTCCAGGAGCCTGGGGGGAGGGCTGGGGGAGCTGGGGGGACCTAGGGGGTTGGGGCTATCCAGGATAGAGTGTGCTGCCCCTTCCTGGAGGACTCCACATGGCTGGAGAGCCTCTCTTGAGCCATCCTGGAGAGGGGACTTCTGGGCCCTTCTGGATCTGAGATGCTGGATTAGACCTAAAGGCCCTTCCTATTCCCCCCCCCACACACACACACGCACACACACACAGAGGAAGACTTGCTCAAGTCCACAGTGTTAGTAAATGACAGACCCTCTGCCCCGGCCCGGTCTGTGCTGGGCCACCCAGGAGGTTCTAAAACAAAGTTCCGAGGCATCTTCTGGGATCACCGCGCCCTCCGTTTCCTTTCTAAACCTCTTCCTCCCTCTCGGGAGCCAGCAGGACTCGAGTTCAAATTCAGTCTGACGTGTTGAAGAGCTGGGCGGCCCCCGGCCAGTTTGGGCTTTGGTCGCTTCATCTGTTAAATGGGGGTGAGAATAGCACCTACCCCCAGGGTCAGCATGGAGATCAATGAGATAATGTCCGCAAGGTGACTACAGGGTGCCCCGCACATCGCAGCCACTTAGCCTTTCCTCCCTCCTCCTTTTCTCCTTCCTGTCTTCCTTTCCTCTCTCCTACATCCTTCCTTCCTTCATTCCTCTTTTCCTTTTCTTCTTTTTTCTCTTTCTCCTTTTCTTTTTCCTCCTTCCCTCCCTCCTTCCTTCCTTCCCTTCCTTTCTTCTTTCTTTCTCTTCCTTCCTTCCTTTCTTTTTCCTTCATTCTTCCTTCCTTCCTTCCTTCCTTCCTTCCTTCCTTTCTTCCTTCCTTCCTTTCCTCCTATTGTTCCTTCCTTCCTCTCCTCCTTCCTTCCTTCCTTGCTTTCTTCCTTTCTTTCTCTCTCTCTGCCTCTGTCTTCTTTCCTTCCTTCCCTTTTCTTCCTTCCTTCCTTTTTTCTTCCTTCTTCCCTTCCCATCAAGCCTTCCCTTGTAACAAAGAATCCAGAAGGGAAGAGCAGCAGCCCAGTGCAGCTTTGCCCATCACCCCTCACTAGCCTTGTTGCTTCTGCTGGGCGGCTTCGCCTCAGGGCGCTCGCACGGCCTCAAGCACCTGGATATTTCCGGGCTACTCCTCTCACAAGAGCTCTCGGAGGTGGCCAGGCTCAGAATGATTGCACCCATTTTACATGGGAGGAAATGGAGTCGCAGAGATGAGAAGGCCTTTGCTCAGGGCCAGCCCGATGTGTGGATGGAGGTTCAGAGCTGGGATTCAAACCCAGGCGTCTGATCTCCCGGCCAGTGTCACTGCCCATTTCAAGCCCAGAGAGGAGGGAGAGAGGGCCGGGAGGGGGGGCCCTCCACCGCTGTGCTGCACATAGTCTAATGCTTTGGGGAAATGTCAGGTCAGATGGCAATGAGGTGTCGAGTGCGGGGTCCAGGGTTCAAATATGATTCCAGTAGCTGTGTGACCCTAAGCAAGTCATTGCATTCCTGTTTGCCTCGGTTTCCCCATCTGTAAAAATGGGAATAATAACAGCATCTCCCTTCTGGGATTGTTGTGAGGATCAGAGAATAATTGTGAAGCACTTGGCAGAACAGGGGCTACTCTGGGCTTTTGTTGGGGGCAATGTCAAGATTGGGAGAGAACTCCCCACAGGTCAGAACCCCATCCCCCACCTCCCATTCCGGTAGCTGTGAAATTCGTAAAATATTCTTCATAATTACCTCCGGGATGGTTTTCTCCATTTACATTTGAGGAAACTGAAGCTTCTCACACACAACCTGGGAGCCACAACCAAATCTCCTGCCTCCAGCTCTTTGTCCATGCTGTCCGCCCCCACCCCTTTCCTGTGGGATTCTTACTGAAACACAGAGGGTCTCCTCAGGCACCGTCTGCAGGTCTCTTCCCAGAACTCCCCGAGTCATCGACAGCATCACCTCCCCCAGACTTCCCTCCGAACTCTGTGCACGTGTGTTTAATACTGGAATCACCTGGTGCCCCAGTGACCCGTGTGCCTCCCACATTTGCTTACAAATTCTGAGCTCCTGAGAACAGGAGCTGGGTCTGTCTTACCCGAGCGCTGAGTCTGCCCACAGCGACCCATGCATTTTTAAATGGAACGGAATCGATTATTTTCCATATATTTGTTCAGCAGCCCCGGAGTGCAAAATTCATTCTCATTATTGAGGATTCAAGCTAAAGGCATGCAGGTTACACACACACACACACACACACGCACACACACACACACACCCCTCCCCAGCAGCTGAATTTAACAAGGTAAAATCTAGTAGGGATAAATGTAAATTTTACACTTGGGTTCAAGAAATCAGAATCATAAATTCAAGATGGAAGAAACATGGTTAGAAGTTCCGAAAAAAGATGGAGGGTTTTGTGTGTCTGCAAAAATTGCACGAGACGTCTGCATGACATGGAATAACGTAAAAGCTGACGTGAGTCTGGGCTGCATTAGAGAGGCTGAAGTGAGCATCTTGCTGCACTCTGACTGGCGAGAGCAGGCTCGTACACGGACAACTGGGAGGGACCCTCCATTTCTCTCGTCCTGGGGTTTGGGCACCGTTTGGTGGAGACATTCACAAACAATGAGAAGTGAAAGGTCAAGTCCACACCGGAAGCGACAAAAGAGTTGAGAGAAGGAGGGAACCGCTTGTAGCTTGAGCCATTAAGGAAGGCTTCATGGAGGACATGGGAACCGAGAGGTGAAAGGTGGATTTCAAAAGATGGAAATTTGGTGAGGGAAAGGAAGAGGAAGTCAGCTTTAGACAAGAGGGAATGACTTGAGCTAAGGGAGAATGTGGGAGAGGGCAGGAGGAGAATTCAGGATGAGTTATCCACTTTAGCAAGGGAACACTGTGGCAGAAGGACAGAGGTAGCACGGCAATAGATTGTGGGAGGCTTTGAATGCCAGGTTGGGATGTCTGGTTATACAAATCACCGACATTTCTCTAGTAATAATAATAGCTAATACTTCTACTATATTCATATATATTATAAAGAATATTTCTATGTTTTGGAGTTTGCAAGTGCTTTACATATTTCGTTTGATCCTCTCAAAACTCTTGGGACATAGGGACTATTATTCCCAATTTTGCAGATGAGGAAATTGAGGCAGGCAGAGCCAAAGTGACTTGCCTAGGGTCATACAGCTACTAAGTGTCTGAGGCAGGATTTGAAACCTAGAACCAGGGCCAACATTGGATTCACCGCACCCCTTAGCTGACTAAGGTTTGCCCAAGGCTGTATAAACAGTATCTTCTTTGAATATCATAACAATGCTGGGAGGTTGGTGGCTAGATGAAGAAATGGTCTTGTCCTGGGTCTTGCCACTAGTCAGTGATCGAAGGATTCAAACCCAGGAACTCCTGATTCCCAGCTCAGCATGGATTGGTCTATGAACTGTATCAGAATAGGAAGGATTGGGGAGCCACTGGAGGTTCCCAGAAAAACAACAACAACAAAAATTGGCCTGTTAGACCAGTGCAATTTCAGAGGACTTCTTATTCCACTTTTCTTTCTTTCTTTTTTTTTTTTTTTCTGAGGCAATTGGGGCTAAATAACTTGTCCAGGGTCACACAGCTAGGAAGTGTTAAGTGTCTGACACTGGATTTGAACTCAGATCCTCCTGACTTCAGGGTCGGTGCTCTCTCCACTGCGCCACTCAGCTGCCCCATGGCCCCCCTTTTCTGAGAAGGTGCACACAGTCCTTGCAGATTTACCTTCTTAAACATCCCCATCCACTTGTCCTACCCAGGGCTTTCCATGCTGCGCGGCCATATAGGAAGAGGCCGTGCTGGTGATGAGGGCGCTGGCCATGGTGCTAGGAGGTCTGCGGTCCCGCCCTACTTCTGAGCCTTGCTGGTTGTCTGACTCGAGGAGGCACCGAAGCTCTCGGGTTCTGGGCAGCTTCCGGAGACAGGAGAGGGCAGAGAAGCAGTCGACCTGTTCAAGGACTTTTTCCTGACCTTAATGAGATCCCAGTGAGGTGCTTTCTCTGTAAATATTGCCTTGGAAAACTCACTATAACCCCGGGAGGGAGGCTCTTGAGGGGGGCATAAGGGCTAGAATCCCAACTTGACAGAAGCAAAAAGGAGTTCCAGAGAGACTGAGTCAGGCGGCGTGTGGTGGGCTTCCTGACCCAGTTCTTTAACTCCATCTGTCTCTTTAGTTATTCAGCAAATACTGATCACTTCCTGAGTCTGAGGCCTAGTGCTCAACGTGGAATGAAAGAGGGAAGGGAGGGAGGGAGGGAGGAGGGGAAAGAGGGAGCAAGGAGGAGGGAGAAAGGAAAGAAGAGAGGAAGGGTGGAGAGAGGATGAAGTGACCTGACGGGAGTCCCAGATAAGAAAGACCAAGACCACATTTGAACTGGGGTCTTCCTGACCCCAGGAGCAGCTCTACCCACTTGGCCACCCAGCTGCCTCTAAATGGAACATTAAGGCCGCTATCCTCAAGGAGCTCACAGGACAATTGGGGAGATAAGACGCAAACCTCCGAAAAGACAGCGGCTGGCACAGCGTATAACGAATAATCGGTGAGAGGCGAAGCCAGTCTCGACTGTAGGAAGCCGGAAAAGTTCCTAGAGACTAGGGAGCCCCGAAGGGCTTAAGACTCATCTCAGACCTCAGCAAATGGCCAGGATTTCAATGAAGAAGGCCCGAAGAGCAGACAGCCGAGGAGATCGGCACAGAGAGGGGGAAACTTTTGGAGGATAGTGAGTCTTTTGAGCAAGGAGCAGAAGAGTAAGCGAGGAAGGCCAGAGAGGTCCTGAGGGGGAGGGCTGGTCTGGAGGTTACAGGCTTTGCTCAGGCTGCTCCAGACCCTGCTCGCACGGAGCCACTTGTGGAGCACTAAGGAGGCTCAGAGGAGTTTGGATAGAGCGGGAGGCAAACAGGCCAAACGAGGTGAGCTGATCTGAGTGCTGGACTAAGGGTCTAGTGTTGAGAACCAGGGAGGATAGGCCTGCCATTCTCTGACCTGGATGGAGGCCGCCTAGAGTCTGCTCAGCATTCACAAGCCTTTCCCGGGTTTTCAATCCCTAGTGCCCTTCCACTAACTACTTTGCGTCTACTGTGCATTCACACCCAAGTTTTCTTCTCTAGCACAGTGCAAGCTCCTTGAGGGCAGGCTCTGTTCTCTGTCTGGATCCCAATCTCAGCAGCTTATAATGATCGGTCAGTAGCAAGAGCATATAGATGTTTAGTGATCGACTGATGGAAGATTGTATTTACTTCTGGTCACTGTATTGTAGGAAGAGAATTTACATGCGGACCATGTCTGGGGAGGACAGCTAGGCTGGCGAGAGCACTCCCAGCTCTGCTGAAGAGATGTTTGAAGGATCTGGAAATGTTTCGATTGGGTAAGAGAGGAGGAGGAGCAGAGATAGACTTTCCTTAAGATCTGAAAGGCCGTCATGTGAAAGAGGATGAACCTGTTTATTCTGCGTAGCCTTCGAGGGAAGAGACGGATTCAGGGAGGGAAGGGGCAAAGAGACAGACTTGGTAATGTCATTTCACCTCAGGTGAAGATTTCACCCCGGCCAATTCCACCCTGCCAACATAAGGAATCTCGATTCCACATGAAGGAAAACAGGCTCTTTGGTCACTGAGGAGTTCCTCACCCCACAGTTGGGCAAACGAAACATTTCTCAATACACAATCGTTGTGGTGCGGTGGTAAGAATACTGATTGTGGAGTTCAAGTGAGAACTTGAGTTCAAGTTCTGCACCTTCCAGGTGCATGGTTTTGAGCAAGTCACCCAAGCTCCAACCTCCCAATTATACAGGACTGTTGTGAGAGTAACAGGAAGTGTCTTATCTACCTCAAAAGCCTCAGATCAATGGCAGCTCTGACAGTGGGGATGGGTTGAGGTAATTCTGCGCTCTTCTAGTTCCGAGTTCCTATGATTCCAGGAGTTCTTGGAGACACTTGAGAAAGGCAGTGATGTAGGAGGTGACTTGGAGATCAACGAGGACACTTCCGAGAGGTCTTAGATACTAAGCCGGTGCCTTCTGGGGGTCTGGCAGGCTTAGGAGACAGTCCCTGACTTCAAGGAGATTCCAGTCTTGATCCCTGAGCAAGCAGTATGAGATAACAGCCGGATACTTTGTCCTCATCCCAGACTCTGAGCTAGGAGACAAACTAGGAAGCCAGTGGTAGAGAGATTAGGACACAGTCTGGACACATGAGGGGAGATCACAGGATCGTGGGAGTTTGGAGCTAGGGAACACCGAGAAGCCAGAGCCGAAGTAGTTGGGGGAAGGGTTGTCAAGAACACCGGGCTTAAGCAAGAGTAGACTGAAGAATGGAGGAAATTCTGGTGCATTCACCGGATAGCGGAGAGAAATAGAAAGTAAGATCAGCAGGATGGGTCCAGATTGTGGAGAGATTTGAACGCACTAAGGAGTGTGGTCATGAGATAAAAGGCAGGAATGAAGGTAGTTTGGGAAACTGAGGGAAAGCCAGTGTGAAATCATAAAGAAAGCAGGGTGGGACTTTCTACTGGGTTGTTAAGGAACGAGAAGAAGGCAGGACCTCAAAGGTGACAGATTCTGAGGTTTCAAGCCTGAAGGGACCAGGAAGATGGAGGCGGGGGAGTGACAATCATGGGAAAAAGTGGATAAACTCAGATTCTTACCGGTTAAGTTCCAGTGTTGGACAAAATGATTTCGAATTGTTCCTTTGAAGTTCAATTCTGTGATTCTAGAAATTAAACGGTTGGTGCAGTGGTAAGCACCCTGTCACTAGCGGGATTCAAGTAGAAGCTTCGCTGAATTGTGTTGAGGGGATTCTTCCATGTTGCATTTGGCTAAGTTGGGACTGTAAGGTCTGTGCAATTCTGATGGGCTGATGTTTCCGTTGTTGGTGCTAGAGAGGTTGCAGTTCTTAGAGGAGCGATGTGCCGGGGCCGCCTCATATGGGCTCCGGAGAGCTGATTGTTAAATTTTCAGGGAGAGTATTTATTTCTTGGAAATTGGCAAGCGATACAAATTCGCGCTGATTTATTGTTTTGTTCATTGACTAGACTTAAGTACTGGAGAAAATTGTGGAATGGAGATTAAATTTAAAAGTGTGTTGTGGGTATGTCCCCCCCACTCCCAGTCAGTTGTTAAACATTTACCAGCACACCCTTGGTCAGAGACTGGAGGAATAGCCAAGTGGACGGAGGAAATCGGAAAAGCGCTCAGGGCTGGAGGTGGAGAGCCGGCAGTCATGTGGGTAAATAGGAGTAGTAGCCGAGCTCATGTGACACTTACAAAGCAAGCAAAGCCGGGATTCTGGAAATGTTTGCAGCCCTCAGAACCTTTGGGTTTGGCCCCAAATGCCTGCCCTCCTTCCCTTAGTCCCCAGCCCCTCAGCAAACCTGCAGAGCACGGGACAAATGGCAGGCTTCGGACTCCCCTGAAAGTCGGGGTTCTGGCTCGGAGCGGTGATACATTGTTACCAGAAAGCACAACCCTGTAGCTTTGCGGCGCCGGGCTCCGGGCTCCGGGGCTCCATCTCAGCCTGGTCAGTTCGCCCCTGTTTCGTGGAGAACAACAGATCCCATTTAAATTTAATCCGTGCACTCTGGGGATCAGCTGAAGGGGCCACAAAGGGGCCCAGCTCCTCCGTGTTACAGATGAGAAAGCTTAAGGGAAGGGCGTTAAGGGATCGGTCCAGAGTAAGACGGATGTTAAAGGTCAGAGGAGGACTTGAACTCGGGTCTCTGTTCTAAATCGATACGGCACCATGAAAGGTCCTAAAATAACACCAGCTCTGAGCTTTTAGACTTTAATGACTTTAGAAATCAACAGGTAATTAGACTTGGACAAATGGGAATGAACGACTCGATGAGACGTCAGCAGTCCAACAAAACCAGGAAAAAGGGAGAGGAAAATGTAAAGTAGCTCCTGGAAAAACAAGTGACCTGGACAAGACCCGGAAGAGGCGGCCCAGGAATTATGGGGCTCCCTGAAAACCACGAGGAGAAAAAGCCTAGAACTCAAGGAGAGAGGATTTCTCCTCTTACAGTGGAGGGGCCCACGGGGTGCACCATGGGAGGCGCCGGTGTTCCAGACTCCCGCTCCGGGCTCCAGGCTCTGTGTTCTAGGGTGCATTTTGTAACAGCCTCCGGGGTCAGGCATGTGAGAATTCGTGGTTAGCGGACGTTTCTTATGGGCCGGACACCAAGGGGATAGTTAGCAATAAGGCAAGGGCCGAGCTGGGGGGCAGGAAGACCTGGGTTCAAATCCTCTGAAACAGCTGGGCCCACAGCAGGCCTTCCCTGTAGCTCTGCCCTTCCAGGGTTCATCAAGGGGATCAAAGGGGAGCCCAAGTTGCGAGCACTTGGCAAACCTTGAGTTCTAAGTAGTCCAGACCTGCCAAAGGCGTGCCCCGGAGCCAGCAGGGTAGCTGGGTGGGAACCCACTAGAAAAAGGCAAAGGACATTATCTGACAGGGCTGAGCCAGGACCTGGAGCTGGGAGGGATTCCCACGCTGGGAGCCTTCATTGCTGCTATTTTACAGACAAGCAAACAGAGGTTCATAGAATTATCCCAAGTTCCCAGAGCTCGAAATTGGCCTGATAGGATTGGAACCCGAGGCTCATGGGTGCGGTGCGATGGCAAGAGCTCAGAAGCCTGGACTCGAGGTCTCAGTCACTCTGGGGGCCCGACCCTGGGACAGAGTGGGACGGCTTTCTGTTTCTGTGTTTTCATCAGGGCCTCTGGAGGCGGGAAGGCCAGGGAGCCTCGGGTGCTCAGGACTCAGGGGAGCAGGACTACCGATCCAGGCAATGGGACCAGGCCCGATTTTGGTGCGATGTTGCCTCGGGCTGGCTGAGGAGGCTCGGGATGGGGTCAGGCCTCCCAAATGCTCTTGTAGATAGAAAGGACAGAGAAGGCAGAGCAGAGAGGACCTAGAACGAGCCCAGAGGGCAACGCGTGGGGCGTGACCTGGATGAAGGCAGAGGGAACCCGAGAAAGGGACACTCCAAAGGCCCAGGGAGAGGTCGAGGGGGGTTGAGACTCGGAGGCTGCGGGAGGCCAAGGATGAGGAGGCTGGAGAAGAGGCCACCACGTGTGGCAAGGAGGAGACAACTACAGCCAGCAGTTACTGAGCATTGACTACATACCGGTTCTGTGCGAGGCTCTGAGGACACAGGCAGCAGGCCCTCACCTCAGGGAGCCCCCACTCTGTTGGGGAACCACCCGGAGCCTGGGATGGGGGGCAGACATTGTGTATGAAGGTCATGGTGCATCACTGAGGGGACAGCACAAGTGGCTGGGAGGTGGAGGGCGCCGAGGGTCTCGGGGGATGCAGCTCCTGCGCGACAGGTGGCGATGGGAAGGAAGCTGGGGATTCTAAGACAGCAGTGAGGAAGGATGGCGTGCCTGATGTGGGGGACTGCTGGGCAAAGGCATGGAGATGGAATAGCATGGATGAAAAGTAGCGGAAGTTCGGTTCTCCTGGAAGATGAGGAGGAATATGACCATATAAACCTTACAGAGGAGGCAGTTGACAGGAGAGGAGGGGCATTGTGTGGCTGGGGCAGGTGCCAGGGGGCATTGTGTGGCATGAGACAGGAATAGTTGGGGTGACAGGAAATCCCGCTGATCACTGAGACGGTTTGGAGGGGAGTTAGCCTGCCAGTTGAGGGCCTGAAGACTGCACCGCAGTGAGCGCAGTGACGGGGACAGACTGGGATGTCCCGGGAGGAGAACCTCTGAGATGTGGCCGTGAGTTGGACTTGAGGGACGAGGGAGAGCGAAGGGCCAGAGAGGGCTCTGAGACGGAGCATCTGGGGCGAGGTCCCGCGGGCAGCAGAGGATTTGTGCTCAGGCCTCACTGGCCACTTACCGTGCGGCCCGGACCAAGTCCCTTCAGCGGCCTCCGGCCGGCATGCCGAGTGCCTGCCAGACAGGCTGTGGAGCGCCAGAGCCAGGCTGGCTGGAAGATGGGGCTTGTACTCTCTGAACTGGGCAGGGGGACCTTGGAAAGGCTTCCTCCTGGGGTGCAGGGGTACAGTGACTCAGCAAGACTTGAGCACTACTCTGGCCTGAGACGCTTCCTAGCTACATGAGCCTGGGCGCCTCTACTCTGTCTGCCTCAGTTTCTTCAACAGTGAAATGGAAATAAAACAGCACTTATATGTAGGCTTGTTGTAAGGATCAAACGAGGTGATATTTATATAGAGTTTAGCATAATGCCCGACATCTAATAGGAACTTACTGTTTCCTCCCTCCCACCTTCCTTCCCTTCCTTCCACACTCCCTCTCTCCTTCTCTTCTTTCTTCTTTTTCCTGTCCTTCCCTTCCTTCCACTCTCCCTCCTTTTTTCCTCCTTTTCTTTTTTCCTTTCCTTCCTCTCTGCTTCCTCTCTCCTTTCCTTCTTTCTTCTCTTCCATTATTTCCTCTGACCTTCCCTTCCTTTTACTGTTTTCCTCCTTTTCTCTATTCTTCCTTTCCTTCTTCTGTCCTTCATTTCCCTTCCTTCCATTCTCCCTCTCTCCTTTCCTTCTTTCCTCTCTTTTTCCTTTCCTTTCTCTGTTCTTCACTTCCTTTCTTTCTGCTCTCCCTCTCTCTTTTCTATCTTTCCTCTCTTCCCTTATTTCTTCGGTCCTTCCCTCTTTCACTTTCCCCATTTTCCTCCTTTTCTCTTTTTCCTTTCCTTCCTCTCTCCTTCTCTCTTTTCCTTCTTTCCCCTCTTCTTCCTTTACCTCCTCTGTCTTCCTTCCACTCTCCCTCTGTTTTTCTTCTTTCCTCTCCTCTTCCTTTCCTTCCTCTGTCCTTCATTTCCCTTCCTTCCACTCTCCCTCTCTCCTTTCCTCTCTTTTTCCTTTCCTTCCTCTGTCCTTCCCTTCCTTCCACTCTCCCTCTGTTTTCCTCCTTTTCTTTTTTCCTTTCCTTCTTCTCTACTTCCTCTCTCCTTTCCTTTTTTCTCCTCTTCCATTATTTCCTCTGACCTTCCCTTCCTTGTTTTCCTCCTTTTCTCTATTCTTCCTTTCCTTCTTCTGTCCTTCATTTCCCTTCCTTCCACTCTCCCTCTCTCCTTTCCTCTCTTTTTCCTTTCCTTCCTCTGTCCTTCACTTCCTTCCTCTGTCCCGCTCTCCTCTTTCCTTTTTCCCCTTTCCTTCCTCTTTCCCTTCTTTCCTCTTTTCCTTTCCTTCCTCTGTCCTTTCCTTCCTTCCTCTCTCCTTCCCTTTTTCCTCTCTCCTTTTCTTCCTGTGTCCCTCACTTCCTTTCCACTCTCCCTCTCTCTTTTTCTCCTTTCCTCTTTTTCCTCTCCTCCTCTGTTCTTCCCTTCCTTCCTCTCCTTTCTTCTCTTTTTCCTTTCCTCTTCTATCTTTCCCTCCCTCTCCTTCCTTCATTCTCCCCATCCCTTGCAGACAGCATATGACTTGGGCCTCCACAAAAGCTAAGGATTTGAGGGGATGGGGGTGCAGAGGCAAGTGTAGCTGAGGACTTGGCAATGGGAGGTGCGTTAGCAACCAGAGGACCGGGTTGTCTGGCCGTGTGGACGTGCCGTGCTTGTGGGTGTGCGGACCACGGCGTCCGGCCGGGCCACGGGCCCGGAGCAGGACTCGGTCTTCAGAAGCAGCTCTCTGCAGAGCGGCTCCTGAACCCCGTGGGAGCAGATGAGATCACCGGGAGCAACAGCGGGCACTGATATTCTGCTTTACGGCCGGGATTACATAAAGGCCCTTCGTGCCCACAGCAGGGAGAGACAGCAGGAGCATCACCGAGCTCCAGGTAGGGTGACGCGGCTCAGAGCGCCAACCGCCAGAGCCGTGATGATCAGCCGAGAGGATGATCAGCCGAGAGGAGCCGGGGGACTGCTTTGTCAGGCCCCAGCCCGGGGCCACCGTTGCTACTTCCCTTCTAGGCCGTCCCCATCCCCTTCCACTGCTGTCCCAGAACAGCCCTCCGAGGCTGACTGGCGCAGCTCCTTCCGGGAGCTCTAAGTGCAAGGGACGGCCGCTTTCCTCGAGTTGGGGCCTCAGCCTGGCTCTCCGCAGCCCCCACCCATCCCTCTGGGGCGCGGTAGACGTGTCCTGCTGCTTCCCTCCATATGGGAGAACAGCTCTTGTCTCCTCTCTTCTCCAAGCTCAACTCACCTGGCTCTGGGATACCCCGACCAGGGCCCGCCGCGGGGCACTTCCTGGCCGGTGGCCTCTCAGAGCCAGGGTTGGCGCCCCAGACGGGGCCAGGGCCACAGAGCTCTTGCTTCCGGCCGGCACCGGTCCTGTCTCCGCATAGCCCAAGCCCGGCTCGGCTCCTCTGGCCACAAGCCCGCTCGCCCCGAGCTGCGTCAGAGCCCCCTCGCTCGGTCATTTTCTCATATTGTCATGTTGCCTCCTCTCCCCCGATTCGCACGTGTGAAGAGGGCTTTGAGAACCCGGGTGTGGGACCCTTCATCTCTATCAAGCTTTATGTGATTAGATTCGGCCCGGCGTTCCGGCCCACATCCTCACTCACCGGCCAGCCTGGGAGCCATCGGTCCCGTTTTCTTTCTCATCTGCAGCCTTGATCAGCGTGTTCTCTAGGCCTTCCCCAGAGCATCGATAAAGCGGCCAGGGGCCAGACTGCTAAGGCCCTCCCCCGGAAGCCCCTTTCCAAGCCGCCATTGTCCGCTTACTGTCTGCTCTCTGGACTTTTTAACCGGTTCCAAATCCAAACAAATGAACCGTCTCTAGGCCACCTTTCTCCACCTTGTAAAGAATAATGATAGTGTGAGAAACTTGTGAAATACTTAATGAAATCGAATTTCTCCGCTTCCGCTCTTTCCCGCAATCTGCCATTCTAGTCCCCTAGGCCAAAAAACCTGGCATCCCATGCTGAGGCAGTGACACAGCTGTCACTCAGGCCATTGGGTTGTGTGGCTCGAGAGCCGTCTTCACTATTCCCAGAAAGACAGCGTGTATCCCATATCCAGCAAGGGGCGGGAAGCGATCACCAGGAGGTACTCGGACCTACGTGAGCGGTGACACTAAGAGGCTACACCTTTGGGCCCCAGGGGACCCTCATTCTGCAAATATCCATCAAACCACAGTGTACTGCACTTTGCATTTATCTCTCAGTGGTCTGGTCTGAATTTAATTTAGGAAATAGAGGATGTTGCTCTAAATATTAAAATACACGCCCTACTCTTGGTAACCGGCTCTCCAGCTCCCGACCTAGCAGGATTCCCTGCCCGGTGAACTCAGTGTCTGTGTGCTCAGATCTCCTGACTGATCGTACATAGACTAAAGAATAGAAGCCTAACACTCTCCTGTCGAACACATCCACCTCCTGTCATCTCCTATCCCTCCTCCCAGTTCCTTCTGGTCTTCAGTCCTGTGGCTCATGTAAAAGGAGGAGGAAATGAGGCACTGAAAGTCCGTCCAGTCCCAGCAACTCTCAACATTCTCTTCTCGAGGCCCCTGAACTTAAAGGCTTTGCTTCAGGGGAGAATGTTTCTCAGTCTCTCTGGCTACTGGTTCCTCTGGTACTGTCGTTCCTAGCTGCTTCTGGTTCTGGTGTCCACGCCTCCCTGTCTGTGTGCTCTGGCCACTGCTGCTCCCCCTGCTCTTCCAGAAATCTGAATGCAAGGGAAACAAGGAAAAAGTAACAAAGAAAAAGGGCTGATGAGAGGCAGAGAGCATCTTTTCATCCTATTTGAAAGGCTTCATCCCAGGAGGAAGGGATAATGAAAATGAGTTTCCTAAGCCAGGATCATCAGAAATTGCTCTGCCAAACTCTGTGTGTGTCTCTTGCTGTCGTCTGTTTTTGTGTGTTTCTCTCTGTCTCTTTGTCTTTGTAACTCTTTCTCTTCTCTCTCCCTCCCTCCTTTCATTCCTCCTCAATTGCTGTCTTTTCTCTCTGTCAGTTTCTCACTCTGCCTATTTCTCTTTCTCTCTTAATGTCTCTGACTCTCTATTTCTGTCTCTGCCCTTTTGTTCTGTCTCTGTCTCTCTATTGCTCTGCCTCTGCCTCTGTCTCTCTGTTACTGTCTCTGCCTCTTGTCTCCCTCTGTGCCTCTCTACTGCTCTATCTCTGTCTTTACATCTTTCTGTCTCTGCCCCTTTGTTTCTGTCTCTATTTCTCCGTCTCTGCCCTTTTGTTTATGTCATTTCTCTGCCGCTGCCTCTGTGTCTCTGTTACTGTCTCTGTCTCTCTATTTTTCTGTCTCTATTTCTCTGCCTCTGCTTCTGTCTCTCTGTTTCTGTCTCTGTCTCTCTATTTCTCTGGTGAGGAATGCCCTGTGTCCTTGCTGGGTCAGCTTCCGTTTAGAGGAGACTTAGAGCCTTAGAGTTAGAGAGTTAGGTGGTGGGAGCACCTAAGTGAGGTGGGGGGAGGTCGGCTTTCCCAGGGCTCCCCTTCCTCCTTTGAAGAAATATGGATGCACCGGCTGCCTTCCTCTTAACCCTCCTCACTCCTCCTCTTAACCCTCCTCACTCCTCCTTTGACCATCTTTTTACAAATCTCCGTTTACCCTCCGCTCCATCCCCGGTTAAGACAAAGGATACCAAGGAGCTCCCCAAATCCTGGCTGCTTCTCCTCCCTGCCCTGCCCTGCCAAGGATCTCTCTCCCACACTCATTGAGGCAAAACTGAGGCAGAGAATAAAGTGGGTATCCATGGAGAAGTGAAGACTTCAGGCAGACCCTGACTTCTAGCTCCTCCCAGCTCTAGTTAATTTGTTGCCCCTCCTCCCCCGCCGAGGGTGATCCCCGAGTCTGGGGATGCTATCCTGGCTGACCTCAGTCTAGGGAGACTTTCCTAAAGAAAGGCCAGATGTGGAAGAAAGGGGAGATATTTCCCTTTCCTTGTATCTGCCCCACTAGGATTGCTGGATGCTGCCCTGTTCTCATCCTTATTGTACCCACAAGACTTTGCTGCTACTCCCAGAGCCCCTTGATGGGCTTTCAAATCACTTTCTCCGTTTAGTTCTCAACCATAGTTCAATTTAGCCAGAACGTATTTATAAGGAAGAGAGGATTATTTACAGTTTCATTAATGAGTTGGGGGATATATCGATAGCCTCCTCTTCTGGTTTTTGGAAACTCCGGATCATGGATTGTGACCTATTGGTCCCTTAACTCTCAGCCTTCCATTCTGGACCTGATCCTTCCCTCCGCTGGGGGCTGGGGCTCTCACCCGCCTCTCATCACCTCCCAGGGCTTAAATCCTATAAATCCAAGCTCCCTGATACTCTCAGTCCAGTCCTTTCTCTCCCATTCTCTGAGCCAATAGATTAAACTCAACACTTATCACTCTCTCCTGGACCATAATAATAACCTTCAGCTTGGCTTCCTGGACCCCAGGCACTTCCGTCCACACAAGCTACAGGACTGCCATCCCCTAATCCTTCAATGCCCCCTTTTTTACCTGAGGGACGAAATATAAACTCAGTCTGTCGTTAATCCCTTTCCCTCACACAGCAGAATATTTCCTTGTCTTTCCTTCTCCCATATCCGGGCAAGAAATTTCTCTCATTTTCATCCGTAATGATCACAATTCATATTTCACTGGTGCTTTCTTCACAGCAACCAGGAGACATAGATGATACAATTAATTTGATTCCCATTTTTCAAATGAGGAAACTGAGGCACAGGAGAGTTATTTGACTCAGGGCACAAAGTCAGAAAAGTGTCCAAGACTGGATTCAATCTTAGTTCTTCTGACTCCATGATGCCATGAGAAATCCTGCTCTTTCTTCAGGTATTTCGAGGAAGCCTTTCGCCTTTCCTCTTCCTCCTAGATGAAAGTCATCATCTCTTCCTTCTTCAGTTCTTCAGTTTCCTAAAACACCTTGTCTAGATTCCTGCTTCTCTCTCTCTCTCTCTCTCTCTCTCTCTCTCTCTCTCTCTCTCTCTCTCTCTCTCTCTCTCTCTCTCATATGAATGCAAATTGACTGGGTCAGCAGTAGGACTTATGAAAAAGACTTGGGGGCCAGAGTGGACCACCATCTCTCTGTGAGCAGCTGGAGAGGGCACTGACAGTCAGACCTTATTTCAAATCCAGTCTCAGAGCCTAGCTGTGTGATCCTGAAAAAGTCATGTCTCCTCTGCCTCCATTTTCTCACCTGCAAAATGAGCTGGAGAAGGAAATGGCAAAGGGCTCCAGTATCTTCCCTGAAAACCTCAACTAGGGTCATATATATATATATATATATATATATATATATATATATATATACATACATATATATATATATGTATATATATATATCTGTGCTTTAAAAACAAAGTTGCCACCCCATCCCCTTTCTCCCTCAGACCACACGCCAAATTAGAAAATGCATAAAGACAGCCCTTGCTGTGTCAGATATCCATTGGAAAGCAAAATTTATCATCTTACTTAGCCATCTGTGTCTCCTCTGCATCTTGAGTCTCATTTCTCTCTTAGGAAGGGATGCTTGAGGATCATGGGCGATCCTTGCATTTATCAGGGATCTTAAAGCTGTTTGTCCTTAATAATATAGAGTGTTTTCCCATTCTGCTCAACTTCCGTCTGCATCAGTTCAGCTACGTCTTCCAAAGTTTCTCAGAAACCATCCTTTTCAACATGATTCCATTACATTCATGAATGATCCCCCAGTGCATGGGCACCCCCCTCGTTCTTGGCTGTGACAAAGACACGTCACTGTCGACACACATATTTATTAAATACCTACTATGTGCCAGGACCTGTGCTAAGCCCTGGGGATACAAAGAAAGGCAGATGACAGTGCTTTCTCTCACGGAAATTCTAGTCTAATAAGGGAGAAAAAAAGCAAACAAATGCATACAAACGAGATATTTGTTGCGTAAATGGAAAATGATCTCAGAAGCAAGAAACAGCTGGAAAGACTTGTGTCCATTCGATGACTCCAGAATACGCTCTGGGATCGTGTATACATGTCATTAGATTGTCAGTCTTGGCGCCAACAAGCATTTAATAAGTGTCTGCTATGTGGGGTTACAAGGAAAAACAAAAGACAGCCTAGGAGCTAGCTCCCAGTCTAATGGGTTCTGGGTTTCTTGAGTACAAAGAGTCAGTTTTTCTTCGTTATATCTCCAAATCCAGCACGGTATTTGCCGGTTTATAATAAATGTTTATTGAGTTCAATTGATTTGGATGCTAGAATCCGAACCCAAAAAGATCTCAGCAGGCCACAGTGACGGGCAAAATCCAATAAGATCATGTTGAGTAAGTGTCAATATAAAATCCTTCACTCGAGTAAATCGTTTACCAGCGATTTGCCCGATGCGATGGCACGTACATCATCAGATTTGCAGATAACACAAAACTAACAGCCTGGATAACCGAGTCGGAATCCAAAAGGCTCTTGGCAAGCTAGAGCACCCACCTGAACGTGAGAAGAAAATTCAATAGACGAATGGAGATTTGGGGGTCAAGAAATTGACCTCAAATACATGAATGCAAATTGACTGGGTCAGCAGTAGGACTTATGAAAAAGACTTGGGGGCCAGAGTGGACCACCATCTCTCTGTGAGCAGCTGGAGAGGGCACTGGCCTGACAGTCAGACCTTATTTCAAATCCAGCCTCAGAGCCTAGCTGTGTGACCCTGAAAAAGTCATGTCTCCTCTGCCTCCATTTTCTCACCTGCAAAATGAGCTGGAGAAGGAAATGGCAAAGAGCTCCAGTATCTTCCCTGAAAACCTCAACTAGGGTCATGAAGAATTGGACCCAACATACATGTGTGTATAATGTAAATCAAGGCTTACAAAACATTTCCCTTACGAAGCTGAGGATCCAGGGAAGATAATCCTAATTTATCCACATTTTACAAATGAGAAAACCCAGGATTCAAAAGGCGACTTGTGTAGGGTCCCAGAGCTAGCATAAGTGTCAGTCACAGTTGGCTGCAATGGCCTCTGAACCTCCAGTGCCGAGATTCTAGCCTTTCTCTGAAATTGGGCGCAGCTGTGGTGGATGCAGCATTTTCCGGTTTAAAGGAAGCTCCCCGTGAGCCCATCTGGAGGTGAGATCTGTTCCCCAAGGCTCAGCCCATGGCAAGGCCCAAGATCCCCAGGGCCCTCCCTGCCAAGCCTGCCAGCCTTCCTCCCCAAACAATCCTCCTAGTCCTTGAATGTCGGAGAAAGCCTCCGAGGTGGGGATGGGAACCAAAGGCCCCAGGATGCTTCCGGGCTTGCAAAACACCTCCCAGCCACTTTCTCCCAGGAGGCTCAGGGCCATAGTAAAAGTGGAGATGGGAATAGAGGCCAGACCACCCCCGCCCTTTCACTGAGGAGGAAATGGAGGCTTACTTATGCAACTTCCCCAAGGTCACTCCGCTAATAACCTTCAAAGGCAGGATCTGAACCCTAAATGCGCTTCCGGAGTCCTAACCCTCCATTCCCTAGGGCCATGCTGCTATTCATATAGCACAGGGATTGACTGGTGAAGAAAGTGAGCCTGGAGAAATGATTTACCCAGAGTCCCCCACAAATCGGTGGCGAGTCAGGGTCAAGGCTAGCTCTTTCTTTCCAGGGCGTCTTTCTAGGTTCCAGAATCGTTCCAGAATCGCAGATTTCCTTCCCTCCCCTCCCCCGCCCATCCCTTCTCCAGGACCCCCCCTTGCCCACTTTCTGGTGAGCTGGCCCAGCCTCATGGAGAGGGTTGGGATAAGGGTCCTCGTACTAGCCTGGCATCCTCCGGCACATGTGATCCCCGCCCATCCCAGCTGCTTTTCTGGTCCCCCTGCCCCCGCCCCGCTCCAAGGTCGTGGGTAAACTGGATTGAGGCTGTAGTATCAGGAGTCCCCTGCCTGGGCTGGAGGGTGGTGAGCCATGGGACCGAGAGCTTCGGGGCCACAAGGGACCTCCGAGGAAGGAAATAGGGGCTTACCTGGGGCGCCGGGGCCCCATAGATTGGGCAGGAAGGCCGCGAGGGCCGCTGCGGGGGCCGCGAGCATCCCGGGCCTTGGGGCCGGAGAGCCCCCCCCCCACCTCGGGGGAGGGGGGAGAGCAGGCGCTAACGGGCTTCTCGCCCCTTCCCTGCAGGTGATCCGGACCGACACCTTCAAGCACCTCCGGCACCTGGAGATCCTGCAGCTGAGCAAGAACCTGGTGAGGAAGATCGAGGTGGGCGCCTTCAACGGGCTGCCCAGCCTCAACACGCTGGAGCTCTTCGACAACCGGCTGACCACGGTGCCCACGCAGGCCTTCGAGTACCTGTCCAAGCTGCGGGAGCTGTGGCTGCGCAACAACCCCATCGAGAGCATCCCCTCGTACGCCTTCAACCGGGTGCCGTCGCTGCGGCGCCTCGACCTGGGGGAGCTCAAGCGGCTCGAGTACATCTCGGAGGCCGCCTTCGAGGGGCTCGTCAACCTGCGCTACCTCAACCTGGGCATGTGCAACCTGAAGGACATCCCCAACCTGACGGCGCTGGTCCGGCTCGAGGAGCTCGAGCTGTCGGGCAACCGGCTGGACCTGATCCGGCCCGGCTCCTTCCAGGGCCTCACCAGCCTGCGCAAGCTGTGGCTGATGCACGCGCAGGTGGGCACCATCGAGCGCAACGCCTTCGACGACCTCAAGTCCCTGGAGGAGCTCAACCTGTCCCACAACAACCTGATGTCCCTGCCCCACGACCTCTTCACGCCCCTGCACCGGCTGGAGCGCGTGCACCTCAACCACAACCCGTGGCACTGCAACTGCGACGTGCTCTGGCTCAGCTGGTGGCTCAAGGAGACGGTGCCCAGCAACACCACGTGCTGCGCCCGCTGCCACGCGCCCGCCGGCCTCAAGGGCCGCTACATCGGCGAGCTCGACCAGTCGCACTTCACCTGCTACGCGCCGGTCATCGTGGAGCCGCCCACGGACCTCAACGTCACCGAGGGCATGGCGGCCGAGCTCAAGTGCCGCACGGGCACCTCCATGACGTCCGTCAACTGGCTGACCCCCAACGGGACCCTGATGACGCACGGCTCCTACCGCGTCCGCATCTCCGTCCTGCACGACGGCACCCTCAACTTCACCAACGTCACGGTGCAGGACACGGGCCAGTACACCTGCATGGTGACCAACTCGGCCGGCAACACCACGGCGTCCGCCACCCTCAACGTCTCCGCCGTGGACCCCGTGGGGGCGGGCGGTCCCGGCGGGCCCGGGGGCTCCGGCGGCGGCGGCGGCGGAGGCTACACCTACTTCACCACGGTGACGGTGGAGACGCTGGAGACCCAGTCAGGCGACGAGATCCTGCTGCCCCGCGGGACGGAGAAGGAACCTCCGGGGCCCACCACGGACGGCGGCTGGGGCGGGGCCCGCGAGGTGGGAGGGCCCGCCTCCTCCTCCACCACGGCGCCCGCCCCGAGGTCCTCGCGGCCCACCGAGAAGGCCTTCACGGTCCCCATCACGGACGTGACCGAGAACGCCCTCAAGGACCTGGACGACGTCATGAAGACCACCAAGATCATCATCGGCTGCTTCGTGGCCATCACCTTCATGGCCGCCGTGATGCTGGTCGCCTTCTACAAGCTCCGAAAGCAGCACCAGCTGCACAAGCACCACGGCCCCACGCGCACCGTGGAGATCATCAACGTGGAGGACGAGCTGCCCGCCGCCTCCGCCGTGTCCGTGGCCGCGGCCGCCGCCGTGTCCGGCGTGGGCGGGGGCGGGGACAGCCACTTGGCCCTGCCCGCCCTGGAACGTGACCATCTCAACCACCACCACTATGTGGCCGCTGCCTTCAAGGCCCATTACAGCAGCAACCCGGGCGGCGGGGGCTGCGGGGGCAAGGGCCCCCCCGGCCTCAACTCCATCCACGAACCTTTGCTCTTCAAGAGCAGCTCCAAGGAGAACGTGCAAGAGACACAGATCTGAGGCCCTCCCGGCGGCAGCTCCCCGGCGTCGAGGGGACGCGGCGGGGTGGGGGAAACGCGGCTGGGGGACACGGACGCCCCGAGCTCCCCCACGCGGGGGAGAAGGCGCCATCTTGGACCCTCGGACCCTTCGCCCACCCCCACCCCCTGTCCTCCGGGACCTGAGACTCTCCCAAAGCCCTGCGGGGAAGGGGAGAGGGGGAAGGGGTGGGGGGGTGGGGAAGAGAAACCCTGACCATTTGACTCCTGGTTTGCATCCCTGACTCTTCCCCCCCCCCCGTAGTGGGAAGTCCTGGGGGGGGGGATGGGAATGTTGTGGGGGAGGAAGGGATGGGAGCGACATCGAGACTGGACCTCGCTGGGGATTCTAACATAGCTGCCCCCCCCCCTCCAGCCTCTCTAGCGCCCCCAAGGGACAGTGGGGTTCGGAAGAGATGGCCCAGATCCCTCCGGGTCTCTCCTCACCCTCCCCAGCCCCCAGCCCCACCCCCTGCCAACCCTCAAGGGGAGAGCTTTTTTGAGGGGCCCTCTCCCCCTCCCCCACCCCCCATCCCACCCCTTTTATGGTTCATTTTTGCAGTTTGATGCCTTCCCCTCCCATCCCTTCCTCCAAACCGAAGAGACAGACCGAATCACCTGAGCTCCAACTACCCCCCGGCCTGGTCCCTCCCACATGCTAAGCTCCGAGCCCTGGCCTAGCCCACCCTGCCCATCGGATGGGGGGAGGGGGAGCCCCAGTCTCCCACCCCCCACCGCCAAAATCCTTCCCTTCCCCGAACCTGCTCCATAGACTTTTTTGATACTGAAGGGAGGTGTGTGTCGATGACTACCCTGCTCTGTAATTACTTTAAAAAAAAAAAAGAAAAAGTAAAAAAATTTTTTTGTCATGAAAATAGAAATGCAAAATTCATGAGGATGGGGAGAGAGAAGGAGGGAGAGAGAGAAAAAGAAAGAAAGAGAGAGAATGAAGAGAGAGACAGAGACAGAGAGAATGGAGAGGGAGAGACAGAAAGACAGAGACAGAGAGAATGGAGAGGGAGAGAGAGGACCTGTATCAAACCCCTCCTTCCCAGCCCACAAGCTCAGAAGATGAGGTGATTACTGAGGTCACCTGCTGGGCTTGGGGCTCTCCCAGGCCCCCAGTACAATCTCAGAGAATGGCAAAGGTGGAGTCCTTTGAGGGCAGCCCCTCATTTTAAGCTGAAGAAGCCGAGCAGACTGGGAGTGTGTCTGGAGACTGTCTCCTCCCTCTGTGACCTTGAGCCCACCTCTGTTTCCTGAACTGGAAAGGGAGAGCATCAGACCAGAGGAGCCCAAAGGTCCCTACCGGCCTGGGCCCCCAGGACCGTGTCCGTTCCTGTACTTGGAGCAGGGCTTAGATGGAGGTTTGAAGAAAGGGAAAGGAGGTCTTTTGAATGAGGCTGTGTGTGTGTGTGTGTGTGTGTGTGTGTGTGTGTGTGTGTGAGAGAGAGAGAGAGAGTGTGTGTGTGTATATGAGAGAGAGTGAGTGTGTGCGTGTGTGCATGTGTGTGTGTGAGAGTGTGTGCGTGTGTGCATGTGTGTGTGTGTGTGTGCGCCCGTGCAGCTCTGACTCCTCCTTTGGGGTTTCTGGTAAAAGTCCTTTCCTTTGGGGGAACACCAAAGGAGCCAGCCTCCATACCTTGGAATCCGTGGCAGTTGGAAGGACCCGGAGACATCGCCCTACCCCTCGACCTGGGGATGACAAAGGTCCCCACAGAGACGGGGACCAGCCAGAGCCCCCCGGGACGCCGCCGGCGGAGCGGGGCCACGGAGAGCTCCTGCCCCTGCGCTCCCACACTGCTCTCCGACCCAACCTCTCCCCCGCCTCCGTGTGGGGGTCTCTGCGTTTCCTCCTCACTGGGAGGGGGAGAAGGCACTGAGGGCAGTGTTGGGGAGAAGGGGGCAGAGATATGGGAAGACCAAGAGTGATACATCGAGGGGCTGTTGAGGAAAAAAGAGGAGAGAATAAGGCAGCAGGTGGGGCTCAGACAAAGGGGAGGACAGAGATGGGGGAGGGGCTTGTGACAGCGGGAGGACGGGAAAAGGAAAAGCTGGGAGAAGACCCCTGATAAGGGGGGGCCCCGATCTTCCTCGTTTCGGAGCCCACAGGAGTAGGAAAGGGAGGAGAGAAGAGGAACCAAGAGTGAGGGAGAGAGAGGCAGCTCTGTGGGAAAGGGAAGGACCCAAATATCGGGGGGGAGGGGGGGTGCAAAAAGATGAGCTTGGAAACATCTTTTCATCCAGGCCCTACTTCTCCCCTGAGATCCACAGGGACAAGTAGACAGAGACAGAGACACATCCAGAGATAGAGACAGACTCAAACACAAAGCGAGAGACAAGAGGGGGCAGAGACAGAGCCTCATACACATACACAGAGGCAGAGACAGAGAGGCAGAGGCACAGACTCAGAAACAGACATAGACAGAAGGGAAAAGAGACACACAGAGGACAGAGACAGAAACAGAGGAAAGAGGAAGGATAGAGACAGAGACAACAGAATGAGAGGGACAGAGACAGAGACACACAAAGAGAGAAACAGGACAGAAAGACACGCAGACGAAGGAGAGAATTTGCTGTAGCCCGTGCTCAGTCTGACCACAGAAGTTGGGCTGAGAACAGATTCCCATGAGAAGCAGCTTCGGCAGGCAAGGGGCCATGGGGAAAAGGGGGCCCTGAAACCCAAGCCTGGAGACGGGGCCAGTGAGAGATGCTTCTAGACCACGTGCCCCCGGAGAGCCCCGGGGGGCGCTGGGCGCCTGGCACGGCCGTCCCCTTGGAGGCCCCTGGTCCGGATCCGGCCTCCTGAGATGGCGACCCGGCCTTCGGGCGAGAGCACCGCAGCCGTGGCCCAGGGCCTGACAAACGGCCGGCCCGGGGAAGGACGCCGGACCTCGGGAGGGCCGTGGAGAGGGTGGCTTCTAAGAGAAGCCCTGAAGCACAATCACGGGAAGAGACCCCCAGGTGCAGTCAGAGGGACCCCAAGACATAATAGCGGAGCTTCCCAAACCCACCGGATGAGGGGGGCGAGAGGCCCAGTGAGGCCGGATCTTGCCCCACTTGGAAGGATGGATGGGAGACCTCGTGGCCTTCCTTGCCGCGTCCCCCCAGCCCCATGAGGAGGGGCTGGCAAGAGAGCCCAGCGGGGAGAAGAACCTGGGGCTGGGGCCCACCCCTGGGGCCCCGCGGTTCTTCTCTGGGACTCTCCAAGACGCAGCTTCCCCCGGGGGAAACTCTTGCCTCTCCTGCCTGCAACTTTGGTCTCGCCCATCTCTGTGTTTTTCCATCTCTTGCTACTGCGGGTGATGTTCCCTCTGTGAGGCTCTGAATGGGGGGGGCTCTCCCCATCCTTGGATCTCTCCCTCCCTCCCTCCCCGTGTGTGACTAGATCCCTCTCCCTCCGTCTCTTCTCTTTCCCTCTCTCCCCTTGCCAGTCCCCGTTGCCATGGTAACACTGCAGCAGACACCAGGTGGTTGGGGAGGAGGGGCTGGAGAGGGGAGGGGGGACCTCGGCTGCCGCAGCCTCCGCCATCTCCAGCCCGGGCGCAGAGGAGCGAAGCCGGCCCGAGCCCACCGCGGGCGGAGCTGGGGGGCGGGGCTCGGGGGGGGCGGAGCAAGAGCCTTCTCGGAGACCCAGGCTGGAAGTTGGTCCTGGGGGTGGGGCCAAAGGGCACGAGGCCCCGCCCTTCCTTGGGTGGCTCGGGGGCAAGGTCCTCCTGCAGCCGGTGACTCGGGGGAGGGGGCCGGGCCCTGACGGGGCTGGGAAGGGGGCGGCTGCTCCGCGCCAGGACAAGGAGGGGAGGGGATGAGAGCCAGGGATGGAGCCCCAGACCGGGCCAGGGCCGCAGCCTATAAAGGAGCCCCCAGCCATGGCTGAAGTGCCTCGGGCACTCGGAGCAAGGCGGGGGGGGGGGGGGGGAGCCACCCCGGGCAGACACAAACGGGAAACAAAGTCAGAAAAGGGGGAAGCTAGGCAGAGGGCGGGGGAGAGAGAGCCCCCGCCTGCAAGAGCCAGCCTGAGCTCCCATCCCCGGGTCTCACTGCCAACCCCCTCCCCTAAATGGGATGAGGTTGCCATGGCAACCTGGCTGGGCCCGCGAGGGGATGGGGGGAGGAGAAGGCTGCAAAGGCGGCAGTGGCAATGAGGAGGGGGAGGGGGCTTAGCACCTCCAGAGAAGGGGGAGCCGGTGAGACGGCCGTCGAGGCTCCCCAGCCAGGCCCGGCCCACGAGGGAAGAGCCCTTGTCAGGAAGGTTCGGGGATCTGCCCCCTTCTCTCTAGTCCGGGGACGGGGTGCAAAGGTCACCTGTCCAAAGGTCAGCGCTGGCCAGCAGCGCCAGAAATGGCCCAGGATTGGAGGCTGAAGAAGGTCGGCCTGCTGGGCTACGGGCGCCTGGGTGAGTAGGTGGCCGGCTCCCGCCCCTCGGCCGGCCCCGGGCCCCCCGGCTCCCGCCTCTCCCCCGGCCCCGGCGGGCCCCCCTCCTGCCCCAGGCCCCCCCCCGCTCCTGACCCGGACCCCTCTCCCCCATCCCCACAGGTCAAGCCCTGGCGGCTCGGCTGCTGGCCGAGGGGGCGCAGCACGGCCTGGAACTCAGCTTTGTCTGGAACCGGGACCCCAGGAGGCTGCAGAGCACCCTGCCCCCCGCCCTGAGGCTTCTTGACCTCGGGGCCTTGGGGGAGAGGTCAGTGACCTTGCTCTCAGGGGGGGTCCGGAGACTGGGGGGGGCACCCTCCGATCCAGCCCCCGCTGATGCAGCAGAAGCCGAGGCTCCTGGGGCCCCTCTGCCAATGGGCAGCCTCACGGGGGAGAGGGGGGAATCAAAGGAAATCTTTGTCCGCACTTGGCGCAGCACTAGGCACACGGAGGCCGGAACCGGCTGTCCCTCCCCCATCCTCCCCACAGGAGTCCGGACCTGGTGGTTGAGGTCGCTCACCCCCAAATCATCCGGGATTTCGGGGCCCAGATCCTGAGCCATGCTGACCTCTTGGTGAGACTCCCCCCCCCTTCTCTAATAGCGGATGATGGTTCTCGGACCCCAGCCAGTCCCTTGCCGCTCTGGGACCCTCCCCCCTGCAGGGCTCTGCCAGTCGTGCCCCTCCCACCTCCGGCACTCGGTGTCCCGGGGATGAAGGTTTGCTGTCCCTCCCAGTCTGTCATTCCCGGCCCCGCCCTCCCGCCTCCCCAGGTGGGGTCCCCCTCGGCCCTGGCGGACCCGGACACGGAGCGGCGCCTGCTGGAGGCCTCGAGGACGTCGGGCCGGCGGGTTTTTGTGGCTCGGGGAGCCTTGTGGGGAGCGGAGGACATCGCCCGGCTGGACGCGTGCGGGGGGCTGCAGGTAAGGGAGGGCCGGGGCTGGCACCGGAGGGGGCGGGGCCGGCCAGGAAAGGTAGAGCCGTGACCTGTGCCCCTTCCAGAGCCTTTCCATAACCATGGCCACGCACCCTCACGGCTTCCGGCTGGAGGGGCCGCTGGGCAAGGGGCCCGCCGAGGGGCCCCGGACTGTGCTCTACGAGGGGCCCGTCCGGGGGCTCTGCCCCTTGGCCCCCCGCAATTCCAACACCATGGCCGCCGCGGCTCTGGCCGCCCCGAGCCTCGGCTTCGACGGCGTGGTGGGCATCCTGGTGTCGGACCTCAGGTGAGCCGGGCCTGGGGCGGGGGCGGGGAGCTCCCACGGCCCCGCCCTCGGCCCCGCCCGTGACCCCACCCCTGTGACCCCAGCCTGGTGGACCGGCACGTGATCGACGTGGAGCTGAAGGGACCTCCGGGGGCCAGCGGGCAGAGCTTCTGCGTCCGGACCCGGCGGGAAAACCCGGCCGAGCCTGGGGCGGTGACCGGCACCGCCACCCTCGCGGCCTTCTGGCGCAGCCTCCTGGGTAAGCCCGCCCCCTCCTGCCCGGGCCGTCCGGCCGGCTCCCGGCCCGCAGGCCCCGCCGAGGGACCCCTCTCTCTCTCTCTCTCCGGGGTCAGTGCCGGCAGTGGGTCAGACGGGCTCGGGGCCCAGGGATGGGCAGAGAGCATGGCCCGGAGGGGAGGGGCTGGAAATCCCGGGAACCAAATTCGGGGTCTACACCTGCCTGGGGTAGGTTCTCTGAGACTGCTTCCTCCCAACTTTGTGCCCAAGCCCCAGGCTGCCTCTGTGCCCCTCAAGGCCCAGTACAAGGCCCAGGCTGCCTCTCTGTGCCCCTCAGTGCCCGGCTCTAGGCCCAGGCTGTCTCTGTGCCCCTCAGTGCCCACTACAAGGCCCAGGCTGCCTCTGTGCCCCTCAGTGCCCGGCTCTAGGCCCAGGCTGCCTCTGTGCCCCTCAGGGCCCAGCTCTAGGCCCAGGCTGCCTCTGTGCCCCTCAGTGCCCAGTACAAGCCCTAGGCCCAGGCTGCCTCTGTGTGCCCAGCTCTAGCTGCAGGCTGCCTCTGTGCCCCTCAGGCCCCACTACAAGGCCCAGGCTGCCTCTGTGCCCCTCAGGCCCCACTACAAGGCCCAGGCTGCCTCTGTGCCCCTCAGGCCCCACTACAAGGCCCAGGCTGCCTCTGTGCCCCTCAGGGCCCAGTACAAGGCCCAGGCTGCCTCTCTGTGCCCCTCAGTGCCTGGCTCTACGCCCAGGCTGCCTCTGTGCCCCTCAGTGCCCAGTACAAGCCCTAGGCCCAGGCTGCCTCTCTGTGCCCCTCAGTGCCTGGCTCTACGCCCAGGCTGCCTCTGTGCCCCTCAGGGCCCGGTACAAGGCCCAGGTTGTCTCTCTGTGCCCCTCAGTGCCCGGTACAAGGCCCAGGCTGCCTCTCTGTGCCCCTCAGTGCCCACTACAAGGCCCAGGCTGTCTCTGTGCCCCTCAGTGCCCAGTACAAGGCCCAGGCTGCCTCTCTGTGCCCCTCAGTGCCTGGCTCTAGGCCCAGGCTGCCTCTCTGTGCCCCTCAGTGCCCAGTACAAGGCCCAGGCTGTCTCTCTGTGCCCTTCAGTGCCCGGTACAAGGCCCAGGCTGCCTCTCTGTGCCCCTCAGTGCCCGGCTCTAGGCCCAGGCTGCCTCTTTGTGCCCCTCAGTGCCCAGCTCTAGGCCCAGGCTGCCTCTCTGTGCCCCTCAGTGCCCAGCTCTAGGCCCAGGCTGCCTCTGTGCCCCTCAGTGCCCAGTACAAGCCCTAGGCCCAGGCTGCCTCTGTGTGCCCAGCTCTAGCCGCAGGCTGCCTCTGTGCCCCTCAGGGCCCGGTACAAGGCCCAGGCTGTCTCTCTGTGCCCCTCAGTGCCCGGTACAAGGCCCAGGCTGCCTCTCTGTGCCCCTCAGTGCCCAGCTCTAGGCCCAGGCTGCCTCTGTGCCCCTCAGTGCCCAGTACAAGCCCTAGGCCCAGGCTGCCTCTGTGTGCCCAGCTCTAGCCGCAGGCTGCCTCTGTGCCCCTCAGGGCCCGGTACAAGGCCCAGGCTGTCTCTCTGTGCCCCTCAGTGCCCGGTACAAGGCCCAGGCTGCCTCTCTGTGCCCCTCAGTGCCCGGATCTAGGCCCAGGCTGTCTCTGTGCCCCTCAGTGCCCACTACAAGGCCCAGGCTGTCTTTGTGCCCCTCAGTGCCTGGCTCTAGGCCCAGGCTGCCTCTCTGTGCCCCTCAGTGCCCAGTACAAGCCCTAGGCCCAGGCTGCCTCTGTGTGCCCAGCTCTAGCCGCAGGCTGCCTCTGTGCCCCTCATTGTCCAGTACAAGATCTGGGCTCCTTCCTCTTCCTCTCCTCCCTTCCCCTGCCCATCATGCCCCCTTAAAGGCCTGCACACAGCAGGTGCCTAATCAATGTGAATAGAAGTAAGTGCAAAAAGAGAAAGGGATTGGGGCAGAGAGGTCCGGGCTCTCCCCGATCAGAGGATTCTGGGCCTTCAGAACCGTCTAGTCAAAGCCCTTTATCTGACAGAAGAGGAAACTGAGGCACCCAGGATGGATCTGGTGTGCACAGGGGGGAGGGGGCTGAGAGCTCGTCCTTCTGTCTCCCTTCAGCCTGTGGCGACCGCGGCCCCGCGGGGCCTGGGATCCAGCTGTGCTGAGGACCCGGGCTGCCCGCCCGGCGCCGGCCTCACCAGTCAATAAAGCGGGGGTCTCGCCTCCAGTGGAAACTCTGCTTGCCTCAGAACTGGCCTCTGGGACTTGGGCGGGAGCGATAGGGGTGGGGGGACCGAGGGCACCCCCCAGGGGGCCAGAAGGGAGCCCCAAGCTCTGTGGGTTAGGCTCAGGGCTCAGGTCACCGGAACCTTTCCCCCCAGCCCAGAGTCAGGGTCCGATCCCTCCCTGCCCCTCCCCCAGCCCCCAGTCCGGGTCCGATCCCACCCCCAGTCCGGGTCCGATCCTTCCCAGCCCCGCCCCCAGTCCGGGTCCGATCCCTCCCCGCCCCTCCCCCAGCCCCCAGTCCGGTCCGATCCCTCCCCGCCCCTCCCCCAGCCCCCAGTCCGGTCCGATCCCTCCCCGCCCCTCCCCCAGCCCCCAGTCCGGGTCCGATCCCACCCCCAGTCCGGGTCCTATCCCTCCCCGCCCCTCCCCCAGCCCCCAGTCCGGTCCGATCCCTCCCCGCCCCTCCCCCAGCCCCCAGTCCGGTCCGATCCCTCCCCGCCCCTCCCCCAGTCCGGTCCGATCCCTCCCCGCCCCTCCCCCCACCAGCCCCGGGCTGTTGGGCACCTCGGGGACGGAGGGCCCAAAGGTCACCCCGCGACCCTGTTTGACCCCGAAGCCTCGGGGTAAATAGCACAAATCTGCCGTTTATCTGAGACACTGGCTCTATATGCCTCAAATATCTGGGGAGAGGGGAGATGCGGCATTCAAGGCTCTGCTCCACCGGACCCACGTTCCGCCCGTTGGGCCACTCTCTGCCTAGTTATCGCGCTCGTTCTCCCCCGCCCCGTGGCCCAGTTTCTCCATGTTGCCCTTCTTTCCCCACTACGTGCTTGTTTCAACTCTGTGCCTCAGTTTCCCCACTGCGTGCTTCAGGTTCCCGAGGGATTCTGGGAAGGTCATTTTAGGCCTTTTGAGGACGCTTCTGGGAAGTGTGGACCCGAGGAGGCCGCGTGGCCTCCTGGGAAGTTGAGTCCGGCGTTAGTCGCGGGGGCTTCTGGGAGGGCCTGCCGTCCCATGCACGCCTCCGCCTGATCGCCTGGTTTTGCGGGCCCACCGCGGGAGGTTCTGGGAAGACGAGTCCCACCGCAGGCCAAGGGGCTTCTGGGAAAGTGTTCCGCAAGAGACGGCAGGGGCTTCTGGGAAAGCGTTACGAAAGAAGCCGTGAGGATTTCTGGGAAGATCGGTCTTGGCGCGGGGGCCTCTGGGAAGGCGAGTCCCACAGGGTCCGGAGAGGGGGGCGGGGGCGGGACTTGTTGCCAAGCGACTCGAGAGGAGGGAGGGGCCCCGGCCGGGGGTTCAGGTTTGGCCTCAGTTTCCCCTTTGGCGGCCTGGGGCGGGGCGGGGCGGGACGCGATCTCTAAGCGTCGGTCCGCGTCCCCGCGCTTGACTCAGCCCCTCGGTCGGTGCGGCGCTTCTGGGTTTTCTCCCTGTCCCCGTCTCTGCCCCGCTCCCCCCGGCCCCGTCTCTGCCCCTTCCCAGCTCCGTCTGTCCCCGTCTCTGACCCCCAGTCCCTCCGCCTCTGCACCCCCGGCCCTGCCCCCGCCTCCCGCCTCGGGCCCCCCCCGTCCGAGTCGGCACCTGCACCTCCCGGGCCTCGGCCCGCGCCCCTCCCTCCGCTCCGCGGCTCCGCCCCCCCCCCCCCGAGTCTGAGCGCGCCCGTGTCTCCCCCGGTGTGCGCAGGACCCGGATGTCGGGGAGCCCGGGGCCCCCCGAGGAGCGGGGCGCGGAGCCCCCCGTGCCCGTGTACCACGAGCGGCAGCGCCTGGAGCTCTGCGCCGTGCACGCGCTCAACAACGTCCTGCAGCAGCGCCTCTTCAGCCAGGAAGCGGCCGATGAGATCTGCAAGAGGTGACGCCCCCGAGCCCCCCGCCCACTCCCACGGGCGCGCGTTCCCGGGCCGTCCCTGCCGGGGGAGGGGGGGAAAGGGGGAGGGGGAGGGAAGGGGGAGGGGCCCGCCCCAGGTGTGCGCCCCTCAGAGGGGGGGGGCAGCTGGAGTCACCGGGGCGCAGGCTGTGAGAGGGGCTGCTCTGGAATGCCGGGCCCAGGGGGAGGAACTTGCTTCCCAGGGACTGTGGCGGAGGCCTGCCAAGCAAGGAGGGAGGGCAGAGCCCAGTATGGGCCAGGAGGCCTGGCGGGGCCAGCCCGGGGAGCGCTGGGAGGCTTGGCCGAGGCCGGCCCGGGGAGCGCTGGGAGGCTTGGCCGAGGCCGGCCCGGGGAGCGCTGGGAGGCCTGGCGGGGCCGGCCCGGGGAGCGCTGGGAGGCTTGGCCGAGGCCGGCCCGGGGAGCGCTGGGAGGCCTGGCGGGGCCGGCCCGGGGAGCGCTGGGAGGCCTGGCGGGGCCGGCCCGGGGAGCGCTGGGAGGCCTGGCGGGGCCGGCCCGGGGAGCGCTGGGAGGCCTGGCGGGGCCGGCCCGGGGAGCGCTGGGAGGCCTGGCGGGGCCGGCCCGGGGAGCGCTGGGAGGCCTGGCGGGGCCGGCCCGGGGAGCGCTGGGAGGCCTGGCGGGGCCGGCCCGGGGAGCGCTGGGAGGCCTGGCCGGGCCGGCCCTGCTGCCACTAGGGTGGGAGGGCAGAGGAGAGAAGGCTCCCAGAGGGCTGGCTGGCATCTGAGGAGGAACCTTGTGGCCGGGGCTCCTTTGGTCCATTCTTCAAAAGCATTCATTATGCTCCTATTGTGCTCGAGGCTCACACGGGGCTCCCCGTTCAGGTTTCTCCTCCGTTCTTCTCCCCCCTCCCGTCGGGGTGCTCTCGGGTCTGGGGAGTCACAGAGGAAAGCGGGGCCTGCTTCATCCTGGGCCTGGATGGAGACGGGGTCTCCCCACCTCTTGGGGGAGCCCCCAGCCCCAGCCGCCTCCCGTGAGAGCCCTCCCTGCCGCCCCCTCCAGGTTGGCCCCCGATTCCCGCCTGAACCCTCATCGAAGCCTCCTGGGCACGGGGAATTACGATGTGAACGTCATCATGGCTGCTCTTCAGGGCCTGGGGCTGGCTGCCGTGTGGTGGGACCGGCGGCGGTGAGAGGCTCATCTGGGGGGAGGGGGACCGAGGAGGAGGGGGCGGAGGGGGGCCGAGGGAGGGGAGGGGGAGGCCCAGGAGGAGGCCCGGCTGAGCCCGCTCCCTGCGCTGTTCCCCAGGCCCTTGACCCAGCTGGCCCTGCCCCAGGTCCTGGGCTTCATCCTGAACCTGCCCTCCCCTGTCTCCCTGGGCGTGCTGTCCCTTCCCCTGCAGCGGCGGCACTGGGTGGCCTTGCGCCAGGTGGGCAACGTCTACTACAACTTGGACTCGAAGCTTCGGGAGCCCGTGGCCCTGGGCGGCGAGGCCGAGCTCAGGTGAGGGCCGGGCCGGGGGCTGAGGGGGCGGGGCGGGGGCGGAGCCGGGGGGGCTGAGGAGGAAAGGAGGGGGGCGAGGGCCCAGCGAGCTGAGGAGGGGCTGAGCCCCGGGAGTGCAGGAAGGGGAGGGGGAGGTGCTGATGACAGCTGAGGAGCCCGATTTAGCATCTGCGGAGCCGAGGGGTCTGGGCCCGAGATAAGGGCAGAGGTGGAGGCAGCCCCTCATTGGCGGGAGCCCGGGGGGGCCGCGGAGGGGCGGGGCCGGGGGGGGCAAGGACTCAGTGGGCCGGGGGGGCGGGGCCGGGCACCCACCGCGGCCCCTCTCCCCCAGGGACTTCCTGTCGGCCGCCCTGGCCGGGGGCCCGTGCGAGGTGCTTCTGGTGGTCACCAAAGAGGTGGAGGGCGCGGGCAGCTGGCTGCAGGCGGCCTGAGCGCCCCGCCCCCACGGCCCGGCCCGCCGGGCGCCTACCTCTCCCTGTCTCTGCTGCCGGCCTCGGCCGCCGTGAGTGTGCCTTCCCCGGCCTCTGGCCTCCCCGCGCCGCCCTCCGTCTCTGCCCAGCCCTCAGCGCCCGGAGAGGGGCAGAGGCTGAAGGCGCCCTCGGGGGGCGGCTGGGGCCGGTGGGGGGGCCCTCCTCAGCCTTATTCCCCCCCCCCGCGGCTCCCCCACTTCTCCCTTCCCTCACAGTCAGGTTCCCCTGAGCCAGCGGCGGGCGCTGGGGGCCCAGGGCCAGGTGCTGGGGGGCAGACCAGGGGGCGCTGTGCTGGACTTCCTGGGCCCCGCCCCCACGAGTTACGTTCCCCTCTGGAGACTGACTTTCCTCATCTGTAAAACGGGGATAAGTGTGGCCCCCGCTTCCCAGGGCTGGCGAGAGCTCCGCGATCTCAGCGCCTCGACAGCCTCCGCGCAGCATCCTGGTACTGCCCCCACGGCCGCACTGTTTCTCTGACAAGCGCATTAAAAACCTCTCAAGTGCTATCTGAGGGCTGAGGATCATGGTCCTTGCAGGGGACCGGGAGGGAAGGAGCCTCAGGGCCCCAGGGACAGGGCCTGCGGGGCGGGGACAGAGCCTGTGGGCCCCGGGCCTGGGGAGCTGCTGGGGGGACAGCGGGCGGACGGGGGGGGGGGGGACAGCAGGGGACCGGAGGGCCTCCGCGGTGAGAGGGGAAGGAAGCCAGAAGTGTGGGGGCAGGGCTGGGAGGGACGTGACCCACGAGGAGGCCCATGTGGGTCCCATGGGGGGCGCTGGCAAAAAGGGGTCAGGCTGAGAACAGGTGGGGGCAGGGGCCCAGCAGGGAGTGCTGGACAGCTGGGAGGAGGCCCCTCCCCCAGCTCAGTGCCAGCTCAGGGGTTTCTATTCTTGGTCCGAGAACCTGCCCAAAAATGGGCCTAGGACAGGTGCCCCCTCTTCCCCCCCCCACCCCGGGCAGCCCCAGCTGTCTGGTGGGGCTCAGGCTGGGCAGGGCCCGATGACAGCTGAGGAGCCCGATTTAGCATCCGCGGAGCCGGGGGGTCTGGGCCCGAGATAAGGCGGAGGTGGAGGCAGCCCCTCATTGGCGGGAGCCCGGCCCACAGGCCCTTATATTGGGGCTGCCTGGGCTGGGGCTGCCCCGGAGACGGACTCGCAGGTGAGAGACTGGGCCGGGAGGGGCGGGTGGCGGGGGCCGGGCCCTGTCTCTGTCTCTCTCCCGTTTCTCACTGTCTCTCTCCCTTTTCCTCCCTCCCCCTCTGTTTTTCTCTTTGTCTCTCTCTTCCTCTCCCCCCTCTGTCTCTCCATTTCCTTCTCTGTTCCTCTCTTTCTGTGTCTCTGTCTGTCTGTCTGTCTCTCTCCCCCCTTTGTCTCTCTCCATTTCCCTCTCTGTTCCTCTCTCTGTCTCTTTCTCTCACCCTCTTCTTTCTTGCTCTCCTTTGTCAGACTCTCTCCTCTCCCTTTCTTCTCCCCTTTGCCTCTCTCCCTCTTTCTTTCTCTCCTCCGTTTCCCTCTTTCTGTTTCTCCCTGTCCCTGGGTCTTTTTCTTTCTCCCTCTTTGTCTCTCCCTCTCTCTCTTTCTCTCTCCCTCTTTCTTTCTCCCCTCCGTTTCCCTCTTTCTGTCTCTCCCTGTCCCTGGGTCTTTTTCTTTCTCCCTCTTTTGTCTCTCCCTCTCTCTCTTTCTCTCCCCCTCTCCCCCTCTCTCCCATTCCTTCTACCTTTGTTGTCTCTCTCCATCTCTTTCTTCTCTCCCTCTCTCTATCTCACCCTCTCTCTTTTCTTGCCCTCTTCTGTCAGATTCTCTCCTCCCCCTTCCTTCTCTCTTTTGCCTCTCTCTCTCTCCCTATCTTTCTGGGTGTGTCTCTGTCTCTCTCTCCATCTCCCTCTCTTTCTTTCTTTCTGTCTCTCTCCATCTGTCTCTGTGTCTGTCTCTCTGTCTCTGTCTCTCCCTTTCTCCGTCACTCTATCTCTCTGTTTCTCTCCATCTCCCTCTTTCTATTTCTCTTTGTCTTTCTCCATCTCTCTCTGTCCATCTCTCTCCCCCCATCTCTCGGTCTCTGTCTCTCCCTCCCTTCCTCTCTCTCTCTCCTTTCTCGCCCTCCTCTGTCAGACTCTCTCCTCCCCCTCCCTTCTCTCTGCCTCTGTCTCTGTGTCTCAGTGTCTTGGGTCCCGGGGCGAGGGCTTGTGGGCGGGGGAGGTTCGTGGCCACGGGCCGGTTCCCGGCAGGGATGGAGCTCCTCTCTCTGTCTCTCTCTCTCTCTCTGTCCCCATCTCCTGCTGAATAAAGATGTTTCTGTCCTGGTCTCTGCTCCTGTCTCTCTGCCTCTGCCTCTGCCGACTCCGCTCTTGCTGTCTCCCCCTTTCCACTCGTCCCCCCTTCTCCGGCTCGGCCCGGCGCCCACAGCCTCCTGGGCCCCTCGGGGAGAAGCCCGCCCTGGACGGGGGGGGGGAGGGGGAAAGCTGGGCCAGGGCTCCGGGCTTCCCTGATGGACAGAGGAATCGGGGCCCGGGGGCGGGCTCGGGGTGGGCTGGGGCCAAGGACCCCACGCCCGCCAGGGCCCCGCGAGTCCCGCCGGGATTCTGAAGGTTTCCAGAGCCTCCCCTCCCCCCAGGCCCAGGACAACAGCTCCGTTGTGGGCCCCTCGGTGCCGGGACAAAGGGACTCTTGTGTGCGAGGGACTGCCTGGAGCTTCGAATCCCCATCTCCTCTCCGTGGGAGTCCCATGACATCCCCACCCCCACCCTGCCATCGCTAGGAGAAGGCGGGGGCGTCCCCCTCCCTCCCCCACATCTGGATGGGAAGCAGGGCATCCCCCTTACTCCTTGTCTCTGTGCTCCTGGGGGTCACCCCCTCCCTCCCCTCGGCTTCTCAGATCTCTCCATTCTTCTCCCGATCTTTTCTCTCCTCTTCCCTCATTTTCCCTCTCACACACTCTCCATCCCATTCTTTCTCCATCCCTCCTCTTCTCCCATTCCCTGTTGGGTCCCTCCCATCTCATAGAATGAGGATTAGATGGAAAGGGCCGGGGCGCTGGGGCGGGAAGGCGGGGCTCCTGGCCACCGGTCCCCACTGCCTCCCGGCCACCTCCAGGAGGTTTTCCTGCCTCCTTCCTTCCTCCTCCTTGACCACATTTCTTTTCTGACCTCTCCCCAATCCCTCTTCTTGCCCTCTCCCCCCCCCCCCCCCCCCAGTGGAGAAGAACAGCGGGCTGGGCAAGCTCCCCGGCCTCCGCAAGCCCACTTGTCAGGGGAGGGGCGGGCCCAGGAGGAGGGCCTGGAGGCTGCCTCGGAGCCCCGCCTTGCTGGGGGAGGGGCCACTCAATCACTCCACGGGTGGGAGCCCAGCAGAGAAGATGGCACCTCCCTGTGCTGCCAGAGGATCTCCCTAGCTCCCTGTGCCCCCCAAATCCCGGGCCCCAGAGCCTACCCCCTCCCTCCCTCCTATGGGCCTTGTGAGAAAAGTACCTGGGAAGTCTTAAAACCAGAGGGGGAGGGGGGAGAGAAAGAGGGGAGGGAGAAAGAAGGAGGGAGAAATGGAGAGGGGAGAGAGAGGGAAGGAAGGAGGGGAGGGGGGAAGAGAACCTGGGGGGAGAAAGAGACAGGGAGGGAGAAATGGAGAGGGGAGAGAGAGGGAAGGAGGGAGGGGAGAGAAGAGAAACTGGGGGGGGAGAAAGACAGGGAGGGAGAAATGAAAAGGGGAGAGAAAAAGGAGGGAGAAATGGAGAGAGGGAGGAGGAGAGAAAGAGGGAGGGGAAGAGGAGAGAGAGGAAGGGAGAAATAGAGGGGGGAGAGAGAGGGAAGGAGAGGGGAAGAGAATCTGGGGCGGGGGAGAAATGAAGAGAGAAGGAGGAATAAATGGAGAGAGGGAGGGGGAAAGGGAAAGAAAAACTGCGGGGAGAAAGACAGGGAGGGAGAAATGGAGAGGGGAAGCAGGGAGAAAGAAAGAGAGGAGAGGGGGAGAGAGAAAAAGAATACAGAGGATAGGGGAACTGAACAATGGAAAGAATGAGGAAAGAGATGGAAAGAATCGGGGCCCACAGGAGGAGGTGGGGACTGGGTGGGGGGATGGGAAGGAGGGAGCAAGTAGGCCTTCAAGCACACCCTTTCTACCTCCTGGGCTTTGGTTCCCACTGGCTGCCTTTCCCTTGTCCTTTTCTCTTTTCTTTACTCTCCTTACTCCATCTCTTTTCTCCCCCTTTTCCTGTCTCTCCTTCTTTAACTGTCCCTCTCTCCTCCGCTCTCCTTGCATTCTCTCTTCTCCCCTCTCCCTCTCTTCTACTCCCACTTTGCCTTTTCTCTGACTTTCTTTCCCTTCTCCCCTCATCTCTATCCATCCTCCCCCTCTCTCTTCTCCCATTTTTTCTTTCTCTCCCTCTCTCCCTTTCCTCCTCTCTCCCCCTCATTTTCTCTATTCCCCTCTTTCTTACTCCCTTTAACTTTACTCCTCTCCACCCCCCTTCTGCTATCATCTTTCCCTCTCTTCTCACCTCTTTGCCTTTTTTCTCTCCTTTCTCCCTTTCTAACTTTCCCTCTCTTGATCTCTTACTTTCCCTTCCTCTCCCACTTTCTCCCTTTACTTTCTTTCACTCTCGCTCCCCCTACACCTTCTCTCCTCTTTTTCTGCTTCCTCTCCCTCATTTTCCATGACTTCTCTCTCCCTTTCTTCACCTCTCTCCCTCCTCCTGCCACTTTCCCCAATTTTCCCTTTCCTTTCTTCTTCCACTTCCCTCCCTTCCTCTCACTCTATTCTCTGTCCCTTTCCTTTCCCTACTTTTCCTCTACACTCTTCCTTCTCTTCCTCTTCTTCCCTTTCTCTCTCTCCCTCTGTCTTTCTTATCTCATCTCCCTTCTTTTTTCTCTCTCCCTTAATTTCCTTATCTCCTTTATTTCCTTCCTTTCTTTCCCACTGTCTCACTGCAACATTAGTCTCACTTTCCCTCTCTCTCCCTCCCTTGCTTCTCTTCCACTTTCTCTCCTTCCCCTTTCACTTTCTCTGCCCGTCTCCCCTCTCCTCTCTCTCCTTTCTTATTTCCCTCTTTGTCTCTTCTCTTCCTCATTTTTCTTCCTCCCCTCTTTCCCTCTAATAACTTTCACTCTCACTGCTGTCCTTTCTTCTCCCCTCTCTCTACCCACTCTTCCCTCTTCCTCCTTTTCTACCTTTCTTCCTCTCTCTTCCTTTCCTTCTTTCTCCCATTCTTTTCATCTCCCTCTCTTCCCCCCCCCCTTTCTGTCTTTCTCTTTACCCCAGTCTCTCACCTCTCTTTCCTCTCCCTCCTCTTTGTCTCCTTTGTTCCCCTTTCTGTGTTTCTCTCCTTTCTTTCTCTTCCTCTCTAAATTTCCCTCTTTGGATCTCTTATTTTTCCTCTATTTCCTTCCTCCCTTGCCTTCTCATCTACTTTCTCTCTCTCTCCCTTCTCTTTTTCTTTCACTCTTAACTTTTCCCTCTCCATCTCCTCTTTTTCCTTTCTTTCTTCTCACTCCCTTAATTCTGCCTCCTCCCCCTTATTTTTCTCTTCTTCTTCCTCCTTTTCCTTCTTCTCCTTCCCTCCTTCTCCTTCCCTCCCTTCTCTCCTTTCATTCCCCTTCTCTTCTTCCCTTCCATCTCTCCCCTTTCTCTCTTTCTCTTTTTCTTAATCTCTTACTTTACCCTTCCTTCCCTCTTCCTTGTTTTCTCTTCTACTTTCTCTTCCCCCCTCTCCTTTCTCTCCCTCTAATGTTCTCTTCCCATTAATGTTCCCCTTTCCATCCCTTCTGTCTCCTCTCTCCCTTTTCTCTTCTTTCTTCCCGATTTCTGTTCTCTCTCCTTGCCCCCTCCCTTCTTTTGCAGCTCTTTCTAACTTTCTCTTTCCAACTACTCTTTTTTCCCTTTCTCCTTATTTCCCTAACTTTAACTTCCTCCCCTCCTCTCCATCCTCTCTTCTCAAAACTCTTTCCTCCCTGCTATCCACACTCCTTGTTTTCTCCTTCCCTCCTCTTCTCTTTTCTTTCTCCATCTCTCATTTTCCCTCCTCCTTCTTCCATATTCCTCTTCCTCTTTCCCTCTATCCAACCTTCCCACTCTCCACGCCTTTCTGTCTCGCCTTTCTTTCCCCTTTTGATGGTCTCCTTCCTCATCCCCATTTCTATCTCCTCTCTGTTGTCTCTTTCCTCTCTCTTTCTTTTCTCTCTCTGCCTTTCCTTTCTGTCTCCTCTCCCTACCTTTCTCAATTTTCTTCTCATTTGCACCTTTCCCTCTCTCTACCTCTTTTTCTTTTCCTGTCTCCCCTTTCTCACTCTCCTTCTTCCTTTCTCTTAATCTCTTACTTTCCCCCTCTTCCTCCTCTCCCTTGATTTCTCTTCTTTCTTTTTTTATCTCCCTCCCCTCCCCTCTCCCTCTTTTTTTTTAAAATTCCTACTGACTTAATCCTTTCTATCTCTTCTTCTCTCTCCTCTTTCTCTTCCCCTCTCTAAATTTCCCTCGTTTCCCCCACTTTCTTTTCTCCCCCTTTATCTTTTCTTCTCCACCCTATCTCCTTTTCTGTCTTTCTGTCTCTTCTCTCACTCTTCATCCTTTCCTTTTCTCCTTCCCTTTCTTCTTTTCTTACTCTCCTATACTTCCCTTTTTCCTCTCCCCTCTTCATTCCCTCTTTCCCCTCATTTTCCCTCTTCTACTCTACTTCTCTTTGCCTTGCTTCCCTTCTGCCTCCCTTTTTCCACCCCCCTCTTTGAGCTTTCCCTATCTTACCTCCATCACTTGCTCCCTCTCAACTGTCCTCCTTCCCCTCTATCTGGCCTCCATTTCTTCCCCTTTTTCTTTCCCCATCTCTTTTCCGTTCTAATTCTTTTCCCTTTCTCTGCCTCTCTTCCTCTGACTCACTCGATCTCTAATTTTCCTTCTTTGCTATTTCCTCTCTCTTTCTCCTTACTCTCTCACCCTGCCCTTATTCTCTCTTTCTCTTGTTTACTCTCATTTTCTCACTTCCCCTTCTCCTCTAATATTCTCCTTTTTCTATCCTTTTCTAATTCTTTCCTTCTCTCTTTCTCACTTGCTCCTTTCCCCTCTATTCTTTTCTCCTATTTCCTTCATTCTCTTCACCTTTCTCCCTTTCCGTCTCTTCCACTTTCTCCCTTCCCTCTTCTTTTTCTCTATCACTCTCTTTTCGCCCTCCACTCGCTCTCCACTTTCCCCCTCCTTCCAACTTCCCCTTTCTCCTCTCTCTCCACGTCTCTTCCCAATTTTGTCTCTTCTCTCTCCCTTTTTTCCCTCTCTCCTCTCTCCCTTTCTCTCTAACTTTCTGGCCTTTCCTCTCTCCCTCCCTTTTCCTTTCTCATTCCTTATAACTTTACTCCTTTCCACCCCCACCCTTTCTCTTTCCTCTCCCTCCTCTTTCTACATGTTGGTCCCCTTTCTTTTTCTCTTTCTCTCTGCCTCCCTTTTAATCTTTTGCTTTCTTCCTTTCCCCCACTCTCTCATTGCTTTCCAATCCAATCCACTCAACATTAAGCACCTACTAAGTGCCAGGCATTGTTATACTGAGGTACCCCCAGGGAGTTTCTGGGGGAGAGAAGCAGGGGTTGAAAGGAGTCAGAGCAAGGGATGCAGTGGGAAAGTCCAGGCTCTGCCCTCCATGAGAAGGCCCTGGGAGGAGTAGGGTGCTCCACTCCCCAGGCCTCCCATGAGAAGGGAAAGGAGGCTGAGGTAGCGGCAGGTGGGCGAGATTTAGGTGCCTGGTGGGGAGATTAGAGGCCATGAGTGCAACCTGGGAGGGGCGTCTTGTTCTCTGGAACTAAAAGGAAGCTCAGCTTTATCTTCCACTTTCCCGCTTTCCCTTCTCTCCTTTCTCCTTCCTTCTCGCTCTCCTCCAGCTTCCCCCTTCTCCACTCCACCCTGTCTCCTCTCCCCCCCTTCTTTTTCTGTCTCTCTCCACTCTACACTTTCCTTTTCCTTTTTCCCAGCCTCTCCTCCTTTCTACCTCCTCCTCTCCCTCTCACCCCCTCCCGCATTCTCTTCCCTCCCTCTAACTTTCCCCCTTTCCACACCTCCTTTCTGTCTCCTTTTTCCTTTCACCCCCTTTTCTTCTCCTCTCCTCCTTTCCTTCTCTCCCCCTTTTCCTCCACTTTCCTCTCGTTCCCTCCGTCTCCCCCTTCTTCCTCTCTTCCCCTCCCCTTCTTTCCCCTAGCGCTGGCACTGGCAGGATCCGGTACCAGACACTTGGATCCCTTCTGGAAGTGAATTACCCAGCGTTCCAGCTCCCTGGGGAGAGCGCAGCCCCACTGGGCGAGTCCCCTGCCAGAGAAAGACTCATGAAGAACTCACGTGGGCCAAGCACTCACAAGATAGTCAGAAAGAGCCACACGAGGACACTCTCAGGGTCTCTCTGCAGAACTTAGAATTGACTCTGGGACCTGGGAGACTCTGGGCCCGGCTCTGGGAGCAAAGCAGGACTGAGTTAGCCCAGAGGCAGAGTTAGAGTCCAGCCCCGAGGTGCCGGACCCTGATCAGCCGTAGTCGGACCTCCTCCCCCCAACTCCACTCCAGCCTAGTGATGTCATGTCCCCTCCCAGAACAAAGGACAACAGCTAACCATCCTCTCTCCCCCTCCTCTGCCTCCCTGTCCATGGTTTCTCCACCTTCCCTCCCTCCCTCTGATTTTTCACTTCTCTCCCCCTCGCTCCCCTCCTCTGACTCTTTCACTGGCTTTCTAATTTTCCCTCTCTGCTTCTCTCTTTCTTTCCCTCTCTTTCTCCCCCCACTCCCTCCTTTCCTCCCTGCTCATTTGCCCCCTTTCACCCTTCTCTCCCCCTCTCCTTTGCTTTCTCTCAACCCCCTCTTCTCCATCTTCCTCTCTCCTCTCCCCTGTGCTTACACTTGCTCTCTGCTCTTTCCCTCTTCTTTCCCCCGTGTCCCCTTCCCTTCCTTTTGACTCCCTCTCTCCCTTGTTCTCTTGCTATCACTTTTCCCCTTCTCCTTTCTCTCCATCTCCTCATTATTCTCTCTTCCTCCTCTACCCTTTTCTCTCCATTCCTCTTCGCTTTTCCTCTGTCCTCTGCTCTTCTCTCTCTCCTCCTATCTTTCATTTCTTTTCTCTCCCCTCTGGCTCTTCTCCCTTTCTCTCTCCACTCTCTTCTTTGCTCTGTCTCTCTCACTCCCTCTCTAATTTTCCCTTCCCTCTTCTCTATCTTCTTTATCCCCCCCTCTATCTCCCTGTTATCTCTTTCCTCTCTTCTCCCTGTCTCTTTTTTCTCTCCCTCTCTCTCACTACCTCAACCTTCTACCTTTATTTCTCTCTTCCCTATTTTTCTGTCTCCTCTCTCCTCTCTCCCTCTCTCTTTCCTCCCCCACCCTCAATCCACTTTCTCCCTTCTCCTTACCTCTCCATAACTCTCTTCCCACCTCTCAACTCTCTCATTGCACTTTGTCCCTCCTTCATCATCTTTTTTCACTTTCCCCTTTCCCTCCCTCTCTCTTCTCTCTCACAATTTTACTCCCCTCTATCTCCTTTCTCACTTTAAATTTCTCCATTTCTCTCCTCACTTTCTCTTTTCTTTCCACTCTGTTTCTTTGTCCCCTCCCTCTCCTCTCCTCTCCCTCTCTACACCTTTTCTCTTGTCTCCTTTTCCCTTTTCCTCTCTTCTCTCTCGCCATCTCCTTCCTTTTCACTTTCTCCTTGTCACTCCAACTTTGCCTTGCTGTTTTTTCTCTCTCCCTTTCTCCCCATTTTCTTCCCCTCATCTTTTTTTTCCTTTTCTTTCCTTTCTTTTCCTCTTCCCTATCTCTCCCTCCTCTATGCCTTTCTTTCCACTTCTCTCTTCCTTTCTTTTTCTCTCCCTCACTCTGCTCTTCCCACCTCTCTGTCATCTTTTCCCCCTCTCTTTACCTCTTTCTCTTCTCTCCCAAGAGTCTCCCTTTTTCTTTGCCTTTTCTCTCTTCCTCTCTTTCCTTTCCTCTTTCTCATGCCATCTCTAATTTTTCTTCTCCTCCTGTCTGCTCCCGTCTCCCTCCATCTCTCTTCTCTATTTCTTTCTCCTTTGTTTCTCTTTTCCTTCGCCTCTTTTCTTTTTCCTTCCCTCTCTCATTTTCCTCCTTTCTTCCCCTTTCCCTCCCTCTCTCTTCTCTTACTACATTTAATTTTAGTCTCCTCTATCCCCCCTTTTCCCCATTCTCCTCTCTCTTCCCTGTTTTACACTCTCCTTTCTCCTTCTTCTCATTCTCTCTCACTCACATGCTCTCCGCTTCATATTCTTTCCTCTCTCTATCCCCTTTCCCCACTTTCCCTTCCCTCATTGTCACCTTCTCCCTCTTCCTCTCTCCATCTCTTCTCCTTCCTCATTTATCCCTCCCTCCCTTCTTTATTTGTCTCCTTTCCTTCATGACTCTGTCTACCTCTCTTGCCTTTCTCCCCTCTACCTCTTTCCTACTTTTTCTCACTCACTTTAAACTATCTTCCTCTTTCCAACTGTCCTGTCCCTTCCTAGCTTTCCTTTTTTCCCCTTTCTCTTTCCACCTCTCCCTTCCTTCCTAACTTTTCCTTTCTGCTTCCCTCTTATTCTTTTCTTCTCATTTTCTCTACTTCCTTTCCTCGCTACCTGTTCTCCCCTTCCATTTATATTCTACCTCTTTCCCTTGCTTCTCTTTCCCTCACAATCTTCTTTCCTCTCTTCTTCCTCTCCTCCTCTTTCCTATCACACTCCCTCCCTCTCTAACCTTTCTCTCCACTGTCACTCTCTTCACTTTCTCTTTTCTTTCCACTCTGTTTCTTTGTCCCCTCCCTCTCCTCTCCTCTTCCTCTCTCTGTACCTTTTCACCTGTCACTCACTCCTTTTCCTTCTTTCCCTCTTCTCTCTCCATCTCTTTTTTACTTTCTCCTGTCACTCCAACTTTCCCTTGCTATTTTTCTTTCCCTTTCCTTTCTTTTTTCCTTCTTTCTTTTCCTCTTCCCCATCTCTCCCTCCTCTATGCCTTTCTTTCCACTTCTCTCTTCCTTTCCCTTTCTCTCCCTCACTCTGCTCATCCCACCTCTCTGTCATTTCCCCCCCTCTCTTTACCTCTTTCTCTCTCCCAACTGTCTCCTTTTTTCTTTGCTCCTTCTCCCACTCTTTCCTTTCTCTTTCTCATGCCATCTCTAACTTTCCCTCTCCTCCTCTTTCTGCTCCTGTCTTCCTCCATCTCTCCTCTCCATTTCTTTCTCCTTTGTTTCTCTTTTCCCTTTGCCTCCTCTTTTCTTTCTTTCCCTCTCTCATTTTCCTCCTCTCTTCCTCTTTCCCTCCCTCTCTCTTCTCTCTAATTTTACTCCCGTCTATCCTTTCCTTTTCTCTCCTCTCTCTCTTCCCCATTTTATTGTCTCTTCTTTCTCCTCTCAAACACACTTTGTTCCTCCTCCTCTCCATTTTTTCCTTTCTCTGTCTCCCACTTTCTCCTCCTTCTTTTCCTGTTTCTCCCTTCTCTTCTCTCCTCACTTCTAGCTCTCTCTTCCATCTATCACTCTCTCCACCTATCTTATCTCTCTCTTTCATCTCCCTCTGTCTCTGTCTTCTCTCCACTTTGTCTTTCTTCTGTCTCCCCTCCTCTTTTCCCACTTTCCCTTCCCTCATTCTTTCTTTCTCTTCTCTCCTGTTTATCACTCCCTCTTCTCTATTTGTCTCCTCTCTTCCATGATTCTCTCCACCTCTCTTGCCTTTCTCCTCTCCATTTTTCCACTTTTCCCTCACTCACTCCCTTTAAACTATCTTCTTCTCTCGATCTCTCTCTTCTTCCTTCTTATCTCTTTCCTCTCTTCCCTTTTCTCTCCCCATCTGTCCCTTCCTTTCTTCTTTTTCCTTACTCACTCTTTCAGCTTTCCTTTTTCTTTTCTCATTCTTTTCATTTTCCTTCCTCTCTATTCATTCTCCCATTATTTTCTATCCCTTTCCCTTTTTCTCTCTTCCTCACAGTCTCTTCTTTTTCCTCTCCTCTTTCCTATCACACTCTCTCCCTTTCTAGCCTTTATCTTCACATCTCTCCCCTCCCTCTTTCTTTCCATCTCTCTCCCCTTAAATTTCTCCCTTCCTCTCTTTTCTCTTTCCTCCCCTCCATCTCTCTTCCTCTTTTCTCTCTCCTATCTTCTCCTTTTGGTCTCTTTTTTCTCTTTCTCTTCCCTACATCTCTCTCACCCTTCATTTTGCCTCTAACTTTCAATCTTTCTCTTCTCTCCCTTCTCTGTCTTCTTTTTCTTCCCCCATTTTGTCTCCTCTTTCTGCCTTTTTTTCATTCTTTCTCTTCTCTCTACCTCCACTTTCTTCATTCTCTTTCCTAATTCCTTATGTCCTTATTCTTATTCCTTATTTCCTTATTCTTTTTTATTCTCTCCTTTTTGCTCTCGCACTTTCCTTTTCTCCTCTCTTCTTGTCCCTTCTCTCCCTCTTTTCCTCTTTTCCACTTTTCACTCTATCTCCTTTCTCTTCCCCCATTTCTCTGTCTCTCTTTTCTCTCCCTTTTATCTCTTCCCTCTCTTTTTTCTTCTCTCTCTCTCTCTCTTTCTCTTTCATATTCCCTCTTTCCATCTTTCTTCTTCCCCCTATTTTTGGTCTCCTCTCTCCTCCCTTTCTCTTTCTTCTTTCTTCCATCACTCTCATTATCTCTCTCCTTCCTCCATTTTCCACTTTCTCCATTTCTCATTCCCTCTAACTTTTCCCTTCTCATCCCTTCTGTCTCTTTCCTCTATCCCATTTCTGTTACCTCTCCCCCTCTCTTCTCTCCCCTCCCTCTCCCCCCAGATCTCTGTTTCTGTCTTTGCCTTTGTCTCTGTCTCTCTCTTTCTCTCTCCAACTTTCTCTGTCTCTCCCCTGCCCTCTCTCTTCCTCTGCCTCACAGTTCCTAATTTTCCCTTTCTGCTTTTCTTCTTTTCCTCATCTCCTCCTCTACTTTCTCTCCCACATTGTTTTCTTCCTCGCAATCCCCTCATTTCTTTTCTCTTTCTCTCCCTATTGTGCCTCTTCTTTTCCATCTTTTCCCCAGTCTCTCCCTCTCTTATTCCTCTAACTTTAATCCTCTGATCCCACTCTTGATCTTTCCTTTCTCCTTCCCCCTCCTTCTCTGTCTTCCTCTCTCTTCTTTTCTCCAATTTTTCTTCCACTCTCCTCTTTTTTCTTCCCTCATCCTCTATTTCCCCTATCCCCCTTCTCTGTAACAAGTCCTCTCCCACATTTCTCTCTTTTCCCCCTCAACCTCTCTACCCCCTCTGTCGCCTTCCTTTTGCCCTTTCTCTATCTCCCTTTCTCCCACACCTCTTACATTCCCTCTTCCCCCCTCAAGAGCCTGCAAGTTGTGACCAATGAGGCTGTGGACAGCCAGTCTCTGGCTTGAAGGAGGGGAGTCTCTATAGCCCCCACTGCCATCCATCCACGTGCCACTGACTCTCTCCCCTCCTCTTCCTCCTCTCCATTCTCTTCTGCTGGTCACTCTCATCTGGCTTCTTCCCCCCCCCCCCTTCCCTTCTTTATCCTTCTCTTCTTTCCTTTCACTCCCACTCAATACAATCTTCTCTTCCTTTTCCCCTTCCTCCCTTTTTTATTTATCCCTCTTTCTTATTCCCTTGCCTTCATCATTTTTTTCTCTCGCCTCAGGCTTTTCTTCCCTTTCTTCCTTCTCCATCTTTTTTTCCTTTTCCTAACTTCTCCCTCTTTCTTTTTGACTCTTTAAGATATGTATCAGTGCTCTTCTCTCTTCTTTATCTTCACTGTCACTTCCTCAATAACCTCTCCAGAAGAAAATTTCCCAATTAAAATACAAAATTCCCAATCAGTACATTGCTCGTGCCTCATTCCCCGCACCTATAGCTCACCATTTCTCTGTTGAGATCTGCCTCCCCTTCTTTTTTCTACCCCTCTCATTTTCTACTCAGTTTCTTCTTCCTCCCTCTTTCTTTATCTTCCTCCCCTTTTCTTTATCTGATATTTTCCCCACTGTCTTCTTCCTCCCTTTCTTCTTCTCTCTTTTCCTTTTGTTCACCTTCTTTCTTTTCATCTTCCTTTTCTAATCTTTCTTTCTTCTTCCTCTCCCCTGTCTTGCTCCTTTTCTCACTTACCTCTCCCTCTCTTTTATTTCTCACTTTCTTCTCTCTCTCTGTTCTGTCTCCATCCTTTTGCTTCTTCTATCTTTCCTTCCCCTTCTGCTTCACTCATTTCTTTATCCTTTTCTTCTTTTTCTTTCTCTTCCTTTCTTCTCACTTCTTTTCTCTTCCTCACTTAACTTATCCCTATTTTCCTCACTTTCTTCTATCTTAATTTTCCTTTTCCTCCCTTCTTTCTATTCTTTTTTCTATCTTTTCTCTTCTATCTTCCTATCCCTTTGTCTGTTACTCCTGTTTTCTTCTGCTTCTCACTTTCTTCTTCCTTTACCTTTCTTTTCTCCCTTCTCTCAATTTTGACCTTTTGCTTCTCTTCATTTTAATCTTTCTTGCTCTTACCTTCTCCCAGCTCATGCTCCACCATAGTGTCTGCATCTTCTTCCATTCAGTTCTCAACATTGTTTTCCTCCCTTTCTCAGGTCTCCTTCCTTACCTTTTTTCTTTCCTCTTTTTACTCCTCCCTCTCCTGGCCATTGACTTTCCCTTTTTCCTTCTATCTTTTGTGCCTTTCTTTCTTCTCCCTCTCAATTTCTTCTTCCTTTCCTCAATCCTTTCTACTCCTTTTCCCTTTTCTTACTCTCTCCACTTCTTTTCCCCTCAGGTCACCTACTCTCTTGGTTTCCTTCTCCATAAAATTAAGGAATTAGACTGTGTGACATTTAAGGTGCCACATCAGTGATTTTTCTTCATTCTCTTTCTTTTTGCCTTTTTATCCCTTTCTTCCTCTCCTCTATTTTCCCCTCCCTCCCTCCCTTCCTTATTTTTAGTCTTCTCATTTTTTTCTTCTCCTCCTCCTCCTTCTTAATCTTCTCCTTTTCCTTTTCCTCTCACTTGTATTTGACTCTTTTCTCTTCTCTCCAGCCTTCATTTCCCTATTCTCTCCTTGCCTCCTGTCCCTTTCCTTCTCTTTCCCCCTCCTTCTCCTTCCTTTTTCTTCATTTTTACTCACCTCTTCCCCTTCCCATCCTTCACTTCCCTCTTTTCTTCTTACCTCCTTTGTCCCTCTTCCTTCTCCTTTCTCCCTTCTAATTTTCTCCTCTTTTTTCTCCTCCCTTCTTCCATCTCTCTCTTTTTTCCCTTCTTCCCCTCAGGACTCCCATTTCATGCTTTTCTTTTCTCTCTGGTCTCTCACCCACCTCTTGCCTCCCATTGCCTTCTTTCCTTCTTGCTCAGTCACTTCTCACTCCATCCCCAAGCTCTTCTCCTTTCTCTTCATTCTTCTCTCTCCTCACGACCTTCCTACCTCACTGTCCTACCCACCCTTCTCTTTCTCCTCCCTCACCCCTTCCTTCTTACTCCTCTCCTCCTCCTTTTTCTTGTTCTTATTCTCCTCCTCTTCCTCCTCCTCCTTTTTCTTGTTTCACTCCTCTCCCCTTCTGGCCTCTTTCCTCCCCCTTTCCTCTTCTCTCCACTTGTGACAAGCCTCCAGAGAGCCTCTCCTAGGCAGTCAAGCTTCTCTCTTCTCATTTCCCTCCTTTATTCTTCTCTGTGTCTCTCTGTCTCTGCCCCTTCCTCTCCCTCTCTCCTTTCTCTTTTAATAGGAATTGGCAACGTTAAGAAATATTTCAGAGGTGACACCAGTTCACATACCCAATACCTCAACCTCCCTTCATCCCTGCTTCTTTCCCTCCCTCCCTCCCTCTCTCCCCCTCCCCTTTATTTTTCTCTTTCCCTTCTCCTTTCCCTCCCTGTTTTCCTGCTCCTTGTCTTTTCTTCTCTTCCTGTCTCTCTTCTTACTTCTCCTCTGTTTCTCTCTTCTTTTTTCTTTTCCTCCTCCTTTTCCTCCGTCTCTCTCCTCTTTCTTCTTTTCCTCCTCCTCTTTCTTTCTTCTCTCTCTTTCCTCATCCTCCTTCTCCTTCCCCCCTCTTCCTTTTTCTTGTTCTCCTCCTGTCTCCTCCTCCTTCTCCTGTCTCTCTCCTTCTTTTCCTCCTTTTCCTTTCTCCTCCCCCTCCTCCTCTGTCTCTCTCCTCCTTCTCCTTTTCCCTGTCCTCTTTTTTCTTCTCTTCCTCCCCCTCCTCTTTTTTCTTGTTCTTCTTTTACTGTTCTTCCTCCTCCTTCTCCTCCTGTCTCCTTTTCCTCTTCCTCCTTTTTCTTATTCTCCTCCTCCTTGTCCTTTTCCTTCTTTATCTCTCTCTTCTTCCTTTTTCTTCTTCTTTTCCTTCTTCTTCGTCTCTTCCTTCTTCTTCACCTTCTCTGTCTCTCCTTTTTCTTCTCCTTTTTATCCTTTTCCTTCTCTCTCCTTCTTTTTCCTTTTTTTCTTGTTTTCCTCCTCTCTTCCCGTCTCCTTTTCCTCTTCCTCCTTTTTCTTATTCTCCTCCTCCTTGTCCTTTTCCTTCTCTACTTCTTCCTTCTTTATCTCTCTCTTCTTCCTTTTTCTTCTTCTTTTCCTTCTTCTTCGTCTCTTCCTTCTCCTTCACCTTCTGTCTCTCCTTTTTCTTCTCCTTTTTTCCTTTTCCTTCTCTCTCCTTCTTTTTCCTTTTTTTCTTGTTTTCCTCCTCTCCTCCCGTCTCCTTTTCCTCCTCCTCCTTTTTCTTATTCTCCTCCTCCTTGTCCTTTTCCTTCTCCACGTCTTCCTCTCTTTATCTCTCTTCCTCCTTTTTCTTCTTCTTTTCCTTCTCCTCCATCTCTTCCTTCTCCTCCACCTTCTCTGTCTCTCCTTTTCTTCTCCTTTTTATCCTTTTCCTTCTTCTCTCCTTCTTTTTCTTGTTTTCCTCCTCTCCTCCCATCTCTCTCCTTTTCCTCCTCCTTCCCCCTCCTGTCTCTCCTCCTTTTGCTTCTCTTCCTCTTCTTCCTTTCTTCTTCTTTTCTTTTCTCCTCTTCCTTCCCCTCCTCTGTCTATCTCCTTCCTTTTTCTTGTTTTCCTTCTGTTCCTTGTCCTTTTTCTTCTTCTCCTTTCTCTTTTCTTTATGTCTCTTCCTACTTTTCTTCTTCTACTCCTGCCCCCTCTCCTCCTTTTTCTTGTTCTCCTGTCGCCTCTTTCTCCTTTTTCTTGTTCTCCTTCCCTTCCTTGTTCTTTTCCTTCTCTTCCTTTTTCTTCTTCTTTTCCTCCTGTATCTCTCTTCCTTCTTTTTCTTCTCCTTTCCTTTTCCTCTCATCCTCCTTCTCTTTTTCCTTCTCCTCCAACTACTCTGTCTCTCCTTCCCTTTTTCTTCTCTTTCTCCTCCTCCTCTTTTTCTTCCTCCTCCCCCTTTTTCTTGTTCTCCTCCTTATTTTTCTCTTATTCTTCCTCCTCTCTTTGTGTCTCTTCCTCCTTTTTCTTCCTCTCCTCCTCCTTTCCCTTCTGTTTCTCTCTTCCTTTTCTTCTCTTCCCCCCTTTTCTCCTCCTTGTTCTTTTTCTTCTTCTCCTCCTGTCTCTCTCTTCCTCCTCCTCCTGTTGTTCTCCTTCTCCATCTCTCTTCTTCCTTTCTCCTCTCCCTCTACCTTCTGTCTCTCCTTCTTTTTCTTGTTCTCCTCCTCCTTGTTCTTTTGCTTCTCCTCATTCTTTTTCTTCTCTTCCTCCTCTTCCTCTCTTTTTTCTTGTTTTCTTCACTCTTCCTCCTTTTTTCTTGTTTCCCTCCTCCTTTTATTCTCCTTTTTTCTCTCCCTCCTGTCTCTCTCCTCTTCCTCACCCCTTCCTTCTGTCTCCTCCCTCCTCCTTCTCTTTCTTGTCCTTTTCTTCCTTGTTCTTTTCCTTCTCATTCTTTTTCTTCTCTTCCTCCTCCTCCTCTCTTCCTTTTTCTTGTTCTCCTCTCTCTTCCTCCTCCTTTTTCTTGTTTCTCTCCTCCTATCTTCCTCCTCCTCTCTTCCTCCTTTTATTCTCCTTTTTTTCTCTTCCTCCTGTCTCTCTCCTCTTCCTCACCCCTTCCTTCTGTCTCCCCCCTCCTCCTTCTTGTCCTTTTCTTCCTTGCTCTTTTCCTTCTCCTCATTCTTTTTCTTCTTTCTCTTCCTCCTCTCCTTTTTTTTGTTCTCTCTCTCTCCTCCTTTTTCTTGTTTCCCTCCTCCTCTCTTCCTTCTCCTTTTCTTCTCCTTTTTCTTCTCTTCCTCCTCCATCTCTCTCCTCTTCTTCACCCCTTCCTTCTTACTCCTCTCCTCCTCCTTTTTCTTGTTCTTATTCTCCTCCTCTTCCTCCTCCTCCTTTTTCTTGTTTCACTCCTCTCCTCTTTCTCCCTCTTTTCTTCTCCTTTTTCTTCTCTTCCTCCTCCGTCTCTCTCCTCTTCCTCACTCCTTCCTTCTGTCCCCCCTCCTCCTCCTTTTTCTTGTTCTCCTTCTCTTCCTTGTCCTTTTTCTTCTACTACTCTTCCTCCTCTTTTTATCTGTCTCTTTGTCTTTTTTTCTTCTCCTCTTCCTTCTCTCTCCTCCTTATTTTCTTCTTCCCTTTCTCTTCTTCCTCCTTGTTCTTTTCCTTCTCCTGTCTCTCTTCCTCTTCCTTTTTCTTGTTCTCCTCTTTCTTTCTCCTTCTCCACCTTCTCTTTCTCTACCTCCTTTTTCTTGTTCTCCTCATTCTTTTTCTCCTCCTCCTCCTCTCTTTTTTCTTGTTTTCTTCGCTCTTTCTCCTTCTTCTTGTTTCCCTCCTCCTTTCTTCCTTCCTTTTATTCTCCTTTTTCTTTTCTTCCTCCTGTCTCTCTCCTCTTCCTCCCTCCTCCTTCTCTTTCTTGTCCTTTTCTTCCTTGTTCTTTTCCTTCTCCTCATTCTTTTTCTTCTCTTCCTCCTCCTCTTTTCCTTTTTCTTGTTCTCTCTCTTCCTCCTCCTTTTTCTTGTTTCCCTCCTCCTCTCTTCCTTCTCCTTTTCTTCTTCTCCTTTTTTCTTCTCTTCCTCCTCCATCTCTCTCCTCTTCCTCACCCCTTCCTTCTTAGTCCTCTCCTTCTCCTTTTTCTTGTTCTCTTCCTCCTCCTCCTTTTTCTTGTTCCACTCCTCTCCTCTCTTCCTCCTTCTTTTCTTCTCTTCCTCCTCCGTCTCTCTCCTCTTCTTCACCCCTTCCTTCTGTCTCCCCTCCTCCTCCTTTTTCTTGTTCTCTTTCTCTTCCTTGTCCTTTTTCTTCTTCTACTCTTCCTCCTCTTTTTATCTGTCTCTTTGTCCTTTTTCTTCTTCCCCTCTTCTTTCTATCTCTCTTCCTCATTTTCTTCCCCTTCTCTTCTTTCTCCTTCTTTTCCTTCTTCTCCTGTCTCTCCTCCTTTTTCTTGTTCTCCTCCTCCTTTCTCCTCCACCTTCTCTCACCTCCTCTCTCCTTCTCCACCTTCTCTCTCCTCCTCCTTGTTCTTTTCCTTCTCCTCTTCTTTTTTCTTGTTCTCCTTGCCCTTCCTCCTTTTTCTTGTTTCCCTCCTCCTCTCTTCCTCCTCCTTTTTCTTCTCTTCCTCCTGTCTCTCTTCTCTTCCTCACCCCTTCCTTCTGTCTCCCCTCCTCCTCCCCCTTTCTTATTCTTTTCCTCCTCCTGTTTCTTCTACTCTTCCTTCTTTTTATCTGTCTCTTCTACCTTTTTCTTCTTCTCCTCTTCTTTCTATCTCTCTTCCTCATTTTCTTCTTCCCCTTCTCTTCTTTCTCCTTCTTTTCCTTCTTCTCCTGTCTCTCCTCCTTTTTCTTGTTCTCCTTCTCCACTTTCTCTCTCCTCCTTGTTCTTTTCCTTCTCTTCTTTTTTCTTGTTCTCCTTGCTCTTCCTCCTTTTTCTTGTTTCCCTCCTCCTCTCTTCCTCCTCCTTTTCTTCTCCTTTTTCTTCTCTTCCTCCTCTCTCTTCTCTTCCTCACCCCTTCCTTCTGTCTCCTCTCCTCTTCCCCCTTTCTTGTTCTTTTCCTCCTCCTGTTTCTTCTACTCTTCTACTCTTCCTTCTCTTTTTATCTGTCTCTTCTACCTTTTTCTTCTTCTCCTCCTTCTCTTTTCCTCATTTTCTTTTTCTCCTCCTTTTCTTCCACTTTATTCTTTTCTTTCTCCCCTGTCTCTCTTCCTCTTCCTCCTTTTTCTTCTTCTCCCCCTCCTCCTTTGTCCTTTCCTCCATCTTCTCTCTCTCCTCCTCCTTTTTTTGTTTTTCTCCATCTCTCTTCTTCCTCCTTTCTCCTCTTCTTCCACCTTCTCTCTCCTCCTTTTCTTGTTTTCCTCGTCCTTGTTCTTTTCCTTCTCATCCTTTTTCTTCTCTTCTTCCTCCTCCTCTCCTTTTTTTTTCTTGTCTGTCTCTCTCTTCCTTTTCTTTTCTTCCTCCTCCTTTTTCTTGTTTCCCTCCTCTTTTTCTTCTCCTTTTTCTTCTCTTTCTCCTGTCTCTCTCCTCCTCCTCACCCATTTCTTTTGTCTGCCCTCCTCCTTTTTCTTGTTCTCCTCCTTGTCCTTGTCCTTGTCCTTTTTCTTCTACACTTCCTCCTCTCTTTATTTGTCTTTTCCTCCTTTTTCTTCCTCTCCTCCCTTTCCTTCTCTGTCTCTTCCTCTTCCTTTTCCTCTCCTCCCCCTCTTTCTCCTCCTCCTCCTCTGTCTCTCTTCCTCCTTGTTCTTTTCCTTCTTCTCCTCCTGTCTCTCTCTTCCTCCTTTTTCTTGTTCTCCTCCTTTCTCCTCCTCCACCTTCTCTTTCTCCTCCTCCTTTTTCTTGTTCTGTGCCATCTCACTTTTTCCTACTTTTTCTTCTTCCTTCACCTTCTCTCTCCTCCCTTTTCTTGTTCTCCTCCTCGTTCTTTTTCTTCTCTTCCTCCACCTTCTCTCTCCTCCTTGTTCTTTTCCTTCTCCTTCCTTTTCTTCTTCTACTCTTCCTCCTTCCTTTATTTGTCTCTTCCTCCTTTTTCTTCTTCTCCTCCTCCTCCTCCTGTCTCTCATCCTCATTTTCTTCTTCTCTTTTTCCTTCCTCTTTGTCCTTTTCCTTCTCCTGTCTCTCTTCCTCCTCCTTTTTCTTTTTCTCCTTTCCCCTCTTCTTCCACCTCCTCTCTCTCCTTTTTCTTGTTCTCCTCTCTCTTCCTCCTTTTTTTCCCTTCTCCTTTTCTTCTCTTCATCCTGTCTCTCTCCTCCTCCTCACCCCTTTCATCTCCCCTCCTCCTTTTTCTTGTTTCCCTCCTTCCCTCTCTTCCTCCTCCTTTTCTTCTCCTTTTTCTTCTCTTCCTCCTCCATGTCTCTTCTTTTCCTCACCCCTTCCTTCTGTCTCTCCTCTTCCTCTTTTGCCTTGTTCTCCTTCTCTTCTTTGTCCTTTTCCTTCTCCTCCTTTTTTCTTCTACTCTTCCTCCTCTCTCTCTTCTTCCTTTTTCTTCCTCTTCCTTTTCTTCTATTTACCCTCCTTCTCGCTTCTCTTCCGTCTTTCTTCTTCATTTTTTCCTCCTCCTCCTCTTCTTTTTTCTCCCCCTGCCTCTCTTACTACTCCTCCTTTTTCTTGTTCTCCTCCTCCATCTCTTCTTCCTTTCTCCTCTTCCTCCACCTTTTCTGTCCTCCCTTTTCTTGTTCTCCTCCTCCTTGTTCTTTTCCTTCTCTTCCTCCTCCTCTCCTCCTTTTTCTTGTTCCCCTTCTCTTCTTTTTCTTCTCTTCCTCCTGTCTCTCTCCTCCTCCTCACCCCTTTCTTTTGTCTCCCCCTCCTTTTTCTTGTTCTCCTTCTCTCCCTTGTCCTCCTTTTTCCTTCTACACTTCCTCCTATCTTTATCTGTCTCTTCCTCCTTTTTCTTCTCCTCCTCTTTTTCCTTGTCTCTCTTCCTTCTTTTTTCTCCTCCCCTTCCTTCTCCATCTCTTCCTCATTTTTTCTCCTCCTTTTCCCTCTTCCTCCGCCTTGTTCTTTTCCTTCTCCTGTCTCTCTTCCTCCTCCTTTTTCTTGTCCTTCTCCTCCACCTTCTCTCCTTTTTTTCCTCCTCCTTCTCTTTTTTTGTTCTCCTCCATCTCTCTTCATCCACCTTCTCTCCTTTTTCTTGTTCTCCTCCTTGTTCTTTTCCTTCTCCTCATCCTTTTTCTGCCATTCTTCCTCTTTTTTCTTATTTTCCTCTCTCTTCCTTTTTTCTTCCTCCTTTTTTTCTTGTTTTTCTCCTTTTTCTTCTCGTCCTCCTTTCTCTCCTCCTCCTCCTTTTTCTTGTTCTCCTCCTGTCTCTCTTCATTTTTTCCCTCTCCTTCTCCTTTTCCTTCTCTTCCTCCGTGTTCTTTCCCTTCTCATCCTTTTTCTTCTCTTCCTCCTCCTCTCCTCCTTTTTCTTGCTCTCCTCTCTTCCTCCTTTTCTTTTCTTCTCTTCCTCCTTTTCCTTTTTCTTTTCCTCCTCCTCCCCTTTTTCTCCTCCTTTCTCCTCCCCCTTCTCTCTCTCCTTTTTCTTGTTCTCCTCCACTTTGTTCTTTTCCTTCTCCTCTCCTCCTTTTTCTTGTTCTCTCTTCCTCCTTTTGTTCTCTTCCTCCTTTTCTTTTTTCTTCTCTTCCTCCTCCTCCCCTTTTTCTTTTCCTTCTCCTCTCCTCCTTTTCTTGTTCCTTTTTTCTCCTTTTTCTTCTCTTCCTCTTCCTCCCCCTTTTCTTTTCCTCTTTCTCCTTTTCTCTCTCCTCTTCCCCGCCCGTCTTCTTAGCCTGTGCTGACCAGGTGAGAAACACACTGAGCTGGGAGACTTGGATCCGAGCTCGGGCTCTGACCCTCTCTCTCTATGACTTGGGGAACTGCTCCCACTTTGGAAGTTCGGCCCCCTACCAGGCCCCAGATGCCTTGGCAGCCATTGGAGAACTCGAGTCAGAAGCCTTAAGGCAGGGCAGAGCAGGGAGCCTCTAGTTGCCTCCCCCTCCTCCCTTTCTACCATAGAACACAAGGGTCCTTAAGGGACCACCAAGCCAGACTCCCTTGGTTGGCTTAGGGTTAGACAAGGGCAGGGACTGGCCCACAGTCACTAAGCTGAGGCTAGACTCAGCACCAGAGCTGGAGGAGGCTGCACAGCAGTGACAGGGCTGGGAGGACAGGGGATGTCACAAACTAGAGGCCTTCGGAATGGGATGTCAGGGCTGGGAGGGGACTCAGGATGGGGGATGTCAGGCTGGGGGGCAGGCCAAGGCTTTGTCTTCTCCAGCTGCCCCCAGGGGCCAGGGTGGACTGAATCAAGAGGCTAGCTCTTGGGAGGGTTGGACCAGGAAGGGAGAAGACCCTTTCTGACCTTTCTCTGTCTCTTCTCTGCCTGTTTTGCACCCTGGGACACCTGCCTTGGACCCTGGACAAAGTCATTAATCAGTGAGGATGAGGACGAAGAAGACACCTCCCAGAGGCCCAACCTCAGGAAGGGTGATTCCTAAGTACCTGCTGGGGGGAAGGGCTACCTGGTGGACCCTCCCTGACTCCCCCTCCCTTACCTTTCAAGTACCCACAGCCTTCTCCCCTGCACCTGTCTGGGCCACCTAAATAGGTACCGAGCTGCCCATTTCCCTAGGCTCCTGCATGGCCTGGAAGGCTGGACCTCAGAATCCTTTCCAGTTCAGAGACCATTCCATAAGGCCTCCCCCCCACCCAGCCCCTTGTAGGTAATCCCCTCCCCCCAGATTGTCTATTCTGTGGCTAAAGGCCATTTCTTCTTCAGAAGGACAAAAACCATCTGGGATTCCACAGCAGCCTCCAGGACACAGATGCCCCCACCGCCCCTTCCTTAGGCTGGCCTGCTCCTCGGACCCCCTGGGAAAGAGTGCCCGCCCGAGAGCAGCTTACAATGACGAGAGTACCCGCTAGAGAGCAGCTTACAATGACGAGAGTACCCGCTGGAGAGCAGCTTACAATGACGAGAGTACCTGCTGGAGAGCAGCTTACAATGACGAGAGTACCCGCTGGAGAGCAGCTTACAATGACAAGAGTACCCGCTGGAGAGCAGCTGACAGTAACAGTGCCCACTTGAGAGACTTGAGGACTAGGAGCTGCGAGACCACCGGCCATGGTCCCAGAGGAGGCATGAAGAAGCTCTGGAAAGGGCACCAGCCGCAGGGCACAAACTGAGCCAGAGGCTTCTCTGGCCAGCCTGGCGCTGCCCTAGCCTGATTGCCCATGATCATGAGTGCTCTGTACAAGGAGCATGGGGACGGGATAAGTATTACCAGTGATCGCCCTTAGGCTGTCTTTGCCCCGGCCACTGCAGGAAGCCCCTCCCCCAATCTCCCCACACTGACCCAGAGGGTACCAACTTCCATCCTCGAGGGGACTTCCGGGCCATCCAGCTCCACCTCCTGGTAAATCCTGAAACTGCGCCCCAGCTCTTAGACACCCACAAGCCCTTGATGGGAAACCCCCAGAGCGGCCGGCTCAGAGCCGGGGTGCGAGCCACCAGATCCAGACCATCCTCCCCTGAACCCCCCTTCTGTGGGAAGTCCTGTTACATGGAGGCTGACCTTGTCCCCAGAAGCCCAATATTCTTGACCCCTCGCCCCTGTCCCTGCACCCACCCTGCACAAGGGAAGGGGAATGTCCCTGGCTGACCACCTTGCTGGGCCAGACTTGGATGACGCCGTCCCCACCACAGCTGCCGCCAGTGCCCCCAGGCCCTGCTGGCCCAGCGCCTACTGCTCACTAGGGCTCCCCCTCTGTGCCCACATTGGGCTGGACTCCGTGGACCACAAAGCAGGGGGTGGGGCGCTTGCCACCCTGAGCCTGGACCACCGGTGGAGGCTTTCTCCCTTCTGATGGCCGGGCCCAAGGCGGGCCCCCCTCCTGCTTCTGTCCGGCGTAGAACGTGTGCATTCTAAAGCCGTGGACAAGCGGCTCCCGGCCCTCACAAAGCCTTGGCGCTCCTCAGGGAGCCGGTCTGCAGGGCTCTGGGGCCGTGGGAGACCCTTGGGGCGGCGCCTCTTGGCACTGAGCCCTCACCCGGAGGGCCCATCCCCAGCTCAGCCGTAAGCATGCTGCTGCGGGGGGGTCGCCGCCCTGGATGACGAGTTACCCGGCGTGGGGCCCAGACTCGCTCAGGGAGAGCGTCTCCTTTCTCGAGATCGCACCCGTGGAGCCACGTGGCGCAGCCCAGCAGGAGCATCTGCCGACAGCCGGACAGCGGCGAGCACCGACTCTGAACCCGATGAAGCTTCCGCTCCCCCCAGTTCCGTTATTCTCAGACTAAGTTACCAAGTGAACAAATAAATGCTCCTGGTACATTTTGAACTTTGCCAAAAGAAATTGTGGAAACCGTTTTCTGTCCGCCCAATGGGCTCAGAGCTCGCTGATGCTGTCCTGGCGGGTCTCTAGGGTGTCCCCTCCCCAACCTGGGTCCCAGAATTTGCCAGAGTGCCCATGAGGGTCCCCCGCCAGCCTCGGGGACCCAATCCCCCACCTCATCTGGCCCAAGCAGGCTAAGGCGCCCCAGCTCTGTCAAAGGGGGCCCTCATCACCCCTATGTCCTCAGAAGTTGGGGCTCCTCAAGACCTGGATGACCAGTCGCTGCACACAGTGGGTGCTTTACACCCGCTTCCCCAAGGCCTGAGGCCTACACTGGTGACCACTGAGGCTCCCCTTGCCTAGAGGCCCCCTTGAGTCTCTTGCCACAGCAGCTGCCCCCTGGCCCACGGAGAAGCCCCCTCATCCCCCTTCTGACTACAGGCAGTTTAGTCCATGGCAGCCCCCGCCCTCATGTGACTTGGATCTCAGCCCCTCCTGCCTCCTCCAGCCTGACTCCCTCAGTGCAAGAGTTCACTGAAGCCCCCAAGGCTGGTCACACACCCCTGGGGCCCCGGGAGGGGAGCCACGAGGGCCAAAAGTTGCAGACAAGAGCAGGGTCCAATGGGAACTTTATTTAGTGACATGTCGGCCCTTATCTCCCACTGCCCCCACCCCCGCCCCCACCACCCCCTCCCTGGCCACCAGCATCCGGAGCTCCAGACATCATGAGGAACAGGACAATGGGGACGATGTACATCCACTGTGGAGAGACCGGGGCAGGAGGGAGGGGAGGGGGGAGGTCCGGAGGGAAACGGAAGGCAGGGGAGGGGGTGCGGGAGTCGGACACAGACAGCAAGCCCAGAGGGACCCCAGAGCCCGCCCGTGGGGAGGGAGGGAGAGAGAGGAAGGGAGGGGGAAGGAAAGGAGAGAGGGGGAGAGAAGAGAGAGAGGGAGGGGGGAAGAAAGAAAAGGGAGGGGGGAATAGGAAGGAGGGAGAAAAGGAGAGGGGGAAAGAGGAGGAAAGGAAGGGAGGGGGAGAGGAAGGAGGGAAGAAGAGAGAAGGAAGAGATAAGGAAGGGAGAGAGGGAGGAGGAGAAAGGCAGAGGGAGGGAGGAAGGGAAGGGGAAGGGAGGGAGAGAGACGAGACACAGAGGGAGGGCGGGAAGGAGGAGGGACAGAGAGAGAGACATCGGTGAGACTTGGCGCCACTCCCTCTCCTGCCCCCCAGCCCCGGGAGGAGAGGGGGAACCTCCATCAGTGTGGGGGAGCAGCAGAGGCGAGCAGTGAGGGAAGGGGGGCCCAGGGTCCCCTACGTATCTACAGGAGGGAGGGCGGGCGGTCCAGGGGAGGGGAGAAGGGGGTCACTTGGGTCCTCACTCAAGCCTCAGACGATGGTGCCGGGCCCCGGGCCGGACGCATGGCCGTGAGGAACACGGCGCCCCCCAGGATGAGGTGCCACTGAGAAGGGAGATGGGGAGCGCAGGGTCAGGGCAGCCCGGGGGCCTGGATCTGTCTGGTCTGCCTCCCAGACTGCCCCCTCCCCAGGAGGCGGGCGCTCTCCCCAGGGATCCTCCCCAGTTCTTCCCCACTCACGAGCCCCCCCAGAAGTGCTGAGGCCCCAGGCCTTCCAACACACCAAACAGGGGGAGCCAACCCCCATCCTGCCGGCAGATCCGAGACAAGACCCCGGGGGGAGAACCGCAGGCGAGGAGGCAGGGTCTGGGGGGGGGGGGGGGGGGCAAAGCTGGGAGAGCAGGCCAAGGTCCCAGACTAAGGGGGGGGAGGGGAGGGGGAAGCAGAGGCGGGGCCGGGGAAGACCCAGGAGAGGGGGAGCCCCCCTGCGGGTCTGGGGGAGGGCAAGGGCTGCAGGGGACCCCCTGCTGCAACCTGGGGCCGGGCGGGGCGTCTCGCTCCCCGTCTCCTGCCGGACCCTCATCCCAGAAAGGCCGGACCGAGATGGCTGAGGGAGGGGAGCCGTGGCTCTGAGCTCCAGGTACCCTGGGAGGGGCCCTGCAGCCCCCAGTGAGAGAGTGTTGGGTGAGAGAGCCAGGGAGGACCAAGGCGGGGCCCAGAGCCCCGCCCCCAGGCTGAGAAGGCCCCGCCCACCACCGCCTCGGGGCAGGTGCGGGGAGGGGCGTGGCCACTGGCCCGGTGGGAGGGGCCGGGCTCCCTGCGGACTCTGGGAGAGGCTCTGAGGGAGGTCGGGGAGCAGGAGGTCTCAGCCGGGCTGAGGAAGGGAAGGCAGGCCCTGGGGAGCCAGGCAGGGGCAGAACAGGGAGGGGAGCCCGGCCCCCAGCCGCCGCTCCTGGCCCCTGGCCCTAAGAGGGCCTGAGAGACAAAAGGGGGCCAGGGATCCGCAAGGGGAGGGGCAGGAAGGGTGGGGCTGGGCCGGGGTCCCCTCTCCCCCCACCCGGCGCTCCCAAGGGGCACTCACGTATTTGGCAAAGAAGGACTTCTGCTCCTGGGGGTTCTTGGCCTTCTGGGCTTGTTCCATCTCCAAACGCTCAATGAAGGCGGCCGTCTCCGGTCTGCGGAGAGGGGGGAGCTGGAGCCTGAGCAGCCCGGGGCCCCCAGTGGGAAGGGGGAGATGGCAGGAGATGCAGCCCTGGTGCGGCGGGGCCCCCCTTCCCGGGGTGTAGGGGAAAGCCCAAAGAGCAGGCCCCAGGGGAGACCAGGGACCCTCCCCCCAGGGAGAAGGCGGGAGCCAGGCGCTCACCCTGGGGCCGTGAGCGGGGGCTGCAGCTGGACCGTGGTGTTGAACAGCTCCAGGTCCACGTCCTCCACCTCGTGGCCCCGGCAGCCCCCGGGCTCCGTCACCACGGACAAGCCCACCACGTTCCCGGCCACGTCCACGTGCAGGGTCAGCCGGTCCGAGAGGTGGGACTCCACCAGGGAGCACTGCAGGGGAAGCGGAGGCGTCCCGCTGAGGCCAGGGCGGGGCTCCCAGCTCCAGAGGGGAGGGGGCTGCGGGGGGGGGGCATCTCCCCTCCCTCCAGGGCCCGGAAGGCAGAGCCGAGCCGCCCGAGGTCAGTTCCCCTGAGCCGGGGGATGCTCTCTCTGAGGCAGGGTCTGGGGGCGCCAAACAGGGAACTGGAGACGACCACCCACGACCAAAGACAGCGGCTTCCCGGGGGACTCACCGCGGGGGACGAAGGAGGAGACGTGGCCGGCGGTGGCCGGGCCCTCGGTGGCCCCGGGCTTCCGGGGGACCCTGACCCGGTACAGGCCGTTCAGAGCTGCCACGTCCTGGGGAGACAGCGGGGAGACCCTGCTTAGCCCGTCCGGTCCGCCCCGAGCCCGCCCCCCTCCTCCAGGCGCCCGCCCCCCTCCTCCAGGCGCTCACCCGCAGCCGGCCCCGCTCGTCCTCAGTCAGCTGCCGCTGGGTCAGGCTGACCGTCCCATCCTGCACGTTCCACGTCAGGGAGCCCCGCTTCCGGAAGTGGACGCTGTCATCTGGGGGCCGAGGGGGCGGGGCTCAGAGACCCCCCCCCAGGCTGAGGAGCCCAAACCCCTGTCTCGGGGGCGGGGGAACAGCAGCGCCACAGGCCCGATCGGGAGAGCCGCCCTCCCCCCTCCGCCCGATCCCGACCCCAGGCAACAAAGCGGGCGGAGGCCGCCCCGGCCCCACAACAGCTGCGACTCCTCCCGCTCGGTAACGGCTCTGCCCCCGCGCCAGGGCGCGGCTCGGCCCGCGGCCCCTCCTCCCAACGGCTACAGCAGGACCTGGGCCCCCCCCCCCCCCGACCCCCGGCCCCTCACCGGTCTCGAAGGAGTGCTCCAGCAGCAGCCCCGCGGGTCCGCAGCCTTCGGCAGCAGCCTGGGGAGGAGACAGCGCGGCTCCGGGTCACCCCAACCCGCGGCCCGACGCGGGGGGCCCAGGCCCACCGAAGGCTCTGACGGACCCGGCCCAGCTTCCTCCCCAGGGCCCCCCGCAGGCGCTTAGAGCGGGCAGGGATGGGGGGGGCCAGCGCCCGCCTTCGTTTGCATATCGCTGTCCCGCCGGCCCCCAGCGCCCCCCCTCATTTGCATGCCAGCAGGCCCCCAGAGCCCGGCCCCCCCTCATTTGCACGCCATAAGCCGCCCACGGCCCCATCCCCCGGCCCCGCGGGACTGACCCCCCGAGCGCCTGCCCGACAGCCGCTCCCCTGGACCGCGGCCGGCGCTGCCAGCAGCAGGAGCAGGAGCCAGGGGGCCGCCATCGCCGCTCGCCCGCGTTCACGTGATCACGCGCGGGGCACGCTGGGAGAGGACGGACGAAGCCTCTGCGCCTGCGCCCCTCTGCGGGCTCCGTCTGGCACCTGCGTTTGGACCCCTTCCTCTAGCTCCTCCCTCTCCGTGACGTCACATCACTCTTGTGCCTGAAGCCGGTCCTTCCCTACAACCTTCACCCGGTTCTTCGTGGTACGCATGCGCAGTGATTCCCACTCGGGAGTACCCGAGTCCAGGCTTTCCGGCTTCCTGGCGTTCTCGACCCCGTTTTCTGCGCGTGCGCAACGACTCCCCGTGATATCACAGAATCTGGGGCCCCGCCCTCGTCCCCATAGCAACATGGTAGCATTTGGGCGAAGTGCCAAGTGACTGGAAGGGGCCGAACTTCTGAACGTGAGAGGAGCAAACCCTCCACCGCCTCCTCTCGGTAGTTCCCAGCCACCCCCAGAGCCCCGGGCCCAGAAACGACCCCCACTCCCCGAGGCCCGCGAGGACCAGAGGGAGCGGGAATGATGCCGGGCCGACGGCCGGAACCGGGTGGCCCCCGAGGGCCAGGTGAGGGCGGGGCTGGAAATGGAGCCGGGCCCCCCCCCCCAGGAGCAGGTGAGGGCGGGGCTGGAGATGGAGCCGGGGCCCCCCGGGGTGGGTGGGGAGGACAGGGCGGGGGAGGGAGGCTGTTGCTTACTCGGGTCCCTCCTCAGGGGCGAAGGCCGTCCCGAGGCCGAGGCCCCTGCAGGCCACTTCCCCCAGGCCCGGCCGCCTCCAGCGCTACCTGTCCAACGGGGAGTTCGACCAGCTTTGCGACTTCCCCATATTTGAGAGCAACTTCGTCCAGGTGCGAGTCCAGCGGCAGCCCTTCCCCCCGGGGGTGACCCACACCTCCTCCCCCCCTCCCCACCACTGGAGACACGGAATCTCGGGCTGCCCACGCGCTGAGCCGGGGCCTCCTGCGGTGAAGTGACGTCAGCTCCTGCGCCCGCAGGTGACTCGGTTCGGAGAGGTGGCCAACAAGGTGACCATGGGCGTGGCCGCCACCAGCCCGGCCCTGGAGCTGCCCGACATACTGCTGCTGGCCGGGCCGGCCCCGGGCAAGGGGGGCCTACAACTGTTTGAGTGAGGACCCCCCCCAAATCGGTTCCTTGTATAGCCCCAGCCCTCCTCTCCTGGGACCCAGAGTCAGGACGGGAAGAGCTCACCCCAGGTCTGAATCGGTCCTGGGCCTCTCAGCCTCAGTCTCCCCATCTGTAAGATGCCCTGCCAAGTGGTCAGAGCTTTGAAGTCGACCCTCAAGCCGGAGGCCCCCCGCTGAGCAGGGTTGCCTAGTATTTAAGCCCTATCCTTGTGTGCCTTCCCCGGGGCCAATAGCTTTGCATTGACTGCTCCTCAGGCTTAGGGGGGTGAGCCGGCTGCTCGAGGAGCCATAGTGCTCACAACTCTGGGTTGGGAGTCATCTCCCCGAGTTCCAATCCAGCCTCAGAAGCTTAGTGTCCAAAGGACCCTAGGCAAGTCACTTCTCCCCGAGCGCCTCCGTTTATTCATCTGTCAAATGAGCTGGAGAAGGAAATGACAAACTGCTCCAGGATTTGCCAAGAAAATCCCAAATGGGCTCATGGAGAGTGGGACACAACAAAAGCCCTGGAGGACTTGGGGGGGGGGAGGGAGACACGGAAGGGAATTGGAAAAGACTGCTTGTGGCAGGGAAGGAGAGGTTGCCGGCAGAAGGGCTGCTCTGGCCAGGGCTGGAGGTGGTGTTGGAGGAGTCCCCCTTCTTCTCCTCCTCCTCAGGAGCAGGGCCCGCAGTCTAGTTCAGCGAGGTCGGGGAGGGGGAGCATTCATCTAGAATGAGAGTCCTTGGAGTCTACCTACCCAGCTCTGTCATTTTACAGATGGGGAAACTGAGGCCGAGAGGGTGTGACTCCCCCACGGCTGGCTGACTCCTACCTCCGACATCTTCCTAGATCCTGCTGGTGGCCCTTGGCTCCCAAGCAGATTCTTATTTTCCACGATTCCCCAAGGTTACCCCACAGAGCCAGACCCGAGACCAAGGTGGGCCCACCTGGGCCGGCCCCCCCTCCAGAGCCAGGCCCCACCCTCCTGATCCAGGCCCCGCCCTCCTGGGTCGGCCCTCCTCCTCCTGAGCTAGGCCCCGCCCTCCTGGGCCACCTCCCATTCTGATCCAGCCCCACCCTACTGAGCCCGGCGGTCCTCCAGAGCCAGGCCCCGCCCTCCTGGGCCAACCCCTCTCCAGAGCCGGGCCCCGCCCTTTTGGGCCGGCCCTCCTCCTGGATCAGGCTCCGCCCTCCACAGACAGGCCCCGCCCTCTTGGGCCGGCCCCGCCCTCCTGGGCCGACCTCTCTCCAGAGCCGGGCCCCGCCCTTTTGGGCCGGCCCTCCTCCTGGATCAGGCTCCGCCCTCCACAGACAGGCCCCGCCCTCTTGGGCCGGCCCCACCCTCCTGGGCCAACCCCTCTCCAAAGCCAGGCCCCGCCCTCCTCCTGGATCAGGCTCCGCCCTCCACAGACAGGCCCCACCCTCCTGGGCCGGCCCCACCCTCCTGGGCCAACCCCTCTCCAGAGCCAGGCCCCCCCCCTCCAGCCGCCCCCTTCCTGATCCCATCCCGGGGGTGGGGGCGGGGGGCAGGCTGATCCCCCTGCAGTTTGTGGAGCTGTTCATCCACGATGAGAAACGGCAGCAGCTGAAGGTGAAGCTCCGGTCGGGCCGCACCTTCTACCTGCAGCTGAGGGCTCCGGCCTCGGAAGACCAGGAGTTCGGCCGCTGGGTCCGGCTGCTCTACCGCCTGCGCTTTCACTCGGGCACCAGGGTGCCCTTCACCCAGGCCCCCGGCCCCCCGGAGGAGGAGGGGGCCGTGCCGCCGGACCAGAGGGTGAGCCTGGCCTGGGCAGCGGGGCACCCGAGCGCTCCCGGCCCCGCCCCCCGCCCAGCCTCACCCCCCCTCTTCCTTCTGTTTCCTAGTGAAGGCCAGGAGCCCCCCTCCCCCAATCCTGCAGACACCCCAGATGTGAGACGCTGCTGCCTGTTACTGCCGCCCCCCACGCGGAGCCCTTCACCCCAGTGCTCCCCGACCTCCGGAGACGCCAATCTTGTCTTCCCCTCCCCCCCCAGCGGCCCGGGGACGCGCACACCCCGCCCCCGCCCCCCTCCCCGGGACATGGGAAGGGTCAGAGAGGAACCTTCCCGGGTCAGGGACCAACCGGATAAGAAATTAATAAAGACGCCGAACGTCAGAACGAAGGGCTGAACCTTCAGAGTGGGGGCGCCCGTCCTGGGGGAGGAGGGGTCTGAGGGCCCTGAGCCCGGCCCAGCGCCGCCCTGGAAGTCACCGGATCCTCCTTCCCTCCATCCCTCCCTCCTTCCCTCCTTTCTCCCTCTCCCTTCTCTCTTCCCTCCCTCTTTTCTCTCTCCCCTTCCTCCCTTCTCCTCTTCCCTTCCTTCCTCCTTTCTTTTCTTCTCTCCCTTCTCTCTTTCCTCTCTCTTCTCTTTCTTCTCTCTCTCTCTTCTCTATTCCTCCCTTTTCTTTTTCCTTCCTTCCCCCTTTCTTTTCTTCCTCCTTTCTCCCTCACATTCTTTCCTCCTTTACTTCCTCCCTCCTCACCTTTCTTTCCTCCCTCCCTCCTTTCCTTCCCGTCTTTCTTTCCTCCCTTCCATCCTTTTCTTCCTCACTTCTTCCTTCCTTTGAAAATTTTCTTCCTTTCTTTCCTCCTTCCTGCCACCTTTCTTCCTTCCCTCCCCTCCCCTTTCCTTCCTCCCTCCTTTTCTTCCTCACTTCCTTCTTCCTTCCTCTCCCTCCCCTCTTCATTCCACCCTCTTCTTCCTTTTCTTTTTCCTTTCCCCCTTTCCTTCCTGTCTGTCTTCTGTCCTCTCATCCTTTCCTTCCTCCCTTTTCCTCCTCCTTTCTTTCTCCCTCTTTTCCTTTTTCTTTCCTTCCCTCCCTCCTTCCTTCCCTCCCTTTTTTCTTCCTCTTCCTTTCCTTCCTTCCTTCCTCCCATCCTTTCCCCCTCCTCTTTCCCTCCTTCTTCCCTTTTTCCTCCCTCCCTCCCTCCATCCATTCTTTCATCCATCCGTTCACATAAGCAAACACTGACAACAGGAACAAGCATCGTTCAAGTCTCATGTTTGATAATAAATTAGAGAAGGGATGGGTGTCCCCAGGAAGGAGGGTCCAGAGTCGGGTTCTTCAGGTTTTCAACCAAGCCGGGGTGGGGTACGAGGGCTGTTGGCCGCCTTTAGGAAGGATTACTGTGGCACTGGAGAGGAGAGGAAGGGAAATGGCGTGAGCATGGCGTCTCCATTTTCCAGATGTTGAAACCGAGTCCCAGAACGAGAGGAATGGCCAGGTCCCTCAGTCCCAGATTTACCATCCCTCATCTGAGGTGGGAAGCCACGGATTGGTGGCAGAGGACCTGGATTGTGGTCCTCCTCTCTGGGTCTGTTTCCTCATTTATAAATGGGGTAGCTCCCTCCCAGATGCCACCGGTGTGGCCCCCCGTCCCGGGCGGGATGGTTACGGCTGCCCGCCTTGGCTCGGTGGGTTCCCGGCTAGGCCCCCTCCCCGCGTCTGTCTGTCCCGGGACTGGCCCGAAGGTGCTCTGTCCGAGGTCAAGCAGAGACCTTTGAGGCCATTTAGTCCAATGCAGAGAGAGGAGATCCGGCTTACAGCCAGGCGCCCCAAGTCTGCGGAGAGCGCTTGTGGCACAGAAGCCCCCAGAGCTCCCCGCGCCGGGCCGAGGTCCTCGCAGCCCTGTGGGCACGTGTGGTGGCCACCGTGTGGCCTGCAGCTCTGCCTCCAAGCAGTCTGCAGCCATCTCATTAGATGCACGAGTCATGGATGCTACTCATCTCCCTTTTACAGATGAGGAAACTGAGGCGGGCCGTAGTTAAGTGCCATGCCCGGGCTCACTTAAGTGCTGCAGGCCCCATGGTGCCCCCCAGCTGCCTTTCAAAGAGGAGGGAAGGCCTCCAAGGTGTCATCCGGCTCGGCAGCCCCCCTTAGGAGGACAGGACAGGTCTAGAGGGGCTAAAGGTGCTGCTGGTGTCAGGGCCGGGATTAGAGCACAGACCCCCCGCCTCCGGGCCCTCTGGCCGCCCCCAGGCCCCGTCCCTGCCTCACCTCGGACCTCCAGCTTGCACTCGGCCAGAGCCTCACCCAGCTCATTGACCGCCCGGCAGGAGTAGGTGCCCCCGTCGAAGGGGCTTGGCCGCCGGATGCTGAGGGTCAGGATGCCCTGCTGGTTGGTCATGATGAACTTGGGGTCTTCATGAATCTCCATTTTGTTCTTCATCCAGACCACCTTCGGCTGCAGCGAGAGAGAGCGCGGCCACGGACCGCTGGAGCGGGAGCTGGCCGTGGCCTGGAAGCTCGTGCCCCCCCTAGCAAATGGGGGAAACTGAGGCCCCGAGCAGGGGTGGGGGACTGGGCCCTGGCAGTAAGTAGCTCAGCAAGCCTGGGGTCCTGGCTTCTGGACTCCTTGGGTGGAACCCTCCCCTCCCCCGCTCCAGCTCCTCCCCGGTCCCGGGGCCTCGGCCCACCTTTGGGTACCCCCGCACAGCACAGTAGAGGGCAGCCGTGTACCCCGCCACCACCACCCGGTCCAGCAGCGGGGTCAAGAACTTGGGGGCCGAGCGGAAGTCGTGCTCCTGAAACTCCAGAGGCTTCATGGTGATCCCTAGGGAGGATGGGACAGTGGGTCAGCCCCTGGCCCTTCCTGCCCCCCTCCCCCACGCCCGGCCGGGCTGGGCTAAGAGACAGTTGGAAGGGGGCTACTCCCCCCCAGCCCCCAAGCCCCCCAAGCCCCCCAGCTGTAAAGGCCGAATAAAGGCTCCATCTGTTCCCAGGCCCCCCTGGTACACGGGAGGGACAAGTTGCACTAGACCAGAAAGCTGGGGGGGGGGAAGAGACCCCCTGGGGAAGCTCACCACCCACAGGGCCACGGGTCCCTAAGGAGCCCCCTCTCTGAGCCCTATGGGTGACGGCACCTCCAACCAGGAGCTCCCCCTGAGGGGGGAAGTGGGGTGAGCCCTCGGGGACCCTCGCGCCCCCCCACCCCTCGGAGCCCCACGGGGACCCTCACGCCCCCCCCACCCCTCGGAGCCCCGCGGGCTGGCCCAGGGCGCGGCACCTGTTTTGAGGATCTTGGCCGTGTTCTTGGACATCCCCGGGGAGTCACTGAGCCCGCAGATGTTCTCGCTGTACACGCGGAAGTAGTATTCGTTCCCGATGATGAGGTCGGAGACGGTGCACTTGGTGGGCCGGCTGTGCTCGTAAACCGTGAACCACTCCTGGGGGGAGGCGGGAGGATTGGGGAGGGGGCTGGGGAGTGGCCGGGAGAGGGAGGGGCCAGGAGACGGGAGGGGCTGGGGCGTGGCCAGGAGGGGGGGATGGGGCGTGGCCAGGAGAAGGAAGGCTCCCACCTCCCACCTCAGGTCCAGCCTCCGGCCCCGGCCCTCCCTCCCTCACCATGGTCTTCTTGTCGGCCTTCTGGATGAAGTAGCCGGTGACCTCGCTGTTGCCGTTGTCCTTGGGCGGCTGCCACTCCACCAGGGCGTTAGTGCCCCACACCTCCTTCACCATCACGTTCTCTGCCGGCCCGGCCTTATCTGGAGAGGGCCAGGGGCTCAGTCGCGGCTCCCCCCTCCTCAGGAAGCCTCTGCTCCCCCCCCAGCTCTGGTGGCCTTCCTCTCATTCTCACCTCCCGCCCTCCACACTGAGCTAGCTCATTCCTCCCCCCATTATGAGCCCTCCTCCCTCCGGCCTCCTCCCCAGCTCGGCTCCTCCCTCCCCGGCCCCTCCTCGTGTCTCGCACCCACAACTCGGATCCGGATAATGGCCGTGTCTTTCATGTTCTCTATCTGCACACTAAGTTCGTACTCCCCAGAGTCTGTACGAGCCGCCTGGCGCACGAAGAACACGGTATCGAGGTCGCTGGTCCGGATGTTGACACGGGACGTGTCCAGGGGCCCCCCATCCTTTGTCCAGGTGACCTGGGGTCGTGGCTTCCCCTGGGGACGAAGGGAGAGGTGAGGGGACGCGCTGGCTTCTGCTGCCCTCCCCTCCCCCCAGCCCCAGAGCCTCCTACCTGGAAAGGAATGACCAGGTTGATCGATTCGCCCACCCTGCGAATGTATGTTTGCCGGAGGTGCCTCGGGAGCCGGATCTTGGGCTGTTCTGGAGGCGAGAGAAGAGGGGGGGAAGGGGGTCAGAGTTCAGAGTCCAAAGAAGGGGGGCTCCCTCACGGAAGGTGGGGACTCTAGGCTGAGGCCAGTGGAGGCTCAGGAGGCTGGCATTGGCTCATGGTGGTCATTATCAGTGGGAGATCAAACTGGCTTCTCAGTCGTGTCTGCTGAGAAGCAACCACAAAAAGTCAGCGCTCGTCCGGGGGCTACTATGAGAAGTCAGGTCATCCAGAGGCAACCGCCGTCATCCTGGAATGACCAGGGGATAGTGGTCTTAGACCAAAGTAGGCAAGACCAGACTTAGTGAGGATGAGGGTCCCCTCTTCAGGGAGACCAGTCGAGGAATTCTGAGGGGCTGTGTGGACCCTCTGGATCCTACCTCTGGCCCCTCTGGATTTCATTCCTCAGGCTCCCAGGTTCCCACCTCTGGATCTCTGGATCCCACCTCTGGATCCCACCTCTTGGATGACCTCTCTTGATCCCCCTTGTGGATCCCCCCTCTGGATGACCCCTCTGAAATCCACCCTTCTGGAGTCCATCTCTTGGATGACTCCTCAGGATTCTCCCTTCTGGAGCCCACCTCTTAGATGATGACTCTGGATCCCACCTTGAGATGACCTCTCTGGATCCCCCCTTCTGGATCCCCCTTCTGGATGACCCCTCTGGATGACCCCTCTGGATCCCACCTCTTGAATGACTCCTCTGGGTCCCACATTTGGATGACTCCTCTGGAACCCACCTCTTGGATGACTCCCCTGGATCCCACCTCTGGATGACCCCTCTGGAACCCACCTCTTGGATGACTCCTCTGGATCCCTCCCTTTGGATCCCCCCCTCTGGATCACCTCTTGGATGACTCCTCTGAATCCCCCCTTCTGGATCTCCCTTCTGGATGCCCCCTCTGGATGATGCTTCTGGATCCCACCCTTCTGGATCCCACCTCTGGATGACCCCTCTGGATCCCACCTCTGGATGACCCCTCTGAATCCCACCCTTCTGGAGCCCACCTCTTGGATGACTCCTCAGGATCCTCCCTTCTGGATCCCCCTTCTGGATGACCCCTCTGAATCCCACCCTTCTGGAGCCCACCTCTTGGATGACTCCTCAGGATCCTCCCTTCTGGATCCCCCTTCTGGATGCCCCCTCTGGATGATGCTTCTGGATCCCACCCTTCTGGATCCCACCTCTGGATGACCCCTCTGAATCCCACCCTTCTGGAGCCCACCTCTTGGATGACTCCTCTGGATCCCCCCTTCTGGATGCCCCCTCTGGATGCCCCCTCTGGATCCCACCCTTCTGGATCCCATTTCTTGGATGACTCCTCTGGATCCCCCCTCTGGATCTCACCTCTTGGATGACTCCTCTGAATCCCCCCTTCTGGATCTCCCTTCTGGATTCCCCCTCTGGATGATGCTTCTGGATCCCACCCTTCTGGATCCCACCTTGAGATGACCTCTCTGGATCCCACCTCTGAATGACCCCTCTGGATCCCCTACTTGACCCCGGGCCTCGGCGTGGCTGCTCTCTGTCAAGGAGAAGAGGTCAGGGCTCACTCACGCACAATCTCCCGGATGGTGACGGGCTGGACAAGGGTGGCCGGCTCGCTGCGGCCGGCGATGTTGACCCCGACCACGCGGAAGAGGATCCTGGCCCCCGTGGGCAAGCCCTTGACCGTGAAGCCGCAGCGCTCCACGGGCTCCGTGTTGGCGGCCACCCAGTCTTCGGCTGCGGGGGGAGAGAGGCGGGTTTCAGACCCCGGCCAGACCCCCGGGGGGCGGCAGCTGAGCCCGGGGCGGGGTCACTCACAGCCCTCCAAGCAGTACTCCACGATGTAGCCGTCGATGCCGCCGGCCCCGATCCTGTCCGGGGGGCGCCACTTGAGGGTGGTCGTGGTGTCGGTGACGTCCTCCACCGTCAGGTGCAGCGGCTCGCTGGTGGGGGCTGCGGGGAGCGGAGAAGGGGGTCACCGGGGAGGGGCTTCCCGAGTGCAAAAGGGGAGACTGAGGTCGGGCCGGCCCCTTACCGATGGGCATGAAAGGCTTGCTGTTCACGCTGGGCTGGGAGACGCCGATGGCGTTGACGGCGAAGACGCGCATCTCATAGAGCACGCCCTCGATCATCTTGGTCGACTCGTACGTCGTCTCCGTGAAGACCTCAAAGTTGAGCTTCATCCAGCGCTGCGAGCCCTTCTTCTTCCTCTCAATGAGGTAGCCTGTGGCCAAAGTTGCAGAGCAGAGACACGGGGCTGGGTGGGGGGTGCGGAGTGGGGGCCACAGAGGAAGAGGGGGCCCAAGGACTGGGTGGGGCATTGCCTCCCCCAGGAGTGGGGGCCACAGGGGAGCAGAAGTCGGGCCCTGAGGGCCGGGCAGGGGAGCCGCCCCCCAGAAGTGGGGGCCACAGAGGAAGAGGGGGCCCAAGGACTGGGCAAGGGATCGCCTCCCCCAGAAGTGGGGGCCACAGAAGGAGCAGAAGTCAGCCCAGGGGTCGCCAGGACATTGGACGGGACCAGGGAGCTGGGTCAGGGTTTGCGCTTGAGCCCCAAGGAGGGAGTCCCGGCTAACTCACCGGTCACAGCTTGGCCGCCATCATACTTGGGGGGCTCCCAGACCAAGATGGCCCAGTCCTCCCCCACTGACGTGATCCGCACAGCCTCGGGAGGGTCCGGCACGTCTGGGGGAGGGGAGGAGGAGGGTCAGTCCTAGGGAGCCCAAAGTCCCCCTCGCCAGCCCCGCCCCGGGCCACTCACCCACGACCTTGATGAAGATGGAGGCCGTGTCCTCGCCCACGGGGTTGGTGACCTTGATGGTGTAGCGGGCTTCGTCGGCCCGCTCGGCCCCCTCGATCACAAAGCTGCTGTTGTCCGGCCTCTGCTCCAGGTGCACGCGGCCCTCGGTGTCGGAGAACACCTGGGGGAGGGGACGGGGAGCCTGCAGGGGACCGCGGGGGCCAGGGAGCCTCGCTCTGAGCGCAGCCGCCCCCACTGTCCTCGGTCCCACTGGGCTCCCCCGCAGGGGACCTGCCTGCATTCGTCCGCCCTGGTCTTTCCCAGGATCTGCCCCCCCTCCCCTCCTTTTTTTAAATAAAGAAGCCCAAGGTGAGCAAAGTTCTTGGCACCCCCTTCCAGAGCAAGTGAGGCAGAGCAGGGAGGGAGCGGCCCCCACCTGGTCCCCCTTCAGCCAGGTGACCGTGGGAGGGGGCTCCCCAGTGATGGCCACGTCCAGCCGCAGCTTGTTGCCGGCCACCACCACGATGATGTTTTCCGACATCTTCCCCGAGCAGTCCAAGTGGATCTTGGGGGGCTCTGGGGGAGGGAGACAGTTAGGTTCCCCACACCCAGGAAGCCCAAGGCAGCCTCCCTGAGGCTGGGGGAGGGGGCCCTAGCCCCCTCAGGAGCCGCTGTCACTGCTCCCCCTGGAGGCAGAGCAGACTCCCAGCCCCCCCCCCCATCATGGGAACCCCAGGCCTCTGACCGGTGGGCTCCTCCCTTCTGGGGCCCACCTCCCCCCCATCAGCACGACTAACCTTGTTTGGGCACGTAATCGATCTTGATCTCTGGGAGAGAGAGGAGAGGAAGCTATTAGAAACGGGGCTTTCTTTGGGGGCCTCCCAGTGTGGAGAAGGAGGGCAGAAGCCGGACAGGGAGAAGATGGGGAACCGGGGCCTCCTGGAGCTCTGGGACACCCAGACATCAGCCCGGGGCTTCCGCCCGGCTTCTCAGAAAGCCATGAAGGGCCAGGGCAGGCGCCCGGTCTCCAGAAAAGTGAGACTCGGCCGATCGTTTGTCACCCCCCCCCCATGAAGCTATCAAGTGGGCAGGGTGGGGACCCCCCAGCTGCCAGTCACCCTCCCCCTTCTGGGAGCCCCATTAAATAAGTAATTATAGACACAATCACGGAGGAAATCGCCTGCATTGAAAAGTTAGCAAAACACATTGGGGAACGTGCCCAGGCCCCCGGGGAGCCGCTGGGGGTTCTATCTTGCCCCTTTCCAATTTAAAGCCTCGGCCAATACGTTCCCGGCGTCCCCAGCACTCGGCAAAGTGCCAGCACACAGTAGGTGTTCACTCAGCGCTTGCTGACTTGCCTGCTTGGGGTGCTCCATCCCTGGCCAGGAGCCTGTCATCCCAGAGTCCTCGTCCCACCTCCCAGTGCCAATTCCCAAATCCCATCACTCTCCCTCGGGGGCCACAGTGAGGAAAGCCCAGAGCGCACCCCCGCAGGGCTCAGTGCCTCGTCCCAGCAGTCTGGGGGCCCCCCATCCTCAGGAGTCTCCGGCAGCCGGGTGCACGGGAGGGCTGCCACCATGACTCGCACCCGTGCCCGGTGCCGCAGGCTTCTGGGGGGAGGGCGCTGTCCATGGCTCCTGCTGCTCCCCTCTGCTCCAACTTTTGGCAGGACAGTCCCCCCCAACCCTATGTAAAAGTTTTCCCGGCGCTGTGGGCAGCCCTTTCTCACTCCTTTCTAACGAGCATTTATTAAGTCCCTGCTGTACACCAGGCAACAGACTCTAAATCGGGGAATTCCATCCCAGTCCATCCCCCTTCCACTTGACAGAACAAGAAACTGAGGCTCGGCAACAGGGCCGGACAAGGACTGAGGGAAGGGGGCGGGGTGGGAGGGGTCAGTCTCACCCAGGAAGTTGAGCTTGGCCGACAAGGTCAGGGCAAAGCCATCGGGCACAAACGTGTAATCCCCCTCGTCCTCGGGCCGCACGTCATCGATGACCAGCTTGTGGATCCTGGAGGGGGGACGGGGGACCGTGGATCCCAGGAATCGGGCTGGAAGTGTCCCGTCCCATGTGACAGGTAAAGGAACTGAGGCTGGGGAGGGGGAGGGGGAGGCCCCCGGGGAGAGGCTGGGGAGGGGGAGGGGCGGACCCAGCGGAGAGGCGGGGGAGGGCTTCCTCCGCGGCCCCCCCTCCCCCTCCACGCTGAGCCTGGGGTCAGACGGACCGCAGGACAGACCACGCTGCTGACCACAGGTTCCGGCTCCCTTACATGGGGGAGGGGGGGAGGGAGGGAGGGAATTATTCCACGGGTTTAGGCAAATGAAGAGATTTGCAAGTAACCCGGCCCTGGGACAGCGGGGAGGGGGGTGGAGGGCGAGGGATCTGCCCGGAGTGGGCGGGGAGCCAGGTGAGTACAAGGCTGGGCCCCGCCCCGCCCCGCAGGCCACAATCTCTACATTTCTGTTTCTGCCCCTGCTGCCCCTCGGGAAGCCCCCGCTCCCCCCCCTGCCCGGCCGCGCCTCGGAAGTCCCAGAGGAGAGCGCGGAGTCCCGGTGTGCCAGGCACCCGCCCCCGGCCCCGCCCCTCACCGGCCCGTGTGGCTGATGGTGATCCTCTTGCTGGGCCGCACTTCCACGCCATTCTTGTACCACTTGCCTGTCACCTTCTCGTCAGAAACCTCACACTTGAACACGGCCTGGTCCGAAGCCTTCACCGTCAGGTCCGCGATGTCCTGGAGCACCTCCAGCTGCTTCTCTGCAGGGAGGGAGGGCGTCGGGCTCGAGCTCCTGGAGCCCCAGAGGGCCCCGGCTCCATCGGCACTGCCATCGCATACCTTGGGTGCTTAATAAATGCTTCCTGAACCGAGCGGAAGGCTGCTACTAAAGGACGCACTTCTTGGGAGCAGAGATCGGATAAGGGAAAGTCTGACTCCCTCACAAGCGAGCCCAGGGCCATGTACACAGCAGGCGCTTCATAAATGTGCATGGCCTAAAACAATCCTACCCGCCTATGAGTAGTGAGCACATAGTCCGTATGCAGTGGGTGCTTCATAAATGGTCAAGGCTAACTTGGCTGACTAGAGAGGTCTTCTGAACCCCAGCCCCCTGGAACCCTTTTGAGGACCCCTTGACGGTGGCCCCTCACTCTCTGGCCACCCAGTGTCCCGGCCCAGCCCTGGCGGAGGCCCCCTTACCCTCCACGATAAGCTCCGCCTCACACTGGCCACCATTGGTCATGACCTTGTAGCGGCCCCTGTCCTCTTGGGTGACCTCGGTGAAGATCAGCAGGTGCTTCTTGCCGTCTTTCTTGAAGCGGTAGCGGGCCTTGTAGGAGTCCTCCCGGGTCATCTCCACGTCGTCCTTCATCCTGGGAGGGGACGGGGGCTCAGACCCAGGGCACGGGCCGGGGCTCCCGGGGAGGCTGTCGGGCCCCGCAGGAAGGAGGGGGTAAAGTGGGGGGATCCCATGGGGGCAGGGCAGGGGCTGAGCAGTCAGGGGCCGGGGCCAGGGAGGGGGGGACACTTGCCACATGAGCTGGGCTCCCTCCTCCGACACTTCCACCATCATCTCCACGCGGTCGCCCACAAACACCTGCTGGTCCTCCAGGGGGGTGATAATGAGGACGGGGGGCTCTGGAGGGACAGTCAGTGGGGGGAGGTGGGGGGCGGCTCCCGGAGCCCCTCAGCCCCCCCCCCTCAGCCTGCCGCAGGCCCCCACCTTTGACGAAGAGCTCCGTGAAGCACTTCTCATCCTTGACGGCCACTTCGTACGCGGCGTCGTCGGCCAGCGTGCACTTGTTGATGGTGAGGATCCTCTTCTTGCCCACGTTCTCAAACACGTACCTAGTCCCGCCATCAGGAGGCTGAGGGCCGGCCCTGTGTGCCGAGCCCCGCCCCTAGGCCAGGCTCCGCCTCCAGAGCCCAACGTCCCGGCCCCGCCTCCAGAGTACAAAGTCCCGCCCCTGGACCCAAGCCCCGCCTCCGAAGCGCAAAGGCCATCCCATGGGACAAGAGCCCCACCCCCTGGGGACCCCTCCCCACTTCCCAGGTGAGAGGTCCTGCTAGGTCCTCTGCTATCAGCCCTCTGTCAACTCTGCCCTTCCCCAGGGTCGGGGCCCTCCCAGCGGGGACCCCTCCGTGCCCCCTATACCCACTTGCTGCTGGGCTTGATCTCCTGGCCATTCTTGTACCACTTGAGGGGCAGATCGGGGTCACTGATCTCCACCACCAGCTTGATCTTGTTCCCCTTGTCCACCTGGTAAGCCGGGTCCAGCTTCTTTGTGAACGCTGTTGGGCCAAGGAGGGGCTCAGGGGGAGAAGGTCAGGGACCAGCCTGCCCCGCGTGTGCTTCCCAGTAGCTTCCCTTCCAGCTGTTTCCCCCTCCTAGCTCTCCCCCTCCCAGCCGCTCTTCCCCCTCCCAGCCGCTCTTCCCCCTCCCAGCTCTCCCCCTCCCAGCTCTCCCCCTCCCAGCCGCTCTTCCCCCTCCCAGCTCTCCCCCTCCCAGCCGCTCTTCCCCCTCCCAGCTCTCCCCCTCCCAGCCGCTCTTCCCCCTCCCAGCTCTCCCCCTCCCAGCCGCTCTTCCCCCTCCCAGCTCTCCCCCTCCCAGCTCTCCCCCTCCCAGCCGCTCTTCCCCCTCCCAGCTCTCCCCCTCCCAGCCGCTCTTCCCCCTCCCAGCTCTCCCCCTGCAGCTGCTTCCCCCCTCCCGGCCACCCCCTGCTCTGACCTGCGCTCTTCTTCACCTCCACCTTGGCCTTCTTGAGGCGCTTGAGCATCCCCCGCAGGTCGGTGATGCCGTACTGGAAGGCGATCCTCTCGTACTCGCTCTTCTTGGCCCCCTTGAGCAGCTCCCAGATCTCGGGGGGCAGGCCCAGGTCATCGTCATCCTTCTTCTTCTTCTTCTTCTCTTCCACCACCTCCCTGGAGCCGGGAGGCTCAGAGGCTCAGAGGCAGCTTGTGGGGGGGGGGGAGTGGGGAGGAGGGAGACAGGGGGGAGGGAGGCAGGGGGAGGGGAGGGGAGGACCAGGCCAAGGGCTGGCAGATGAGCTTCCTAGGACTGGGGGGGGGGAGGGTCACTGCCACCCCAGCTCCGGGCAGGCAGACTGGGGCCCCCAGAACAGGGGGGGGGCACTGGGGGGCTCACCTCTTCTTTAAAAGCCCGCTGAAGTCCAGCTCCCCGGCATCTTCAGGCTTGCCCTCGCCTCTGCCAAGGGAGCAGACGGTTAGAGGCTTTGTCCTTAGAAAACGGACTCCTTTTATCCTCAGTAGTCCCCGGAGGGAGGGAGGGAGGGAGACAATGGCTTGGATTATACCCATTTTACAGAGGAGGACAGGGGATTAAGGGACTTGTCGGGGCCTCCTCGATGCCGGGCCTGATGGGAATCGCAGGCCTGGAGCCTGCAGGTCCCTGGCCTCAGTATCCCAGCAGGCCCCGGCTCTGGGATCCCCTCCCCCTGACAGGCCCTTGCCCCCCGGGGCAGAGCGAGTGGAGGCGCAGGAGGGACTGGAGGGAGGAGGGCTGGGGGGGGGGGGGGGCGTCACTCACGAGCGCTTGAAGCTTTCCAGGATGTTGCCTCCGCCTTCTTGGCTGGGGACTGGGGAGGGGAGGGGAGGGCAGTGAGTGGGGGCCTCCTTTGCCCCTTTCCGAGATCCTTGCAACCCCTCCCCCCCTCCCCCACCCCAGTGGCCCAGGACACGGCACCTTCCACATCGATGTTGAAGCTGCAGCTGTCACAGGCGTCCTTGGCCTTGACCTCGCACCGGTAGTCCCCTCGGTCCCCCACCATCACCTTCGCAATCTTCAGCTCGATTGTGTACACCTGGGGGGGGGCGGAGCTCAGCATCCCCCCCACGTGGGGCCCCCTCCTCTCCCAGCCCCCCAGGCTGCCCCTGGGGAAATTCCAGCCCCACGGGGCCCCTGCCCCCGGGAGGTTCCATCCCCTGGGGGATGCGGGGGGGGGGCAGGGGGCCTGGCAGCTTCTCTGCCAGAGAGTGACCTCCAGCACTGACATGTGAGGTGACTGGCCCAGGGTCACTCGGACTAACGTGTCTCCGAGGTAGACTCTGCCCCAGGGCTTCTTGGGAGGCTGCCACAAAGTCCCAAGTGACAGGTGCAGAGGGGAAAGGTTACTGCCCCCCCCAGTGCCCGGGGCAGAGCCAAGACGGCCAGGAGGCAGTGAAGGGGCAGCTGAGCCAGGGCTTGGAGGTGAGCCCGCCCAGCCCAACTCCCCCCTCCCGGCAAAGTTGCCGCCTCATCGGCGGCCCCAGGCTCGCCCAGGGACACCTGGGAAGCCCTTTTTATTTTATTTTTACACTGAGGAGGGGGAAGCAGCCCAGGGAGAGAAAGCGATTTATTTCCTCTGGAGCCCAGGGCTGGGGGGTTGCCAGTTTGCCAACCCTGTGCCATGGGGAAAGGCAGCTCAGACACGCGGCCAAGGCCACACGGCGAGCAGGGCGCAGCCAGGGCTGGGAGCTGGCCTTGGACGGGCCTCCTACCCCCCATCTCCATGACTTCTGCTGCCCCCCCCCCCCACTGCTGCTGCCCCTCCCCCTGTGCTGCCCCTCCCCCCTGCTCTCCATCTTTCCTACGGCCCAGCACCCCCAGCCCTCCCCCCCAGCCTTACATTGCTCTGGGCATCGTGGGTCTCCTTGAAGCTGAATCGGGCCCCGCTCTTGCTGCCCAGTTCCAGCCACTTCCCTTTGAACCATTTGATGACCGGCTTTCCCGGGAGCTCCTTCCCATTCACCTTGGCGGTGATCACCACGTCCTTCCCTGGGCCCCGCGGGAAAGGGGGGTAAGCAGACCATCGGGGTCCAAGGTCTTCACCCCCTGAGCGGCGCATCCGGGCGCTGCCTCCCGGACCCCCTCAGAGACCCCATCTCTAAAACTGCAGCTCCCCTGCAGCCTCCCCCAGGGACCTCGTGGCCCCTTGGCCGGCCCGGCCCCTGGATGTCCAGGCCCTCAGTTTCCCTCTGGGATCCAAGCCCGGGGCCTCCCCAGGGAGCTCAGCCTCCTCACCTGCCTCCACAGACACAGTCTCTGGTTTCTTCAGGAAGATCCCCGTGGGCTCCTCGGCCGTGGGTGACTGGTCCTCGGGGGGAGCCTCTGCCAGAAGGTCAGGAGGGTTCGGGTTATAAATGGGCCTCTCAGTCTGAGTCAGGCTGGCCCCGGAGCAGGGGGTGGGGGAGCAAGGTTACTTGGAGGCAGTTCCTGAGACCTGGCGGGGGGGGCTCAGGACCACACCTCCCTCCCTGGCCTTGCCCAGCGGGTCTGTGAGGCTGTCGGTAAACCCCGAGCAACTCCTGTGTCAGCCAAGGGCCGGGGAGGCAAAAACAGGTCCCCAAAGAGCTGACTGGTAGGTTGGAGGTGGGGAGGACAATATGCAAACAAATATAGCAAATATGTCCCCGACAGGTAGGAATGAATTAAGAGGGAAGGCGCTGGGGAAATTCCTGGACGTGGAATTTGAATCTGAATAAGACTGGGTCTCTCTAGACACTCTGTTTCCTCTTCAGTAGAGAAAGGGGGGGGGGGGAGTAGTGGGGAAGAGAGCGGACAAATCCTTGATCCACTCTTGCCCAAGTTCCCTCCTCTGCAGAATGAGAGTGGACCGCCCGACCTTCACCCAGCCTTATTTTCCCCTTTCCTAGAATAATGCTCCTGGCCTCCTCTGACCCCCAGTTTCCATCCACCAGCCAACAAGCACCAGGCCAGCCCCGGCTCAGAGAGTAATTGCACAATTAAGTAACAATGTTTCTGGATCGATATAAAGTAACCCAGGACAATTGCCTTCAACTGTGTAGAAATGGATACAAAATCGCTACAAAGTATAGGTTTAGTTGTATATAAATGATACAAAATCGCTACAACATGTAGGTTCAGCTGTGTGGAAATGATACAAAATCGGTACAAGGTGACTCAAAGGCTACAAAGACAAAAACTGCCCTGTCCAGCCTCCAGGCGGCTTTTGTCTACCAGGGAGTGGGGACTACAGCTCAAATGCAAGACCAGCATCAGATGGGCGTGGCAGCCATGACACATACTGAAGACCCTCTGGTGATGGGGAGCTCACTACCTTCCCTGGTTATTTCTAATAGTAAGGAAGCCATTCCTGATTTTGAACTTGAATTGGCCTCTTGGAGCCTCCTGCCTTAATCCTTGGATCATGGAGTAGTTTGCTAATAATCAGGGCAGAAGTTATTACACAATTAAGTATCAGATCACCGTGGTAGACAGCTAGAGATGGAGGAATGGAGAAGGAAGGGGAGTAGAAGAGGAGGATCAGAGGAGGGGGATGAGGAGAGACTAGAAAACTTCATGTCCTTGCTCCACACTCACCCAAGTCTGTTGGGTCTCCACAGAATTAGGTGCAAGGAAAGGGGAGGAAGGGAGGACAGAACTCAGATATCTGGAGGCTGGGGACAAGCTGCATCAAAGAATCAGAGCCCTTCAAAGGCCATGAACCCCCTAATTTTACAGATGGGGAAATCGAGACCCAGAGAGGCATTCAGAGTCCCATCGGTGCCAAGCATCTGCAGGAAGCTCAGAACCCAAGTCTTCCTGATCACAGCGCGGTCCCCCTGCAGTTGAGAGGGAGTCTGGAGTCCCACTACCTCGAACAACTTGGTTCCCATAGGTGCGGGGGGAGGCTCGGGAATAGGACGAAACATGAGGAATGGGATCCCCCAAAATTTGGGGGTTCTGAGAAAGGAGGATCAGAAGACAGGGATTCCCTGATAAAGAGCTGAGAGGCTCGGGGACCAGAGGGGGAGCCAGCCCCCCCGCCCCCAGGCAGAGGGAGTCTGGGAAAAGGAGCATGAGGAACAGGGGCGGCAGCCTGAGGAGTCTAGGACAGAGAGGAGAGGCAATTTCAGGGAACCGTGGGGGCCCAGAAGGAACTGAGGTCTGAAGACATCTGGAGGGCAGGCCCAGCCCCCCCGGGGGGGGCCTCACCGCTGGGGGGTGCAGCTGGAGCCTCCTCGGCAGGGGCCTCCTTGGCAGGGGCAGGCTCTTTGGAGGCATCCTTAGCTTTGGCAGCGGGCTTCTTGGGAGCTGTAGGGAGGAGGGAGGGGGCATGGTCACAAGGTTTTAGGGAACCCGGGAGTCCTGGTCCCCTGTACCTCATGCCCTCAAGGACCCAGTGGTGCTGAGCGGAGCCCCTCCCTCCAGCTGTTCCCCGGCACCCAGGACTGCGCAGCTCAGGCGTTTTCGTGCCCCTCCCCCCAGACACCTGCTTCCCCTCGCTTCCTCTCCCATCCTCCGGAGACAGAGGGCAGGGCCAGCAGGATCCCCCTAAATAAAGCCTCTGCTCCTCCTCGCCTCCCCCAAGCCCAGGCCGACTGCTCTTGACCTTTTTCGGATGGGCTGGCCTGGGGTATAATTAGCTTGATCTGGGGTCAGGTAACTGGACACCCCTGTGCTGAGCTCAGCACCCAGCACCCAGCCCTCGGGACCCACCCAAGCACTCTCTGCCAGCACTGCTCGGACCCCTTCTCCTGCGCAGTGCAAGGGGGCTCCCTGTTCCTGATGGGGCCTTCCCCTCCTCCTCAGGGGCTCCCTCCCTATGCTAGCTCCAGGGCTCCTTTTCCCTTCATTTCTTATGCACGGAGCCCCCCCCCTCCCCAGTATCTGGCTTTTTCCTCTAGTTCTAGTCTACCACCCCCCATGCCCAAGGAGCCCTCCCCCATCCTAGCCCCAGGGGCCCTTTCCACTCCTCAGCCCCAACCCACACCATCCTAGCCTGGAGGTCCCCTTTCCATTCCTCAGTCCCCAACCTCCCCTAATCCCAGACTTCCTCTCTCTGCCCTTGGCCACCTCCCTCCCCCAGACCGCTGTGGTCCTCCTCACCCCCCCCCTTGACTGCTGACCCCGGGCTGGAGCAGACCCCTGCCTATGTCCCCTTCGGGAAGAGCGTGGGCGTCCCCACCTGGTTTGGGCACGGGCATCTTAGTCTGTGGCCGGCCGGGAACCCTCCTGAGACAGCGGGGCCCAGGCTGGGTGGCCGGGGAGGGTTTTAAGGAGGCTGGAGGCCTCCGGAGACGCCTGACTCAGCTCCCCCTCCCCACCCCCTCCGAATTCCCCAGGCGTTCTCTAAAGGGCGAGAAATAACAGCTGGGGGGGGGGGGGGGCTGGCTCCCGGCTCCTGGCGGAGGCCACAAGACTCTGGTTTCTGAGGCAAGGGGAGGGGAAAGGGAGGAGGGCTTTGTGGGTCCGGACACCTGGGGCTCCGTGGGAGGCCTCAGGAAGGGGACGCCTGGGTCCCTATTCTTGGGGAGCTGCGGGAGCAGGATATTTGCTGGGGGTAGGGCTGGGAGACCCGGACAACTGGGGCCTCTAGGAGGTGGAAGTTAGGGCATCGGGCCTGGTGTCGGGAGAGGAGAGGGCAGGGGGCCCAGCCCCGGCTTTCTGCAAGTCAGGGATCTTCAGAGAAATTGGACTCCGGGGACGAGCTCCGGCCGGCTCGGGGCAGGGGCAGGTCTCCCCGGCGGCCCAGGGGGCCTCTGTGGGGGGGAGCCCACTTTCTCCAGCGGGGCGCCAATGCAGGCTTTCCCCCCGGGCCCACCCGGCCCCTTTGTCCCAGGCCAGCTGCTGTGGCCGGGCCACCTGGCCTAGGCCCCCCCCCCCCACTTTCCTTGCACCCGGCTGCCCTGGAGAAAGTGGCAGGGAGAGCCACCAGCCCAGCGCGCCCGGGGCCCTTCCGGGGGGCAGGGGCAGAGGTGGGGGCGGCCCTCCCCAACACAAAACAAAGGGAAGCCAAAGAAAACCGAAGTCCCTTTTAACTTTCACTACAGCGGGCGGGGCCTCTGGCCAATCCAAGGTGGAGCGCTCCGTGACGTCATCGGTCTCTGGGCAGACTCTCTCCGGGTGGGGATGGAGGGGGGGGGCCAGCAAGGGTGGCAAGGGAAGCAAGGGGAGAACAGGAGAGGGATGGAGAGATGGAGAGGAGGGAGGAGAGGGGAAGGGAGGGATGGGAAAGAGGAGAGGGGGAGGGGTGGGAAAGGGAGGGAGAAGAGGGGAGGGAGAGAGGAGGGGGAGGGGAAGGGAAGAAGGGAAGGGGGAAGAGTGGGAAAGGGAGGGGGAAGAGAGGAGGGGGAGGGAAGAAAGGGGAAGGGGAGGGGTGGGAAAGGGAGAGGAAGGGAGGGGAAAGGAGACCGCAGCGGAGGGGGAGAGAGGAAGAGAGCAGGCAGGAGGAACAGACGGAGGAAAGAGAGCGAGGGCCAAGGCTGAGGCGGATCCTCCAGGAGCAGGAACAGGGAGACACAGGCTGGGAGCTCAGCAGCGGGAGGATTTCTGGGCCAGAGGCCCCCGGTGAGGGTGGGGGGGGCCCCCGGAGAAAGAGCTAGAAATGGCGCTGGGGACAAGGGGCTCGGGGTGCAGTGGGTGTGGCTCAAGCCCGGCCTCAGACCGGCCCTGGCCGTGAGACAAGTCCCTTCTCCCTGCTTGCCTCAGTTTCCTTGGCTTCAGATGAGAAGGCAGCGGCGCCCGCCCCGGTCCTTGCGGGTCACGAGCGCCCTGGTGCCCCTACGCCCCCCCTTGCCCAGGCTGTTCCCCAAAGCGACACCCCAGGCTCGAGAGTGTTCATCGTGTTTTATTTGCAAAGTTCCTCGAGTGCAGGGTGAGACGTGGCCCCGGGGCCCCGGCGGGCAGGGGCAGCTCCTGGCCGGGCCCCAGTCCTGGCTGCCCGAGACCCCCGCCCTTCTCTACCGGGACGAAGGGCAGAGCCTGTACCCAGGAGGAGGGGCCCGGGGCTCAGACCCGGGAGTGCTCCAGCACCCAGACGGAGGGTGCTCCTCGCCCTCAGGGGCAGCCCGCACCCCGCTGGGGGCATCCAATAACTTAGGGCCTCCTGAGGCACAGAGAGGGTCACCCGCAGGGAGACTTGGGAGTGGCAGGGGAAGTCCTCCTTTGCACATGGGGAAACTGAGGCTGCCAGGACACCCTTGGCTGAAAAGGGGCTGGAGGAGCCGGGACTCGAATCCGCGTCCGCCTGGAGCGTGTGTCCCCCCTTGCTCCCCCCACCCCTCCGGTCCAACACCTCGTCTCAGGCCCGGCAGACCCCACGACCGCGATGTCCCAGGGCCTGGGGCCTCAGTGCTGATGGGGAGGCGGAGAGGAGGGAGGAGGGCCCAGCCCGGGGCTGGGAGGCTCGGGGGTGAAGGTGCTTGGAGCAGGGGCCCTGGTGACCCCCCCGCAGTCCCAGAGCTCGTCGGGCTGAGTCGTCCTGCCCCCCCACCCTGGACTTGCCCATCGGGGGGCCAGGGCACACTGCCGCCGGCTCGCTCAGACGGGATGGGAAGGGGGCTGTTCCAGCCTCCCCTCCCCGTGCCAAGGAGTGGCCTGGGGTGCCAGGGATGCCCTTTCAGGGTTTGGAGGGGGATCCCTGGTACAGATCTCTGGGCACAGCAGGGGCTCCCCCGGAGCACGGGACCCTTGGGCCATGGCGGGGGCTCCCCCGGGCACAGATTTCTGGGCACAGCGGGGGCTCCCCCGGGTGTGGGACCCTCGGGTCACAGTTGGGGCTCCCCCCGGGCACAGATCTCTGGGCACAGCGGGGGCTCCCTTGGGTGCGGGACCCTCGGGTCACAGTGGGGTCTCCCCTGGAGCATGGGACCCTCGGGCCATGGCGGGGGCTCCCCCGGGCACAGATCTCTCGGCACAGCAGGGGCTCCCTTGGGTCACAGCGGGGGCTCCCCCGGGCACAGATCTCTCGGCACAGCAGGGGCTCCCTTGGGTCACAGCGGGGCGTGGGACCCTCGGGCCGCAGCGCAGGGCCCCTCACGCCCGCCGGGGGGTCAGCAGGGTGCTGTCGAACTGGTAGGTGAGCTTCCTCTTGACCTTGCGGATCTCCCCCGTCTTGGCGTAGTTGCGCAGGGCCCGCGCCAGCTTCTGGTAGGTCATCCGCTTGCGGTTGCCCTTCTGCTGGCCCCAGAGCCTGGCCAGCGCCTCCTTGTGCTTGGAGGAGAACTGGAAGACGCCGGCGCCCGGCTCTACCCACCACACGCACTCGCGCATGTCCCCCCGCATCAGCAGCCCCAGCAGGAACTGGTAGAGGCGCAGCTTCTTCCGGGCACCTGCGGGGGGAGGGCAGGGGGGCCTGGAGAACGCGGGGCGCCGTGGCCCGGACTCGGGGGGCCCCGGGGACCGCTTATTCCCACTCCATAGACGCCAAAGTCGGGTGACCCGCTAAAGGGAAAGGCTGCGGGGCCCGGCGCCGAGGGGGCCTTCCCACTTGCTTCCCACTCTCCCCCGGCCCGCAGCTTTCTGGCCAGGAGGAGCCCCAGGCACGCGGCCTGGTCGCGCAGAGCCCGGGACGGGGCCGGGGAGGGGGCGCTGCGGGGGCTTCCCGGGGGCACGAGGCGGCCTGGGGCCAGGCAGCGGCCCGGGGACAACAGCAGGCCGTGGGCTCCGTTCCCCGGGGAAGGATCGGGGCCGAGGGACAGACGCCAACTGAGGCTGGCGGAGGGAAGGATTTCCTGAGTGACCAGGCTGAGAAGTAGGAGGGGGGCTCGTGCCCGGGGCCCTCCCACTCAGAGGGGGGCTGGCCCGCCCCCCTCCTCCTCCTCCCCATCTCCTCCCCCCCCCCACATACAGCACCCCCCACCTGCATTGGCTCCCCCCCCCCCGCTCCCCTCCCCCCCACGTACAGCACCCCTTACCTGCATCGGCTCCCCTCCCTTCCCCTGCAGCCGCCAGGCCCTCTTCCGCCTCGCTGTCGGACACCTCCAGGGCCGGGCTGTCCATGGGGAACTCCTCATCCTCAGACAAGCCGGGGCTGGGGAAGGGGGCGAACGGGGCCTGCGACTGGGAGCGAAGAGGGGGGAGGACAGAGCGGGTGGGCCCCGGCTCCCCTCCCCCTCCTCCCCAAGCCCCAGAAGCTCCCCTCCCCTCCCTCTCCCAGAGCCTCACAAGTCCCTCCAGCCGCCCGCCCCGGCCCCATTTGCTGGCACCCGAGCAGGGTCTGGGGGGGGGGGGGCTCGGCCCGGGCCCTGCTCTTCGGCCGCCCGAGCCGCCTCCCCAGCTCCCTGCCCCTCACCTGCCCCCTGAAGTCCTCCTCGGGGTAGGCGCCGAGCCCCGCGCCCGGGGCCGGCTCCAGCTGCCCCCCGGGGGCGTAGCCCACAGGCAGGTAGGAGAGTTGGACGCCCTGCAGTTGGCCCAGGGAGGCCGCCGAGGCGTCGAAGGGCTCGTAGGCCGGAGCCAGGCTGGGCGGGGGCTCGGTCCAGCCCCACAGGGAGTCTGGGAAGGCAGGAAGGGCGCCCTGAGCGGGCCGCCGGGCGCCCCGGGCCCTGGCACAAAGGGCCGATTGTGGGGAGGGAGGAGCGCCCGGCCTGCAGCGTTTGCATACGAGGGGAAGGGCTACCGACAGGTCCCTGGAGGGGCAGTGATGGGGATGAACTAAGTGGGGGCACAGAGAGGGGGAGGGGCCGGGAGCCTGGCAGAGGGAGGGGGAGGGAGAGGGCATGGAGCCTGGCAGAGGGAGGGGGAGGAAAGGCCATAAGAAGAAGGGAGTAGAATGAACCACCTGGCCAGGGGCCAAGGGCGGGGAGGAAAGGGGGGGGGCGCTAGACCCCGAGAACACAGGTGGTCAGCGGGGTCGCGCGTACTTACCCACCATGCCTTCGGGCTCCAGGTAACTCGGGGGTTTGCTGCTGTCCAGATCGTAGAAGACCCCATCTGGGTACTGAGGAGGGCACGGGAGGGTCACGGGCGCGCGCCCCTCCGGCCCGAGGACGCCCCTTCCCATTAGGAGAGAAGCGGGAGGCGGGGGCGGGGGCGGGGGGCTGCGGGAAGCCGGCGGAGCCGCAGGGGAGGGAGGGAGGGAGGGCAGGAGGTCTCCCGAGATGGGATGGGCAGACACTGAGTGCGAGATCAACTTACCTGGCAGGAAAACTGGGAATCCTCCAACCTGGCGAGAGCAGAGAACGGTGGGATGGGGCGGGGGCGGGGCACGGCCCGGCTCTAGTCCCGCACCCCCGCCCCTCCCCCAGGGCACTGGCCGCTCCCTTCCCCCCCCACGCCCCCGGCCCGTCCCCGCCCGGAGCCTGCGCCCCTCCGCGCATCTCCACGCCCCCGGCACCCTTCGGCTCCCCCTCCCGAGGCCGGCGTGCCCCAGGCCCCGCGCGCCCCTCGGGGCCCCGCTCCCCATCCTCGCCGGGCTCCCGCCCAACAGAACTTCCCGGGCTCGGGCTTTATGCCGTGGGGAGCTCCGGGACCGGGGGTCAGCGCAGGGGCCGAGCCCGGGCCTGCCCTCCCCCACCCCGGGCCCAGCCCCACAGGAAGGGGGCAGGGGGAGCCTTGCACGGAAATATCCCGGGGAGATTTGCATGGGCGCGGGCTGAGGGGGGAGAGGGCTGGCTGGGTGGGGGCGGGGCGGCTAGTGAAAGTGGGAGAGAAAGTGTGGGGGGCGGGGGAGGAACTGCCCCAGCCCGGGGGAAAGTAACGGGGCCAAATGGAGACCCAGGGGCCAGTCCGGGCCGGAGATGGGGAAAGGTGGGAGCGGGAGGGAAGGGAGAGAGAGTGAAGGAAGAAGAGAGGGAAGGGAGAAAGGGAGGGAGGGAGGGAGGGAAGGGAAAAAGAGAGAGGGAGGGAAGGGAGAGAGGGAGATGGAGGGGGAGAGAGGGAGGGGAGGAGGAAGGAAGAGAGAGCGAGTGGGGGAGAGGCAGGAGAGCCGGAGAAGAGATCCGCGGGCAGCAGAGACCCCAGGACCCGGAGGCCGGGTCGGAGAGGGGGAGGCAGTGTGTGGGGGGCGGGGCACGGGCCAGAGGGGCCAGCCTGCCAGCCCGAGCCCTGGGGGTCCTCACTTACTGCGCAGCCTCCAGGGTGAGCATGGTGGGGCAGGGTTCAGGGTTGGCACTGGCTCTGGGCTGGCATTGCCCATCACCTTATAGACGGGAGGGGCGGGGCCCGGTGACCTCACCGAAAATCCCCTCCGGGGGGAGGCTGTGGATGGGTGATTGCTCAATGGGTCACGTGACAGGGGCTGGGAGGCAGTGTGGGCTCGCAGCCCCGAGGGGCTCTTCAGGCAGATTTGGGGTCCCCGGGGGAGGCCCCGCCACAGGCCGCGTGGGGGCAGCTGTCAGGGCCCCATGGGGGCGAGCGGCTGTTTTGGGGGGGGCTCAATTGCGGACTTCCTCGGGAGCGTGGGGGAAGTACCGGGGCACAAGCCCCTGGGGGAGGGCAATGCCAACCTGAGGGACTCCTGGGGGCCTGGGGGGGGGGGGGAGGGTTCGCCAGGAGGGCGGAAGGGGGTTGGGGTAAGCCCCCAGTTCTGGACCCGATGGGCGCCCCGACCCCTCCCTTCCCAGGCGAGGGATTGTGACTCCCCACACAGGGAGCGCCTCCACCCGGCAACTCCCCAGGGCCTCCCTTGGTCAGGACATCACTAGCCCCAGGGAGAGGGGCCCAAGGCTAGCCAGGAAAGCAGGCACACTGTGGGGGGGCAGAACTTGCCTGCCTTGGTTTCCCCATCTGTAAAATGGGCGTGCCCAGGGGAACCACTTCCTGCCCTTCCACCTGCAGGAGGGTCTGTGACCCCTGGAGCCTCTCCCAGCTCTCAGCGGAGGAGGAAGCCGGCAAGGCTGCTCCCGGGACAGGGGAGGGGCACCAGCCCCCCTATCTCTCTGGGGGTGCAAACAAAACCCTCCCCCCCAGTCACAAGGCCAGGGCGTGGAGCGTGGTTCCTGGGGCCCTCACCCACGGCAGGGGGTCACAGCACTTCCAGGGCCCCCCAAGGTTTCTCTCCCTGGAGATTTCTCCGCCACCCGCCCCAGGCTCCACATCTCGGCCCATGCCCGCCGCCCTTCCCGGTTCTGTCGGACGGGGCTCCCTCCCCTCCCAAAGAAGCACACGGGGGGCCTGTGAGAAGGCTTTATTGACGCCAGCGCCCGTCACCAGGAGACCGGGCCGGGGGGCCCGAAGCGGGCCAGCAGCTGCTCTTGGTCGTCCAGGTCCTTCTGCACCTTCTTGCGCATGTAGAAGATGGGGCAGTCTCGGCTGTTGGGGGGAGGGGGGCTCAGCCTGCGCCCGCCACCACACCCCACTCCCCCCTCCCCGGGAGCCTCCCCTCCCCCCTCCAGGGCCCGGCTAACGGTCCCAGGCCTGTCCCAGTTCCCAGGACTTTGGCCTCCCTCCAGCCCGGCCCCGCCCTGGCCAGCTCCGCTCTGGCTTGTTTGCTTGGTGGGGGTGATAAGGCTGGGGCGGGGGGAGGGGGGGGGGGGGGACCGGCGCCTGTCACCTGCGCCCTCCTGGGCCGCCCGTGGGAACCCGGTGTGCCCGGTCTTTCCCTAGGGAAAGCCCGGCCCCGCCTGGCCAGGACCGGGCGGGGGATGGGCCGCAGGGCCGGGTGGGGGGCTCGGGGCCAAGGCGGGGGCCGTACCTGGTACAGAGCACGTCCTCGTGCAGGCTGCCCTGGCAGCGCTGGCACTGCGTCCACAGGCGTGAGAAGCGCTCCTCCAGCGCGCTCAGGTGCGCTACCTGGGGGCAGAGGGAGCTGCAGGGCCTGCAGGCCGGGAGCCGAGCCCTCCCCCCCCCGCCCCACGTGCCCCCCTCACCTCCTTCTGGTACAGCTCCGACTCCCGGGGAAGGCAGAACTTGCACACGGCTCCTGGGGGGGGGGGGGGGGGCAGGAAGGGTTGGCAGGGGCGGGGCAGGCCGACCCCGAGGTGGATGCTGCCCGCCCCAGGCCGGCCCCTGAAAGTCCCCGGAGGGCCCGGAACAAGGGCCTGTGTGTGCAGGGGGGGAAACTCCCCTGGGGAAACCCCGGGCGGGGGCGCGGCTCCTGCCCCCTGCTCTGCCCCCCACCCCCGGCCCCCTGAGCCTCACCGTGGTGGCTGAGGACGGCCCGGCAGCCGATGCAGCTGCTCCTGCGTGTGGCGAAGGCCAGGAGCCCCCCGACCTTGGCCGTCAGCACCGTCTTGCAGCGGGTGTGCTCGCCACCTGGCGGGGGACACCTTAGCTGGTGGCGTGGCGCCCCCCCCCCCCAGGACAGCAGCAGGGTCCCCAGGGCCCCCCCCAGGGCAGCAGCAGGGTCCTCAGGGCCCCCCCAGGTTCCTCCAGCCCCTCACTCTCCCCCCCCCCCGGCCCTTACGCAGCAGCACGGCCTCAGCCCGGCCCTCGCCCAGGATGGGCTCGAAGATCCTCAGCAGGGGCTTCGCCAGCTGCTGCTCCAAGTAGTACTGGGTGTCGATGGGCAGGCTGTGCTCCAGCACAAACAGGGGGTCCTGGGGGCGGGAGGAGCGGGGGCTGGGGCACAGAGGGGCTCTGCGGCCAAAGGGCCCGGGTGTAAATCCTGCTGGTGTCGGGCCAACCTCCACAGCCCCCCCTCCCCCCCAGCAAATGGGACTGGACCAGCCGAGCCATCAGAGCTGGTGGGCACAGCGGGTGGGAGGTCACAGGGCAGAGGTCAAGGTCACGGGGAGGCCAGCTGCCCCGACGCTCCAGGCTCCCCGGGCAGCCACCCGGGGCCCCCAGGGAGGAGCCGCCCCCCGGCCCTCGCCCAGCCTCCCTGGCCTGGAAAAGGGAAGTGAGAGTGGGGAGGGCAGCCAGGCCGGGGCCCAGGTGGCGGAGGGGGGGAGAAGGGGCCCGACCTCTGACTTCATGTAGGCCGCCACGCCCTTGGCCGCACTGATGATGACGTAGGGCACTCGGTCCCCCAGACCGGGGGCGCTGCCGGGGTCTCGTTTCCTCATCCTGCGGGGAGGCGGGAAGGGTCACGCCGGGGCCGCAGGGGCGCGGAGCCCTCCCCGCCCCAGGCAGGTGCAGCTGCTCCCCGCAGGAAGCGGGGGGGGGGGGGGGGAGCCCAGCCGGGCAGGCTGAGGCTATTTCTGGGCCCCCCGGGCCCAGGCAGGTCCCCCTGCCCCCCACCTCTCGGCCAGCTCCACGTGGGCCTGCTTCCCCGCGTAGTCGGCCGCGGCCCGGGTCAGCTCCTTGGTGATCACCAGCTGCGAGATGTCGATCCGGTTGCAGAGCAGGTCCGAGATGACGTCCTGGGCGTGGGCCACGGCGCCCGAGGGGTCCCTGCGGGAGAGCCCGGGGAGTCGGTCAGGGGTCCTCGCCATCCCCCTCCCCCGGCCCCCAGGGCGCCGCTGACCGGTCGATGAGCAGGCGCCGCAGGGAGGACGTGATCAGGTTGGCCACGAGCGGGCAGTTGTCCCGGCGCACGGCCTCCAGGCCCTTGCAGTCCATCTTGTCGTGGGAGTCCGGGCGCGAGGAGAACAGGAGGCCCGCGTAGCGCTTCTTGCTGATGAGGAGGTACGGGAAGTAGACCTGGGGGAGACCCCGGGGGGTGAGGCCGCTGGTGCCGGGGAGCCCCCCCCCATGACCCCCAAGGCCCAGGGAGTCCCGCCCCTCCTCCGGTACCTTCTCAAACTCTAACCGGATGGGCGCGACGAAGTGGCCGGACACCCAGTCGGCGGCCTCCCGGCCCAGCGTCATCGCCTCCGCCACGGAGGGGACCCCGAAGCGGCACATCACCGAGTCCGTGTCTCCGTACACCACCTGGGGGTTGGGCCAAGGTAGGGGTGGGCCCTGGGCTAGCCAGGGTGGTTGCCGTACCCCCCGCCCAGCCGGGCCCCCTCCCCCGCCCCCCTCACCTTGGCGTTGGCGCTGTACCCGTTCTCCACAGTGTACTTGGACTCCACCAGCTGCTTGGTCTTCTCGATCATCTGTCGCCCGAAGCCGGTGACGCTCTGGAGGCGACCGAGGAGAGCGGGCTGGGCCACGGAGGGCGGCAAGGAGGGCCGGATGCCCCTCGCCGATGCCCCGGCCCATCCCCTGCGCTCCCTCCCGCTGGGGCCCCTCCCCTGTCTCTCCCCGACCACCCCCACACTGCCCGGGTCCCACTAGGAAACCGGAGCCACGAGGACCCCCCCTCCACGGAGGCCCTTGCCGGCCCCCGCCCCCCCAGAGCAACCCGTGTAAATCCTGGCAGGGCCGGGGCCTAGAAGGCCACAGCCCCTCGGGAGTTGGGGGGGCCCCCTGGAGGTCAGTGAGCGGCCGAGTCCCCCCGCCCCGGCACCCCCCACTCGCTCCGCCCGGCACACCTGGGAGATCTCCACGCAGGGCAGCTTCCCGACCTGGGCCCCGGTGAAGCCGTAGACGGAGTTGGCGCTGACCTTCAGGGCCAGCTGCCGCCCGTCCAGGACCTGCCGCCGCAGGGGGTCCGTCTCCTTGGCCAGCTCCGCCTTGGCCCTGGGAGGGAGCGACAGTCAGAGCGGCCCGAGGGTGGGGGGCTGTGGGGGGGGCGGGGGTCCCGGGGTCCCGGGCCCACCTCTTGCGGGCACTGAGCAGGTTCTCCAAGATCTGGGGCAGGAGCCCTTTCCTCACGGAGGCCTTCACGAACTCGTTCCCCGTCGGGGTCTTTATGAACTCGTCCGGGGTCAGGCTGTGGAGGGAGGGGTCGGGGTCAGCAAGAGGCCACGGCCCCGGCCCTGGAGCACCGCGGGCGGCCTGCGTACCCCAGCTTCTGCGCGGTGCCCGGCCTCAGCAGCGTCGTGTAGCACAGGTTGTGGGCCATCATGATGGAGGGGTACAGGGAGGAGAAGTCCAGGGTGGCGATCGGGACGTCGTAGTACCTGGATGGGCCGGGAGGTCAGGCGGGTTGTAGCCCTTGCCTTGGACCCCCCGCCCAGCTCCCCCCGGCCCCCCTCTCCTACCCCCCCCCCCGGGCCCCTGCCCAGCTCACCCTTTCAGAGGCTCGATGACCGTGGCTCCCGTGAAGTCCTCGCCACCCTCTGTCTTCACCACAGGCATCACGAGGCCCTCCCGAACCGCCTGGGGGAGGAGGGAGGGGGTGCGGGGCGGGGGCGGAGAGTTAGGGAACGGTGGGAGGAGGGGGCTGGGAGGAGCGAGGAGAGGGGAGAGAGAGGCTGAGGAGCAGCTCACAGAGCAGAGCCCGGGGGAGGTGGGGGCCGGGAGGGGAGGAAACGGCGAGAGCTCGGACCCTCGGCCCGGCCTGCGGCCCACGGCCGAGAAAGAGACACCGGAGGCCAGAACTCGGAGAAGGGAAGGAGACAGACAGAGGCAGAGCCCGGACGTGGGGAGCGGCCGCAGAGGCCGGAACGCCGCAGGCCCGAGAGGAGGAACCGGGGGCAGGGCCCAGCCCCCCTCCGCGCCCACGGCCCCAGCTGACCTGGCGGAGGAGCTGGGACACGACCTTGACCTGCTGGCCCCGGGTCAGCAGGTAGCCCAGGGGGACGCCCGTGACTCTGGCCATCTCCACGGCGTTGACCAGGACCATGAGGCGCTCGAGCAGCCGGAGGGGCAGGAGGGCGTCCTTCAGGCAGTACACGGCCAGGCGGCGGCGGGACTGGTCGTTCCCGTTCTGGGGGGGCGGGGGGAAGTCGGGGGTGAGGCTGGGGGAGGTCAGGAGGGGGGGGCTGTGGGTCAGGAGGTCAGGGAGGAGGGGCTGCGGCCCAAGGGGTTGAGGGTCCAGGGAGGAAGGGGGGGGGGCTGTGGTCACCTGCAGGTCGGTGATGATGCTGTGCTGCACATCCTCCTTCTGCTCCCCCAGGAAGTGGAAACTGACCGCGTTGAGGGTGTAGGAGCGGAGCTTGTGCTCCCGCAGCAAGACCTGCGGGGGGGGGGGGTTGGGAGGGGGGGAAGTGGAGGATTCTGGGTGAGCCGTGACCAGGCGGGGCCCCCTCGGCACCCGCCTCAGTGCCCCCGGCCCCGGCCCCTACCTGCAGCATGTCCATCTGCACCCGCCCTGTCATGCTGACCACTTTGCTGTCCCGCCGGCCCGTCTGCTTGGACTGGAAGGAAGAGTCGCGGATCTGGGAGCGGAGGCCGGAGATCCGGCCCAGGAAAGGGAAGGACGAGACCTGGGGAGAGACAAAGGGGGCGACTGAGACCCCCGAGGGCTGGGCGCGAGGGGCTGACGCGGACTTGCAGGGAAGGACAGAAGGAGCTGGAGGCACGGACACGGCCCCCGAGACGCAGGGAGGAGACCCTCGGGCCGGGCCCGGCAGGGGCGTCACAGACTTGATAGAGCCAGGGGTGGGGCTGGGGTCACCTTGAGGGTCTGCGCCCTGGAGATGAGGTAGGGCAGGTCGAAGTTCTGGATGTTATAGCCCGTTATGACGTCGGGGTCCATGGTGCGGACGAAGGAGGCCCAGGCCTGCCAAGAGCCGGGTCCAGGGGTCAGTGGGGAGGCTTCAGGCCGGCCCAGCCCCCCGGGACCCCCTCAGTCCCTCCCCCCGGTGAATGCCCCCCAGGGGCAGAACAGGCCAGTCGGGGTGAGAAGTCAAAGGGACGAGAGGGTCCGCCGGGGGTCAGAGGTCACAAGGTCCGGTGAGCCGGGGGTCACCTCGAGAAGCTCTTCCTCGCGCTCGAAGCTGAGGACGCGAGCCCCCAGGATGGGGGCGCAGGTGCGCAGGGTCAGGGCGAGGCGCAGGAAGGGCTCTGGCTCCCCCCAGCGGAGGCCCACGGAGCAGATCTGGATCACGGGATCCCGCTCGGGCTCCGGGAAGATGCCTGAGGGGCATCGGGGGAGGAGGGTCAGCCCAGGTTCTGGCAAGTGGGGGGCCCTGGGTCTCCCCTCCCAGCCTCAGCTTTCCTCTTCTGCAAAGTGGGGACAGTCGTACCCTGGGAGCCCTCTCTGGGGGGGGCCCATGAACATGCTAATTCTGCCCCCCCCCAGCCAAGCCCGGGTCAGGGAGGGGCCCAGACCTTTCCTCCCGGCGCATTCGATGTCGAAGCTCAGCACCCTCAGGGGGGCGATCTGCTGCCAGGGCCCCTCGGGGGGGTGGCTGACCACGTCCGACCACGACACGTCCGCCTCCAGCTGGCACAGCGTGGCCTGGGGAGAGGGCGGGCACTCAGGGGGCTGCCCTGCCCCCTCCGCCCACGCCACGCACCCGGGCCTCCGAGCCCTCACCTTCCCCTGGGTCCGCAGCTGGTACTTCCCTGCCGGGAGCTCGATCCAATTGCATCCGACGATGTCCGTGTCCACCATGAACCTGGGGGTGGGGAGGTGTGCGGGGCACGGGGTCAAGGGCCAGAGGTCAGGATCCAACCGGTCTCCCTCCACCAGGCAACGGGAATCCTCCAAGTTCCAGGAAAGCAGGTGGGGATCCACGGGCCTCCCAGCGCTCCCGTGTTCTGGGCGGGACCCTTCCTCCCCGGGGGGCCGGGCCTGAGCATGCTGGGAGCCCAAGGGCCTCGGTGGGTCCCTCCTAACTCACCCCCCCCATCCGGGAAAGCCGGGGAGCCCCGCTGGGGACGTGGGGTCTGACGGTGAGAGCCGCAGGAGGGGCCCCTGCCAGGGGAAGGGGCTTCCAGAGCGGCCCCAGAGACCAAGGGGGGATGGGGAGAGCGGCCTGGGGGCGGCGCTGACAAAGCAGGGCCGGGATGGCCGGGGAGAACCGAGGGGGCGGCGATGGGCAGCCCGGACACGCGGGGGAGAACCGGGCCGGTGAAGGGCCAGCCAGGACCCCGCTGCTCACCGGATCTCAAAGTCCACATTGGCTTCGTAGGGCGGGAAGCTGGGGGAGCCGAGGCCGGGCAGGCGGATGCCATTCTCCAGCAGGCGCCGGGCAGGGGCCACGAGGCGGGGCAGCGCCAGGGTCACCCGCAGAAAGGGCGAGGGGCCGCGCCCCAGGTAGCCGTACATGCCTAAGGGGGAGAAGGGGGGGGGGGTGAGAGCCTTTCCCGGCCCCACCCTGATCACGCCCCTCCCGCTGGGCCGGCCCCTGCCCCTCCCGCTGCCCTGACCACGCCCCCGCCCCGCCCCCGCACTCACTCTCGCGGGTGCAGAGCTCCACGCCCAGCACGGCGGGCCCCTTCAGCTCCTTGCCCCCTCGCTGCTCCCGGCTCACGGCCGCGTTCAGCTCCCGCTGCAGGTCCCCCAGGTGCTCGGGCCCGAAGCCTGCGGAGGGGCGCGGGTCACGCGGGTCACGCGGGCCCCGGGCCCTCCCAGCCACCCCCACCAGAGACCCGGCGGCCGGGGTCACTCACCAGAGGGCGCGGGGACGTAGAAGTAGGGGGCGAAGCCGTGGATGTGGCAGCAGACGGAGACTCCGGCCTGCGTGACCCCGAAGGCCCGGAGGATGGGAGCCGCCTCGGGGGCCCCTGGCGGCGGCGGCAGCAGCGGGGAGCCTGGGCGGGCAGGGGAGGGGGTCAGGGGCGGCCGGGCCCGGGGGCAGCCTCCGAGCGCCTCCCCCCAACTCACCCACGTAATGGTCGATCTCCAGCTGCTGAAAGACCAGGGCCTGCGTCTCGGGGTCCAGGGCCGGCGGGGCGGGCCGGAGCCAGCGGGCGTCGCGGGCCGAGGCAGGGAGCTGCCCTGCAAGTCAGAGACGGCGCCCGCTGTGGCTCCCCCGTGCCTGCCGGCGGTCCCCGGGGGCCATGTCCCGCGGAGAGAGGGCAGGGCCAGGGCGAGCGGCAGGCGCCGCCCTCTGCCCCCTGCCCCCTGCCCTCTGCCCCCTACCCCGCACACAGGTGGGCTGCCCATCCTCGCGCGCCCACTCCCCGAGCCCCGGAAGTTCCACCGCTGGGGGGCGGGGGCGGGGCCTCACCCATGGCAGCCCCTTCGGGGGGCACGTGGAGCTCCTCCTCCTCCTGCTCCTGCAGCCTCCGCTCGGCCTCCATCTCCTCCATCAGGGCCAGCTCCTCCTCAAGCTGGGAGGCGGGCGCCTCGTCCTCCTCGGCCCAGGACCCGCCGCCCCCACGCGGGCGCTTGGCCCCGGGCATCCCGGCGCTGGGGGCCGGCCGGCGCTTCGGCTCCATGCTGGGGGGGGAGGGGCTGGCTCAGGCTGGCCCCGGCCCGTGGGGCCCCGGCCTCTTCCCCAGTGGCCCCCCAGGCTCCCCCCCCCCAACGTTCCCCGTTCCATCCCGTTCCTCCAGGTCTCGCCTCTTACCCAAGTTCTCCCCCCCCCCCGGGGCTCCCCCCCCCGCCTCCTCCCTCAGCCCCAACTCACTCTCACACTCTCTGAGCAGCCTGGGCTCCTCTCTCCCGGGCTCGCGTTTCCCGCCACCGGCGCTTGTAGTCTTCTGACTCCTGCGCGCGCAGAACGCCGAGCGCGGCCATGTTGAGCGTGGCCGGGGCCTGATTGGCCGCCCCGTTATCGCGCAGGCGCAGTCGCTATGTCAGAAGGGGCGGTGGAAACGGCGCGCGTGTGTCGCCATGTTGAGCGTGGCGGAAGCTAAAGCCAGCCTTCCCCGTGGCGCAGGGACGCCCTCGGGTCTCTAACCCCGCCCCCGTTTCTGGGGAAGGCTGCTGAGCCAGAGGAGTGTGTCCTGCCTTAGGAAAGGGAGCCCAGGTAGAGAAGCCCCGTCCTGGGCCCTTGGGCGATCGGGGGAGCCCGGCTGGCCGGGTGATCGGGGCTGCTTGCCTCAGTGGCCTCCTCTGCAAAATGGGCATCACCCTAGTGCACCCCAAGGAAGGGATTCGTTTCACAGGCCTTTTGCCACCATCTGGGCTGGGCCCCCCCCCAGCTCTGTACCAGCTCCAAACTGGATGGACAGCCTTAGGGCTGAGGCGTCTGGTCCTCCTTCCGTTCCCGGGGCTCAGCACAGGGTCTGGCACACAGGAGGTGCTTAAGAACCGTTTGCAGACTGATTATATATTCTCTCATAAACTGCCCAACATGGGCCGCTTTGGCCTTCCGCTGTACCCTCGGTGTCCAGGCATACAGTAAGCACCTAATAAATGTCTGGAAACTGCCAGAGTAGCAGACGAAACAGCCCTCAGGGAGCCTCAGAAAAACATACAGATGTTATCCCAGAAGTCTGTCCAATGTGTAATAGGCTTTCTGGGGGGCCACTGACCTCCCTCCCCATCATGGAGTCTGTTCCAAAGACACAGAGGCCCCTGGGCTGTCCTGCTCTTCTTTCCTCCGTGGGCCCACTCTGCTCTACCCAGCCCGAGAGGCAGAACTCACTGACCAGAACTTGCTTCTCTAGCTTTGAGGTTTTTATTAAGATTTTGTTTTGTTTTGTTTATTAAATAAAAGGAGTGGAGGGGAAGGGCCCTCTTATCTCCCTTGGGGCCACAGGACCCAAGGGCTGGACCCCCCGGACCCCAGGCAGAGTCGGGTCACCCCCTTCCCTTCAAGGTGCATTGCGCTGTGTAAGCAGGGGAGGACAGGAAAGGTAAGTGCCGGGGGTCAACAGTCAAGGGTTAATAACCCGCCCAGCCCTCCCCAGGAAGACATCGTCAGGAGCAGGGCCTCAGTGACTGAGGCCCCTCCTTGGGAGCTCGCCATGGGCCCTGGGGCCGGAGCCTGTGAGAGCCGGGTGGAGCCACCCCGGGCCGGGCCCGAGGGGCGGGGGTGGCGCGGGGGCCGGCCCGGGGGAGCCGCTTCCCCGTCACTCGTGGACATCCCAGATCTCCGACAGCAGCGGGGGGAGCTTCTTGTCTTGGAGGCGCAGGGCAAACACCTGCTCCGAGTGCACGGAGCTCAGCGTCCGCAGGCTCACCAGCTTCATCAGCATCCGCGGGAACCGGAGCTGGTCCTGGGGGACACGGGGGAGAGAGGCGCCGTTAGCGGGCCCGGCCTCCGCGGCCTGGGCCCGGGGGGTGGGGGTGCCGCGCAGCTCACTACCTGCGGCATCTTGATGCGGGTGTAGGAGAGCAGGGCCTCCACGTAGGGCTGCTGCAGGGCCTCCACGCGGCCCGGCTCCTGCACGTTGGGCCGGTCAGCGGAGAAGATGTTGATGGCGATGAGCAGCGCGTACTCGGCGTCGTCCAGGCCCAGCCGCCGCATGGCCCTGGAGAACTCGAAGATGGGGTTGATGAACTCGACCTGTAGGCCTGGGGGAGGGGCAGAGGGCAGGCCTGCTGGCCAGCTCCATTCTGGGGGTGGGGGGGGCACATCCCCCAAGGTCAGCAGCCCCTGGGAGCCTTCCAGGCATGGCTGGGGATGACTCGCCAGGGACAGCGCACAGGGGGCGCTTGCTGGGGACTGCGCACAGTAGGGATGCACGGGGGGTGGCGCACAGTGGGCACTCGCCAGAGGCCCGCCCTTTACCCTTGGCTCTCCCCTCCCCCCAGCCCCCGCACCGGCTCTGTGGAAGTCATCTTTGCTGTAGGTGAAATCCTTGAGGAAGGTGATGCACTCCGTCTCGTGGTTGTAGCGCCGCGCCGTCTCCAGCAGCATGATCTGGGGGGACAGTGGGGGTGTGGGCAGGGCAGCCTCGGTGTCCCACACTCCCGCAGCCCCAGCGCCCCCTCCCCCTTCGGGAGCCCCCGCCCTGGGCCGAACCTCAATGGTAGAGGCCTTAAGCAGAGCAATCTGGTCCTCGCGGCCCAGCTGCAGGAAGCCGGGCACCTGCTTGGCGAAGTCCACGATCTCCTGCACCGAGATGATGGCCAGCTCCGTAAAGTGGGCGAAGCGCTGCTGCCGGGCGTCCCGCGACTGGGGGTCGGCTCCCAGGGGCCAGGGCTGGCGGGGAGAGGCCCAGTGAGGCAGGGGCCGGCCCGGGGCCTTCCCCGCACCCAGACCCTCCCCTGCAATGGCCCCACACTCATTACCGTGACCTTGGGCTGGTCGGAGAAGGAGCGCTTGTTACACTGCAGCTGGGCCGACACCAGCTGCTGGATCATGAGCTTCTGGTCGGGCGTCAGCTGGATGCTGCCGCCGTCGGCGGGGGCCTCCGAGGAGGTGGCCGGGGAGCCCGCGGGCCCGGGGACAGGAGCCCCGGGGGCGGCCCCCGAGCCGGGTCCCGAGCCCGAGGGCTGGTGCTTCTGGATCTTCTTCCTGCGGATCTGCTCCTCTGACAGCACGCCTGGGAGGAAGAGGCCGGGGCCTGAGCACGCGCCCCGGCCCGTGCCCGCCCCGGCGGCCCCCGGCCCCCCACTCACACTGCTCCCTCATGCCCGCCTCGCGGCACTTGCGCAGCCGGCACTCCTGGCACTTGCGTCGCATGAAGGCGTTCATGTGGCAGGCGCCGCCCCCGCGGCAGGTGTAGCGCCGGGCGCCCCCGCGCACCACGCTGCGCCGGAAGAAGCCTTTGCAGCCCTCGCAGCTGAGCACGTTGTAGTGGAAGCCCGACGCCTTGTCCCCGCACACGCGGCACAGCTCGTGGCCCAGCATCTTGGGGGCCGGGCCCTTCTTGCGCTTCCGCTCGGGCTCCTCCACTGTGGGGGGCGGGGAGAGGGTGGGTGTGAGCACCGGGGAGGGGGAGCAGGCCCGGGCTGGGGGTGAGGGCGCCCGACAGAGGCAAGCAGGGATCGGGGAGGGCGCAAGGGCCGGGGGGGGGGAACAGGGGACAAGGGAGGGCGAGAGGCCGCGGGGGGGGGGGTTGGGGGGCCCCGGGGAGGGCGAGAAGCTGCGGGGGATAAGGGAGGGCAAGAGGCCGCCGGGGGCCGGGGCAGCTGCGAGGACAGGCCGGCCCCGCATCCTACCAAGGTCGCAGGCAGAGCCCTCGCTGGCGGCCACGGCGGGGATGGGGCCGTCGGGCTCGCTGCTGGGGGGCCCGGTCCCCGTCATCCCGGGCTCTGGTCCCTCTTCCTTTATACCCTTCGAGGCACCGTCCTCATCTTCACCTGGGGAGAGGGAGAGGCTGGGGGGGCGGCTGCCGCCCACCCAGCCCTGCTCGAGCCTGGGGAGGGGGCTGTTCCTGGAGGCCGCAGCCAGGGAGGGAGGGGCAGGCCGCCAGCTCCGGCGGCTCCTCTAGGGGGCGCACGAGGGGCTCCAGCCCCCAGCCCCGAGTTCAAATCCCGCCTCTGACGCTCCTAGGGGCTCCGGGCTGACAACCGCATCCCACAGGTGTCAGGGCGCCCCTCGGTCACCCCTAGGGAACGGGCTCTGGCCCGGGGGCCGGGCTGAGAACAGCACTCACCGTGGGCGGGGGCGGGGGCCACGGGGGTGCCGAGGATCCCGGGGGAAGCCATGCTGGGTCACCGCAGGCCAGCCTTGAGGGAGAGGGGCGGCCCCAGAGGGGAAGAAGAGGTCTTGATCCCCCAGGGGGCCTCGGACCGCTGACCTGGCCCCCCACCCCTGCTGACGCCAGCCCCGCCCCCCTCCTGAGCCCAGCCTTCCTGCCCCTCCCCCGATCCAGGAGCTCCGATGGGGCCCCGCCCTCCCGAACTGGCCCTTCAGCAGCTCGGACCCCCCACTACGGATCCCAGCCCCGCCCTCGTCCTTCTCCGGTCCTGGACCCCGCCCCCGCTGAGCTCCTTCACACCCCTCCCCCCTTGAATTTGCTTTCCTGCTGCCCCGCCCACTCTCCGGTCTCGGTTCTGCCCCTCCCCCCGACCCCACCCCTCCCTCTGCTCTAACTCCCCCTTTCCTGCCCTCCCCCCCCCCCCGCTCCTCCTGGACCCTCCACCCTTCTTGCCCCTCCCCCCGTACCCGGTTCATGGCTGTGCGCGCCACGGCTCCAGTGCCGGGTGGGGAAGCCCCTCCTCGCGGCTGCCCTGGAAGGGTCGCCCGTCGGCCTCGCTCCCACTGCGCTCTGACTCCGGCCCGCGCCCGCCGCCTCCCAGCCGCCCCCCAAAGCTCGCCCCGCGAAAAGTAACTTCGCCACTTCTTCCGGCAACCCCAGGTCCGCGTCACTTCCGGCCCGATTGGGACAGAGTGCACGTGATACGCGGCTCCGCCAGTAGGGGCGGAGTCTGAGTGATTTCCCCCCTCCCCCTGCCCTATCCCGGAAGAAGGTCCCGACGGTCCCGGAAGAAGGTCCCGACGGTCCCGGAAGATCGCTCGTGTGCGCGGGTCCGAGTCAGGGGGAGGCCCGGCTCGCCGCAGTTCCCAAAGCGGCCGGGCGGAGACAAAGTCCTCGGCCCCGCCCCTCCCCGTGCGCAGGCGCGCTAGCGCTCGCGGCCACGTGGGAATCTGTGCGCTGGAGCCGGGGTAAAAGCAGCGCGGGTCCGGATCGGCGGCGGAGCGCTGACCCAGGGGCGAGCCGAGCGCCCTCTGGGGGCGGCTTCTAAGTGGCCGCCCCCTGGTCTCTGCACAGGTCCTTCATTCCTTCAACTAAGTTTGTCAAGTTCCTGCCCCAGGGGGTCCGCCCGCTGCCGGGACCGGGAACCGCCCGGGCCCCCAGAACGCTGTGTGCGCATCGCCCTGCTTGCCCGTCCGTCTGTCTGTCCTTCTGTCTGTCTGCCCCCTCCTCTGTCTGTCCGTCTGTCTGTCCTTCTGTTTGTCTTCCCATTCATCCGTTTGTCCTTCTGTCTGTCCATTCATGTCTGTCCTCCTCTCTTCCCATTCACCTGCCTGTCCTTCTGTCTGTCTTCCCATTCTTCTGTCTGTCCTTCTGTCTGTCTGTCCTTCTGTTTGTCCATTCCTGTCTGTCCTTCTGTCTGTCTTCCCATTCTTCTGTCTATCCTTCTGTCTGTCTTCCCATTCTTCTGTCTGTCCGTCTGTCTGTCTGTCCTTCTGTTTGTCCATTCCTTTGTCTGTCCTTCTATCTGTCTGTCCTTCTGTCTGTCTTCCCATTCTTCTGTCTGTCTGTCCTTCTGTTTGTCCATTCCTTTGTCTGTCCTTATGTCTGTCTGTCCTTCTGTCTGTCTTCCCATTCTTCTGTCTGTCCTTCTGTCTGTCTGTCCTTCTGTTTGTCCATTCCTTTGTCTGTCCTTCTGTCTGTCTGTCCTGTCTGTCTGTCTTCCCATTCTTCTGTCTGTCCTTCTCTCTTCCCATTCATCTGTCTGTTCTTTCTGTCTGTCTTCCCATTCATCTGTCTGTCCTTCTGTCCATCTGCCTATTCACCTGCCTGTCCTTCTGTCTGTCTTTCCATTCATCTGTCTGTCCTTCTGTCTGTCTTCCCATTCTTCTGTCTGTCCTTCTGTCTGTCTGTCCTTCTGTTTGTCCATTCCTCTGTCTGTCCTTCTGTCTGTCTGTCCTTCTGTTTGTCCATTCCTCTGTCTGTCCTTCTGTCTGTCTTCCCATTCATCTGTCCATCTGCCCATTCATCTGTCTGTCCTTCTGTCCATCTGCCTATTCACATGCCTGTTCTTCTGTCTTCCCATTCTTCTGTCTGTCCTTCTGTCTGTCTTTCCATTCATGTTTGTCCTTCTCTCTTCCCATTCATCTGTCTGTCCATTCATGTTTGTCCTTCTGTCTTCCCATTCTTCTGTCTGTCCTGCCTGTCTGTCCTTCTGTTTGTCCATTCCTCTGTCTGTCCTTCTGTTTGTCTTCCCATTCATCCGTTTGTCCTTCTGTCTGTCCATCATGTCTGTCCTCCTCTCTTCCCATTCCTCTGTCTGTCCTTCTGTCTGTCTGCCTATTCACATGCCTGTCCTTCTGTCTTCCCAATCTTCTGTCTGTCCTTCTGTCCGTCTACCCCTTCCTCTGTCTGTCCTTCTGTCTGTCCATTCATGTCTGTCCTCTTCTCTTCCCATTCATCTGTCTGTCCTTCTGTCTGTCCATTCATGTTTGTCCTTCTGTCTTCCCATTCTTCTGTCTGTCCTGTCTGTCTGTCCTTCTGTTTGTCCATTCCTCTGTCTGTCCTTCTCTCTGTCTGTCCTTCTGTTTGTCCATTCCTCTGTCTGTCCTTCTGTCTGTCTTCCCATTCATCTGTTTGTCCTTCTGTCTGTCCATTCATATCTGTCCTCCTCTCTTCCCATTCATCTGTCTGCCCTTCTGTCTGTCTTCCCATTCATCTGTCCATCTGCCCATTCATCTGTCTGTCCTTCTGTCCATCTGCCTATTCACATGCCTGTTCTTCTGTCTTCCCATTCTTCTGTCTGTCCTTCTGTCTGTCTTTCCATTCATGTTTGTCCTTCTCTCTTCCCATTCATCTGTCTGTCCATTCATGTTTGTCCTTCTGTCTTCCCATTCTTCTGTCTGTCCTGCCTGTCTGCCCTTCTGTTTGTCCATTCCTCTGTCTGTCCTTCTGTTTGTCTTCCCATTCATCCGTTTGTCCTTCTGTCTGTCCATCATGTCTGTCCTCCTCTCTTCCCATTCCTCTGTCTGTCCTTCTGTCTGTCTGCCTATTCACATGCCTGTCCTTCTGTCTTCCCAATCTTCTGTCTGTCCTTCTGTCCGTCTACCCCTTCCTCTGTCTGTCCTTCTGTCTGTCCATTCATGTCTGTCCTCCTCTCTTCCCATTCATCTGTCTGTCCTTCTGTCTGTCCATTCATGTTTGTCCTTCTGTCTTCCCATTCTTCTGTCTGTCCTGTCTGTCCTTCTGTTTGTCCATTCCTCTGTCTGTCCTTCTCTCTGTCTGTCCTTCTGTTTGTCCATTCCTCTGTCTGTCCTTCTGTCTGTCTTCCCATTCATCTGTTTGTCCTTCTGTCTGTCCATTCATATCTGTCCTCCTCTCTTCCCATTCATCTGTCTGCCCTTCTGTCTGTCTTCCCATTCATCTGTCCATCTGCCCATTCATCTATCTGTCCTTCTGTCCATCTGCCTATTCACCTGCCTGTCCTTCTGTCTTCCCATTCATCTGCCTATCCTTCTGTCTGTCTTTCCATTCATCTGTCTGTCCTTCTGTCTGTCTTCCCATTCATCTGTCTGTCCTTCTGTCCATCTGCCCATTCATCTGTCTGTCCTTCTCTCAGTCTGTCTTGCCATTCGTCTGTCCCTCTGTCCATGTGCCCGTGCATCCGTTTCTGGCCATCCCGATGTGTCCGTGTCTTTCTGTCCGGCCCGTCCGTCCGTCCGTGTGGATGTTTGCCTGGGGCCCTGTGCCCAGCCCTCGGCCTCTCCGTCCGTCCGTCGGTCTGTCCGAGTGTCAGGCCAGCTGGGAGAAAGTCTGGGGCGACCTCCTGCCTCCGGGAGCCGCCCGGACTTGAGCCTGTGGGCAATGATTAGGGGTTGGGTTGCTGGGGAGGTAATGACTGGGTGGGGCGGGCAGCAGGAGGTGGCAGGGAGGCGGAGCGGGCGAGCGGCTCATTCCCATCTCTGTGCTCAGGAGCCAAGCAGGGTGGCCATGGGGGGTTCTCGGCACCCAAGCCCCCTCCTGCTCCTGGCCCTCCTGCTGCCTCTGGGAGGGAGCTGGCCCGAGCCCCCGAGGGGCCCGTTGCTTTTTGTGACCCTGGTGAGGCACGCGCCCAGTTCCGTCCCAGCCGGGGCTCGGCCGGGCTGGCCTTGATCCCAGACCCCTCCGTTTCACCAGGTCTATCGCCATGGCGACCGTGCCCCCCTGGATTCCTACCCCACAGACCCTCACCAGGACAAGACCCTGTGGCCCCGCGGGCTGGGCCAGCTCACCCAGGTGAGGAACCAGAGAATCTGGGGGGGAGGGTGGCCCCCATACTCCCTAACCCTCCCAATCTTCAGGAGGGCGTGCAGCAGCAGCTGGAGCTCGGCCGCTTCCTGAGGGCCAGATACGGCGACTTCCTGAGCCAGGAGTATCGTCGGGAAGAGGTAAGGCACGATTGTGGCCCCTGCAGCCCCTGCCCCAGCCCCCCATGACCTCCCCTCCCCCAGCCTCCCCAGCCCCCCATGACCTCCCCTCCCCGCCTCCCCAGCTGTACGTGCGGAGCACCGACTACGACCGCACCCTGCAGAGTGCCCAGGCCAACCTGGCCGGGCTCTTCCCCCGGTCTCCCCGCAGCCCTGGCTGGATGCCCGTGCCCGTCCACACGGTCCCCGCCACTGAAGACAAGGTCAGGGGCCGGTTTGGCAGGGGGATGGGGAGCAGCCCCGGGACACTTCGGGGAGGTTGTCCACTAAGCTGGCGGCCCCGGCTGTCCTGTCCTGAGGGGTTGGACAGGGCCTTAGCGCCCGGGAGCACCCAAAGGGGGGAGGAGGAGGGGGGAAGAGGAGGAAGGGGGGACAAGGAAGAGGAGGAGGGGAAGGAGAGGGGAGAGGAGGGGGAGGGGGCCTGGGCCAGCAGGGAGGCTTGTCCAGAGGGGAGGCTGCGTGGGACGCAGGGGCCCGTCCTGCTCTGGGAAGCGGCCTGCTTGGCCGGCCCTGCCCAGCTCCCAGGCTCCCTCCTGTGCCCCCTGCAGCTGCTCAAGTTCCGGACCCAAGGGTGTCCCCAGTACCAGAAGCTTTTGGAGGAGACAGTGGCAGGAGAAGAGTACCAGGCAGCCCTGGAGGGCTGGAGAGTGAGGGCAGGAAGGGGGCAGCCTGGGGGGGGGCACTGGGGAGGAGGAGGGCAGCCTGGGGGGCCCTAGGGAGGAGGAGGGCAGCCTGGGGGGCACTGGGCTCCTCTACCAGGGGTTCCTTCCCCCCCAGGACTTTCTGGTGCATCTAGAGAACCTCACAGGCCTGTCCCTGGCCGAGAGGCCCCTCCACAGGGCCTGGAAAGTGCTGGACACGCTGACCTGTCAGGTAGGCCCCCCCTTCCCCCCCCACCCCCCGCCCCCGCTGCACCCCCAGCCGGCGCCCCTCCCCCACCCCTGCCACCTTCCTCCCTAGCGAGCTCACGGGCTCCCCCTCCCGGCCTGGGCCACCCCCGAGGTGCTGAGCTCTCTGGCCCAGGTGTCGGCCCTGGACGTCCGAGCCCACGTGGGCCCCCCGCGGGCGCAGGAGAAGGCCAGGCTTACTGGAGGTGAGTGGGGGCGGGGCGGGGGCGGGGCCGGAGGCGGAAGGCGGAGCTCAGGCTGCCGTGCCCGCCCCCAGGAGTCCTGCTGGATGCCATTCTGACCAACTTTACCCAGGCGCAGGCCCGCGGGGGGCCCCTCAGGATGGTCATGTACTCGGCTGTGAGTGCGGGGAAGGGGGGGGGGTCTGAGGGGGCGGGGCCTGGAGGGGGCGGGAGGAGTCTGAGGGGAGGGGGCGGAGAAGGGGAGAGGCCGGGAGGGAGGGAAGGGGAGAGGTCTGAGCGGAGGGGGCGGGGCCGGGAGAGTCTGAGGGGGCAGGGGAGAAGCCGGGAGTGAGGGGGCGGGGCCGGGAAGGAGGGGCTGGGAGGGTCTGAGGGGACGGGGGCGGGGCCGGGCCTGCCGAGGGCTGGGGCACTGAGCGTTGGGCTCCCTCCCCCAGCACGACAGCACGCTGCTGGCCCTCCAGGGCGCCCTGGGCCTCTATGATGGGCACCATCCGCCCTACGCTGCCTGCCTCGGGTTTGAATTTTGGAAACATCTGGGTCAGCTGGAACAGGAGGAGGAGGAGGAGGAGGAGGGGTAGGCAAGAAGGGAGCCCCAGGCTGTGCTGAGCACCTCCTGTACCCCTGAAATCTTCCTGTGCCCCCGGTGCCTTCTGTGCCCCCCTGTGCCTCCCGTGCCCGCTGGTGCCTCCCGTGCCCGCTGGGTGCCTTCTGTGCCCCCCCAGTGCCTCCCATGCCCCCCGTGCCCGCTGGGTGCCACCCCTCCTGCAGACCTCCCTCTTGGGGTGTCCTGTGCTCTGATGGGAGGCAGCAGGGAGGCCGGACGGGGGTCTGAGGCAGACCCTGGCCCCAGAGCCCGGGTCTGGCCAAGCTCAGCCCCGGAGGGGGTGGAGCAGCCTCCCCTCCCCCAGGCGCCCCCTCACCCGCCCTCTGTCCCCAGGAACGTCACCGTCTCTCTTTTCTACCGGAACGATTCTTCGCGGCCCCCGCTGACCCTGGAGCTCCTGGGCTGCCCCTCGCCGTGCCCGCTGGGGCGTTTCCGCCGGCTCACCGCCGCGGTCCGCCCGCCCCCCGGGGGGCCGCCCTGCCGCCCCCCCGCCGAGGACGCCGCCCCTCCAGGTGGGCCCGCTGCGGGCCGAGGGCTGGGGGGAGGGGAGGGGGCCGCTCGGGCTCACCCGCCTCCTTCCTCCTCTCCCGCAGGCGCCGCCGTGCCCCTGCTGGCCGGGGCCGTGGGCATCCTGGGCATCCTGAGCTTGGGACTCGGGGCTCTCCTGTGGAGCCGGCGCTCTGCGGGACCCCGGGAAGGCCCCGTCTGAGAGGGGCGGAGACCCCCGGCTGGAGGGCTCGTGTGGGCCGGCCTCGGCTCCAAGCATAAAGCTGATGAAGCTCTGGGAAGAAGGGGGTGTCCGTGTGTGTTTGGGGGCCCTGCCTCGGGGACCCCCTCGGCTCCTCCTTTTGGGGGCTCGGGAGGCCCCCTCCTGATGAGAACTTTAATGAAGCGCTGGGTGGGAGGCGCCCCCCAATCTCCGCTCGCAGCCTCACGCCCCCCACCAGTCAGAGGTGGCCCCGGGTCCGGGCCCCCTGCCAGGGGCCAATCAGGTGCCGGGGAGGGGCTGTGGGGCCGGAGAAATCTCCACTGAGTCCCCCAGGGCTGAGGACCCTCCTCTGAGCCCAGGGCTGGCCCAGCCCAGGAAAACCGTGTGTCCGTTTGGGGAAACCGAGTCCCGGGAAAGGTCAGCAGCGGCCCAGTGCCTTCCAAGAAGGACCCTGACCCCGAGAAGGTCTCCCACCCCCTGTCCCTGGTAGAAAAAGGGAGGCCAGAGGAGGGGCAGGGAGCGTGTGGCCGTTCTTGCCTGGGCCTCTGCAGCTTTGGTCTGGCCTTGGGGGCCGGCCCTCGCTGCCCCAGCCCCCCCATCCCACGTTCTGAGGCCCCCCGCCCCCACTTTCTCGGCGGAGGTCTCTCCCTGCTCCTCCCCCAGCCCTTGAGCTCTGAGGGGGCGGGTCGGACCGAGTCACCTCGGCTTGGGGGGGGGGTGTCCCCAGAGGGGGAAATGAGCGCTGTGTGCGTGAGTCTAACAGCTGCTCCCACTGCTCAGGGGGAAAGACTGAGGCCCACAGCAGGGCGGGGCTTCCCCCAAGGGCCCGCCGCTCTAGGGTCCCAGCACAGGCTGCTGAAGCCGCGGCCCCGCCGGCTCCCTGGGAAACGAGCGCGAGGCATTGGCGCACGCGCGTGAGGGCTCTTTTGTCGGGGGCGGGGAGGAGCTTTTTCGCCCAGCGTGGCTCGCGTGATATGCGGCTGCGCAGAAAAAGATTAAGGGCGGGCCCGGGGGTAACAGGGAGGGGCCTGATTGGCCGTACGGGGCGTGACCCAGGCTGATGAGTGACAGCGCAGGGGCGGGCCTTCAGCCGCAGTCACCGGGGGTAGATTTTTCCTTTGGCCGTGTCCCTCCGGCATCCCCCCCCCCGCCCCGCGGGGCCTGGAGTCGGGGAGATGGAGGAGCTGCGCGACCTGTTTGCCTCAGTCCTCTCAGATGGGATGGGGCTGATAGAGCGCCGACCTCCTGGGGCTGTGGGAGGCCCGAAGGGGATGCTAATTGTAGGTGTCCCCTCTGGCCCAGCCTCGGGCCGGCCCCCTGCAGGGCAAACGCAGATGCTCTGGAATACAAGCTTTCCCGGCCTGAGCCCCCCACTCTCCAGCCTCTCCTCCGGCCCGAGGGGCCCTGCCAGCCTGAGCCCCCCACTCTCCAGTGTCTTGCCTGGCTGCCCACCACAGGCTGGCCCACACTGACCCGACCTGCTGGCTGTGTGCATCTCTCTGGCACCCTCCCCCATGCTTCTCCCTCCTGTGCTCTAACCACTCACCTCCCTCTAAGTCCCAGCTAAAATCCCCCTCCTCCAGGAAGCCTGCCCCCTCACACCCTTGAATCCCAGCCTCTGCTCTGTGCTTTCCCCCCATGATCCTCCCTATATCTTTTTTGAACGTGTACTTTGGCTCCTTGTCTAAGCCCCCCCTTTATATCATGAACTCCTCCAGGCCAGAGCCTTGGGTGTCCCCCAAGCTGGGTCCAGTGCCTGGCATACAGTGGGCGCTGCATAAGTGCTTCTTGGCTGGAGAGCATATCGTGGGCTGTCCCTGCTGACCTGGAGGTGGCCCTGCCTATGGCTGCTGATTTCAGTTCCTCCCGGGGGACTAGGCTCCATCCCTCGGGGTCTACTCCCACCCCCCAAAATTCAGCACGTCTGTCTAGAAACAGCAAATCACTTTTATTTTCCGAGGCTGATTAATAGGCCGGGGGGAAAGCTCTTGTGTTTGACATTGTTCTTCAGGATCTGTGGGGCTCGGCCCCGTCCTGCGCTCTGGGGATCTCGGTTTCCAGCCACCATAGTTCGCTCGTCCCGAGGTTCTAATTTTTCTAGGATTTTTCTAAAAAAAGAAAAAGCAAGCAAGTCTGAAGGCCGCAGCATGTGTGACCCCCCTTTCACAGAGGAGGAAGCCGAGGCTCCGGAGGCCCAAGCGAGGCTCCGGAGGCCCAAGCCGAGGCTCGGGAGGCCCAGTGCCGGGGGGAGCCGGCCGGCAAAACCAGGCCGCCGTGAGATGAAGTGCAGGGGGAGGAGGCTCTCCCCAGCTCTGGCCCACGCAGGCTTCTGCTCCGGGACCTCGCCAGGGGAGCCCTCAGTGACCTCCCCAGGGGAGTGGGCTGGCGTCCTTAAGGGCCTGTACTGGGAGCCGAGCTTTAAGGAGACTTTGCCGGCCGGCCTCGAACGCAGCCAGACTATCGGCCCGCGTGGCCGTAGGGACCCCGCCCCTTCTCGCCCATTGGCTTCCTCAGATATCGTCCCTCCCCCCACGCCCTGGCAAACGTGGGCCCTCCCCCTCACCGTCGACTAGGACCTCCACGTAGTCGCTCAGCGGGGCCCCGGCGAAGGGGGCGGCCGTCTCGAAGTAGAGGCAGCTGTAATTGCCCGAGTGGAAGTCCCAGACCTCGCGGAGGACGAAGTCGGCCTCCGGGCCGGGGGCGTTCAGGACCTGCAGGGGCCGGCTGCTGTGCTGCCTCAGCAGGGCGAACCTGGCGTTGGGCCGGCCCCCCCGGCACTGCAGGGTCACGTTGGTGCCGGGAGCGATCACGGCGTCCGGGGGCTGCACCAACAGGGTCGGCTTGGGCAGGGTCTCTAGACGCAGAAAAGGCCACACGATGTTAGTTGCAGGAGCGGGGGAGGGGCAAAGCCAGAGCCGGGGGTGGGGTGGGGGAGGAGGCCCTAGCACACGGACGTCCAAGTGGGGGGGGGGGCTCTGCTTCTCCATCATTGTCCCCTTTGATGAATGAGGGGGCAGAGGCCCGGGGATGCCGGTGAAGGAGGGGGCAGCATGAAGTCGCCGCCGACAGAGCACTGACTTTGGGCCTGGCGGGAACGCTTCCTGGAACAAAGTCCAGACGCGTGCCCTTAGCCAAGTCACTTACAGACTGGGCTGCTTCCCGAAGGGCTCTGGGAAGGATGAGATAATGTGCCCAGCGATTGGCAGAGGGAACGGGAGCTGGCATTATCATACCCTCTACCGCAGTTTCTAGCTGATTCCAGCCCCATCAACCATCACCAAGCATTTATTGAGCACCTACTGTCTGCCAAACGCAGGGAATGAAAGCGCTTCTCCTTCCCGTGAGGAGATGCACGTGGAAAACGGACGCAGCAGTTAGGAAGTCCAGGAAGGCAAAGCCACCCGGGAGTGGGGGGGGGGGGGGGAACTTCGGCGAGGGACAAAGGGGTCACTTGGACTGGATGGCAGGGAGCAGCTCGGGCTGCCTTGGGACCGTCTCTGAAGGGCCTTACGAGGAGAAGAGAGGGCTCTGGGTGTTAATTAGAGCTGACTGCATCTCGTTAGACTTCAGAGAAATCGGGGGTCCAACAGCGACTCGCAGGTGGGACCTGCACTTCAGGAAGGTGTTTCAAGGGGCGGGACAGCCTGGAGCAGGGAGAGACTGGAGGCTGGGACAGCGGCCCAGCCGCTGGGGGCGGGGGGGAGGCAACGATCGAGGCCACAGGGGAGTCCGGGAGAGAAGGGGGCAGGTGGGACAGAGCTGCCGGGAAGGCAAGAGTGGCAAGATGGGGCAACAAATTGAGGGTGGGAGAGGGAGATGAAGCCAGAAAACCTGGGAGCCTGGAAAGGTGGTAGGACCTTTGGCACAAGTGGAAAAGCTGCAAGAGGGAGCCGAGGCGTGATGCATGACAAGCTCTGAGGGGAGATGGAGGCCGATTGTCTGTCATAATCTGTCGATCAATAGATCCATCTGTTTCTGTCTATATCTGTTTGTCTGTCTACCTACCTGTCTGCCTGTCACTCTATGCATCCATATCTGTCTGTATCTGTTTGTCTACCTGTCTATCCATCTATCTGCCTATATCTGTCTCTATTTGTATCTATCTTTGTCTTCTTCCTGTCTGCATGTCTGTCTATACATCCATCCGTCTCCCTACCTGTCTGTTCATCCATCTGTCTGCCTATCGATGTGTCTGTCTGCTTAGCTGTGTGTCCATCTGTTTCTGTCTCTAGCTGTCTGTGTCTATATCTGTGTGTCCATCTGTTTCTGTCTCTGTCTCTATCTCTGTGTCCATCTGTTTCTATCTGTCTCTAGCTGTCTGTGTCTATATCTGTGTGTCCATCTGTTTCTGTCTCTGTCTCTATCTCTGTGTCCATCTGTTTCTATCTCTCTCTGTCTCTGTCTTATTTCTCTGTGTGTGTCCATCTGTTTGAGAATCATGAGCAGCGGGGGGAGAGGAGACCTGCATCCAGAGGGTGGGCGTTGAGGTTGAGAAATGGGCGGCCTGGCTAGGTAGAGGGGGCAGAGGGGGACCGCAGAGTGAGCCGAGGCAGCTCATCCCCCCGGGGCAGGGGGAGTGAGAGAGGAGGGGAGGGAGGCGGGGAGCCCGGTGAACCTGCAGCGTCCCCCCCCACACACACACATATGGTACTGGCCTGAACCCCAAGGCCCCTCCAGGGTGGAGGCAGACAGCACGGTGGGGGGAGGCGGAGGGGAGGTCTCCGTGGAGCTGTCCACGGTACCTCCCTTCCTGCCGGCTCGCCTGTCCCCGAAGCCGCAAGGGAGCTGAGGGCGAGGAGAAGCCGACCCATCCCACCGAGGTCCCGTTCCTAAGTGCATCGTGGGGGCCAGCGAGACTTCGGGGGCCCCGACCTGGCCTCCTTCCCACACCAGTGACCCATCCAGACCCTTCCAGGCAGAGGATCGCTGGCCGCTGGGGCCAGGGGTTGGGGCAGGCAATGCCAGACTGAATGCTGGGAGGGCTCGAAGGGGAATTCTGGGAGGGCACGAGGTTCAGAAAGAGGGACTGCCGGATGGCAGAGGTGAGGGGGCAGCTCGCTGCTGAGTCTTGAGCCCTGGGCTCTGGGTTTGATGCATTGTCCCTGGGTACGGCTCCACGACTGACATCTCTGTGAGCCCCTTCCCCGACTGGGTCTACTCGACTATTTGTTGTTCTCCCGTTAGAGCAGAGGTGTCTCTTACCTCTGTTTCCCCGGTGCTCAGCACAGTGCCTGGCACACAGTAGGTGCTTAATCAGTATGGAGTAGTCAGGAAGTGAGGAGCCAAATGCCGGCTCCGCCAGAGCCCTTCCCCGGCCCCCTCACCTGTGGTCAGGATGGGCTCCAGGGAGGGGCTGTCTTCCGACCAGATGGACGGCCCGTTCCGGAAGCGGTAGCGGCAGTAGTATTTGCCCCCGTCCCCGGGTTTCAGGTTGTCCAGGTGGAAGTCGACATGCAGAGGGTCCGTAGAAGACATGCGGGACACAAAGACCTCCTTCCCGTCCTTGTACAAATTGAAGTTCAGCCCTGGGAACTTTCCCCGGCACCGCAAGATCATAGATGCTCCAGGTCTGAAGATGAAATTATCCTCCCGAATTTGGAAAGAAGGTTTTGGCAAGGAATCTGGATGGGAAACCAGACAGGCGATGCCGTCCACGCTCAAGCCTCAGCCCCCCTCCCCCCGCCGGGCATCGGGGCCTCTGGGGGCTGCACGAGGAGACCACCCCAGGGTGCCCTTGTGGAGGGAGGAGAGACAAGAGGGGTCTAGGAAACCGAGGGGGGCAGAGTGGCCCCCACGGGGCCAAAAGCCACAGGAGGGGGAGTCTCAGTAAAGTCTGGCGGATGGGACATGTGGGGTAGCTAGGGTCAGGCTGGGAGGGAGATGTGCCTGTGAAGAGGAGCCGGGAGTCTCAGGGGACTTGAAGCTCCGAGGGAGCCGCCCAGGTATCCGCTAGCCTTGCTCCCTCTGGTCCCTCGGTATCTCCTGTGGCTCCCTTTAAGTCCCTGCCTCAACTCCTCGCAGGCCTTTGGGAGCTCCCTGCCCAGGAGCATCTGGGCTTGGAAAGCAGCTCCCTGGCACGTGTGCATCTTCGGCCCCGAGCCCCGCTCCCTTGCTCTCCCCTTACCTGGCACCACAAAGTGGAGGGTCTCACTGGGCGCTGACCCCACCCTGGGAGCCGCTGTGGGTGCTCGGTAGCGGCAGGTGTAGTTTCCGGGGCTCTTAATGAGAAAGATGGCTTCTGCTTGGGGGGGGAGGGAGCTGGCCACAGGCTCCGGCTCTCCTTCTTGGTACAAGTCAAAGGTCATGCCCAGCAGTGTCCCCTGGCAGTGCAGCTCAGTCTTCACCCCGTGGAGGATCCAAGGTCCGGGCTCAGCCGTGATGGAGGGGGCCGGGAGGGGCTCTGTGAGGATCACAGAACGTCAGAATATCTGAGAACCTAGAATGTCTGTGCTGGCAACCTTAGAGCACCAGATGAGGGACCCGAAGGGGGAAGGAGCCTGAGGAAGAACTGGAAGGCGGGAAGCTTCCTTGGAGGTCGCTCCCTCGCCCCCTTGCTTGGCCTTTGTATCGCGAGGACGGGGGAGGAGATCGGGTGGCCGCCTGTGGCTGTCTGTACATCCAGAGAGATCTCTGCCCATGGGCTGCGAGCTGGGGTCACTATTTGGGGATTTGTTATCCACCCTCCCTTTGCGTGGGAATCACACTGCACTATCCGCTCCTTCCGCACGCTCCCTTTTAGGAAAGCAAGTGAAACAAACCAATCGACACAGTGACTACATCTGACTGCCTCCTAGCTTCTTACTTTACACTTGGGTAAACTGAGGCACAAAAAGGGAAAGGGACTTTCACGGGGACATACAGCGTTTGGGACAGAGCCAGAACCAGAACCCAGAGCTCTGCACTCCCACTCTTGGACTCCTTTCCTTCATATCATGCAGCTTTCCTGCAGAAAAAAATCAAGGGGGAAGGAAGAGACAGAAAGAGGCCGGGAGGCAGAGAGGAGGACGCAGAGAGACAGACAGACATGGAGGCAGACAGAGAAACAAAGAGAGAAACCAAGAGGAGGGAGAGACAGAGAAACAGAGGCAGAAGGAGAGACGCAGCAGGAAGAGAAAAAGAGATTGGGAAGGGGCAGGGGATGGTGGGAGGCAGCCTGCGGCTACTGGTCCCCCTGCCTGGCTCCAGGGTCTAGAACTGGTTTCCTAAGCCTGAGCCCTGTCCCCGCTCACCTGTCCCTGTCACCTCCACTGGGGCACTCGTTGCAGTCCAGCTGGTTTTCTCTCGGATATGGCACTGGTAAGTGCCCTTGTTGTCCGCTGTCACTGGCCCCAGTGGGAACATGACAATGGGATGGAGGATAGGAAGCGTAGCGAAGGGTTTCCCATCCCTCAACAGCTCAAATGTACTTCCCAGAGAATTAATCGACAGGCACTGAATGGCCACATTGGCCCAGGGTGCGGACGCGGATTCAGGCTTTATCCAGATCCTAGGAGTTGGGTCTATATCTGTAAGATTTCCCAGAGAATTGATTAAGAGTCTGCCACTGCCTGCCTCAGTTTCCTCATCCATTAAAATGGGGACAGTAACAGCACTTAGCTCTCAAGGTTGTTACGGGAATGAAACGAGATGCTCTTTGTTAAGCGTTTAGCACTTAGTGCCTGGACCAGAGTAGGCGCCATCTGATGTTAGTTATAATTATTGGGACTGGATGCCAGGCTTCGGGCCAAGCCCGAGCAGGAACCTTAAACGTGTCGAATCGAGAGAATGTGAGAGCCCGCGGAACCTTTCGGTATAGAGCTGGGAGGGGACCTAGAACCCAGAAGGCCAGACGGGACAGGAAGGAAAGAAAAGGAACATTTGTTTTCCAAAAATCATCTCTGGATCCTCAGGACTGCCCTGGAGGCGAGACGCCATTGTTGGCCCTGGTTCCCAGGAAGCTGAGCAGACATGGCCAGTGGCTCAGGGCCCTACGGTTACTTAAATGTCCGAGGTCGAATTTGAGTTCAGATCCCCTGTCTCCGGGCCCCCTTCTCTCTCCGCCGCCGAGCTACCTGGTGATTTGGAGCTGAGGGAGCCTGGGTTTCAGGCTGCTTAGGAGCAAGGGCCCGGGCAGCCGTGTCTGGAGGGTGGGGCGGTCTGGGGTCAAAGGGTGGCTGGACAGAAGGACCGACGCTGCAGCTTCTACTGGGTCAAAGGCATCTCCAAGCTCTTGGTCAGGTCAGTGACATGGCCTTCCTCCAGCCCGTTTCCAGCCTTAGCCCTGCCTGGGCCCCTCCCCCAGTGCCTCTGTCCCTCTGCCCCACTTCTGCGTTCCTGCATCTCCCTCAGGCCCCCAGGCCCTCTGTGCCCTTCAAATCCCCCCCATCCCTCTGTCCCCTGAACCTCCACAGTCCCTCTGTCCCTCTGTCCCCCTGAACCTCCATAGTCCCTCTGTCCCACTGTCCCCCTGAACCTCCGCAGTCCCACTGTCCCCCTAGGCCTCCACAGTCCCTCTGTCCCACTGTCCCCCTGGGCCTCCACAGTCCCTCTGGGCCTCCGCTGTCCCTCTGTCTCTCTGGCCCCCTCGATTCCCACTGTCCCTCTGTCCCCCTCGGCCCGCCATGTCTCCAGTGCCCCTTGGTTCCCCTGCATTTGTGGTTCAGGATCTCAAGAACTCACATAAGGCTGCCTCCGCCTCCAGGTGTGGGTCCAGCCAAAGCCCTGAGGGAATGGGACAGAACAGAGTCACCAGGAGTTTGAATGAAAAGATAGGGCAGGAAGAGGGGGGCGCCAGATGGGCTTGGGAAGTTCTGCCTTGTGAGCCGCATTTCAGGGGCTATTATCTTCCCGTTTTACAGGTGACAGAGTTCCTAGAGGTGGGCACTGAGCCAGAGCCAATTAGGGAGTGAGATCAGTGGGTGTCAGATGGCCCCAGAGGTGTCCAGCCTGGGGAGAGATCTGGGCAGAGCAGGGGGGAGGCGGCCTGGGAAGCTCCCAAAGGGGGAGAAGTTCCCAGGGCAGGAGGGAGACCCGGGAAGGAGGAAGGAGGTCAGAGGCCGAGCCTGCCGGAGGAGTGGACAGCGTCCTGGGCGAAGCTGCGGGGATGGGGGAGTGTGGGGTGACTGAGGAAGGGGAGCTCCGAGCTCCGGTTTGGGGGCCCTGCCGGAGTGGGGCCACGGGTGCTGAGGAGAGAAGGCTGAGGTGGCCGTGCCCCGTCCCGGCGGGGACAAGGCAGCCTGTCACCCATTCCCCGGCTGCCCAAGATGGGGAAGCCGTGGGAGCAGGAAAGGGCAGCCTCCAGAAGTCCACAGGGCTCCCTGGACTCACCTAGAAGGAGCACAATGGCCAGCTGGGAGACCATGGCACCTTCCTTCTCCCCACCTGGGCCCCGGGGTCTCTCTGCAGGAAGGCTGCGGCTCTGGGGATGGGTGGCAAGTCTTAAGAGAGCGGGTGCTGGGAGCTCCCCGCCCCCAGGCCCACCTCACGCTTCCTGTGGCCAATGGGGACGGTGAGCCTCGGGTCACTGAGAGACGAGGGGTCGGTGACCCCGATGGCTGTTGGCTGTCCCAGGCTGGCTAGCCTTGGGCCGCCTGCCAGCCCCTCAGTGTTGCTGCCCAACCTCGGGCCTGAGGCTGCGATTGTGCAAGGGCCAAAGTCCCTTTGGGTGGCTCAGCTCCCTGGCCGGTGGGAGAGGGAGCTGGGCCTGGGCCCCGGGGACCTCGGCTCCTCTGTCCCTTCTGAGACTTCCGGGGACTGGGGGATTCTTGGCTGCGGGGATGGGGGAAGGGGGAAGGGCTTAAATGCGTCTCCCCCCTGCAGCCTTCCCAGAGGCTGGTCGCGGGTCCCCAGAGCTGACCGGGATGGCCACCAGTCCTGAGCACGTGCCCCGGCCCCGCGTGCAGAAGGAGGCGCCCCCAGACGGTCACAAGCTGCCGGGGAGGGGGCTGCGCGGGAGAAGCAGCAAGCAGACAGAAGGAAGGAGCAGGAAGGGGGGGGCTCCCGGTGGGCCCCAGGACGCTGCTGGGGGCAGAGATGCAGGAGGGCGGCGCCCAGCAGCAGAGCTAGAGGCCAGAGCCACGGGGCAGCTGGGCCCACTGCATGGGGGGGGGGGGGGGAGGGAAGGGGAGGGAGACTGGGCAGGGGACAAGGGCCTGAACGCCAAACAGAGCTTGTTGTCTTTGATCCCGGGCCTGGAGACCGCAGGCTTTGGGAAGCCCCTTCCGTGGCTGCTGGAGGGAGGACGGATGCTGTGGGAGGGGTCGGGGTCTGCCCCAGGGTGGGGGCAGGGAAGGGGAGGGAACGCGGGGGAGGGGCTCCCAAAGGCAGGCGCTGGGAGGCAGCCCCGAGTCCGGGCGTTGGGCAGTGCAAGGAAAAGGCAGGAATCCCGGCCCAGCGGGCCAGGCAGTCCTGTGGGGGGCAGGGCTGGCAATGGCGGGAATAACCAACCCTGAGGTGGGGAGCCCGACCCGGGGCCGGCGCTGCCAGGGGCCGCAGACCCGTCCCGTTTGGTCCTCGGACAGCCTGGGGAGGTAGCGGCTCCTATGAGCCCCATGTTATAAATGAGGAAACTGAGGCAAGCAACTCGCCCGCCCTCATGTAGGTGAAAGTGCCGGAGGCCGGACAGGAACTTGTCTTCCTGACTCGAGCCCAGGGCGCTACCCCCTGAGCCGCCTTGGTCCAAGGCAGGGTCACCCGGAGAGGGAGAGTGGGTGGGGGGTCAGAGCAGGGATAAGGACTGGAGAGGGAAGGGGAATAACGGTCCAGGCGTCTGAGAGAGAGGCAGGGAGGACAGAGGCCCCATGGAGACATTCTGAAGGCTGAGACAGACTGAGCTGGCAGCTGGACTCGGTCCCAGACTGTCTGGAACCCTCTAACCATGAGGGGCTTCTCTGTCTGTGTCTGTGTCTCTGTCTCTGTCTCTGTGTCTCTGTCTCTCTCTCACAGTCACAGTCTGTGCAAGAGGCACAGATTTTACAGGAACGTTCAGAGTCTAGAGAAAGGGAGAAACGGCCCTGAACAACCACAAGGAAGCCTCCCAGAGCCCGAGGCAGAGAGACCCCCGTGGGCTCTCAGGACACGCAGGGAACCTGGCAAATACCCCCCTCCCCCCCACCCCGAACAAGGGATGTGAGGTGCCCCCGACTTTGGAAGCCCGTGGGCAGGCAGGAAGCTCACTCTCCGGCGGGGGCGCCCATGGGCGGGGGTGGGGTGGGGGAGAAGGGGGGAGCTGCCCATCTAAGGCCTCCTGGCTTTCTGGGGCGGGCAGCACTTGCAGCGTCCCTGGCGGCCGCGGGCGGCACCTTTCTGAGTGAGCACTGGGGAACACCACGGTCCCACAACGGTTACTGACGGCCAGCACACTTAGGGGAGGGCCCGGGGAGGGCCGCAGCCCCGGGCGTTACCCGCAGGGAGGGTGGAGAAGGGGGGCAGTGTCAGCGAGGGGGGGGGGGCGCGGCAAAAAGCCTGGAAGGCGCTCCCGGCCCCGCCGCCAATCCGTGTTTCAGCACCCAGAGGCGCGAGGAGCCCAGCCCCCGGAGCGCAGAAGCCGGGGGGCCGCAGCCGTGGGTCGTGGGCACTGTTCCTTCCCCTCGAGGCCCCCTCTCCCCCGTGGCTCTGAGAGGCTGGGACCTGCCCCACAGCCACGTCCGGCTAAAGCCATCTCAGCTTTGAGAATGACCAAGTGACCGGGGCCCAGGTGCCGTAGGGGGTCCCTACCCAGCATGCGAAGGCCCCCCCTGGCAAATGAGCCCCACTGGTTCCAAAGGCCAAGGTTCGGGGGAAGCGTGAAGAGAAGGGGAGCTGTGGTGGAAGGGGAGCTGTGCTCCTCCTCAGGATCCAGGGTGTGTTGCAGGAGGAGAGGGAAAGGCCCGGATGTAAGTCGGCCTCGCACCCCCAAATTCCCCCGGCCGCCAGCTCAGGGGAAGTCCCTCAGATGCGCCATGTTTGTGCCGTCCGCTTTTCGGTATGTCTCAGTTACTGTGCATTTAGGGTTAGAGTCGGGAGGCGCACGACCCAGACTCAGGTGCTCTAAGGGAGGCGCCATCTCCACTGCGAAGTTTCCTCAGAATCGGGCTCATGATACCAAAGCTGCGGATCTTAACCCATTTGGCGCTGCCCATGCTGTGAAATTCAGGTCAGCACATGGAGAACAGTCCGGAAGAGCGTCCTGGAGACCTCTGATTTCCGTGCAAGCAAATGCAAGCAAACAACAACAACAAAAAGAAGTGAGAATGCTATCTTGTGATCCCCACTCGGTTCCCACAGTCCTCTCTCTCTGGGTGTAAATGAGTCTCTTTATCACAAGATCATTGGAACTGGCCTGAATCATTCTCATTGATGATAAAAGCCAAGTCCATCAGAATTGATCTTCATATAATCTTTTGGTTATAATGTTCCTGGGAATTTTAGTTTGAAAGTTTGTTTTTTGCTTTTTGTTTTTGTTTTTTTGAGAATTAACCAGTGGATTCTACTTCCATTTTTGGCTTGTTTCTAAGGGATCTGAGTAGACTTTCTTTTTAATAATTTTTTAAAATGTCTAAGCCCTTAACGGGTCTAAGCTCTCTTTTGGGGTGGTTCAATGGTTTTCAAATAGTCCAATGACTCTTAATTTTTCTCGTATCTATTTTTCTGATCAGTTATTTTTCTATACATGACATTTTTATGTTTTCTTCTATTTTCTCACTTTTTTTGATTTTTTAAATATTCCTTTTTAATCTATTGGAGTCAGTAACTTCTGTTTTGTCTACTCTAATTTTCTGGGTATTTGTTGCTTTGCCAAGATTTTGTACTTCTTGTGCCAAGTTGTTCATTCTTTTCTCAATTCTTTCTCCCATGGCTCTCATTTCTTTTCTATTTTTATCCCAGTGCACTCATTGTAGAGGGCTAAAACTTCAAAAAAGTATGCTCGAATCAGACGACTGAGCACTTAAGACTACTTACGTATTCCATGTCAGACAATGACTATTCGCTTATATTTGTATAAATGGCTCTTCTCACAGTTGATGCTGGCTGAATGTTTGGTGTTAAGATAATCAAAGGCAAGGATTGGAGGGTAGAGGGAGAGAGGCCAGAAGCACTTGGCAGCAGGACAAGGAGGAGAGAGGCTGAGGACTCTGGATTCCAGAATCCAGGATTTTGCTTGTCTGCCTCCTTTACTTCTCCCCCTAAAGACCAACGACTTAAATTTATCCTCACTCTGACTGACCCCGAGGCCCTCCAGGGAGCTAGCCCATATTTTACAATTCATTTAATTTATAAAATCATATTACATTTTTTTTAAAAAAAAGTCTTTTCTTTATTTTTTTCTAGGAATTCTACATGAACTTGTACCTGAGCTACATTCTCCTTTGAGGTTTTATTAATAGGTGTTTCGGAATCATTCTCTCCTTTTGGATTTATAGCTTAAGATCACTGTTGCCATAATAGTTCTCTGAGTGGGGAATTTTTCTTATTTTCATATTCTTCCGTTAGAAGACTTTGGAATTTGTAGAGGGCCAGTATTGAATATTGTACATGTACAGGAAGTGGCCAGTCCAGGTATTACTTGAGATCTGCTCTCTGTAAGGGCTGGCAGTTCAAAGCATTGGCTCACCTCCGGTGATAATGAATGAAAGACATGTCCTAGATAATTTTAGGATAATCTCGGTAAAGAATGCATGTATGTGACAGTGCTGAGCGGTGAGATACCCTAACAGCGTTTAGGGGTCCCCAGGCCGGTGTCGCCGGTTTTGCAGAATTCTCAGTCCCAGTCTCCAAGGGAGGTTTGGCAAAAATAGGTTTATTTTCGAGAAGCTCTTCGTCTCGGTAGGCTAGTTCCTATTTAGGAAGTTAGCAAAGACTGGGGCACAGAGTTTTGATTTTATTTAGCTTTCTATGGCCGGATTTGAGGGACTAATTTCCAGATCAGTAAAGGGTGGTTGATGTTTCCCAGGCCAGACTAATTTCCAGATCAAGGATCTGGGGATCCCATCTGAGGATGGGAGTTTCCCTGAAACCAAGTGGGAGGGAGGGGAGAGATTGAGATTGAAGTGGGGATGTTTTGAGGAATTTTCGCGGAGGCTGGGAGGGGTTGAGATTCCGGATTTTTCTAAGCCCGGCCCATCTCCCGCAAAGATCAGGGGGACACGGAGTCCTATTGCATCCACAGGACCAAGGCGCCCGAACTATACTGTTTACGGCTCTGTTAGGATCAGGTACATTGTTACTGCTACTTAGGACTGTTGCTACCGCGAGTTACTGTTTAAAGTTAATGACAAACTGAAATGTCCAAGTGTGGGACACGCGGCAACCTGGGGTATACACAGCGCCACCTGGAGACAGGCGGTGTTAATGCACCACTAACCGCATCCTGGTATTATGATGGCCTGGGCTCATACAACCTCTGGCTCTCAGATCAGTCAATGGACCGCTCGGACAGATCCCGGCCGCTCGTGCACCTTAGTTTCATTAGCACAAGCATCGGGACTCCGACAGGGGCTATGATGGGACCAGGATCTGCTCACTGCTGGAGGGAGTCTCCGGCCTGTCTGCTGCTGCCTGTGGAAAGCAGTGTTACTCAAGGACGGGGACTCGGAACGGGGACGGATAAGCTTTCGGACCTCCCGAAGCAATCCCGTCAGGAGGCAGTGGGAGTGCTTGCCTCTCGCTCTGAGCTCTGCAGGTTCCTGAGCTGGGTTTGGGTCCAGCCAACACTTGGAGCTTGCCCTTATTGAGAGTTCTAATAGCTGGTTTCCGGACTCAGTCGCCAGCTGGAAGGTTCTGCAGGCTCAGTGAGAGAAGTGGGGGCTCCCCTCGGGTTTGGAATCCCCGCGCTAGTTATTCCACTGGCGGTTTCAGATTGTGCCGGGGGCTGGTAGTGAGACCCCACTCTGCTCCTGGGATTAGGGCTTAGCGCTCTCTACTTGCTTCTTGCTCGTGGTCCAGCCTGCGCCTGGCACTGCTCCCTGCCCCAGGATCAATCTCCACGGACAGGTCCCCTTCTCAGCCTGTGCTCAATCTGTGGTCCAGCTTCAGAGTATGAAAGAGAGCGACAGAGCTTCTAGTTCTCTGCATCAGGTCTGGTCTCTGGCTCAATCGCGGAACTCTTCTTGCCCCCGAACTTTTAACTTGAAAACTCTGAGGGCATAGATGTGTTCTTGGCTATAGCTGGTCCCCAGTGTTCACAGATCTCCCTGTCTTCCTTTGTCAACTTGGGCTGGAAATACAAGGGTTTTTTTTTTGTTTGTTTTGTTGAGGCAATTGTGATTAAGTGACTTGTCCAGAGTCACCCAGCTAGGAAGTATTAGGTGTAGGTCAGATTTGAACTCAGGTCCTCCTGACTTCAGGGCTGGTGCTCTATCCACTGAAATATGAGTGTTTTTATCTTGGTTTTTACTGATTATGGTTGAACCTTTTGAGTTTTCTAGAACTTGATTGTGTTGTCACTCCACCAGCTTGGCTGGTCTTAATGGTAGAATTGCTATGTTAGACTGACCAGCTGGTTTCATAAGGAGGCCAGAGTGTTCCTGGAGCAGCTTGTCTTCATTAAAAGTAAAGGCACACACAGACACAGACACACACACACACACACACACAAACAAAACACCCCCTGGATATTTAATCTGCAAATATAAGTTACAACAGTGACCATGTTTACTCATTTGACCTTCCCCAGTGAAGAGAGTCCAGGTTGACTTAGCTCTGCTCAGAATATATCAATGGATTATGGTCAGCGACAATATGCTTGTTCGGAGAACTCGCTGACAGCTCCCTTTACACCCCAAACCAGTTCTAGTGGAGGAGAAGGAACCTCCCTCCGAGACTTCTGTCCTTCTCCGTGATAGTTTCTGGCCACTGTTTCTTGCAACAAGCCTGCTTTCTAGACTATCAGTAGAGCCGTTTCTTGTTGTGAGCTAAAGCTGATTTCTTATTGGGGCCTTGAAAAGGGCCTTCAATACTGCTCTTATCCTACTTACCTTCCAATAGCTATTCAAGGGCTTTTCTTGACCTCTTGGTCTGATCCTTCCTAGTCACATGAGTGCGAGAGTTGAAGGTCTTAGATGATGACTGTACAACCTGTTGTGTGTTTCTGATAGCAGGGACAAGTCCTAGGTCAGAAATACTCTGACTAAAGCCAGCTGATTGAGAGCATCTAGCCTCCCTGGTTCAGTTCCATCTCCCTGTTTGACACAGTGTGACTTACGTGCGTGACCAAAGCTCTGGAGGGCTTTGGACCAGCATCTATGGAACCTGACCAATGGAAGGCACTTACTGTCTTCTTCCACTCTTTCCTGGTCTTCCCGAAGGTGATGACACAACCTATTCAAATAGTCCATGTGCCCATCCTGTTCATATACCACTGAAGGAAGGCAGGCACCTCCGAGACAACTTACAGTCAAACTGGGAGCCTCCAGCTGAACACGACAAGTCCATTTTTGCATTCTATTACTCTGATAGTCTGATCTGACAGTATCCACAACGTGGGTCCTACTCTGAAAACAATAGGCTGCCCGGCTACTAGTTTCAGGTAGCAGGGATTCATGGTATGGGGTACTGATCCATTCTGTTTCTTCTGTTCAACATCTGATAGTCTCTGCCCATCTGGACCCTCCTATTGTTCTGAACTATCAGCATGGTTGAGGTATACAGACTGAGAGACTCCATAAGGATGCCATCTACAAAGTTTTTGGAAATGGTTTTCCCAAGGACTTTCATCTCCACAAGAGCATCGGGTTCGAGATCACTTTCAGAAAGGTCGAGTCACTCTTCAAGCATCTGCAAATTTCTGTCATGAATTAAAAACATGTGGATTCTCACTCTGAATTTTCTCAAATGGTCCTTCTATGGGAAATGTTCTGGACTGACTCCAAAGACACAGATAAAGCTTTATTACAATGGGTAACCTGCTAAGTACCAGGACACAGATATAGCTCAAAGCAAAGATATCACCTGCCCCCAAGGAGCTAATATTCTAATGGAGGAAGGTAATCCACAAAATGGAGCCGGAAAGAAGAGATGAAATTAGTGATGGAAGAATTGTGGGAAAGTAGCTAGGGAATCAGAGGCCAAGCTGGGTTAGAAGGAACATGGCTAGCGTGGGTCCTTGCCCAAATGGAAGTTCTGGGAGATGAGGTTGTACGTTTCAGACACGAGGAGCCTCTGGGACAGAGGTGGTCAAGTGGTCTTTCTAATGTGGACTGAGCTGAGTTTGAAGTGAGCATGGCTAGCCAGGATTCTTCCTCTGGAGGTAGAGTCAGGGATGCTTTGGTGCATCTCTACCACTGTTGCCTTCTATCTTTTTTTCTTCCCCATTTAGCCCCCTGTTCCTTGCTGTGAGCTTGAGTAATTACTTCCTTGCTCTACTCTCTACTGCCCACAGCCCCTTTCCTCCTCTTTTCCTATCCTTGCTCCCTCCTGTTTCCCTGTTAGATCGAATAGGATTTTTTTTTCCTTTGTAATCTAGTCTAATACTCTCATTTTGCTTTTTCCTAATAAAATCATTTTTATTGAATTTTATTTTTTTAATTGGCAAAAACCTGACTTCCCTCCCTCCCTTCCTTCCAATCGAGAAAGAAAAACAAAATCCTGTCTAGTTTAAAACCCATACCTAACAGTTAAGCAGAACAAATTTCCAAATTACCCATATCCCAAAATGGTCTTTGTCTGCACTCTGACCCTCACCTCACTATCAGTATGTGGGTGGAATGTTTCAACATACGTGCTCTGGACTCATGGTTAGTCATTGTGCTCATCAGAATTTCAAGTTTATCCAGGTTGTTTTTTTCTATATTTTTTTCTTTGTATATTCTGTTCTCTTGTTTGTGTTCTCTTCCCTCTGCATCAGTTCATCTAGGTCTTCCCAAGACCCTCAGAAACCATCTCTCTCATCATTTTTAAAAAACTTTTCTGTCCTTCTTGTGTGTGATCAAATAGCTCCCAATTACACGTACAAATTGTTTTAACATTCATTTTTTAAAATTTCGAGTTCCAAATTCTTTCCCTGCTTCCTGCCCCTTCCCTACCCATTCAGAAGTCAAACAATATGATATTGATTATACATGTGAAGCCATATCAGCCATGTTGCAAAAATAAAATACACACAAAGAAAAGTAAAGAAAGTTTAAAAAAAAAGTTTGCTTTTGCATTTAGAATTTACCTGTTCTCCTTCTGCAGGTAGATAATGTAATGCCGGAGAAACTGAGGCAGGATAAAGATTAGAGAGTTTTTTATATTTTATTTGAAAGGGAGAGATTGTGCTGGGGGCAGGTTGCCTCCGGGCTGATGTCCAAGGCATTCAGCAAACAATGTGAGTTCTCAATGACATATATATATATATATACACACACACATGTGGCTCAGGTACAGAGGTAGACCGAGGCAGGGGCAGAGTCAGAGCAATGAGAGTGATGAGAGTGAATGATCAATCTGGTTCTGACAGGGCGGGGGGGAGGCACAGGACATTCTGATAAATTGGGATTACGGAGTGGGGAGAGGCACCCAACATTCTGATGATGTCTAAGATAGAAGGTCTTTCTCTTTATCTGGATCATCATGATTAGGAGGGAGGAGTGATGTTGCAGGATTGAACAGAACAATTAGGAACTGAGGCAGAACAATTCAGGGAAACTGAGTCAGGACAATTAGGGAAACTGAGTCAGGACAATAAAAGAGAACTGTGGCACAACAATAACATTTTCATCATGGGGCCTTTGGTAGATCTACCACAGGTCGGGCACAAATAACTCATATAAACATTTGGAGTGGAGCTGTCTCTAAATTTGCCCATCAAATATTTCTTTTAAGCTATTGCAGTTCTGTTTTGTCCAGAGAGTAGAGCAGTGTCTTTGATGAGGGAGCGCCATGCTGGGTAGTCTTGTGCCAGTGTCTCCCATGTCTCACAATCAGTTTCAGGGTTCTTCAGAAGGACCTTCTGGGCAGCATCTGCTTTATGTGAATTTGTGCGAGTTCTCCACAAAATAGTCTTTTAGCCCAACATACTTTTGCCATGTGTACGATGCGCCAGCCCAATGGAGTGCGCCCTCTGCCAGCATTGAAACCTTGCTTGGCAGTTCAGTTTGGGAAAGGGACAGATGATCTTCAGATTCTTCAGAATCTTCCTAAGACAATTCAAATGGCAGCCATTCAGTTCTGGCACTGGGAGACTGTTCAGCTTTCACGGTCATATAGCAATGAGGGCAGCACAGCCTTAACCTTAAAATCTTGATGTTATAATGCTCTCCTGCTCACATCTCTTTGTGTCAGTTCATATAAGTTTTCTTAGGCTTTTCTGAAATCTCCCCCTTTGTAATTTCTGACAGCATATTAGTGTCTCATGAAATGTATGTATCCCATAGTTGCCATCCCTCAGTGGATGGGCACCCCCTCTTATTTCAATTGTTAGCCATCTTGAAACGAGTCATATATATTTTGTATGGCCACATAGAGTTTGTTTTGCTTAGGACAAATCCCTCCCCTAATCTCGTCCCTCTAATTTCTCCATCTTCCTTTCCCTATTTCCCTGTTGAGTGAAATGTTTCTATACTCAGTCCTGTGTGTTTTCGTGTTTGCCTTTATTTTGTTCAGATGAGGGTAAAGTCAAGTGTTAACTTCCTCCTTAATTGAATAGACTTCTATCTAATTTGAATCTCAAGATAATTTTCCCTATTTCTTTTTTCCCTTCTCCTTCTCCTGCTCTATTATTTCTCTTCCTCTTCCTTGTCTTTCTTTTTTTTAAGATCATCAAGATATGGCAGAATCACTTCCAGAACCATTTTTGTCTAACCAGACTCTTTTCTATGGCCCTTGATGGTTCAGAGGAGACACATGTAGCATCTTGCCATAGTAGAATCTAGGCGATCTATCGTTTAGTTTATGACTGTTCTTTCATATTTTTTACGTTTCTATCTGACTTCTGTATTGATACGTCCAAATTTCTACTGGTCTCCCTGGTCTCTTCATCAGGGATGCTTGGAAGTCTTCAATGCCTCAATTTCTTAAGCTGTGGCTCATGACCCCAAAAGAATTTGGGGATCTTGAAATTTTGATTTATTATCAGTAAATGTTTGGTTTGTACCCCAGGGTCACATAAAAATCCAACAGGCCAAAAGGGATTGTCGTGAGTGGAAAAAGTTTAAGAAGCCTTGATCCATGTCAGTAGTAATCCACTTTTTCTCTTCCATGCTTATGCTCGGTTTTGCTTGATTTTGTATGTAAATGTGATGAGATACTAATGTGCTATAAAAAAGCACAAAATGGAGTTTCCTAAATTGTTTTTTGTTTTCACTGGTGCCTGCTAAATTGGGTAGCTTCTCAGTACTTGGATTCTTTGTGGCTGTTTACCCAGATTTTTCTTTTGACTGCTAAATCCTGAACTTTGGCTATTGCATTCTTAGGAGCTTTTTTTCTTTTTCTCCCTCTTCCCCACCCCACCCCACTCCACCTCACTTCATCCCATCCCACCCTTCTTTCTCCCTGTCTATCATTTTGGTATTCTTTTGTTTGTTTTGTTTTATTTTGTTTTGTTTTGTTTTGTTTTGTTTTGTTTTTTGCTGAGGCAATTGGGGTTAAGTGACTTGCCAGGGTCACACAGCTAGGCAGTGTTAACTCACTGAGATCAAATTTGAACTCAGGAACTCCTGAGTTTAATCCCCTTTGTGGTAACCTGTAAATTTTCTTTTAAGAAGATCAGAATTAAAATTACATCTAGTTTTTTCTGTATTGATTCTATAATGTAATTGATTTTATGCCACATTAATTTTATAACTGACTTTGCCTCTGCCTGAAGTTCAGGAATTTAGCTTTCCTTTTGAGTAATCTGTCTGTCCACCCGTCCATTCAACCATCCATCCAGGGTAAATGGATGGTAATCTGGCTGAGTGGGGGATGGGACTAGACCTGGAGCTAGCTGGGATGCCCAGAAGCCGCATTTGAGACAGGACTAGATCCCGGGTGTGGAGCACAGCTAAGGCAAAGGACAGGATTTGGGAAATGGAGCAACTTGGCCCACGAATGGCCTAGATGGTATGGAGGTGGGCTGGAAAGAGAGGAGAGAGCCAGAACGCAGAACAGAGCACATTTCCCTTTCCATCCTGGGGTAATAGGGAGCCCCAGGAGCTTCTAGAGTACTGAGGCTGAGATCGTGCTGGAGCCGCTCTCTCATGCAGCTGAGTGCAGCAGGGACACGTGGTCTGCCTATGGAGCCTTGACAGCCACAAGCTGGGCTTTGATTGATAGGTGGGTAGCGGTCAGTGAGAGCAATGCCGGCCAGTGAACAGAGGGCTGGGGCAGGTCAGAGGGATTGGCCCAGACAGAGTCTGGCCTAGGACTGGAGAAGTAGAGGCAGGGAAGAGAGGAATGGAGTTAGGTGATTGGGAGTGGGGAAAGGAAAAGAAATCAAACTTTTAGTTTAGTTCCAATTTTTTCATTAGAAATAGATGAAATTCACCTATTTCGTTGAATGTCCATCTTCTTCCCTGGGGGGAAAAAAAATGCTCATTTTGGCTGGGTAAGTTATTTTTGGCTGCATATCAAGTTCCTTAGCCTTTTGGAATATCAGATTCCAGGCCCTTCATCTTTTAAAGTGGATGCTGCTAGATCTTGGGTAATCCTTATTGTGGCTCCTCTATAATTGAATTGATTTCTCCTAGCAGCTTGCAGTATTTTTCCTTGGTTTGATAGTTCTGGAATTTAGCCACTATATTTCTTGGAATTTTTATTTTAGGGTCCCTTTCAGTAGCTGATCAATGAATTCTTTCAATGTCTATTTTACCCTCTGTTTCTATAACTTCTGGGCAGTTCCCTTTGATAATTTCCTGGAAAATAGTGTCCAGGATCTTTTTTTCATCATATTTTTCAGGGAGTCCAGTAATTCTCAGATAATCTCTCCTAGATCTATTTTCTAGATCTGTTGTTTTCCCAAGAAGGTATTGGAATTTTTTTTTCTATTGTTTCATTTTTTTGGTTTTGTTTGATTGATTCTTGTTGTCTCCTCGAGTCATTCAATTCCATTTGTTCAATTCTGATTTTCAATGAATTATTTTCTTCACTCACTTTTTAAATATCTTTTTCTAATTGTCCAATTGCGTTTTTAAGTGAGTTGTTTTGTTCTATGGAATTTTTTTCCATTTCGCCAATTTTATTTTTTAGAGAGCTATTTTCTTTTTCCAGTTCACTAATTCTGTTTTTCAAGGGTTTGATCTCTTTGTCCACTCTATGTTTAAATGAGTGGGATGACTTATCCAGACTCTCTTGCCTCCCTTTCCTTTTCCCATTTTAATTCTAGCTCTCTTGTGAGAGCCTTTTAAATTTCTTCTATGAGGGTCTTTTGTGTTGAGGATCAGATAATATTCCCCTTTGGAGATTCATCTGGAGACAGTTTGTTTTTAGTCTCCTCAGAGTTTAAAGTCTGCTCTCTATCCATATAGAAGCTATCAATAATTAGAGTCCGTTTTAATTTTTTACTCATTTTGTCAAAGAAGAGTCAAAGAAAACAAACTAGCAAAAAAAAAAATGTAGTCTGCTTTTTTTTTGGGGGGGGGGCTGGATGGTATTACAGAATTTCCTCTGCAGACTGCAGGGGGCAGCAATGAGGCACTAGCAGGACAGCAATGGCTGCACTGCATCTGTGCTCTGAAACTCTGAGCCTCTGAAAGCATGCTGAGACACTCCGGGTGGGTGTGGCCAGGTCCAGAGATACCCTAGCTTTTAGGGGTTATAGTCTTTACCCCCTGTGTTTTTAGCTTCTCTGCTTGTCTACTGGCTTGCTACCAGGGCAAAGTATCCACACTGTGGTAAGGTTCTCCCTGCAGAAACGGCTGAGATCACATCCTACCCCCTCTGGTCTGCTCAGTGTGAGCTGCCTGCCATGCTCTCACTGCCTGCCTTCAGTCTGCACCCGGTCTAATTGTCCCCACCCTAGAGCAAAAACAGACCTTTTCTGGTGAATTTCAAGGATGTCTTCTGTTGGTGATTATTTGTGGGGTTTTTTTTTCCCAGTCAAGCACTAATTCCAAGGCTTATCATGAATTAAATTCTGAGAGCAAATATGGAGATTAAGTAGATGTGTGTTCTCTCCTCCATCTTGGCCAGAAGTCCTCTAGAGTAAATCTTTTATGCTTCAACTGTACTCTTAAAATAGCAAGGTAATAGACATAGGAATAGAGAAAACAATATTAGGAGTTTTTGAACATATGATTTATTTAGAAAACTCCTAGGTATCAAAAATTAATAGAAATAAGTTCTGTAAAGATATGGATCTAAAATAAATAGATTGAAATCTTCAGTCATCTTATATATTACCAACAAAACCTAGGAGGGAATAATCTTTTATTTTTTTAATATTTAAGATTGGTATTTTCCCCAGTTACATATAGAAACTACATGGTTTTGCTTATACATTCATATTTCTTTATGAATCATGTTGAGAGAAAAATCAGAACAAAAAGGAAACAACACAAAAGAGAAAAAAAAACAGCAGAAAAAGGGGGGGGGGGAAATGAATGTAGCATGTGTTGATTTACATTCAGTTTCCATACTTCTCTCTCTGAATTTGGATTTGGGTGGCATTTTTCATCCAGAGTTTACTGGGATTGCCTTGGATTACTGAACTACTGAGACAAGCAAATCCATCATAGTTTATCATTGCACACTCTTACTGTGTTGCTGTATACAATGTCTTCTTAGTCCTTCTTGTTTCACTCAGCATTAATTCATCTAAATCTTGCCGGGCCTTTCTAAAATCAGCCTGTTTATCATTTTTTACAGAACAATTATCCATTACTTTCATATACCATAACTTATTGAGCCATTCTCTAATTGATGGGCATCTACTCATTTTCCAGTTCTTTGCCATCACAAAAAAGCTGCTACAAACATTTTGTACATGTGGGTCCTTTTCCCTCTTTTTTGATTTCTTTGGGATACAGTCCAGTAGTGGCACTGTTGGATCAAAGGGTATGCACAATTTTATAGCTTTGGGGGCATAGTTTCAAATTGCTCTCCAGAATGATTGGATCATTTCACAACTTCACCAACAATGTATTAGTGGTTTTCCCACCTCCCCTCCAATATTTATCATTATCTTTTCTTGTCATCTTAACCAATCCTATAGGTGTGATGTGGGAAGGAGGAATAATCTGAAGGGAAAATTCCATTCAAAACCATTATAGAAGATGACAATATATTTGGAAATGTATCTATTCAGATACATTCAGTAAATATAAGACTCCAGCTAAATAACACTTCAGAAGTAAGGACTGACCTAAATAATTGGAGAAATAATTATGCATAGTTTGAACCAGTATAATAAAAATGACAATATTACATAAATTTATTTACTGATTCAGTGCTATGCTAATAGAACTATCAAAAGATTAATTTACAAAATTGGGGGGGGGCATAAAATTCATATAGAAGGAAAAATGTCAAAAAACTCAAGAGGTAATAAGGAAAAAAATTGGAAGAAATTGTCTATAAATATTAGATATCAAAGTATATTACAAAACAATCACAATGGTTAAAAGTCATCATAAAATAAATAAAATATGTTTCTCAAGGAACATTTATGTCTACAGCATACAAAAGTAAATGAACACAAATTTATAGTGTTTGATAAATCCAAAGATTTTTAGTAACGGCCTAGGCTCACCAATGGAGAAAAACTTTCAGGAAAACTATTTTGAACAAGAATTGGGTATAGATCAACATCACACCATTATGCTAAGATAGACTCCAAATGGATAGTTGACTTAATAGGATGTCTTAAGCAAGTTAGAAGTTTAAAAAAGAAATTACTAGATCTATAGCTGCATGAAATTTGTGGCTACAACTAATAGAGCGAATTACAAAATACAATAGATAACCGACTATATAGAATTGAATGGTTTTATACAAACAAATCTAAGGCCACTAAAATTAGACGGGAAAATTTTTTTGCAGATAAGCTTCTCTAGTAAAATAAAGGAAAATAAAGTTTTTCAAGTTTAAAAGACAACCATTTTCCAGTAGGTAAATGAACAGAGGATATGAATAAGCAGGGTTTAAATGAAAAAATCCAAGCTCTCAATAACCATGTGAAAAAGGCTCCCCAATTATATGTAAAAAACAATTTTAACTGTTTCTTTTAATTTTGAGTTCCAGATTTTCTCTCTACTTCTCTTTCCCCCACCTTGAGAAGGTAAGCTATTTGATACAGATTATATATATGTAGTCATGAAAAACATTTTCATATTAGCCATATGGCAGAAGAAAACAGACAGAAAAAATCACCCACCCAACCAGAGATCCATTGCTGGGTAAGTGGTTTGGTCATGGGATAGAGGAGCAGATGGTATGAAGTTATCTGGGTCTGAGGCTGAAGGATCCACTCAATTTCACTATGGAGATCATATGGCATTCAGGCTGGATTGGGCCACGGGTGGCCAGAGCCTTCCCATGGCAGTAGAAAGCGAGGCAGCCCAGCCTGTTATTGTTGTTCGCCCTTCATTTTCAGAGGACCAGTGATCTACTTGGCTTGTATGTGAACTGAATCTAAGTGAGGCAGAGAGAATCAATTCTCTCTTCCCGAGTTGCGGAAGTCCGGTGGTGAGACAGAGGTGAGGACTTCTGGCCATGGCCTGGGATGCAGTTATGACCTTGGGGTCTTTGGGGTCTGACCAAGCTCCAAGTCCCTACAGGGTCTGCTTCCATCTCCCTCAGGGCTGTTGGAATAAATCGTTCTCCTTTCCCCATTTGGCTGGGGAGTTCTTCACCAGCTTGGGGTAGAAACCCCCTCAACCCCCCTCCTCCCCGATAGCGTACCATCCGTTGTCCTCTCGGTTACTCTCAGTCTTGGGTTAGCCTGTCTGTGCAGGTGATTTATCAGGGTGTGGCTGTCGTGTGTGCTCCAGGTGGGCGGCCAAGGGGCATGAGCAGAGGTGGGCCTGAAGCACTCATGCCCCAGGAAGCCCAGGCGGCCGTCGGGGGCGCCCCTGAGATCCGTGATCTGAGGCACAACCTGTTCGGCCTGGGACGGTTGGCCCCTGCCCATCGGAAGGGATCTCCGCGGGCTGTTTGGGGGCCCTCGCCTGGGTCTTGGTACATTTTGATAACGCAGTGACCTACTCGGCTGGGACTGAAGATCTAAACCCACAGTTAAGGCTTGTGCGAAGGAGGTTGGGAAGAAATCCCACCAGAAATGAGCCAAATGGGAATGCTGGGAATCAAATGTGAGAAGAAATAGATGGATGATCCATGCGGTGTCCGGGCGGGAAGGAGTGGGGGGGGAGGGGGTGCTGAAACACGAGGCAGGTTCCTGGAGCCCCTTTTGAGGAAAGTGGGGACAAACCGTCTGGAATCTGCTTGGGGCGAGGTCGTCGGCCTGACCGCCTTTGGGCTGGAGGCGGATGGAGGGAGACCGGGAGGAAAGGCGCAAAGGAGCAGAGCCCGACAAATACTAAGCCTGAGGGCGCCTCGTTCACAGAAAACCACACGGACTTCCCCCAGCTGCTGTGAGATGGGGGGGGGGGGGGAGGACATACGCATATCTGAGGGCCTGTGACCCCAGAACGAAGAACTCAGATCGTGTGCTCTCCCCCCGGGTCACGTGGGGTCCCTTTAAGCAGCCCCTGGAAACTCGCCAGGGATGGATTTCTTATTTGAGGGTAGGCTTTGGGGAGCTCTGGTTCTGGGTGTGAATGGGGAAAATGCCCCTTCAGGGTGTGGCCAAAGAGACCCGGGCTTCCCTCCCCCCAAGCCAGAGGGGGATGACCCCAAACTAGGCTAAGGTAGCCCCATTCTGGGCAGCGCCGTGTGGGGGACCACGTGGCCCTCTGCTTTGCTAGAACAATCGTGAGCCACTTCTCCAGCTCCAGCTCCAGCAACACGTGAGCTACGGGTTGGGGCTACACCTGTGGAGGGCGGATCAATCCTAGTGGGATTCTGCCCGATTCTGCCATTGCCCAAGTCCCTCCCCCGAGTAAATGGCTCCCTTCTAGTGGAGGGGACCCGCTAAGAGCTGACCTGGAACCCTGGGAATCCTTCTGGGAAGCACATCACCAGGTGACCCAGGAAGCCCAAGCTTTTCTGGTCTCACCCAAGGGGGCACGATTTCCCCCAAATTGTTAGTAATCACACACAGTGACACAGACACACACAGAGACACTTACACAGAGATACACAGATACACTTACACACACACACAGAGAAACACTTACACTAATGTGTATGAGATACACTTATGTGAGAAGGGGAGAACCACGGTAACCCCCGTGGCATTAGATGACCTCTAAGCCATCAGCTAGGCCAGTTTTCACTTCCAGGTGGCCCCGAGTGTATTCAGCATTGATGACATGCCAGGCTCTGTGCTCTTAGGGATTCAAGAGAACATGAGAGCAATCCCTGTCTCCAAGGATGTCAGTCAACCCGTAAATTAATGGATACCTAGGGTGCACACACACACACACACACACACACACACACACACACACACACACACTCATGCCCATGTGTGCACAAGGTACGTACATGTCATTAAAATGGAATCTGGAGAGACAGGGATTCAAGATCCCCCTGCTGAGGGAAGCATTTGGGGGAGCCTTAAAACAAGTGGGAGAGAACGACTGGCAGGGGGCACCAATGGTGAAGGACGCGGCGTTGGGAAATGGAGTGTTGTGTTCAGGGAAGTACTGCAGTCAGGCTGGGGTGGTTCGGCCCTGCACTGTGGAGAGGGAGGACAGAGAGGGAGGAGGGAGAGAGGGGGAACAGAGAGGGAGGAGGGAGAGAGGGGGAACAGAGAGGGAGGAGGGAGAGAGGGGGAACAGAGAGGGAGGAGGGAGAGAGGGGGAACAGAGAGGGAGGAGGGAGAGAGGGGGAACAGAGAGGGAGGAGGGAGAGAGGGGGAACAGAGAGGGAGGAGAGAGAGAGGAGGTACAGAGGAGGAGGGAGAGAGGGGAACAGAGAGGGAGGGCTGAGAGGGAGGAGACAGAGGGGGGACAGACTGGGGAAAGAGAGGGAGTAATGAGAGGGACAGGGGATGGGGGAGGGTTACTTTCATCAAGAAGAGCCATAGCTCATTTTTACATGGCTCTTACCATGAGCCACCTTATGGTGACCATCTCATTGATCCTCTTAACCCCCCCTGGTCATCCCAAGTCAGCCTGGAGCTCTGTCCATCCGGCGGGCCTTAACTGCCGGCCAAGCCCAGGCCCTGTTTTATTTCCAGTCCTGGAGGGAATAGGGAATTCAGGCCTTGATGATCAGGGGAGGGGGCCTGGCTGGTCCATCTCTGGCAGCTGAGGGCGGCATGGAAGGTCTGGAGGGGGAGACCAGGGGCAGGGAGACAGGAGGTCTGGGAGGAGGCTGGGGTCTGAGGGGGAAACAGGGAAAGGAGCAGAGCATTCTCGGGGTCTAAAGGCAGCACGGATCAGAAGGGATCAGGAAAGACAGTGGGGCCAGGCTGGGAACTGGGGGAGCGGGGGAGTGGGGGAGGGATTGGGAGGGGGGAGGGGGAAGAGAGATTAGGAACTCATATTTGAGATTGGGGATTGGGGACCTGGGCTGGGGTTGGGAGGTTGGGGGGCTGGGCCTGGGATTGGGGGATTAGGAACGTGGGCTGGGATTGGGGGATTGGGGACCTGGCCCGGTTGGAGATCTGGGCCTGTGATTGGGGAATTGGGAACGTGAGCTGGGATTGGGGGATTGGGGACCTGGCCCGGTTGGAGATCTGGGCCTGTGATTGGGGGATTGGGGAGCCGGACCTGGGATTGGGGGATTAGGAACGTGGGCTGGGATTGGGGGATTGGGCACCTGGGCTGGGATTGGAGATCTGGGCCTGGGATTGGGAGGTTGAGGGGCCGGGCCTGGGATTGGGGGATCAGGAATGTGGGTTTATGATTGGGATTAGGAACCTGGGCCTGCGATTGGAGGATGGGGACAGAACAACAAAGGGCAGGGCCTATGACCAAAGCGTTAGGGCGCTCCATCTGGGATTGAGGGGCAGGGACGGGGCGGCCTGTGATTGGGGGCTTCGGTGCTACCCCGAGGAGGGCGGGGAGCCTGGCCCGGGATTGGCAGAGCGGGGGAGGCGGGGCTGTCACTTGGAAGGCTGAGGCGGGGCAGAGAGGGCAGCCGGGCTTGTGATTGGTCTCTCTGCGGGGACGGCGGGGAGGCCGGAGCGTGATTGGGCAACGTCAGGAGCGCCCGTGATGGCGGATTGGCCGAGAGCGCGCCCCGTCCCCTTTCCTGTCCGCCCCCCTCCGGTTCCCAAATTTGGGGGTGGCGAGTCTCTGTCAGCGTCTCCTGCGCTCGGGAGCCTCGGCCCGCGCGCGCTCGGAGCGGGGATGAGGGCCCCGGACAGAGCGCTGAGCGCCGAGGTCGGGCGCCCGTTTGCGGGGGTGAGTCGGCGCATGCGCAGATGCGGGGACGTCGGCCTTTGCGGAGGGAGGGGGGCGCGGCGTTGGGAGCCCGTCCGGGCATCTCCGTGTGTGGGGGGATGTGCGGATGCGCGCACAGCCGCAGGCCCGCGGGAGCTGCAGCGCCCCCCTGGGCCTGGATGTACGTGGGGGCCTGGACGTACGTGGGAGACTGCGCCTGCGCAGAGGCCCGGATTGCGGACACATCAGGGAAGGAGTGGGGGGGTTGGGGAAAAGGGTTCCCGAGGAGACCGAGCATGCGCAGAGGCTGACCCCGAAGGGCTTGGCAGGCATCTTCTTGGGGCGCCCTCTGTCGGGTGCCTGGGATGGAGGTGAGACTGAGGGTGGGCGGCCTCTGGTCCCTTTCCTGCCTCCCCCACGGTCCTGGGATTCTGGGGGCTCGAGGTGGGTGGGAAAGGTCTGTTGAGGGTAGGGCCTGAAGGACCCAGGTTGGGGAGGGCACGGAGCTTGGGGAAACTGCCTACTGTGTGCTCGGTGTTAGGGATGCAGGAGGAGCTGCCCTTAAAGAGCTGACAATCTGAAGGGAGCGCTGGGGGGGGGGGGAGGGGCGAGGCCCAGAAGTGACGTCATCCCGCGAGGTGGGGGGGCTGCGGGCCCTGGGGGTGACTGCTGCAGACTGCCCCCTGCTGGGGGGTGTAACTGCCTGTGGGGCCTCCCCTCGGAGCCCCTCCCGGAGATGGTACTTGGGAGCTGGGGACACCGGCTCCTTTCTTCTGCCCTCTAGATGCTGGGGTGACACCGCGGGGCCGGCCCCGGCCTCTCCTTGTTTCCTTGGGGGATCTTGGCTCCCCTCTGGGCGTTGGCCGGGGCTTGGTCCCGAGCCCTCCGCTCTTGGGGACCAGCTCCCTCCCTCCCCTCTCCGGGCCGGCCCCCGCTTTGGGACCCTGGTTCTGCCCCCTTATCCCGGGGGACTCCGCGCTGTCCTGGGCCCTCCCAGCTCCATCCTCCGTCAGTGGCGGGGGGAGGGGAGGGGGGGAGGTGCTGGCGGGGAGCTGGGCTCTGGGCCCTGGGGGCGGCCTTCCCGGTCAGTCCCAAGCCCAGCCCCCCACGTGCCCGGAGGGGCGGCCGTTGCTAAGGTCTGCAGGGGCGGGTGCTTGCCTCCTTTCCATGCTTGGGGAAACTGAGGCAGCCGGATGGAGCCACTTGGTTTTAGGCTCTGTGCCCCCCAGTCCGGAGAAGGGGCGGGAGGGGAGGCAGGGCCCGAGAGGACCCCCAAGGGAGGCTCCGGGAGTGGAGAAGGGGTGAGCCAGACTATGGGGCCCCTGGGGAAGGGGTGACTCGCTGTACCCGGACTCTGGGGAAGTGGAGGCAGCTGCGGACTGGGGTCCCGTGCCCGCCTCGGGGGCTCGTGCAGGGTGAGCTTGCTGGCTTCCGCCTGCTGGGCCTGCCTCCTCCCGTGGTGCCCCAGGGCTTGGTGCCTTTGCTGTTTCTGAGGCTCCAAAGAGAGCCGGCTCCCTGTGGGGTCGCTCCCGCTGGGCCTGAGACGCCTGCTTGGAGGTCCCGTGGGCACTCTGGTTCCCCTGGTGGGGGGAGGGGAGGAGGGCGGGCGGGCCCTGCTCCTCCTGGGACGGTGTCACTGCCCCACTTCCCAGGCCACGGAGGCCCCCTCTCCCCACTTACTGACCATCCTGGGCCTCTTCCGTGGCCTGTGACCTCCGCCTTGTGTTTGGCCCTAAAGCTCCCTCCAGCTCGGCCCTCGGTGACCAGCCCTCAGTGCCCGGCCCTTGGTGCCCATCCCTCAGTGCCCAGCCCTTGGTGCCCATCCCTCAGTGCCCAGCCCTTGGTGCCCATCCCTCAGTGCCCAGCCATCGGTGCCCATCTGGCTACTTCTGTTGAGCTCTCTCACACATGGCAGACACGCAGCCGAGCTCTCTCTCCCTTTGCTTCCCCGGCCTTCTCAGGTCCCCATCTCCCATTTCCTTCCCCCCCCCCTTCTCCCACTGCCTCAGTAGTGAAGCATGAGCACGAGTTGCCCCCCAAGTCCCCTCCCCGGGCCCCCCACCCCTTGCAGGAGGCCCTTGCTCAGTCAGGACTGTGCTCCATGTTGCAGCTCCCGGTGACCTTCAGGGACGTGGCCGTGGACTTCTCATGGGAGGAGTGGCGGCGGCTGAGCCCGGCCCAGAGGGCCCTGTACCGAGACGTGATGCTGGAGACCTACGAGAACCTGGTGTCCGTGGGTAAGCGCGGCCCCCGCGGCTCGCTCAGGGCCCAGGGGTGGGGGCCTTTGCTTTGTGTGGTTGGAAACCCCCCAGCTCCCCGGGCTGGCCCTGGGGCTCGGCTTCCTGTGCCCAGACCAGAGTCATCCGGAGTGCCCAGGTGCCCCGTCCTGGCGGGAGCCCGGGGCCTTGCTCCCCATGGCCGAACCCCACAGGGGCGGGCGGCCCTTTGTCCTGGGCCCTTCCCCGCAGCCCGAGGAGGAGGCTGGCCGGGACTGCCGGGGCTTGGGGTCTCAGCCCTTTCTCTGCTCTCTCCCCATGCCCAGGGCTTCCCATGGCCAAGCCTGAGGTGATCTGCCTGTTGGAGAGAGGGGCAGCACCGTGGACACCCGCGGCTGGAGTCCCCCGAGGCCCCTGCCCAGGTGAGTGAGCCGCAGTGCCCGGCCTTGTGCCTCTAATGGCTTCATTTGATGCTTGGGTGACCCGGCAGCTCTCTCTCAAGCTAGCTTGCCTCAGTTTACTCTTCTGTAAATGGGGCCAAGAAGAGTCAGACAGGACTGAGAAATGAACGTGACCAGAGCCGCTTTCTCAGACTTTTTCCCTTGGTGCTTTCAGAACCTCATTGCTAGGTATGTCCTCCCCACTTGGGGGGGGGCAGCCTTCTTCTGACCCCTTAGGGGGTCTCTCACCCAGGAGGAGGGTCCCATCATTCTCCTCTAGTTCTGGAGAATCAGCTGGAGAACAGCATTTCCCTTTGGTTGCCCCACTGTGGAGAGAACCCAGACAGGAGCTCACGAGCTGCCCACTTTGGGCAGACCCGGCGCCCCCGTCCCTGCGCTCTCCTGCCTCCTGCTCCGTTTCCCAGGCTCCCTCTCTCTCCGGGTGGTCTGCACCGTACTCCCGAAGCAGAACGGGGGTCTTCTCCCCCCTTGGACCTTCCACCAGGTTCCCCCCCCCATAAGCTTTTTTCCCTTTCATGTTTCCTCATGAATAGACCTTTCCAAATTCCCCTGCTGCCCCCCTGCCTCCACTTCTCCCTCCTGTCCCTTCTGCATAAGCCGTGCCCCTCCGTTTGGGGGGTTTGCCGCCCCCAGGTCTCTCCCCTGCAGGGAGCCCTCTGCTTCCCTGGCTTGAGCCCCGAGCGTGTCCCCACATAAACGGCCCTTGTCCCCCGGGATCTCCTGGGTGTCCGAGCTGGCCCTCGGCCTTCCTCCTCGTGTCCTCTGGAACTTGGGGGGAGAGAGACATAGTCCCCCCCATCTTTCCCATCCCAACAGGCCCTTACGCTGCTGAGCCCTGCCAAGGGCTACCTCGGTCCAGTTCCATCGCTTTGTCCGCTGTGCCCCAGTTCAGACACTCTGAGTCCCACGGCTTCATTTCCTCAACAGGAGGTGTCTCTGTCCATCTTTCTGGGCAAATGCGTCTCTGTTCTGTTCTGTTGGGCAAAATGCGTCTCTGATGTGGTCGTGTGTGGGGTGTGCGTGCTGTATGCTATGTACGTGTGCATGTTGTGGGGGTGTCGTGTGTGTTCTAGCTGTGTGGGGCTGTATGTTGTGGGGGCCGTGTGGGTGTTTCTGGGCACGTCCCCTACTCTTCAGTGGGAATGAGTAAGGTCCCATTGTGCCCTCTCCCCCTCTCCCCCCCATGTGCACCGATCCCCTGTTTGTTTTCCTGCTCCCCCCCCGTTTCCTCCTTTCTCTCTGAGCACCACTAAGACACCCCAAAGCTGCGCTCGGGCCTCCCTGGGCTCTCTCTCTGAGCCCTGATGATGACGGTTTATCCCGTGAGGGAAGGGGAGCCTCTTCTCTTTGGTCAGCCCTTTCTCTTTGACTCCTGTCTTACAGAACTGGTGGAGGCCATGTGACACACAGGCCCACGAGGCCGATCCCAGCTGCCCTTTCTCCCTGGTCCCCCACGTGCATGCAGAGGTGGCCTCCCACCGACCGAGGCCAGCCTCCTCCAGCAGACTCCCCGACTCTTCAGTCTCTCCTCCTCTCTGTCTACAAACTGCCTGCGTCTCCCCGCCTGCAGGGTCTCACTGGATCCTTCCATCCGCCCACTCTGGGCCCCCGAGTACCTCTCCTCTCATTCTCTTACACACCTGGAATCCGGCTCCTGACCTCCTCATTCCACCTAAATCACTCTCTCCAAAATCCCCAGAGGAGCGCTTTTTAAAAAAGCTTTTTATTTTCAAAATCTAACATAGTTTAGTATTCACCTCGATCCAGTATAGGATAAACGTGTGCAATTCCTCGTTCCATATTTCCGTAATTATCTTGCTGCACAAGAAAAACCAGATAAAAAATGCAAAAGAAAAAGCAAACGACAGAGTGAGAATGCTGTGGTCCCCGCTCAGTCCCCACAGTCCCCTCTCTGGGTGCAGACGGCTCTCTCCATCACAAGACCATGGAACTGGCCTCAATCACTTCATTGTTGAAGAGGGCCCCGTCCATCAGAACTGATCATCGAATAGTCTTCTTGTTGCCGTGTACAATGATCTCCTCTTCTGCTCACTTCCCTCAGCATCAGTTCCTGTCAGCCTCTCCCGGACTCTGAGATCATCCTGCTGGTCATTTCTTACAGAACAATAATATTCCATAACATTCAGATACTGTTACATATTCAGCCAATCCTCAGCCAATGGGCAGCCACTCTGTTTTGCCCATGGGGATCCTTTTCCCTTATGGTGACTTCTTTCTCAAGTCCTTTTCTCAGGACTCGTCCTTCCGGCCTCTGCAGCCTTGGCCACTCTTGACCATTCTCCTCCTTGATAGACATTTCGCTCCAGGTCTGCAAGTCCCTCTTCCCCTCCCCCTTCTCCTGTCCACCCCACCGGCTCCCACGGACCCAATGGCCATCTCTCTGTTGGGGATTCTCAGATGGCCCTGCCCTCCCCCAGGACCTCTGAAGGCCTCCAGGCCTGTATTGGAAATCCCAGAGTCATCTCAAGCTCTCTGACTACAGCAGGAGTCGTTCTCCTTCCCTCTCTCAGCCTAGCAGTTGCCTTGGCCTGGACCCTCCATGGGTCCAGGGCCTGTGGGTGTCCCCTCAGACAGCGACCTCATCACCACAACGGCTGGGCTGTGTAATGCTCTGGTTGGTTTTCCGGAGGTCTTGGGACCAGCCTTCATTTCAGCAGAGTAATCACCACAAGAATAACCAGGGATAAAGTCCAAACTCTTTATTGTCCCCTTCACAGTCTGTCTCCTTGCCGGGGGCCTGGCTAGCTTTCTGGAGGCTTTCAGATGGGCCTTGGTCTCGGTGGTAAAATGAAGGAGAACCACCAGGAGCCTGCTTAGAGATGGAGTGCCCCCCAGTCCTTGTTGCCTCTTATATGCTCTATTACAAGTACATCATCATAGGTGTTGACTTGTGGAACTATACTAAGTACTAAATACATGTACTGACCTAGAGAACTCACATGCTAAACTAGATAACCATTATCTTATCAATTCCACTGAGTTAACACCTTGTTTAAATCAATCATGCTGCCCTTTACAGGGCCGGTGGAAGCGGGGCTGCCTGCTCTCTTGGTCTCTCCCCGGCCAGGCCATGTTCCCTTTAGCCACCAGAGTGATGCCATAGCTCTGAGCCCACTGTTCAGCACATTCCGGTGCTTTCCTGTTTGCTCTTCAGACCCCTCCCAGGCTGCCCTTTCCTCCCTTTCTGGTTCTGTCTGGCTTTCCCCACACTCTAGCTCGAGGCCATATATCCCTTATAGTCTCTGTTTGCTCCCCACTCCAGAGTGGGTTCCCCCTCAGTGTCTGGCTTTGCTGGCGGGAATCCCTGCTCCCACAACCTTCACCAACCCCCCATCCTAGTGCTTCCCTCTGTTCATTATTCCCAGTGTCTCTGTATACAGCTTGTTTGCTCCTATTTATTTGTATGGGACCCTTATTAGAGCCCAAACTCCTTGAGGGAAAGGGCTGTCTTTTGCCCCTTCATACTTAGCACCTACCACAGCACTTTGCCCGGAAGATGGAACTTAATAAATGGTTATTTTTGTTTCTCTGCTTCTCTTCAGTCCTGTGTTTCTAGACAGCTCAAGTCCTTTTGTCAGAAAGGCCAGGGTGCCTCTCCCTAGATATAAGTCCCTTTCCCCTTCTATTGGTAAAGTCAGTTTTGCCAGGTTTTATTCCTTGGCTATAAGCCATATTCTTTTATCTTTTAGATTGTCTTTCCAGGTTCTCCTCTCTTTTACGGCGATGGCTGCTAAGTCATGCATAATCCTGGCCATGTGGCTCCTTGTGACTTGAATTCTTCCTAACCGCTTGTGGTATTTTTTTTTTAAACTGGAAACTGAATTTCGGGCACAATGATCTCGTTTTTGTTTTGGAGTTCATTTAGGAGGTAACTAGTAGGTTCTATTCCACTTGTCTTTGAGATCTGGGTAGTTTTCTTTTAAAATTTCTTACTATTGTGTCTAGCTTTTTTTGGACATTGCATTTAGGTAATCCAATGATAGGGGCTGCTAGGTGGTACAGTTATTGGAACTCTTAACTGTTTACTAATTGTGTGACTCTGGACAAGTCACTTTTCCTGTTTGTCTCAATTTCCTGATCTGTAAAGTCAGCTGGAGAAGGAAATTGCAAACTGTTCCTAGTATCTCTTAGGAAACCCTCAAATGAGGTCATGAAGAATTGGACATAAAGAATTGGACATAACTGAATAATGTCTTTTAAAAAGTCCAACGATTCTTAATTTTTTTCTCCTCAATTTTGTTTTTGGGTGATTTTTTTTTTTTTTTGCTCTAAAATATCTCACAATTTCTTAATTTTTCCCCCTGATCTTTTGAATTTGTTTTTAAATTTTTTTTTTTATTTCATGGAGCACTGGTTTCTCTTCGGCCATTCTGATGATCAGGGTGCGAGTTGCTAGGACAAGATTATGCTTCTCTTATGCTAGACTGTTAATTTCCTTTCCAGCTCTTTTTCCAGGGCTTTTACTCCTTTTCCAATTTTTTCCTTAGGCACTTTCATTCCTTTTTTTTTTTTTTTTTTTGGTGCCAATTTTAGATAGATGTCATTCTCTAGGACAAGAATTGCACTTTCCTCGTTGATTACAGTAGCGCCAATAAAGTGCAATGCCATTTGCTTCTCTCCCAAGGATTCAGAATGCCCAGGTTTACACAGTAGCTGAATTGTTGCTTTTAAAACCACTGCTGCCTTGGCTACAAATCTGAGTCCTTCATATTGGCTCTTCTTGGTGTTTAGTCGACCTCTTTGCAGAAGTGCTTCTCCAGCCCTGGAAGCCACCCGGCGTGCCCTTGGCAGCCCTCTGCACTTGGGCACTGTGTAGAAGGGGCTTACAGACCCGCTCCAAGTCTTCCTGCGGATGCTCAGACACTTGCTTCCCGGCAGTCTGGTTCTCACCAGCCAGTTGATTATTTCACTGGGTCTTTTGTTTGTCTCCATCACCATTTTTGCTCTAAAGTTTTTCATCTTCTGTGGTAGCCTTTGAGTTGACTTTCACTATTTTTAAAAACATTTTTGGATTTTTTTTTTTAAACTCTTGTGTCATCTCTCCCAGGAAGTTTGTTCTTTGGGCCCAAAATGTGTTATTCTGGGAGGCTCTGCTTGTAGGGCCTTGAGTGTCTCTGCTACCATAGCAGTTCTTTCTGAGGGACTTTTTTTTTTTTTTTTTGGTTTGCTCATTCTTCCAGCCTACTTTCTGATGTAGGATTTGCTGTTAGGTCTGAACTCTGCCATGTTTTTGGAGGAAAGGCCTTGGGCATTGTGTTACTCAAGTATCCCAAGAACATCTCAAGCTAAAGACCAGTAGGCTTTCACCGTATCCTCTCTAGGGAAGAATCTGACTATTGCCCACCTCATCTGAGCTCAACAAGTCTATGAACTGGGTTCAATCTATGTAAGAAGTGACTGCTGCATGACTCTTCTCCATTAGCTTGTCACTGAGCTCTGTGGGTTCAAAACTGCAGAATTGTTGGCTCTGGAGTCTGAGATACCTCCCTGGGCTAGATGCTGGGAGTGAGAACTTGCCTTGATCTTCAGGTCTAAGCCACCCCAATGCTATTGCTGCTTCGTACCTTCTGAATTTCCCAGCCCTTCCTTCCTGACAGGGCCATGCTCCTGTGCAGCTCCCCTTCTCACTCTACTCTTGATTTGTGTCTCTAATGGGGAGATGGGAGACAAAGCTGCGATTCAGCAGCTCTCCCCATCCCAGTGCCCTAGTGTGGGTCTGGGGGACTTCTGGTATGATTGGAGACCTCCTCTCGTCCTAGTGCACATCCTCTCCCTGGGAGCTGGAGTCCTTAGTGTGGTTCTCTTGATGTACTTCATTGTTTTGGCCCTTCTCCTAGCTCAGTGTCTATGGGCCTGGTGTGACTTTTGGGGGCTTCTCCCCCAGGATTTGGTCTGGCACATCTTCTTATTTTGTGTGGAAGGAAGCAGACCACAGGGCTTCTTATCACTCTGCCATCTTGGATCTACCCTGTGAACATACCTCCCAATAGCATCTGTCTCTGAATGCTTCATTGCTCTAGAATAGAACATTGTACTCTAGTTGTCAAGGTCCAGTAGTTCCTATTTGCTCATTTGCCTTTAATCTCACTTCTTAAAAGTTTTCCTTTTGCTGAATCCATAGTAAGTACCTTTGCCTTTCATGGGAGAGACTTAATGAAGAACTTTCCATAAAGCAGTTTTTCTCCCAGGCTACTGATACATTTGTGTTGACATTAAAAGTTTATGCATTTTTAGTCTGAATTTAATGAACATGAAATAAATGGGCATTTCTATGTATGTAGCCAAAGAAAGAGGATTGTGCTCGACACCGAGGATCTCTTTTTACATCCATCTTATTCTTCCTTTGAACTACATAGTTAGCCTGTATCCTTCAAGCCTGGCCTGCTTGTCTGACAGAATTTTATTTGTTTCAGATTACCGGAGTTGGGACGGTGGATGTGAAACCAAGGATTCGGTTCTGACTGAGGGCATTTGCCCGAGAACGTTGGCCCAAGAAAAATTGCCAGTGGATAGGAACTGGTCTCCCAGGATGGGAGACTCTGAAGAATGGGAACTTAGGTTAGAGAGGCAGGAGGAGGGCCACCAGGAGAGACAGTGCCAGCAAGTGACAATGACTCTTGATAGTACATTTGATATGATGAACGTACCTGAATGTGGTAGATTTGTTAGACATTTCGACATGGAGCCGATCTTTTTTCCACAATGGAAAGGTGACGTGGAAGAAAGATTCCATAAAACACTTGGAAAGAAAGCCTTTGGCAAGAGATTAAATCTTAATGGACATGAGAAAATTCATCCTGGAGAAAACTCTTTTGAGTGTGATGTATGTTGGAAAATCTTCTGGGACAGGGAAGCGCTTAGTAAACATCAGAGAACCCACACTGGAGTGAAATTGTTTGAACTTAATAAATGTGAAAAAGGCTTCAGTGATGTGGGAATGCTTCTCGGGCAACAGAAACCTCCTCCTGGAGTGAAACCATTTGAATGTAGTGAATGTGGGAAATCACTGTCTTCAAGGAAAACCCTTACTTACCATCAGAGAATCCACACTGGAGTGAAGCCCTTTGAATGTGATATATGTGGGATAGGATTTATGCGAAAGGAATACCTGATCAGCCATCAGAGAATCCACACTGGAGTCAAGCCATTTCAGTGTAAAGAATGCGGTAAAGCCTTCTTTCAGAAGGGAAATCTCAATAGCCACCAGAGAATCCACACTGGAGTCAAACCCTTTGAATGCAGTGAATGTGGAAAAGCCTTCTTTCAGAAGGGAAACCTTAATAGGCATCAGAGAACTCACACTGGAGCAAAAATCTTGGAGTGTAATGAATGTGGGAAAGCCTTAACCACGAGGAGAACGCTCATCAGTCATCAGAGAATCCACCCGGGTCTGAAACCTTTTGATTGTAAAATATGTGGGAAAGCCTTCTTTCGGAGGGGCAACCTTTACCGCCATCAGACGACTCACACTGGAGTGAAACCCTTTAAGTGTAACGAGTGTGGGAAAGCCTTCCGTCAGAAGGGCCAACTTCATAGTCATCAAGGAACTCACACTGGCGTGAAACCTTTTGAATGTAGCGAATGTGGGAAAGCCTTCTTCCGCAAGGCGCATCTTAATCGGCATCAGAGAATTCACACTGGAGTGAAGCCCTTTGAATGTAAAGAGTGTGGGAAAGCCTTCAGTGAGAAGACCTACCTTATTAACCACGAGAGGACTCACACGGGAACGAAATCTTTTGGAGTGTGAAGTTTGGAAGGAATGCTGCGGGAGTCGTCAGAGAGTCCACGTTGGCGTGAAATCATTTGGAAGTAACGAACGTGGGAAAAAGCCTTCGTCACAATGCCTGCCTTGTGGCCAACTACAGGATCCCCACCTTGAGTACAATTATGTTGACAAGCCTAGGAGATCCCTCGTTGGAATGGAAAGAAGGTATAACTCATCCAGGAGAGATCTCAAACTAGAATGAAGACCTTTGAGTGTGCCGTGGGGGGAAGCATTCTTTTGCCCACCGGAGAATCCACACTGGAGTGCAACTCTTTAAATGTAATGAATTGGGGAGTGTTTTTAAGCAGTGAGGAACTTTTGATTATGATCAGAAAACTCACATTGGAGTCAAAACTTTTGAATGTAGTAAATGTGGGAAAACCTTCATTGACGGGGGAACATTTATTTAGCTTCAAAACTCTCATACTAAAGTGAATTAATGTAGGAATACATTTGGCTAGAGAGAAAACCTAATATGAGAAAATTCATATTGGGAAAAACCTTTTTTCAAGTAAATATGAATTATATAATTATTTAAATGTAACAAATGAGTTGAAATATAATCTCCTATTATTTGTAGTTTCTTGAGTAAAAATGGTGTAACATTAATTTGCACAAGAAAAGTGGTTCTCTTTCTGTCACCTTTTGAAATCTGGGCATGTTTTTGTGTGATAATGTCTGTTTTATTTTCATAGAATGTGTATTCCTACTCTGGTTTCAGCAGGCTGGCGGAATAGAAAATCGCAGCCAAATCTGACGACAGAGTTATCCTTAAGACTTGACTGGATGAGACCCATGGCAGCTTCTTAGCCTCAGATATGGGTAAAAAGGAGGCTGTGGGAGCATTGTCCACCTGGGAACTAGAAGCTGGGGGGTAGGGGGAAGCAGGGTGGAAGGGAAGGTCATAGGAAAGGTGAAACATATGAACACTTTTGTCCTCAGAGCCCACCTGGCCAGAAAGAGGAAAGAGAGGAATGATTTGGGGGAACAGTCTCCATCCTGACAAAGAGAGATTGAATCAGTGAATAAAAAAGAAACTTACTTACAGTGTAGTCGGTGGACACAAAGTGAAAGGGAAATGCTTTGCAATCCAAGAGCTCTCGATGTCTTTGCCATTCCATAAAGGGAGCGATTGCATGTCTAAGTACAGCACTTAGGAGCCAAGGAGGTGGCAGTGCCTGCTGGTCCGAAGGGCACAGTGTCATTGCAGAGGCAAGGCCGGGCTAGTTTCCATTTCATCCAAAGGATTCTGCTTGGTAACTCCCTGACTGTCGGAGCTAAGTGGGCAGCAATGTCCATTGGGAAGGAAGATTCCCAAGGATCAGTGTGTAGCATTTGGCCCAGAGCCCCATAATAGTGATAGGAGCTGCCATTTTCTGGGAGCTCTCCCTGCTAAAAACAGCAACTGATAACTTTCTGCTTGTCTTAATCATAACTCCATCATCCAAGACTCGAGAAGTCAGCCATGAGATTCTCTTTTGGAGATGATTCCTACTCTAGGGAGAAACTGAATGTGCAAGGTTCTTCAAATGGTGGATTCATGCTGTGTAAGCAACTGCTCCCTCTGAGACAGGATGTATTACTAACCCCATTTTACTGATCAGGAAACTGACTGGGAAAGGTTAATTGACATGCCCTGAATCATTCAACTAATAACAGATATTGCAGGTAAAAATTGTACTCTACATTGTTTACTTTAAGGCCAGCACTCTACTGTTAAAAGAGAAAAAACAAATTGTCGGTATTAAAAATGAAAAAGTAGGTATCACAGGAAATTGAGAATAAAAGATGTTATTAAAAAGTGATTTTTGTCCAACTAGATACAGATTACACCAATAAATTCACTTAATGCTTTTATAATGTCTATAGTTGGCTTTTACTTAATATATCTACATGTTTTTAAGCATTTAATATCTAGAAATGATCCATAAAATGTTTTCTTTTTGTTTTTTTATATCATTGTAGTTTGCCCTGATTTCCTTTTCTTCCCTCTTCCTAGAGAATCATCCAGTACAGCAAGTAATATTTTTTTTTAAGTCAAAAGAAAAAAAATGAACACAACCAATCGATATAGTGAAAAGGTCAAAATATGTGCAATGTGGAACACCATGGATCTTCCAACTTAGCAGAAGAACAAGTGTCCTTTCATATTTCAAGTCCTGCTCGGTCTTTATATTTTTTTTTTGCTGTGTTCTATGATTTTCTTGTGTGGAGTTGTTCATTTACGTTGTTGTAGTAGTATGTATTATTTATTTGCCTCTGTTGACTTTATTCTTCATTGATTCATAAAGTTTTTCTATTTCTTTTCTATTCATCATGCACATCGTTTCTTAGAGCACACTAATACTCCTTTCCATTTCTGGTTCACAGTTTTAGCCACTTCCCACTTGTTGGTCGACTGCTTTGTTTCCATTTGCTCTCACAGAAGGTGGTGCTCACATTTTGGTTTATGTGAAAACTTCATTTTTAGCAATGGTTTCCTTGGAGCATAAGCTCAATAACGGAGTTTCCAATTCAAAGACTGTATTTTAGTCCCTTTATTTGCATCATTCCAAACTGCTTTCCAAAATGGTTGTGCCAATTCATAGCTCTACCAGCATGCATTAAGGTGTGTGTTATCCTCCATACTCTCCAAAGTAGTGCAATTGTAAAAATCCTTTTTGCCAGTTTGCAGGTTGTGAGGTGAAACTTCGGGGTCTCTCTAATAGTGATTTAACACATACTTTCATGTGGTTGTGAATATTTTGCAGCTTCTCTTTTGGGAATTATTTGTTCACATCCTTTGACCATTTATTGAGGAATGGCTATTAGAAAAGACATACACATGTTAATGTATATGAAAACATAAATACTGTGATATAAAATCATTATATATGATAATATGTGTCTGGTAATTCTAAATCTATAACCAACATATTAAGTATAAATATAGTCTATAGTATTGGATTCTTTGTGTATATATACATGTGTGTGTATATACATATATGTATGTGCATACACACACACATATAACCTGGATCTCGGGGGTCCTGGTAGCTTTCTGGTCCCAGGAAACATCTTTTCTTGGGTGCTCTGGGATAGGTCTTCAGTAGATTAGCTCCTCTGGTTCCAAGTTACTTATACAGACTCTTCAGATGTTCCTGCTAAAGTCTTTTACAGAACAGATCTCAATATGTGTTAGTATGCCTTCTTACATTTTGATTCTCCAGTAACTAGTTCATAAGGTGAAAACCAGTTCAAACCTTATAGCTCTGACCTTATTAACAATAGAGCACTAAAGAACATCAAATGAGGTATACCTAGAGTCGACTTGACATATGGGATTGTCTGATCTTGTTATTTTCTTTCTTTTTTGGATTTTATTTATTTATTTTGTTAAATAGCTTTTTATTTACAAGTTATATGCATGGGCAATTTTACATCATTGACAATTGCCAAACCTTTTGTTCCAATTTTTCCCCTCCTTCCCCCACCCTCTCCCCAGATGGCAGGGTGACCAGTAGATGTTAAATACATTAAAATATAAATTAGATACACAATAAGTATACATGACCAAACCGTTATTTTGTTGTACAAAAAGAATCAGACTCTGAATATTGTACAATTAGCCTGTGAAGGAAATCCAGAATGCAGGCGGACAAAAATAGAGGGAGTGGGGATTCGATGTAATGGTTCTTAGTCATCTCCCAGAGTTCTTTCCCTGGGTGTAGCTGGTTCAGTTCATTACTGCTCCATTGGAACTGATTTGGTTGATCTGGTTGCTGAGGATGGCCAGGTCCATCAGAACTGGTCATCATATAGTATTGTTGTTGAAGTATATAATGATCTCCTGGTCCTGCTCGTTTTACTCAGCATCAGTTCGTGTGTAAGTTTCTCCAGGCATCTCTGAAATCCTGTTGCCGAACAGGATTTCTTACCAAACAATAATATTCATATACCACAATTTATTCAGCCATTCTCCAATTGATGGGCAACTACTCAGTTTCCAGTTTCTGACCACTACAAAGAGGGCTGCCACAAACATTCGTGCACGTACAGGTCCCTTTCCCTTCTTTATTGATCTTGTTATTTTCTAAAAAATAATTTAATTCCTTTAAGAGGGTCAGAACCTATTGAGAATCTAATCTTCTATGTAAAAATATATATAACAATGCTTTTGGTAGCTAGAGGCTTTCTACCCCTAGGTTCAATGGTTACATAAATGTATTTATTTACAAGAGCCTAGCTTTGATTGTGACAAAAGACTTGGGATGTGTAGATATACTTAATTTCCAAATGTATAAGGAGAACTGGTGTCGTTAAGATGGGCTGCCTGTAACAGAACATGTTTAGTTGTTACAGTGTAGACTTGGCACTGTAGAGTTTTGGTGCTGCCAGAGGAACCTCTCAGCTTAGGAGGCAGAGAAATGTTCTGAATAAAGATTTACCAGGAAAACCAAAGATTCCCCAGGGTAGGAGTGTCCTCTCTAACGAAGTGGACCTTAGATCTTCCTCACAATCTGAGGTCTCTTCTTCTGGAGCCTGATTTTTACAGGGTTAGATGTCAGTCTAGTCATTCAAGAACAGCTTACCAAGTCCAAAATAATTCCACTATTGACATGTGATACATAAACTAAAGTAAGCAAATGATATGTTAGCAGGGTTTTTTTTTTTTAAAGTTGGGTGAAATAAGGAATATTTCCACACAAGATGAGCAGGCTTCTCCTTGGATTGAGCAGGAGGAAATAATACAAGCTAACCCAGTCAGTGACCTATGTGGTCATAAAATGGTCACTTGCTCTTTTGGAGATACAAAAATATTTGGGGGGACTTTCCATGCAGTTGTGGTCTCTGCCACAATGGGCTTGGTCACCAGAACAAGAAAAAACAAGGGTGGAGGACTTCTAGTTAACTTGCTAAGAGAATTAACTAAGCAAGAGAATTTAGAATCTACAGCTCACAGCTCTGGGGCCGAATAGACAGAATATATGATTATAGATTGTTCATGTGTAATCATACAAAACATTTTCCTGAAAGTCATGTTAACCATCAGTTCTTTTTCTGGGTATGAATTGCATTTTTCATTAAGTCCTTCAGAATTGTCCTGGATCATTCTATTGCTGTTAATAGCTAAGTCATTCACAGTTGACCATCTTACAACAAGTGTTGTTACTTTGTGCGTAGTACTTTGCATCCATTCATGGAAGTCTTTCTAGGTTTTTTCTGAAAGCATCATCATGCTCACCATTTTTAGCACAATAGTATTCCTTCTTAATCACATACCATAATTTGTACATCATTCCCTAATTAATGGTCATTCAATCCTCAATCTTCAGCTCTTTGCCCCCAGAAAAGAGGTGCTATAAATATTTTTGTACATATAGGTCCTTTTCTTTCTTCTTTCTTTTTTTAATTTTTTTTGGACATAGACCCAGAAATGATATTTCTGGGTTAAAGGATAAGCATGGATTTTTAGTCCTTTAGACATATTTCCAAATTACTCTACAGAATGGTTGAATCCATTCACAACTCCATCAAAAAAAGTGTTAAATGTCATATTTCCCCCTACATTCTTGCCGCCATTTGTAATTTTCATTTTCTGTTCCATTAGTAGCCAAAATTTTTGCTAATTGCCCAATAATTAGCCAATCTAAAAGGTAGGAGATAATACCTCAGGATTATTTTAATTTGCATTTCTCTAATACTGAGTTAGAACATTTTTTATATGGTTAAGATAGTCTTGATTACTTCATTTGAAAACTATCCCAACCTTTTAATCATTTATCAGTTGGGGAATGGCCCTCATTTTTATAAATTTGACTCAGTTCTCTATTTCAGAAATGAGGCCTTTATCAGGGAAAACTGCTTCAATGATTTCATTCTCTTTCTTCTTTTACCCTGCCCTTCCTCAAGTGTGTTCTTTCTGACTACCCCTCCCCCAATCTGTCCTCCCCTCTATCAGCACCATTACCCTTTCCCTTATCCCCTTCCTCTCCTCCTTTCTTGTAGCGTAAGATACATTTCTGTACCCAAATGAATGTGAATGTCATTCCCTCTTTGAGCCAATTCTGATGGGAGAAAGTTTCACTCCTCTTTGCCTCTTCCTCTTTCCCTCTCAGCCAAGGCACAAAGATCTGGCCTTCAGGGATCACGCAAGCCTCTGTCCGGGGCTCTACCCCTCTCTTCTCCTTTATCAAGAACCAGAGCTCACTGTTGCCCTGTTAACGGGATCCAAGGCTGCCGCCCCCTGACTGCTCTGGCCGGGATCCATGAGCCGCTGCTGGAACCTCCGGGGGCCACTCTGGGAGTTTTTCCTCTTTTTACCGGAATCTAAATGCAGTGGCTGCCTGGGCGACCGTCGAACGAAGGTTGCTCGCCCGGAGGCGACCCTGGAAGAACAGTCATCACTACTGGCTCGCCTTCCTTCTGGGGCGCTCTAAAGGCGAAGCCACTGACGGGTGTTCCACGGGCAGGAAGCCCGGCGTCTCTTCTCGCCCACGGACGGCTACCGTCGGTCAGCGGGACAGCTCCTCCGCTGCTCCGCCGGCTGCTGGTTCTGTGTTCCTCTAGGATGTCCCAAGGGCTGATGGGGGCTGGGACCAGGGTCTCCAGCTGCTGCTCTCAGGCCTGAGACAGAGCCTCAGCCCCAGGGAAGTCCCGCCCCCAGAACCGGGCCGTGGTCTGGGGCGTCCTCCCCCCCCCCACCTCGGCTCCTCCTCTCTGGGTTTTCCGGCAGGACGCGGGCTCTCGTCCAGGCCCTCGGGGAGAGCGCGGAGACGGAGGTCTCAGTGCCTGCCTCTCCCTACGTACTGTCCGAGCCCCTCGGGCCGCACCCAGCCTGCCCAAGCTCCTCTGGGGCGGCCGAGGGGAGCCCGCCAGCCTCTGCCACCGCTCCTCCGAGCTCGTAGCACGTGCAGCCGGGGGCCACGGAGGGACTGAGAGCGGAGAGGAGGCGGACTGTGATTGGGCCTGACTCTAGGGGGGGCGAGGCAAGGGGCGGAGACAAAAGGAGGCGGGCCAGGGGCGGCAGGCCAGGGAGGACTAGGATTGGGCCTGACCCTCTGTGGGCGGGGCAGACAGGGAGGACTAGAATTGGGCCTGACCCTCAGGGCGGGGCAGTGGGCGGGAAGTCGGGAGCCTAAATGCGCGAGTGCCGCCCTGGGGGCGGGGCAGTGGGCGGAGCTGCAGCTGCCAGTGGCGGCAGGAAGCGGACTGGAGGACCCGGCTGGGCGAGGACCCGATGCTCTGGGAGCACCTGCAGGAGCTGAGCCCTTGATTGGGTGACTGTCAGGGCGGGCGGCCGTGATTGGGGGCTTGGGGCGGGGCGGTGAAGACAGCCGGGCCGTGATTGGAGGCTTGTGACAGCGGGCGGAGCGGGCCTGGGGCGCAATGCGGGCAGAGCCAGGGGAGAAGCTGGGGTGACTGATTGGTGGAGACTCTGCGGGGTCCCCCACGCTCCCCCCAGTCCTCAATGCTCCTGCTCTGGCTGGGAAATCTGGGCATGGCGAGTTCCGCGTGGGAGCGTTTCCCCTCGCCGCGGACGGAGGGAAATGAAGGCTGCGGACAGAGGCTAAAGGGTGACCGTTGGCGGGGATGAGTCGGCGCATGCGCGACAGAGACGCCCCTCCCCCCGCCTCCGCGAGAGGACTTTGGGGTCCGTGCGTGCGCGTGTGTATGTGTGTGTGTATAAGTATAGGCGCGTGCACGTGTGTATGTATAATATATTTGCATATACTACATAGATTAGAGCTGTACGCTCGCTGTCCACTGAGCGTGCGCGCGCGCCAAGCCCAGGCCGGGGCTGCATGGGCGGGGAGTCCGTGCAGAGGCTTGAGTTGCGGCCCCTTCTGTGGGGGAGGGCGGGGTGGAAATGGTTCCCGAGGTGGGGCTGAGGGGGTCGCCTGTTGAGGGCAGGGAAGGTTCCTGAAGGAGGCTCAGGTGGGGGAGGGGCGCGGAAGGGGAAAGCGCCCACTGTGTGCTAGGTGTAGGGAATACTAGGGGAGCTGCCCTCCAATTGCTTACCGCCTAATGCGGAAGCTCCATGGGGGAAGGGCGAGTAGCCCCAGGAGGTGCAAGGCCCAGAGGTGATGTCATCATGGGGGGGGTGCGGACTCTGGGACCATCTGCCTCAGGCTGCTACCCCCTCCCCCCTCCTCAGGTAATTGCCTGTGTGCGCCCCCTCTGTGCCTCCCTTCTAGATTTTGGGGTCCTGCTCTTCCCCCCACCTCTCCTTGTTCCCTTGGGGGATCTTGGTCCGGGCCCCCCTCCGGGGGGTTCCCCGGATTCAGCGCGAATTCGCCGGTGGAAGTGGGACCCTGGAGGGCCTGGGGCAGGGCGGGGCCGTCGGAATCCCGGCAGAGAGACGTCGTGGGAGCTGGTGGGGGGCCGGGAGAAGGGGGAGGGGAAGAAGGGGAGGGGGCCGGGCCCTGAGGGTGGAGGGCACGGTCTGGGAGAGCCCAGGGAGAGAAAGTAGTTCGGTGCTGGGTGCGTTCTTCCTTGGAATATTACAGGCCTTTCTCTTTCTCTAGTCTTTTTGGGTACAGGCCTGGTCATGGTAGCGTTACTAGGATCAAAAAGCCTGAAACTGAGCCGCGTCCCAGAGTCCCCAGGGCCTTCCAGAGCCCTCGGGCGGTTCGGGGAATCCCAGAGCCGAATCCCAGGGCGTCTCTCCAGGCCTTTGCCTAAATGTATTTGCCGAGGACTTTGAAGTTTGCCCCTGGCCATCCCCTAAATCTCCCGGGCAGTGGGAGGACTGGCCCTGGAGTCTTGGCTAATGAGGCCTGGGCTTGCTCCGGAACCTGGCCGGTGCCTGGAGAAAAGGCAGGCGTCCTCAAGGAGAGAATAAATATTCTCCTAATGGACTTACTGGCATGGGTCATCCCTGTGCCCGAGGGGCTGTTCCGTCTCAGGCATCAAATGGCAATGTTTGTTCTCAGCCTATAAAGCCTCTTAGTGGAAGGGACTCCGGGAAGACGGGTACCACGGGCCTGACGCCTTTTCCCGCCCGAGACTCGGGCTCGCTGCGACTCGGGCTCTCCCAGCTGTTGGAATCCAGGTGTTAGAGCTTCCCCCACGTGGCCAAGATGTAGGTGGTCCTGTTTCTAATGTCGTCTTGGTGATCACCATGATGTTAGTTGTGTATTACTTTTATGCCGTAAGTTTCCTCTTTTTCCCGGTTCTTGTTCGGAGCAGTGATAAACTCCCGTGTTTCCCCTTTCTAAGTCAGTTTCACTTTCCCTGGTGTTATTCACCGGACCCGGTGTTCAAAGACCTATGGACGGAGTTTCATACAGCGACGGAACTTCCCTGTTATGATCACCGCACCAGAGAACCTTACTTGCTGTATCTATAATTATACCCGCATGGTGCCATCAGTCAATACCTGCCCAAAATTATATCTGTGAAGACTAAGTGTTTGGAGAACTGTGCAGCAACTGGATTGGATTTTGCTAGATGGAGGGAGGATTCTGGGGAAAGGGCGGAGTAAGCTGGTAAATTTCAAGCTGTCCAAATTTCCCACAAAAAGAACTGTTTACACCTCAGGCCAAACATAGGCTGGTGAAAAATCAAGGAGATTTGGGACAGAACAGGGTCCTCCTGATACAACCCGAGAACACCTGTGGGTAAGCATTTCACACAGGGATTGCACTTCGATGTTATGATCATCTCCCAAATGAATAATGCAGGAAATAATCCAAGAAAAAGTGTCCTGGAGTGATAGAACACGAGGGATTTTAGTTCTAAAAACCTACTCACATGGAGAATGGATTTTTTTTTTTAAAGATAAAATGGATAACTTTTATTACATTAAATTTAAAAAGTTTTGCACAAACAAAACCAACAGAGACAAGATTAAAAGGAAGTACAAAGCTGGAAAAAAAATGCTACATCCAGTGTTTCTGATAAAGGTCTCATTTCTAAACTATTGGAGAATGGATTTAATAGGCAACGGTACATATGTGCCGTGAAGGGTATAGCACCTTGCAACATCTACAAAGAAATAAGAGGGGAGGGGTGGGAGGATGGGGAAGCAAAAGGTGAAGGAATAAGACAAGGGAGGAATCTTTGGGTGGGGAAAGCTAATGGTAAAAAAAAATAATAATTTTACTATTTTATGACCTGATAATGCTATATCCTTTTAATTTTTTTTTGTACCAATACCACTGAGATTCAGAATAGATCATGATGGAGGAATCATTTCCATGTTATTTGGAAGCAAAAGGCACCACCAATGATGTCTCTTACTGTAAAATTCTCCACAATTGTAAAAATGTAAGACAAAATGTGCAAAAACATCTATTGCATTTTCATGTTTCCCTCCTCTCCAACCATGTAATAGAAGAAAGAAAACATGGTACAGAACTCTCCTTGGTGGGGCAGGAACTGGTTTGGGCAGAGTAAATTCAGTAAATCTTTATTTTTTTGCTGACGTAATTGGGGTTAAGTGACTTGCCCAGGGTCTAGCCAGGAAGTGTTAAGTGTCTGAGGTCAGATTTGAACTCAGGTCCTCCTGACGTCAGGGCTGGTGCTCTATCCTCTATACCACCTAACTGCCCCAAATTCAATAAATCTTGAGGCCTCCTCCAGCAGACTGCACAAATGCCAGGCAAAACCCATGACAGTCCCAACTCACCAACAAACTCTAGATTACCAAAATCAATTTGTAAAGTTATTTAATACCTCTGTTTGGCTACTTGATAGATTGATGCTAATATATCTGTTCTTTTTATTTGCACCTCATGCTCTCCACCAAATATTTATAGCCTTTTATAAAAGGAAAATACACAAAAGTCGTTAAGCACAGGAACCCCTACTGTGGGTGACGAGTGTTCTCTACATATATTCTTGAAGATGAACGCAGCTACTAATGTAAAATGTACTAAGAAAGGATGTACAGGAACAGTTACTCATCGTAAGGTGATTTCCGTCCCCACAATGTGTCCTTTCAGACCGTTCCTTTTTTTGCTTTGCTTCGTATTAATGGGAAATATATTGATTCCACTAATAATGTCCATCTATTAGAAGATTGTACCTTATTGATGAAGGAACTGTTTGTGCAATGGCCACGCGACAGCTGGAGCTCTGTCTGCTAAACCATTCCTCGGATCTGTGTGGTGTAGCTCTGTGTCCAACATCGGATTTCTCTGTGTTATATGGAGTTTCTACTCAACATGCGGGTCTTGTCATCAATAACCAAAGTGACTTGGATTCCAAAGGGCAAACTGCCCCTTTGGCAGGATGTTTGGCTTATAATTCCTTTTCTCCACTGGCAGGGAGATGATTGTTACTGTTCCCTCGAGGTAGTGGATGATCTTGGTGTTGGAACCTCTTCCTTTACCCTAACGCATATGTCTCTTTACATCCGTTAATCCAGAGATTAAATTCCTTACCATCATTAAAAAGTAGAATCGGCAAAGCCCAGTATTGTATCCAGACACAAGTAGTGGCTAGAAAAGTAGTTGAGACTCTCATTTGGTTATTTCTGATACTAATCGTCACTGGAATGATTTTTGGTTTCCATCTGCTCAGACCCTTTATTATTTGCAGTAGTTCTTTTCATATTACGTTTTTGTAATTGCTGGTTTTTGTAAGGTAAATCTGTATGGCACGTGAGCCCCTAAAGTGACAAGGGACCACGCCACATCTTAAACGAATGATTAGTTATGTCCCCGATATAGGCTGCCGGCGGGATCACACGACTCGGCACGTGGCCAGCTCTGATTTATGACAGCCTGTCTGTGGGGACCCAGGCCGGTCCTCGGAAACATGCAGATTTGTTTATGTGATCCAGGTGGGTCGTCCGCCCTGGGGCCCGGCCAACCCTCGGCCCTGGGCCTCCCTTGTTTAAACAGTGTCAGTGATGCCTGGGAAAACAGTGTGGGGATGGCACCCGCGGAGAGACCGTAAGCTCTGCCTGGGACCCTGATTTTCCCGTCCACGACTCTGACAGGCTGATCCCCGGGATCCCCCAGCTAGAAGAATCAGGAGTCAGAGAAGCTCATTATTTTAATCATTGTAGCCTTAGGACTTGTGGTGCTTATCTGTCTGTGCTGTTTCTGTAAGAATCAGTGTTCTGTCCCGTTATCAGTGTATTTGTTAGTAAAAAGTTTCTTTTTTAAATTAAGAAACTCTCAGGAACACATCTGATTGTGGGAGGGAATCCGAAGCTCATAACACGATAATCAGACAAAGAGGAGAAGCTTGGAGGAACTTGGAAAGAGGGGAGGCCTTCCTGGGAAAGACAGGACTATGGGATGTCCCTTCACAGTTGACTCCTGCTTCTTTTTTCTCCTGTTGCTTCTTCTAGATTATTCTCTGATGGGTGTCCAGGAAGGGTCAGCACTGAGGATGCTCTGAGACGTGCCCTCTCTAGCTTTCCCCCTCACCCACTCCCTGGGTCTCTTAGGTAATGAGAGAGCCGAGATCAGGCCGAGCAGGGATGCGGGTGATGTTTCAGCCTCCGGTGACTTTCAGGGACGTGGCCGTGGACTTCTCACTAGAAGAATGGAGACTCCTGAGCCCGGCCCAGAGGGCCCTGTACAGGGCCGTGATGCTGGAGACCTTCGAGAATCTGGCGTCCCTGGGTAAGCGCGGCCCCCAGGCCTGCCTCCTGAGATCCTGAGTGCTCATTAATTTGCAGGAAGGTTCACAAGCACGTTTTGCAGGGAGGGAAGGAAAAGTCTAGAACCCAGGAGAGCCTGAACACTAAGGATTTTGCTGCTCTTCTGCAGGTTCCAGGTCTTTCCTTTGTATGAGGGAACCTCATCCCTTCCCTGGGCTGGCCCCGAGCCCACTTATCTTCAGTCAGAGATTCTTTGTAATGTTAGGGGACAAAGATCTCACTCCCTTGCAGGCCTTGGGCCACCAACAAGCTGTGTGGGCCCAAATCAGATGTGTAATGCGGTCTTAAACCTTGAAGAGCCTCCCACACTGCCTTTCAGAGATTCTTTTCCAAACATCATCCTCCGGGGCTGCTCCCCCCTCCTTGCTTGCCCTGACAGAGGAGGAGGCGGAGGCCGGCTGGGACTGTAGGGGCTTAGGGTCCCAGCCCTTCTCTGCTCTCTCCCCGTGACCAGGGCTTCCCGTGGCCAAGCCTGAGGTGATCTCCCTGTGGGGGAGAGGGCTGCACTGTGGGTGCCCGTGACTGGGGTCCCCCGAGGCCCCTGCTCAGTGAGTGAGTGGCAGCCGGGCTGGGGCAGTCACTGGAAACCTTGGGTCAGCTGGTCATGGGGGGCAGGGGAGGGCGGCTCTTTGAGATGTTGACCTCGGAGTTGTAGAAGTTTCCATATGTTTAGGGAAGACCTCAGGCTGTGGCAGCCAGCCTCCTTCCTTTTACAGCCCATCTTTGTCTTGGGCAAAACAGCCTCTGGCCCATGTTGAAGCCCCTTCTGGCTCCATAAGTCGTGTTGAAGGGCTTTCAAATCTCTTTTCTTCCATCTGCAGCACTTCCGTTATCTTACTATATGTCCGAAGCCTTCATTTTCTTTGTTTTTTAGGGAGCGCTATCTAATTTCATTAACTTATTATTTCTATTTCTATTATTTTTTCTTTGGGTTTTGCAATTTCATTTTTTAAATTAATGAGGATTTTTTCTTCCTGTCTTCACACTTCAACCTGAATGCAAAAAAGACAAGGGAAACGACCCTTGTTACAAAGACTTGCAGTCCACCACAAGTTCCCATGTTGTCCATGTTCAGACAAGGGTCCCTTCTGCATCGAGAGTCTGTCAGGTGGAGGAAAACAGCACCATCTGCTCGAACTTTTGGGTATCAGCATTTATTCCAAAGCATTTCCCTGTTCCCTAATTTTCTCTGCAGCTCCTTTTTCTTTGCCCACCATGTCTGCCTGCACATAATCTGGTCTTCACTGAGAAAGCATTTCTCAGGGCATCTCTTTCGGGGTTCTTCCTCATCCTGGAACAGGGTGGTTTGGCTAGCCGGTCCTATTTGCTTTCTTGCCTTCCATCTCACTTATCTCTTCAGAGTTTTCATTTTACTGGATGTATGTAAAGTATCTTTACCCTTGTGGGAGAACCTCATGAGAACCTTCATGCTGAACCTACCATAAAGCCATTTCTCTTTATTCTGCTGATACATTTATGTTTATTTTAAATTTGTTTGTGTTTAGAATTCGTGGCAGTTTCATTCCTTCTCCTGGCCATAACAAACATGACATAAAATGTATGTTGCCATATACATAACCAAATAATACATGATATTAAAGATCTCTTATGATGTGTGTCTTACTCTTCCTTGTAATTATTTATTTTTCCAAAATACAAATATTGTATTATTCCATACAATAATTATTTTATTTATCCCTCAAGCCTGACCTGCTTGTCTGACACAGTTCTGTTTGTTTCAGATTACCCAAGTTGGCACGTTAGGTGTGAAACTGAGGATTCAGTTCTGACTGAGGGCATTCATCCAGAAACCTTGGCCCAAGACAGATCAGCAGTGGACAGTAACTGCTATCCCAAAGTGGGAGACTCCGAGGAATGGGAAGTTAGGTTAGAGAGGCAGGAGGAGGGCTGTCAAGAGAGACAGTGCCAGCAAGTGACAGTCACTTCCCAAAGACCTTTTAATATGGGGAGTGTACCTGAATGTGGTACATTTATTAGACGTCTTAACCTGGACCCGTTCCTTTTTCCACAATGGAGAGGCAACATGGAAGAACGATTCCATAAAACACTTGGAAAGAAAGTCTTTGGCAAGAGATTAAATCTTAATGGGTGTGAGAAAATTCATTCTGGAGAAAGCCCCTCTGAATGTGATATCTGTTGGAAAACCTTCAGGAACAGGAAAACACTTGGTAAACACCAGAGAACTCACACTGGAGTGAAATTATTTGAATTTAATGAATGTGAAAAAGGCTTTCGTGATGAGGGAACGCTTATTGGACATCAGAAATCTTCTGGAGTGAAACCCTTTGAATGCAGTGAATGTGGGAAGGCCTTCAGTGGGAAGGCTTATCTGATTATCCACGAGAGAACGCATACTGGAATGAAACCCTTTGAATGTGATAAATGTGGGAAAGCCTTCATTCGGAAGGAATATCTTCTTAGCCATCAGAGAACTCACAGTGGAGTGAAACCCTTTGAATGTAACGAATGTGGCAAAGCCTATAGTCAGAAGGGAAACCTTATAAGCCATCAGAGAATTCACACTGGAGTGAAACCATTTGAATGTAATGAATGCAGAAAAACCTTCAGTCAGAAGGGTTACCTTATTAGCCATCAGAGGACTCATTCTGGCCTGAAACCCTTTAAATGTCATGAATGTGGGAAAGCCTTCACTGCTAAGAGAACCCTTCTTAGCCATCAGAGAACTCACACTGGAGTGAAACCTTTTGCATGTAATGAGTGTGGCAAAGCCTTCAGTGAGAGGGGTACCCTCCTTAGCCACCAGAGGACTCATACTGGAGTGAAACCCTTTGAGTGTAATGAATGTGGGAAAGCCTTCCTTCGGAAGGGTCACCTCCATAGCCATCAGAGAACTCATACAGGAGTGAAACCCTTTGGATGTGATGAATGTGGGAAAGCCTTCAGTCAGAAGGGACACCTCATCAGTCATCAGAGAATCCATACTGGAATGAAACCCTTTGGATGTAATGAATGTGGGAAAGCTTTCAGGCAATGGGGAACTCTTAGTAATCACCAGCGAACTCATACTGCGGTCAAAACTTTTATATGTAATAAATGTGGGAAAACTTTCAGTGAGAGGGGCACTCTGACAAAACATCAAAAAACCCATAGCAGACTGAATGAAGCGAATGTGGGTGCACATTTGGCTAGAGAGAAAAACTTTCTAATACAAGAGAATTCATACTAGGGGAAAATCTTTTACAAGTAAATATGGACACGCAATTATTGAAATATAATAAAGAATAAGATTTTAAAAATCTTTTTTGTAATTTCTTGAGTAAAAACGTATAATAATGTGCAGAAGGAGGAGAATTCCCTTTCCTTCCGTGTTGGTACTGTTACTCTTTTGGGCATGTTTTTCTGTTTTCTCTTTTCATAGAATGTGCATCCTCACTCTGGTTTCGTTATTCTTCATCATTTCATGTAAATGATTGCAGGCAAGTGGAATGGGAAATCCCAACTCGAGGTAGATGGGACCATAGAGTTCTCCCTGAGACTCGGTTGGATGAAACTGTGGCAGACACTGGGCTCCGCAGATCAAATGACTTCAGAGAAGCAGAGTGGGTGAAAAGGATGCTGTGGCAGCATTGCCCATTGGGATATCCTGATGTGAGGGAACTCCAGAAGTTGGAGAGGAAGCAGGGTGGAGAGTGATTGGGGCAAGATGGGGGAAGGTGAAATGTTAAATATTAAAATTAAAGATTATATTCTGTTAGCAAATGAAAGCAATCATAAAGACATGATATATTTTGCCTGTGATACATCATACTTAAAGTCAATTGTAGAAAATCTTTGGGAAAAAATTACTATATTGTTTAAACCTACCTTTAGGTTGTTAGAAAATTGTCTAACCCAAAGCTTATAGTAAGTCAAGCTGACTTGATGTTCTGAGGAAGTTTGATGTCTTCAAAGAATGCTTAAATCCTACATAGGTGTTGTTTGGGGTCCATCTCAAATTGGTGTTTTGGGTCCCCCAAATTTGAATTTTTATACTTAGCTGGTGATGTACATTTCAAATTGCCCCTACTGCCTACTTAAGGCCAATGAGGCAAATGCCTTTATGTCCTTGTCTGAACTCTATAAATAACTTGAGGAAGAAGGTACACCCTCTTCTAGTTTTCTCCTTTGACAAATAAGCTAAAGGAGATCAAACTTCTCAGTTATCTTTTTTTTTTTTTTTTTTTTTTTTTTTTTGCTGGGGCAATTGGGATTAAGTGACTTGCCCAGGGTCACACAGCTAGGAAGTGTTAAGTGCCTGAGACCAGATTTGAACCTAGGAGCCAGAGGTCCTGGTGCTCTATCCACTGCATCACCTAGCTGCCCCCTTCTCAGTTATCTTAATAGGAGAACACATTTCACTTAAAATGAGACTAAATTAGAATTTAGTTTTAGGACAATCTTAAATCTGGAGCTAACGATCCCTGATGATATAATATAGAAACTCAATTTTCTCAAGGATCACTTATTGACAGCTCTCCAAATTATAGGACCTGCTACTTTCAGTTATTCTGCTGCCAAAGATTGGATTTAAATTTAACTTTTTGCAAACATAACTTCTCTGTTACATAGTAATGAAATGGTGAATATATGTTTTACAGAGGATGAGAATATACCCTTGTAGTGCCCCATAATTCCATGATTCAAATTTATTTCTATGTTTTTACCTTGGCAAATGTTGTAATTGGATAGAATGCTTTCAATTTTAAAATCATGCTCCATGGTTCAAGCTATTTTTTCATATCATAAAGAATTACTAAATCAGTGAAATAAGGTTCAGAGGTCACAAGGAATCTCAGAACTGATTCTGAAAGACATTTCTCTAAATATTGTTCTGTATGTCTTCTTTCTTGTATGTCTTCACGGTCATTTTACCATAAATCTTAATTCTTATGTTTGCCTGCTACATGAATTTCACATTCACAATGTGCCAGTGCAAATGGATTCCATCTTTCTTTAACTTTCTACCTGTTCTCTTATCTCAGCTTGTTTTTCTCCCTTTTCCTTTTCTCAAAATTGCTCCTCTCCTTTGTCTTTCGTACTCTGATCTGACACTTCACTTGATTTCTTTTACCTTTTCAATTCCTCTAGTTTTTATTTCCCAATCTTATTCCAAAATAATCTTCCCTCCACTGAATTTCTTGTTTGCAAGTTAGCAAAGTTCTTATTATACTTAGCACAAGTTCCTATACAATATCAATTAAATGCAATACTTTTTGGGGTCTTAAGAGCTTACAAATGCAAATACAAATATCTTTTAGATAACTTTGCTTTTAGTTTACTTAAATCCATTTTTAAAAATAAGGCTTGGGATTTCACTGATAATACTTTCAATCTGGATTCAATATGTTTTTATTTTTCTTTAGTCAGTGAAATCACCTTCCCCCTCGTACAAAAATAATAAATCTGTCATTCTCCAGGGAAAGAGTCATAAAAAATTTTAAGCGCTTTTTTCATGTAAATTTCACAAAGTTTGCTTCTTATTTTTCCTTCAAAAAAGTCTGCAGAGGGGTATCTCAAAACTCACTAAGATATTTCAGCAATTATAAACACATCCAAACCACAATTAGGAAATTTAACTAGAGAAATCACATTTTAGTCACAAATTTAGTTGTTCATTTATAATGCTACAAGTTTCTGCACACGGGGAAAAAGATTTCCTTCTCTCTTGTATGTTTTTTGTTTGTTTCCTCAACTTAACCAGAGTTAGAAGTACAGAAGAGATTATCTTTTTGAAGACTGAAATTTCCACAGAAAAGTTTTCATTCTCTTTACAACCTTTTTCCTTTGGCTGTTCAGACCAGAGGGAAAAGTTAGTTTGAATTTATCAAGACAGAAAAACATTTCTTTTAGAGGAGCTCCTGAAGATATCTGGCTGTCCAGCTCCCTTGATTGCACATGACAGTCACTCCAGATGCTTTTAGATTCCCCTTCCAGGATGACACAGTGGGAGCAACCACGTGGGAGGTTTTTATTGAAATTACAGGGTTTCTTATTTGCTTCCTACAGACTTACTACAGATCTTTTCACATGATGGTCTTGTTCCCTGTTAAGTCTATCATGCCATCGATTCCTCATTGCCATGATTATTGAATCACAAAATTTAGGAAACAGAAACAATCTCAAGTTAATGAGAAATTTCCTGATTGTCACATCGCAATAGTCTGAATCTAGGCTGAATACATGAATGTACATGGCCTGCCTGAGACCACAAAATACCCCTGAATTTTTATATCTTTGATTAAAACAACTCTGCTTTCTTCTCTTTATCAAATATGGTCCCCAGTTGACATAATAATGGCAGAAGTCCTTATCCTTATTCTGAAGATATTCTGTTTCCAAGAAATCCAGATGTTTCCTTTCACACAATTCTGCAGTTTATAAGCATCTCTATTGCCTCTTTTTTCTGTTTTACAACTTGGTGGGTGAGCATGAGTTATTTTCCTTTATTTCACCATTCTGTTATAGTCAGGCACAAAATTTAACCTTTCACCAACGAACTTTGTCTTTTGTAGAAAGAAATGTCCCTACTGAGCCCATTCATAAAGTTTCTTCCCAATATGAATCCCCTTATGTAAGGTAAGAAATAATTTCTAACTGAAGGACTTTTCCACACATGAGAGAAATGATTATTTCTCTCATATTAATAACCAATTATTGATTTGGGACTAAGGTTTTTCCTTTTTTCTACTTTCTCATTCAGAAATCAGCCCCTGTGGTTTCTTCTTCAGGCAGCCTTTGAAGTGCAGGGCTGATTTTTTTCAAAAGGTAAGGAAAATTTTATTTAGATTAATCAATGAATTCTGGCCTATTGTGTTTTACTCAGATCTAAGGAAAAATGGATTCTTCCTTTTGTCTATCTAGATTATTCCTATTGTCTAGGTTCTTTCAGTCTTTGGCCAATGAACAGAATCACATCCTCCAGCAGTCATTAGAATAAACCCACTTCATTATAATAGCCATCCTTCTCATTAATTGTTAATCACATAGATTTGAATATTCATTCAGGAATTCCTTCTCTTCCAAGGACATATAAGCTTTGACTGAGTTCCATGAGGGGTCTTTGGCATTTGAGACTATCACTGCTCCTTTTATGAATTATTACTATGCTTGTTTTTATTTTTAAATAAAAAATGGTTAAATTTTAATTAAATCCTAATTAAAATAATTAAATTTTAATATTTAATATCAATCGATTTAATAACAATAAAACAATAATTTTATTATTATTATACTATTATTACTAGTATGATTAACAGAATGAACAAAAATGATGAATTAACAAGAAACTATGTCTCTCGAACTTTTTATGTGTCACACCATATGACTGTGTATGTACCCACAGTGAATTTTCTGATTTTCAACTTCTTAACATTATTCCTTAGCACATTATTTGCATCTTCAGTGGGTAGGAGAGTGACTTGAGTAACAATTTGAAATTCAAAATTAAAAAAAAAAAAGTTAGCAAATAACTGTCAGTCCTAGTTCTACTTTCTGGGATGAAGGTGACTAAGGCTAACTCCTAATCCACATAAGAACCCTTCCTTTACAAGAAGATGGTTTTGAGACACTCTGTCAACTCTTCTTCCAGCTAAACATCCCCAAATCTCAATTAGAATGTTCATTAATTCTTTCATCATCCTGGTCACCTTGATCTGATCACCTTCTGACTTAATACTGTTTTTCCTGAACCCAACATAATGCTCAAGGTGGGTGGGGGTGTGGGGGCCGAGGGAGAGTAATCTATTTAGGGAAGATTACAATGGATCTGTCATTTCCTTGTAGCTGGTCCTTCTCTCTCTCAGAGAAAGAATCCAGAATCACATTAGATGCTTAGTTGTTTTGTTTTTTGGGGGGGATTTTTTGGCAGCCACATTAGGCCAATGATTCATTTGAACTTACACGGCACAAAACCCCAGATATGTATCGCGTGTCTCCCCCATTTTGTAGTAACCGCAGGTGGTTCACTGAACTCAATAATACCAAACCAAGCTTGTGATCATCTGATCCCATCTGCACAATAATTGGTTATCCAGTCATTTTTGCCTCCCCCCTCAGCGCCTGCTGCTCCCCTCCCTCTGTATAAGCTCACACAGGACTTCCCAGGCTTCTCTGAAAGCATCCCTTCTTACAGCATAATAGCCTTCTGTCCAGTTATCCTGTGACCTGCTAAGCCAGGCCCCCACTGGGGGGCAACCCCAGATTCCTGTTCTTGTTCACCCCAAAAAGAGCTCCAAATATTTCTTCACATCTTATGGGTTGGTTTGGTTAACAAGAAGCCCTCACTTGGGATCCCCCTTTCTCTCCCTCCTTCCCAGTTGGGGCAAAGGTATTTTTCTGCCCAACTGTGTGTGTGTGTGTGTGTGTGTGTGTGTGTGTGTGTGTGTTTTATCGTTAAGGGCACAGCCATTCTCCAAGTCACCAAGCATGGCAGCTCTGGTGTCCCCTCACATCTCCAGTCTGCTGCTGCTGCCAGCAAATCCTGCCGGGCACTGGATTGTCTCAGCAGCCTCCTTTCCCCAAGGCCTGGCCCCTTCCCCTCTGTCCTGACTTCCTTCCTTCAGGCCCTCCTTGTCCTTGGGCACATCTCAGTGGACACTCACTGGCTATCCCTTGTGCCTGAAATTCTCTCCCTCTTTACCCCACTCCAGGCTTCCTCACTGCCCTGAAATTTCACCTAGAACACCCCACTCTGCTTTTCCCATTCTTGGTCGGAGGTTCTCCCTGCAGGATGGTCCTTCGGGAACCTCCGTAGAGCTTGAGGACCTCCTTCTTATGTGTTGTCTTTTCTATGAGACTAGGAACCCCTTATAGACATGGCCAGTCTTTGGCCTTTCTTGGTGTTCCCAGCACTTAGCACAGGCCTTGGCACATAGTAGGTGCTTACTAGCATTTGTTAAACGTGTTGGTTACCATGATGACCTTTTTTTAAAATTTTAGACAAAAGTTTTAGTTTTAGATTTCAGGGGAATAGTTTGCTTCCCTACGGGCCCAAGATGGTTCACTGGGCAGCTTGCCAGGGCTGGTGTCATGAAGATTTATCTTACTAATCTACTACTAACTGGGTGACCCTGGACAAGCCATAATCCTGTTTACCCCAGTTTCCTCAATTGATAAAAAGGAGCTGGAGAAGAAAATGGCGTCAGAGGCTGACACAAGTTCACACTAGTGAACCCAAACCTTCACAACAAGAGTAGCCTCTTTTCCCGAGAACTGGGAAATATACAATTGGCTTCCAGGTGTTCCTGTTGAGAATATGACAAAAGGTCAACGGATGGGGACGTTCTGGGGGAGACGTGTGTGATTGTTCTAGACGGAAAGTAGTGATGGCTTTGGACTCAGGTCAGCCGAGTTCTACTCTTGGGACCTCTTTTGAGGTTTTCTTGGCAAAGGTATTGGGATGATCGGCCCTTTCCTTCTCCAGCTCCAGGTCAGAACTTGCAGGGAACATGCTGTAGTGACTCGCCCAAGCTCACACAGATGATCATTGTCTGAGGGCAGATTTGAACTCTTCGCCAGATTCCAAGCCCGTTGCTTTGTGCACTGTGCCACCTACTGGCGGAAAGGAATAAATCACAAAACGAAAAAGTACTGACTTTCCTGGGTGTCCAAAGAATATACGGAAATGAACTCTGGGGTGATTGTGTATTTACGTCGGATGTGCAGGCTTCGCTTATGTTTTATTAATTATCTATAAAATTTCCAAATTGGATCAAAGCTTCTTCATATCAAATTGACTTCAAAATTGTGAACAAACTTTTATTTTTTTATTTTTATTTTTTTTAAAAATTATATCTTTTTATTGATAAAACATCTGCAACATTGTCCCTTGCACTCACTTGTGTTCCAGCTTTTCCCTTCCCTCCCTCCACCCCTCCCCTAGATGGCAGGCAGCCTCATGCATGTTAAACATGTTAAAGTGTATCTTAGATACAATATCTCTGTGTGCGGAGCCATACAACTCTCTCGTACAAGAAAAATTGGATTCTGAAGATAAAAATAACTTGGGAAGAAAAACAAAAATGCAAGTAGTCCACGTTCATTTCCCAGGGGTGAACAAACTTTTCAATCATGTTCTCAGCCTTCCACCCCCGATTTGAAATTGGTTCAATAATATGACGAGAAAGAAGGATCATTTTAATGATTATTTTAAAAACTTGTTCATTTTGAGTACACGTTGCTTTATGAATCATTTTGGGAGAAGAAAATCAGAGCAAAAGGGAAAAACCATGAGAGAAAGAAAACAAAAGAAAGAAGTGAACATGGTGTGTGTTGATTTATATTCAAACTCCAAAGTTCTTTTCGTGGACACTGATGACACAGAAAGGATCATTTAAAAAGCACCTGTATTACCTGCTTGGGACCCAGGAGTCCTGACTTCCTGGCCTCTGCCCCCCCAGAGGATACTTTTGTCTTTCAGTGAGAGAAGGTCCTTTAGGGAAGAATAACAAGATAGAGGGAAAGGGCTCTGTAATGTGCAAATGTTTCCAGTTTGGAGGAGAGGATCAAAGGGGGGGGGGAGGACAAATGTGGGGTCCAGACTGCAGGGAGGACACCTCATGGGGTCAGGGATGGAAATGACTGGGAGAAAAAATGAGCTTCTTTCTGCTCAGGAGGAGGAGGGTTTGGGACCCACAAGAAGGGGAGGTTGTATGAGGAAGACTCTTGCAGATGAGAGATTGGTGGGTGGTAGCCTGAGGTGGAGTTTGGCGGGTTATCCCAGTGGTCAGAGCATTCCCCATGATGGAGGGCAGGGATTGGGTGAGAAGCTGGAAGAGTGAGGGCCTAACTCTGGGAGCCATTGGAGCAAAGGGAAAATCCTGGGGTCTCAGTTGGACTGGGAAGGGGGGCGGGGCTCTGGCACTAGGAAGACTGTGGGCTGACTGGAGCCTGAGCCCTTGCAGAGGAAGTCGAGCTGCTGGCTGTATTTGAGCCTGATCACTCCGTCTTCTTCCCTTGGAGCTGAAGTCTCTCTGGCTCCTGGAAGGAAGCCCTGTGCTTGCATTGCTGTTGGCCGTTTAAGTTCACCTTCAGTGTACCTGACTCATAGGGATGACTCCAGAGGTTCTGCTTCCTTCTCCCTCATATCATTGTCTCCCCACTTCTTCATTTTTTGTGTCCCAGCTCTCCCTTGTAGTGGCTGAAAGACCTGGAGACCCTTTCCACTGAGTCTTGTCTGGACAGTCTGGAGCAGCTCCCCCAACGCTTCCCAAGCTCCTGTCCTTTGCCTGGCTGGCAGCAGAGCAGAAATTGTCCTCCTGGTGTTGTCCCTTTCCAGTTGCTATTTCTTAGGCCAAGTTGTGGGGCATCAGGAGTTCAGGGAGGAGGAGCTACAAGATGTGCTGAGCCCTTCCCAGGGTCATTTACCACTTGGGTGACTCTTGATCCACCGAACTCTCTCCGGCTCCAAGAAGCTGTAGCATGTCCAGGGCCACGCTCGGGGAAACTGCTTTGGCCAATGGACTACGCCAAGTTGAGGCGAAGGGAAGGATCTTAAGCCTCTAAGTGTGCTGGGGATGTCCAGCCCAAGAATGGGAAGACTTCCTCTGACGGGCGACAGCAGCCTGTTCCAGCAGCCTTGAAGACATCTGGATGGGTGCTGGGAGCACCTAAAAGCTCGGTTAGATCAAACTCCAAGGTTACTCCCTGCACCTGGAGCCCTCATGAGTCATGGACTAGGTCCTGCCCTTGAACAGTGATGACTGGAAGAGCCTCACTTCCATCCAATTTACTCACGAATCAAATAATATTAGCATGTCTGTCTGTCTCAGAGTCCTGCGGCAATGGAGGAGTGTGGGCAGATGTGCTGGTAGCTGGAATCAGGACCCCGTATACAGGCAGCCCAGTCCAGAGGGGCATCTTCTCTGTGGAAGCAGCCCCCTGAGAGCCTGAGAAGCCTTTTGAGGAGCACCTGCCCACCTCTGGGGGTGAGGAAGGGATTAGAAAAGGAACCCTAAAATCATCCACTCACTGAGCCCTGGTCTGATTATTGTGCAGGCAGGGATCCCACTCTGTGGTCCAGACACTAAAAAATCTACCAGGATTCTGAAAAGCTGATTCCCCTCATGGATACATGGAAAGTGGGCACACTTATAGAGAACACAAACCCAGTAGGCCCGAAAGAACAACTCTTGCTGGGAGAGAACTCAAAAGCATTGCACCCAAACAGCAGCCCTGAGGGAACGGGGCTGCACATGCAGGCCGATGGGCAGAAGGAGATACATGTTTCCCTGCAGTGGCCCCAGGGATGGGGAGTACCCCAAAGCTGGTGTAGGTTTTGCAATCAGAACTAACCTTGTCAATAAGCTCTTACACCTTCCCAAAGGAGGGAAGGGCAGGTTCATGACAATGCCATTGCTCCTTGCTGGGAAGCACCACGCCACCTCCTTCCGGCCTCCCCCTCAATGACCTAGGAGAGGTTGAGGATTTTATAAAGCCCTGAAGACCCTTATTGCTGATGTGGCAGAGGAGGGCAGGGTTATAATTCTGAGCAACTTTGTCGCTGGAATAGGTTAAGACTACCAGATGTCCCTTTTGGGAGGGGGCGATCAGTGGGAAGGCAGACTGGACAGTCCTGGGAATGTGGAAAGATGGGAAGGTCAGGGGAGCAATAAGTAGGTTAGTTTTGGACATGAGAAGATGAGAACCCAGAGAGAGGGAAGAAAGCATCAGGGAAAGGGGAGTGACGGGCAGTGTCAGAGTTTGAGAGAGGGCCCAACGATGAGGACTGGGACAGACTTTTGGTTCAGCCATTGGACCACTGGAGCTAATTGTGGTACATCTCAAAACATCACCACCCTTGGGCTGCCGTTGCTCCTCTTTGAGAACAAAGGACAAAACACAACAAGAAGGAGTAGCCACCCTCTGGACACCGAACCCCAATGTAAGTTTGGCAATGCTGCTCCTTTTTCTCCTTCTCTTTTTCCTTCTCCTTCCTTTATCACATGTGGTTCTTCTGTTTATGTGGGGCAGTTATAACCTTTCTTTCATATGGGTACTTTGTGCAAAGGAACAAGATTTTTGGTTGCTTAATTTTTGTAAGGTATTTTTGGATTTAGGGGTTAATTTTTTTAAAAAAGTTATTTATTTAGTCATTTTTAGCCCCAAACACGCTTGTCTTGGGCAGTTTTCATTTATGATTTCTTGAAATATAGCTATGAAACAACATGCTTTGAAAAAGCCCACTGGGATTCAGATGGAGCCACTTGATTAGGTCTTTAACCCCAAGTCACTCTGGCTTTCCTTGAAAGGCCAGTAACAGGTCCCAGCCCAAGTCTCTCCTGCTTATTTGTTGGAGTTTTGGTAGCCAGGAGTGAGGCTAAGTAGCCATCATCTTCTGTTCTACATAAAAGCTCTGAAGGTCTTTCCCTCCCAGACTGATTCTTTTGGGGTGTCAGACTAGGACATCTTCTATGGCAATTCTTCCCCAGCCCATACTCATTGAACAGACATTGCCTCAGACTGACTGAGACCCAGGGAAGACTCTTCTTAATGAAAAGAAGCCAGTTCCCTTCCTGTATTTTGGGCCTTTGCAGCCATCTTGACTTTTGTCTTCCTCCTGAACTCCAGTGACTGGAGGAGAGAAGGCAACTGATGACTTTGCACAGATCTGCCTCAGCTTCCATTCAATCCGCCTGCAAGTCAGGACCTGCCCCTCATGATGTCATTGATTCTCTTGGAGAATGAAGGGCAAGCAGAATACTCAGAAATACCCAGAGAGATTCACCTGAAATGAAGCAAAGTGAAGCCAGCAGAACCAGAACAGTGTACACAGCAACAGCAGGATTATCTGATGAGCAACCGGGAATGACTTAGCCATTCTCGGCAATGTAGCGATCCAAGAAATTCTGCTGAAAAGTTCTGTCCATCTCCAGAGAAAGAAGTGATGGAGTCTGAATGCAGATTAAAACATGCTTTAGTTTTTACTTTATTATTCTTGGAGGGCCTTTTTGCCTGGGTTTTCTTTCACAACATGAAAAATGTGGAAATATGTTTTGCATGATTGCACACGTATAACCTTTGTGAAATTGTTTGCCTTCTTGATGAAGGGGAATGGAAGGAGGGAGAACATTTGGAATGTAAAGTTTTAAGAAACAAATGTTAAAAGTATTTTTTACATATAATTGGGGGGAAATAAGCCATTAAATAAAGTTTTTTTTAAATGTCCGAACTCAAATTAATTTTGCATAATACATTTCTCATCCTATTCATTTGGGTATTAATTCATACTTGTACACAGTACCTCGAAAATGATATTCCAGATGTAATATCATTTCCATTTGAATTGTGTTAGGAAGATTCTAAAGATCACCTGGCAGGATAAGATACCAGAAACTGAGGTTCTTTCTCAAATTAAGTTGGCAAGTGTTACAGCTCTACTGCAGAGGGCACATTGGGCTGGCCAGTTGTTTGACTGCCAACTATACTCTTGCCAAAAAAGACTTTTATGGTGAAAACTCACACAGAGAAGGCACTCAAAAGGTGATCAGAAAAAGTGATAAAAGGACACCCTCAAGGACTTTAGAATTGATTGTATGACAAAGAAGACATTGGCACAGGATTGCCTAGCATGGAGTGCCCTGTGCTGTGCTGTATGGGCAAAGTAGATTTTAATTATCTCAGAAGAAGCACAAGATGCACAGTTATGCTGAATGCATAATGGTCATTAGGCACTGTTTGTCTCCAACCTGTGGCGGAGCACTCCGAGCTTGTGTTGTTCTGATCAGCCACAGTCGGGTACACCTCGTAACTCCATGTACATAGTGATGTCATGTTGATCCTTTTGGAGGAGGAAGATCAACAAAGACCATCTCAGGTGTGATCAGTATACTGCTTATACTGTTGGTTGGTTAAACTACTGCTTGTACCATGCTCTGCATTTATGCTTACAAATACAAAGTGAACAACTGATAAAGAGATGATAAAAAAATGGAGAAAAGCCATCTAGTACCGTAAGCAGAGCTCCCCCAGTCAGAGAATCTGAGTTTGAGGCTCATCAGTAGGAATGTGGGTCACGTCCCTCTGTCATGAGTATGCATGGCCCGTGTCAGGAACATAAGAAGAATCCGTCTTGGCTGCTGCAGGTTTGTTCTGAGGATCCACTGTTACTGTAAATTAAATCATCCCAGGTAATAGCATTTTTAAATGACTGATTCAGTTTATTTAAGTTTTGAAGATTATTCTCTCTTCCTACAAAAACAGATTTTGGTGTGAGTTGAATTTTTGTCAGGGAAGGAAGATTATATATTTGTGTATGTTTGTATGTGTCCAGAAATAAACAAATAGGTTTTTTTCTTTGTTTTATTCAAATGGACTGATCAGGCTTGAAAGGAGGGAGATTACTGCAAAGCTGAGGATTTCTGTAGAAGAGCAAAGATTCATGAATAATGGTCATTGTGTCCCCAGTTTGAGAGAAATGTCTGACTCTGGTATGAAGATAAAGAAAATAGAAAAGAGTCACTTTAAATTTTGTAAAGATAGAAAGAGCTTGTTCAATCTTGATTCATTGTAAGAAAATGCCCTCAGGAAATAACTGTCCTCAAAATAGTAAATATAAGTATTGCTTTATCTTTCTGAATCCTATGAGAAGCTTCCTGTAGTGCGAACTTCTCAGTGTAATAAATGTGAAAAGGCCTTCTGCTTGAATTCAGGCCTAATTAAACATCAGAAAAGTCATAGTAGAGATATATTTTTTATGGGTAATGAAGGCAAAAATGGTTTCTGTCATAATTCAAATCCCATTGATCAATTAGAAATTCAACAATAGAATGAAACATGGACATCTTGAATGTGGCAAAGCCTTTCAACAAGAATCTTCCCTTATTTAACATCAGAAATTTCACACTAGTGAAACGTTACATAAATGTATGAAATATGGAAAGGTCTTCAAGCAGCAATCATTCCTTATTTCCCACAACAGCATTCTTCCTGAAGAGAAGTTTTATGTATATCATAAAAACATATCCTTTATTTCCCATCAGAAAAAGCACACTGGAGAGAAAGCTTATGAAGGCAATCAGTAGGGAAAGGCTTTCACAGAGAGCAGAGTTTTGTTAAGCATCAGAGAATCCACACTGGAGAGAAAGCTTATGAATGCAGTCAGTGTAGAAAGGCTTTCACAAACAAATGCAATCTTGTTCTACATCAGAGAACCCACTCTGGAGAAAAACCCTGTGAATATAATCAATGTAGAAAGCGTTTCAGACAACTCTAGTCTTGCTAAACACAAGAGAATTCATACTGGCGAAAAACCTTTTAAATGTGATCAATGTGAAAAAAAGTTTCAGACAAAGCTCTATACTTGCTCTACACTGGAGAAGCCGAACTAGAGAGAAACCTTATTGTTGGAAGCCGCAATCTCTAAGCTGCTTGGCAAAGCCCAGCACTGAGATCGGATGTGCACAGCACTCATGCAGGAACAACATTTCCTTCTATGATTCTCATTAGTGTACCACTATAGCCTACATTATTTGTAATTGGCTTGATTACAGCACTAAAACATTATTTTAAAAATCTGGTGACAAGGGGAATTTGGGCAAGTTAACTAGAAATGATTCCACATGCATATTCTGTCCTAATAAAACTAATCTCTCACGGAGACAAATGATAAAAGAGAGAACACTATGAAAAGCATTGTCACTATGGGAGAGATTCCAAAGGTCCAGGAAATAATGGTGTTTACTAACTTAGACTCAGAAAAGATCAGTATGTCTAGGAACCAAAAGATGGTTAAAGTATAACTAGGAATTACCCTAAATGCCCATGGATATGATTTCAAGGCAGGAATCAAATAAACTATAGAACTGACAAAGAAGACATAAGTAAACTAACAAAATTCACTGACATTTAACCTTGTGTGACATTTACCTTTCATTATTGGCTTCGTGTAATGTAATCAGTAGTTAACAGTTAACCATAAAAAACTTACTCAAATATTAAATGTCAAATGTAGTAACATATAAAGGTCAATAAGTCAGACACATATCTGAAGACTATGTTGACCTAATGAAAAGTATATGATCATAATATGGTATAAAATAAAGCCTGAAGGAGCTTGAGAGACTTACAGAGAGACTTCCAGACCTAGAAAAAATAACAACAAAGTTCATTTGGAAAAACAAAAGGTCAATAATTTCAAGGGAATTAATGAAAAAAAAATCAAATGAAGGTGGCCTAGCTGTACCAGATCTTGTATTATAAAGCAGCAGTTATCAAAACCATTTGCTATTGGCTAAGAAATAGACTAGTTGATCAGTGGAATAGGTTAGGTTCACAGGACAAAATAGTCAACTATAGCAATCTAGTGTTTGACAAACCCAAAGACCCCAGCTTTGGGGATAAGAACTCACTGTTTGACAAAAATTGCTGGGAAAATTGGAAACTAGTATGGCAGAAACCAGGCATCAACCCACACTTAACACCGTACACCAAGATAAGGTCAAAATGGGTTCATGACCTAGGCATAAAGAATGAGATTATAAATAAATTAGAAGAGCATAGGATCATTTACCTCTAAGACCTGTGGAAAAGGAAGGAATTTATGACCAAAGAAGAATTAGAGATAATTACTGATCACAAAACAGAAAATTTTGATTATATCAAATTGAAAAGTTTTTGTACAAACAAAACCAATGCAGACAAGATTAGAGGAGAAGCAATAAACTGGGAAAACATTTTTACAGTCAAAGGTTCTGATAAAGGCCTCATTTCCAAAATATATAGAGAATTGACTCTAATTTGTAAGAAATCAAGCCATTCTCCAATTGATAAATGGTCAAAGGATATGAACAGACAATTCTCAGATGAAGAAATTGAAACTATTTCTAGCCACATGAAAAGATGCTCCAAGTCGTTATTAATCAGAGAAATGCAAATTAAGACAATTCTGAGATACCACTACACACCTGTCAGATTGGCTAAGATGACAGGAAAAAATAATAACTGTTGGAGGGGATGTGGGAAAACAGGGACACTGACACATTGTTGGTGGAATTGTGAATACATCCAGCCATTCTGGAGAGCAATTTGGAACTATGCCCAAAAAGTTATCAAACTGTGCATACCCTTTGATCCAGCAGTGTTACTACTGGGTACACAATAAGTTTTATGCCATGTTGCAGAAACGTCCTTGTTGAGCAAGGAGCAATGATTTGTGATCATGGAAATGAGTGTTGAGGATCACAGCTAGTTGCTCATGAGCAGGGAGGCGTTTACAGGGCCTTTGACCTTTGAGTGAGTTGCTAAATTGCTGGACTGGCTCTCTTTCCATTGGCAGATACCATGCACATGCAAAGCTCAGGAACTGCTTCTTTGAATGGTGATTGGGGATTGTCCACTGTTCACACTGCAAATGCGGATCACAACAAGGCTATATGGCATAATAAACTGGAGCTCTTTTCACACTTTATGAGTCTCTTGCCTCATTAATCTCACCTCTGAGATCAAAGGGCTCATATGCTTTGAGCTCTTAAAAGACAGCTGAAACAGTTCTGGATTTCTCCCCCTAATGTACTAGTTTGCATATTGTCCAATTTCTTTTTCTAAGATAAGATTATTTAAGTATTCTATTTCCTGTTCTTGTTAACCAGGGCAATTTATGTTTTTATAGGTATCCATCTATTTCATTCAGTTTGTCATTTTTATTGGAATATTACTTGGGCAAGGCAAGTGCTAATTACTGCTTTTACTTTTTCATTGGTTGTGAACTCACCTCTTCATTTTTGATACTGATAATTAAACTTTCTTTCTTTAAAAATATAAAATTAGCCAAAGATTGGCTTATTTTATTGATCTTTTTTAAAAACTAATTTTTTCCTTTCAGTTTTGTTAATCTCTCTTTTGATTTTCAGGATTTCTGTTTTGGTGTTTAATTGGGGATTTTAAACTTGTTTTTCTAGTTGTTACCTTTTTAAATTTATACATCCCATGTTTATACATACATATTATACATACCCAATTTATTGATCTACTCTTTTTCTTCTTTATTCATGTAAGATTTTAAGGATATAAAATTTCCCCTAAGTATTGCTTTGGCTATATTCCATAGATTTTTGTATACTATTTCATTGTTTTCATTGTCTTTAATAAAACTGTTTTTTGACACACCCATTTTTTAACATTAGTTTCCTGTTCTTTTTTAATTTGTGCTTCTAAATTTCTTTTTTTGAAAATTAAAAATATTGGTTTACTGAATTATGGTCAGAAAGGATGCTTTTAATATCAATATTCTTTTGTCTTTTGAGGTTTTTATGCTTTAAAACATGATCCATTTTTTATGAAGGTGTCATGCACAGTTAAGAATAAAACTTTTCCATTAAATATTCCCCAAAGATCTATCGTATCTAATTTTGCTAAAATTCTATTCATCTCCTTAAAGTTTTTCTTGTATATTTTATGTTTACATTGATTTAGATTTGAAAGGGGTGAATTGAGATCTCCTACCATAGTTTGACTTTTTATTTTATTCTTTAGTTCATTTAACTTTTTAAAAAGAATTTTAATGCTATGCAATATGCTACATATATATTCAGTATTGAAATTGTCTGTGGTTCCTTTCAGCAAAAATGTAGTTTCTCTGTTTATCTTTTTAAATTAAATATCTCTTAATTTTAACTTTATCTGAATTCATGATTGCTACCCCTGCTTTAAAAAAAATAGATTCCACTCCAGCCCTTCAATTGTGTCTCATTTTTAATCATTTTGCTTCTGAAAAACATATTATCAGATTTTAATTTTTAGTCCATATAGCTATCCATTCATTTCCATTTTATGAATTCATATCCAAAGTTATAATTAATTAGAATTTATGTCAATAAATTAGAGAGTATCTTTGAGAGGAAGAGTTTGTTGCCAACTAGAAGGGTAAATTGAACCAACACACAGCTGGCAAAAGCAGAGAAGAAAAGAAAGGGGCAGCTTGTAGATATTTGATGTACAGCAGTGGATTGGCTCATCTGCCTCAAAATATTCACAAACATCAAAACTGGTTTGGTGAAAATGATAAAGAAATCCAGAAGCTGCTAAATGAAAAATGAGAAGTCCCCAGGGTGTACCAGCAGCATAGTTCATCCTTCTCTAAGAAGGCAACCTTAAATTCCTTGAAAAGTAATGCATGATGCTCTCTTCACCAATGAGATCATTCAAACCAGTTCCAATTGTTCTATGGTAAAGAAAACCATCTATACTCAGAGAGAGGCCTGTGGGCACTGAGTATGGATCACAACATAGCATTTTCACACTTTCTGTTAATGTTTGCCTGCATTTTGTTTTCCTTCTTGTTATGGGCCAGAACTTGAAACAAGGTGCTAAGTCAATGGAATTGATAGCAACAATGGTTGATTAACATGGTGCTTAACAATTCTCTAGTTCAGGTACATGTACTTAGTAATTACTATAGTTCCACAAGATTCACACCTTTAAGAGAGCATATATAAGCTAAAAGCCTCAACCAGGATTCAGTCAGGGAGATTCAAAAGCCAGAAAGGCAGTTGGGGAGATTCAGAAGCCAGAGAAGGTAGTTGGGGAGATTCAGAAGCCAGAGCTCAAGTTCTCGGAACCAAGACTACAGAAGGCCTCTAAGAAAGCTAACCGGGCTCTAGGAAAGGAGACAAGACATGGAAAGAGACAATAAAGGATTTGAAATTTAATCCCTGGCTGCACTGGTGATTATTGAACTGAAACTAAGGCTGCTTCCAGAGACCCCCAAGAAAACCCCAACAAGAGAATATTACGTTTTAGAGAAGAATATTACATTTACAAGAGAACATTAAATTTTAAAGAGAATATTACACCTTCTCATGTTTTTTCTTTTCTTTCTAGATCCTATTTTTCTTGTACAGCAAGATAACTGTATAAATATGTATACCTATATTGGATTTAACATGTATTGAACTACCTGCCATCTAGGGGAGGAAATGGGGAGAAGGAGAGAAAAATTTGGAAAAGAAGGCTTTACAAGGGTCAGTGTTGCAAAATTACCCATGCATGTTTTGCAAGTAAAAAGCTTTAATAAAAAGAAAGTGTGGTGTTCTTCTTTTCTAAAATATGATCATTCTCTGGGTCAGGTTTCTTAGGGCCTTAGTTTCAGTTCTGTATAATAATCACCTCAAATGTAGCCAGCTGTTAAATTACTTTCTTGTCTCTTCCAAAATAGCCCAGTTACCTTTCTTTGGTTCTGAGAGCTCTCATCGCTAGTCTTTTGCCTCTGCCAGCTTCTGCCTCTAGCTCAACTCTGACTCCTGGCTTCTCAATCCCCTCAACTGACTGACTTCCGGCTTTCAATATCTCCAACTGACTCCTCACCTCTCCTACTGATTTCTCCATTCACTCCTGACTGAGGCTCTCAATATCTCCAACTGACTCCTTGCTGAGACTGAGAGCTTCTTATATATGATCTCTTAAAGGTGTGAACCCAAAGATTGACTCCTCCTCCAAGAGTGCGATTGTGGGAGGTGTAAACTCGTGAATCTCTGAATCCTGAAATCTCCCAAACTTGTGAACTAATGTGTGAGTAATGTGTGAACTCTCAAATGTGTAAATATAAGCATTGTTTCTATCAATTCTAGTGACTTAACACCTTTTTTTTTTTTTTGAATAATTTTTTATTGCCAGAACCCATGCCAGGGTAATTTTTTACAACATTATCCCTTGCACTCACTTCTCTTCTGATTTTTCTCCTCCCTCCCTCCACAAAGAAAGGAAAAAGGAAAAAGGAAAAAGGAAAGGAAAGGAAAGGAAAGGAAAGGAAAGGAAAGGGGAAAGGAAAGGAAAGGAAAGGGGAAAGGAAAGGAAAGGAAAGGGGAAAGGAAAGGAAAGGAAAGGGGAAAGGAAAGGGGAAAGGGGAAAGGAAAGGGGAAAGGAGAAAGGAAAGAGGAAAGGAAAGGAAAGGAAAAAGGAAAGGAAAGGAAAAAGGAAAGGAAAGGAAAAAGGAAAGGAAAGGAAAAAGGAAAGGAAAGGAAAAAGGAAAGGAAAGGAAAGGAAAGGAAAGGAAAGGAAAAAGGAAAGGAAAGGAAAGAAACTTACAAGTAAAACTTAGAGAGATGCAGGATTCTTCGCTCAATAAGAATGAAATTCAGATGAAATTCAGTTTTATTCTGATAGCAACAATCCTAAGCATTTTTATGATGCACTGAAGGCTGTTTATGAGCCAGAGAGGTGTGGAGCATTTCAGTTACTCAATGCCATGTTGATCAGTGATAAGCACCTGATCCTAGAGAGATGGGTTGAACATTTGCATAGTATTTTCAACAGACCGTCATCAATCAATGCTGAAGCCATTGACTGTTTAACTCAAGTTGAAGTCAACCACTCCCTAGCTGAAGTTCCAACTGAAGATGAAGTTTTGAATGTTATCAGGCTACTTTCCTGGGTTAAGCACCTGATTCTGATTGTTTTCCAACTGGGATTTTCATTGCTCAAACGAAAGCTGATTGAAATTTTCCAGATTATACGTCAAAAGCATTTTAAGCCCCAGGAGTGCAAGGATGCCTCCGCTGTCCATTTCTATAAAGGGAATCGATCGTCCTGTGACAATCACAGGGAAATCTTTCTTGGTAATTTCTGGCAAGATTCTAATGAGAGTCCTCCTTCATAGGTTGACCCCACACATAGAAATAGGCCACCTACCTGAGAGCCAGTGTGTCTTTAAAAGGAGTCAAGGAATAGTCAATATGGGGTTTACTGCCCGACAACTCCAGGAGAAATGCCAGGAGCAGAACAGGGGTCTCTATACAACATTTTAGATCTGACCAAAGCCTTTGACACTATCAGTCATGAGGGTTTAGGGAAAATTATGTCAAAATTTGGTTGCTGAAAGATATAGGTGTAAGGATAAGATTGTGTCGTCTTCGGCCTTCAGTTTCTCTCCACATCCATGGAGTAATTACTGGCAGATAGTACTATTATGGCCATTTTACAGATGAGGAAACTGAGGTCCACAGCAGCGGACTTGTCCTAGGAAGCTCCTGAAGGCGAATTTGAACCCTGACTGCAGGCCTGGCCAGCCTAGCTGCCCTTACGGAAAGAACCACATAGGAAATGGAAGCTGATTTGTAGCCCCGGCTGAAGTCTGAAGTGTAAACGTTAACAACCGGCCCTCCCAACTCCTAGGCGCCAGCTCCCGCGCAGTAACTCCGGTCAGCCTCAGTTTCCTCCTCTGCACCCTGCGTGTTACAATACCCCCTCCCCCAGAGGTTCGTGTGGAGGAGCCAATGGCGTCAGCTCTGCGCATTGTTTCCGACTTCCGACTCCCCCTCAGAGGGCTCCAGACACGAGCTACCTCAGCCACGAAAGAACTTGGTGAAAATAAAGCCCTAACCTGAGCTGGTGGGGGGGGCGCTCTCACGAGTGGGGGCGGGGCTAGAAGCCACGCCCACGGCCCTTGGCTCCGCCCCTTCGTCTAGGTTCTCCGCTCACTGGTTGGGGGAGAGGCGAATACAACACTCACGGCCTCACTCACGCAGCTCCCGGAGAAAGTCCAGACTCTGCCTCGGACAGGCCTATGGGGATCTGAGGCGGGCATCACGTGGGCTCGGCCCCGCCCTGCTGCCCAGAAACCCGGGGCACTGCGCGTGCGTCAGCCCGACGCCGACTACGTTTCACAGAACGCCGCTCGCGGCAAGCGGAAGTCTACTTCTCTCCCAACTGCTCCAGTCTCTTCTGGGCTTGCCTCGGCGGGCATGCGCAGCTTCACCGTGGGCAGAGCTGGGCCTCGGCCTGAAAGTTGTCCGAGGTGAGCGCTGGGGGTGGGGCGTGAGGGGCAGTGGGGGAAGTGGGAGTGGGGGAGGGAAAAGGGCAGGGCTGGGTGTGTCAGACAGAGTGTGGTGGGGGGATCACCGTGTGAGAAGGACTGAGTGGTACAGGGTGTGCAGCTGAGTGTGAGTGTGTCAGTGTGTACTGCGGGGACGGGTGTGCTTCAGTGAAACAGTGTGAGGGATAAACTGTGTCAGTGTCTTAGGGGCCGAGTGTGAGGTACAGTGTGGGAGGGGCCGGGTGTGAGTTACAATGAGTGTGTGATACAGTGTGGGAGGGGCCGAGTGTGAGTTACAATGAGCGTGTGATACATTGTGTTAGGGGCCGAGTGTGAGTTACAATGAGCGTGTGATACATTGTGTTAGGGGCCGAGTGTGAGTTACAATGAGCGTGTGATACATTGTGTTAGGGGCCGAGTGTGAGTTACAATGAGCGTGTGATACATTGTGTTAGGGGCCGAGTGTGAGTTACAATGAGCGTGTGATACATTGTGTTAGGGGCCGAGTGTGAGTTACAATGAGCGTGTGATACATTGTGTTAGGGGCCGAGTGTGAGTTACAATGAGCGTGTGATACATTGTGTTAGGGGCCGAGTGTGAGTTACAATGAGCGTGTGATACATTGTGTTAGGGGCCGAGTGTGAGTTACAATGAGCGTGTGATACATTGTGTTAGGGGCCGAGTGTGAGTTACAATGAGCGTGTGATACAGTGTGTTAGGGGCCCAGTGTGAGTTACAATGAGCGTGTGATACAGTGTGTTAGGGGCCGAGTGTGAGTTACAATGAGCGTGTGATACATTGTGTTAGGGGCCGAGTGTGAGTTACAATGAGCGTGTGATACATTGTGTTAGGGGCCGAGTGTGAGTTACAATGAGCGTGTGATACATTGTGTTAGGGGCCGAGTGTGAGTTACAATGAGCGTGTGATACATTGTGTTAGGGGCCGAGTGTGAGTTACAATGAGCGTGTGATACAGTGTGTTAGGGGCCGAGTGTGAGTTACAATGAGCGTGTGATACAGTGTGTTAGGGGCCGAGTGTGAGTTACAATGAGCGTGTGATACAGTGTGTTAGGGGCCGAGTGTGAGTTACAATGAGCGTGTGATACAGTGTGTTAGGGGCCGAGTGTGAGTTACAATGAGCGTGTGATACAGTGTGTTAGGGGCCGAGTGTGAGTTACAATGAGCGTGTGATACAGTGTGTTAGGGGCCGAGTGTGAGTTACAATGAGCGTGTGATACAGTGTGTTAGGGGCCGAGTGTGAGTTACAATGAGCGTGTGATACAGTGTGTTAGGGGCCGAGTGTGAGTTACAATGAGCGTGTGATACAGTGTGTTAGGGGCCGAGTGTGAGTTACAATGAGCGTGTGATACAGTGTGTTAGGGGCCGAGTGTGAGTTACAATGAGCGTGTGATACATTGTGTTAGGGGCCGAGTGTGAGTTACAATGAGCGTGTGATACAGTGTGTTAGGGGCCGAGTGTGAGTTACAATGAGCGTGTGATACATTGTGTTAGGGGCCGAGTGTGAGTTACAATGAGCGTGTGATACATTGTGTTAGGGGCCGAGTGTGAGTTACAATGAGCGTGTGATACATTGTGTTAGGGGCCGAGTGTGAGTTACAATGAGCGTGTGATACATTGTGTTAGGGGCCGAGTGTGAGTTACAATGAGCGTGTGATACAGTGTGTTAGGGGCCGAGTGTGAGTTACAATGAGTGTGTGATACAGTGTGTTAGGGGCCGAGTGTGAGTTACAATGAGTGTGTGATACAGTGTGTTAGGGGCCGAGTGTGAGTTACAATGAGTGTGTGATACAGTGTGTTAGGGGCCGAGTGTGAGTTACAATGAGTGTGTGATACAGTGTGTTAGGGGCCGAGTGTGAGTTACAATGAGTGTGTGATACAGTGTTAGGGGCCGAGTGTGAGTTACAATGAGTGTGTGATACAGTGTGTTAGGGGCCGAGTGTGAGTTACAATGAGTGTGTGATACATTGTGTTAGGGGCCGAGTGTGAGTTACAATGAGTGTGTGATACAGTGTGTTAGGGGCCGAGTGTGAGTTGCAATGAGTGTGTGATACAGTGTGTTAGGGGCCGAGTGTGAGTTGCAATGAGTGTGTGATACATTGTGTTAGGGGCCGAGTGTGAGTTACAGTGTTGGGTGTCAGTTACATTATGGGAGGGGCTGTGTATGAGCTACAATTCAGGCTTTCTTTGGTGTTCCCAGCACTTAGCACTGGGCCTTGGCACACAGTTGGTGCCTACTAACGTTTGTTAAATATGTTGGTAACCAGGACAATTCAGTTTTTTTTTAGGTAAAAGTTTTCGTTTTAGATTTCAGGGGAATAATTCACTTCCCTCGGGCATGGAGGTGGTTCACTGGGCAGCTTGCCATGGCTGGTAGCAGGGAGACTTATCTTACTAGTCTATTACTAACTGGGTGACCCTGGACAAATCACAACCCTTTTTACCTCAGTTTCTTCTGTTGGAGAAGAAAATGGTGTCAGAGACAGAGACAGGTTCACACTAATGAACCCCAAACACCACAAAGAGTAGCCCAAGAGCTGGGAAATATGCAATTGGCTTCCAGGTGTTTCAGTTGAGAATATCACAAAAGGTCAAGGAATGGGGACGTTCTGGGGGAGACATGTGTGATTGTTTTGTACAGAAAATAATCACAGTTTTGTATTCAGTCAGCTGAGTCCTGCTCTTTGGGCCGCTTTTTTGAAGTTTTCTTGGCAAAAATATTGGGATGGTTGGCCTGTTCCTTCTCCAGCTCCGTTTGCAGGTCAGGACCAGCAGGAAACGAGGTAGAGTGATTGGCCCAAGCTCACACAGCTAGTCATTGTCTGAGGGCAGATTTGAAATCTTCTTCCAGACTCATTTGCTTTGTGCTAGGTGCACTTCACCTAGCAGTGGAAGGGAATAAAGCATAAGATGAAAAAGTAGACCCAAAGTACTGACTTTCCTAAGTGTCCAATGAGTATGCGGAGATGAGGTTGGGGGGAATTTTATATTTACGTAGAATGTGTAGGCTTTGCTTATGTTTGATTATTTATAAAATCTCCAAATTGAATGAAAGCCTTTTCATATCAAATTGACCTGAAAATTTGTGAACAAATTTTTAAATCATGTTCTCACATGATTTGAAATTGGTCCAATAATATGAAGACAGAAGGGATCATTGTAGTTATTATTTTTTAAAATTTATTCATTTTTCGTACACATTGCTTTATGAATCATTCTGGGAGAAGAAAATCAGAGCAAAAGGGAAAAACCATGACAGAGAAAGAAAACAGAAAAAGAAGTTCACTAGTGTGAACTTGTCTCTGTCTCTGACACCATTTTCTTCGCCAACTGAAGAAACTGAGGTAAACAGGGTTGTGATTTGTCCAGGGTCAACCAGTTAGTAGTAGACTAGTAAGATAAGTCTCCCTGCTACCAAGTGAACATAGTGTGTGCTGATTTACATTCAAACTCCAAAGTTTTTTTCATGGACGCTGATGGCACAGAAAGGATCATTTTAAAAACACCTGTATTACCTGCTTGGAACCCAGGAGGATTCTTTTATCTTTCAATGAGTGAAGATCCTTTAGGGAAGAATAACAAGATAGAGGGAAAGGCCTCTGTAATGTACAAATTTTTCCAGTTTGGAGGAGAGGATCAAAGTGGTGGGAGGGCAAATGCGAAGTCCAGACTGGAGGGAGGACATCTGATGGGGTCAGGGAGGGAAATGACTGGCAGAAAAAGCCAATGGGCTTCTTTCTGCTCAGTAGGAGGAAGATCATGGACTCAGAAGAGGGGAAGGTTGTATGAGGAAGACTTGCAGATGAGAGGCTGGTGAGTGGTGGCCCAGGTGGATTCAAGCCTTGAGGTGGAATTTGGAGGTTATGCCAGTGTTCAGAGCATTCCCCATGATGGAGGATAGGTCTTGGGTGAGAGAGCTGGCAGAGTGAGGGCCTGACTCTGCGAGCCAGTGGAGGCCTCCCAGACCCCTCCTTACCTCGGCCTCTTTCCCTGTCCCCATTTATTTCAGAGCCCTCTGTCCTTGTCAGCAAACTGAATCCCAGACAGAATTGTGTCTCCCAGCCCCAGGCCAAACTTGGTCATTCCTGGCAGGCCCATTCCAGAGCTCCCTATCCCCCACCCCCCACCCCAAATAGTTCAAGCAATGTAGCCCAGAATCTGTGGGCTGAAATTCAGAGGGGATTCAGAGAAAGCAGAGGATCAGTGGGAAGAGACACTTCTGATTCAGGGCATCAAGGCTCTCATCCTATCTGGGGTCCCCAAGCACTTTCTGCCTCCTGGGTCTGTGTAGATCTAAAAGAATCAGGAAGAGGAGAGAAGAAGTCTTCCTGTTCAGAGATCCCCTTGCTGTCTCCCTCCTGCAGCAAGTGGGAGTCTCCTCCCTTGAGATGGGCCAAAAATGATTTATAATGCTGGGAGGTCCCACCCGCTGTAAATTCCTCAGGCCAGCCTCCTGCTCTTCCAGGAAAAGACGTGTCCCTCGGAGTCCTGTTCCCAACTCAGCCTGCAGAGGACCAGGCCTGGCCTCAGCAGCCATGGCCCCTGGGAGCTGCGGACCCCCACCCCAGGTGAGTGTGCTCTGCCCTTAGGGCCAGCGTCTGCCCCAAGGCCACATCCCTGGGGAGGGAGGATTGTCTGAGGCTGGTCCGTCCCACTCTGGGGTGTTCTTTATAGAAGTGGGGGTGAAATTGGATACAGTAGTAACCCCTTTGCCTGCCCTGGCCTGTGTTGGAACCCTTTTCTTTGGCACCTGGCATCTCATGCACTAACTTCCCCTCTACCCCCTAACTCCCACCCTCCTTCCAGTTGTTGCTATCTCCTGTTTAAATTCACCTTCAGCGTACCTGACTCACAAGGATGACTCTGGAGGTTCTGATCCCTTCTTACATCCCTGCCCCCTATAATTGTCTCCTCGTTCTTCGTTTCTTGTGTCCAAGTTCTCCCTTGTAGTGGCTGAAGGGCTTGGAGACCCTTCCCACTGAGTCTTTTCTGGACAGATGGGAGCAGCCCCTTGCCCCCCAAGGCTTCCCCAACTCTTGTTCTTTACCTGGCTGGCACAGGAGCAGAAATTGTCCTCCTAGTGCTGCCCTTTTCCCAGTTCCCATTTCTTAGGCCAAGTTCTGGGGCATCGGGTATTTAGGGAGGACCTCAGATGCAAGATATGTTGAGCCCTTCCCAGGGCCATTTACCACTTGGTGATCTCTTGATTTACCGAACTCTCCCTTGACTCCAAGAAGCTATGGCATATCCAGGACCACGACTGATCACTCATTTCTGGGTCCTTCATCCGTGTCCAAGCTTCACCAAATGAACTACGATGAGGTCAAGGATTTTACAAAGCCCTGGAGACCCTTATTGCTGGTGGTGCCACAGGAAAACAGGCTTATAATTCTGAGCGACTTTGATGCTGCAGTAAACTCAGACTACCAGACACAGCAGGGAGTCCTCAGGAGGAATGCAGTTGGGAGCAGCACTAGCTGTGGTCAAGTATTAGGGAAGACTTAGGAAACTGCTGACCTCCTCACCACGAACATCACCCTCCATTTACCTAAAGGCAACAAGACTTCATGGATGCACACTCATAGCAAATGTTGGCATTTGATTATGTGAGTGTAAGAGACGGGTGGATGTAAGAATGACCTAAGCAGTATTGAGTGCAGCCTGCTGGATGGATCACAGACTTATCCTCCCCAAGCTGAATATTCACATCCAACAAAAGTGGCGACTCCAAGGCAAAAAGACTACTAGGAGAATTAATATCACTATATTAGAGCACTTCTCTGAGAAGGAAACCTTTGTTGGCAACTTGGAGGGTTAGTTGAGCAACAATGGAGCAGAAAAAGAGTGGGCAACTTTCAGAGATTTGATGTACAGCAGTGGATTGGCTCATCTGGGTCAGAACATTCACTCACAAACAGCAAGATCAGTTTGGTGAAAATGAGGGGAAATTCAGAAGCTGCTAAATGGAAAAACGAGACCTCCATAGGGATTAGTGGGAAAATAGTTCATCCATCTCTAAGGAGGCAGTCTAAGTTAATCAAAAGTAAAATACAAGTGAAACAGAGAGAGATGCAGGATTCTTGGGTCGGTAAGAAGACAGATGAAATTCAGTTTTATGCTGATAGTAATACTTTACAGTACTTTTAACAAGGTTATTTCTTGGTCAAAGACCCATGATGCTATTAAACTACTCAATACACATGGGACCACATAGATTAGTAAAGTCATGGTCATAGAGAGTCGGAATTTACAAGGTGGGGGGTCCATTGCTCATACAAAAGCTGACTGAAATTTTCCAGATTATATGGCAAGAGGAGGTTATCGCCAGAAATCCAAGAATGCTTCTGTGAAGACCGCGTTAGCACCCTGGATACCTTAGAATCAGCCAGAGTCAGGATAAGCAAAAGTCCTTAGTCGTTATTCTTGGTCTTTAGAGGTAGGATTGAATTGGATGGAAGCAGGATCTCTGCAACCTTCTTCTTCCTCGTCCACCGCCAAAGAGACTCTGGCTAGTCTTACTCCACCCCTAGTCCCTCCTACAATCTTAGTCATTTCTGGCAAGCTTCTGGTCAGAGTCCTCCTTAATAGGCTGATCCTAGACCTAGAAGGAGGTTAGCTATCTGAGAGCCAGTGTGGCTTCAAAAGGGACAAAGGAGCAGTCATTGTGGTGTTTGTTCCAACAACTGCAGGAGAAATGCCAGGAGCACAGCAGAGGTTTAAAAAAAAAAAAAAAAAAAAGCTTATTTTCAGAAGGTGAGACTTTAGCTGAGAGCAAAAGAAGCCAGGAGGTGAGGTGGGAGGAGGGACAACATTCCAAGTGGGAGAGAAGCCATTGGAAAGTCAGTTATGGAATGGAGGTAAAGGTTAAGGATCAGCCCAGAGGCTTGTCTCTGGTCAGAGAGGAGGAGAAGAAGGAGGGAGTAAAGCGTAAGAAAACTGGGAAGGGTACTGGGGCAAGTTATATAGTGTCTGTATCTGCAAGGCAGTCCAGGATGGAGACAGTTAAGTACAACGAAGGCAATGAGTGCTCGAGTCAGAAGTTGACTCAGATCTCCTTGACTCGGGGTTCTAGCCACTGAGTCACCAGCTGCCTCTAACCAGGGAGAGTCTTCCCCACACCCATTTTTCTAATCTGCACCAGCCCCACTGAGCAAAGAAAGGAAAGGAAGGTCATTACAATATCTTTCATAATTCCCAGGATAGAAAAAAAGAACTTTGGGAAAGATATGCAGAGAAGCCAAACTTTGAAAGGAAGACTTTGATATTGTCACTTACTGTTAAAAAGAAGCTGAACATAATAGCGATTCATGATTTCATTCCTAATCGATACTTTTTTTTGCTTTAGTTATCGGAATATTTCCCCTTTTTGGGGTGGTCATTACATTTAGAATAAATTTTTAAAATTAAGACTTCTTGGCTTTTCAAAACTATACTGAAATAACATTTGAAAAATATGTTAATAGTATTTATTTTTTTGAATTGCATGTGAAGATAATTTTCTAGGAAAGGAAACACAAGAAAGTCTCTTTCCAGTCTAAGTCCTCTGACTTTTGTTGGTTTAGGCTTTGGTGACCTTCCAGGATATAATCGTGAACTTCACCCCAAAGGAGTGGGGCCTCTTGAACCCTTCTCAGAAGGAGCTGTACAAGGAGGTCATGCTGGAGAATGTCCAGAACCTGCTCTTCCTGGGTAAGGACACTTCCCCTAGAAACTCCATCAAAGGGACTGCCGTCATTCGACAATTCCTAGAGTTTGGGTTGGGAGAATTTACCAGTACTTGGAAAGGACTAAATGTGGCTCTCTGATGTCAGAGGCAGTCCTCCTACCCCCGGGTTTTCCTGTGAAAGATCTTTGCAGCCTGGGTCGAAAAGCTGGGAGTTTGCTTTGTGGCCTTTTAGTGTTTCTGGGGAGTCTGAGGTCACAGATCACGCCATGGTGGAACCTCAGCCTGGGAGTCAGCACGGAGGGGACCATTCTAACCTCCCTCTCCATGAATGCTGTCTGAGAACTCTCTAGAAATGACTGAGGCAGCAAAAGGAACCCCCTCGCTCCCAGTGGAGCTGCTGCTTGCTTGGGTCGGGCCTGGCCTTTGGGAGGTTCTTGTTAGCAGTGGGTAGCTCCCAGCACCTGCTCCGTCTCTCAGAAGTCTGGGATCAAGCGTGTCCTTGTTCTTCCTTTTCTCCTTCCCAGAATTCCAGTGCAAATGATGGCAAAGGAGGCCAATCCACATTTGTATGTACTTGCTCTGTTTCAGAGGCTTAAAAAAAACCCCAAATCCAAATATGATCTAATTCACTCTGCAGAAGGAGCCAGTGAGTCAGATGACGTTATCCCCATTTTACAGTTGAGGAAATTCAGGCAAACAGCGGTTAAGTAACTTGCTGGCTCTTGGCCAATAAGACACTGAGCCCTAGCTCTCCCCGCCCCCCCCCTCTGGTTTTTAGATAACAGAATCTCTGGGTTCAGCCCCTTCTAGGAAGGAAGCTTCCCATGATCTCCTGCCTATCCCCCATCAAAGCTCCCAACAACAAACATCACGGAAAAGGTTCTTCGGTAGTCCTGGGCACCCCTATGACCCTCCTTGCCTGTCCCCCCTGCCCTAAAGAGAACTGAATCATAATGTTCCCCCTCCTCCTTCCTTCCTTGTTCCCACACCCAGGACTTCCTCTTCCCAGAGAAGATTTGCTCTCCCACTTTGAGCGAGGGGAAGGTCCGTGGATGCTTGAGCGAGCAGACCCCAGAGGCCCTCGCCCAGGTGAGTGGTGAAGCAGGTGCATGAGGGCTGTTCCCCAAGAGGCAGCCCCGTGTCTCAGGGAGGGGGTGCAGGACAGGGGGCGGGACCACCATTTCCAGTTCTTTCTCAGTCACTTTTTAGCAGTGGGAAGGGCCCTGAACCTCAGATTCCCAGCCTGTGAAAGGCAGGGGTTGGAGGCAATGGCCTTTCTCTCCACCCCCAGTGATAAAACTGCGATGTTATTAGAGCCACTGTTTGGAACTTTGGGTCATGGAACCCTCCTGGAGATGTCCCAGAAGGCTGCAGGCTCTCCCCCACAGCCTCTTTCTGAGCCTTCCTCAAGTCATCCAGCATTCATTAAGTGCCTGCTGTATGCCAGACCTCTTGCTGAGTGCGGGGCATTCAGAGAAAGGCAGGGGGCATCCCCGCTCTCAAGGAGCCCAGTGACCAGTGAGGAAAACACCATGGACAGAGCATGGAGAGCCTGCTATTCCCAGGGTGGCTCACGGCTAGTCAAGGGAGGGACGGCCCCTAGAATGAGGAGGAGGGAACAGGCTCACTGTGGGGGGTGGGCTGGGGCTGGGACCTGAGGGAACCGGGGAACATTCTAGGCAAGAGGGGCAGCTGGGGACCCATGGAGACTGGAGCTAGTTCATCCTGGGCAAGGAAGAGAAAGGAGGCCTTTGCTGCCAGATTGTAGTGTGTGAGGAAGGGGCAAGAGAGGAAGGAGCTTGGAAAGGGGGAGAGGGGCCCCCAGGAGGTTTTATGGGTACTCCTGGTGCTAGAGAGCCATGGGAGCTTGTGGGGGAGGCGGCGCCGGGTCCGAGGTCAGCCTTAAGGAGAGGACTTGGACATCTGACCTGAGGGGAGACCCAACAGCAAGTGTGGGATCGCTGGGCCTGAACCTGGAGACTGTCTGGGGGAGAGGAGCTGTGGGGGGGAAGTGGGTCAGCAGGACTTTCTAGGAGATGGATTGTGGAGGGGGAGGATGGGGTGAGGGGGTGAGTGTGTGAGGGAGGACGAGGGGATGGCGTCCCCTTGGGGAAGAGGTGGACAGTGGACAGGGGAACTGTCCACATCCTTGGGATGTGGGAAGATGGGGGAATCGGGGGAGCAGTAATAGGGTCAGTTTTGGACATGTTTTGGAGTTTTGGAGTTTGCAGTTTTGGAGAAGAGGAGAACTGAGGGATGGAAGAAAGCATCAGGGAAAGGGGAGTGATGGGCAATCAGAGTCTACAGAGAGGCCCAAGGATGAGGCTTTTGGTTCAGCCATTGGACCACGGTGCTAATTGTGGTGCATCTCAAGACATCACCCTTGGGCTGTCATTGCTCCTCTTTGAGAACAAAGGACAAAACACAACAAGGAATAGCAGCTGCCCTCTGGACACCCAACCTCAATTCAGGTTCAGCAATGCTGCTGCTTTTTCTCCTTCTCTTTCTCCTTATTCTCTTTCTCCTTTTCCTTCTCCTCCTTTATCACATGTGGTTCTTCTGTCCTTATGGGACAGTTATAACCTTACTTTGTGCAAAGAAAGATATTTTTGGTTGCTTAATTTTGTAAGATATCTTTGGGTTTGGGGGTTAATTCTTTAAAAAACTCTTATTTATTTAGTCATTTTCCCACCCAGAAACACTTGTCTTGTGCAGTATTCACTTATGATTTCTTGAAATATATGATGTAAACTGAAATCTTTTGGGGGGAAATGATATAAATTGTGTCCCCTTTAATCTTTGGGGGGACCCTGAAACTGCATCCCCCTTTTGGGGGAAGAGTGTTCCTTCCTGAGCCTCAAACACCTTTCCCAGATAACACCCTTCCCAAGTTAAGGTGTTCAATTTCATTCAATTGAAGATCTTGGCTAGGGACATAATCACCACCCTCTGTTGGAGATTAATCCCTCGAACTGCTCCCAGTTCAGGGGCCTGGGCAAACCCCCCAAAAGCCTCAGAAGGCTAAATAAAAGGCAACTCTGAACCCCCAATCTTTGCTAATTCCTAATGACGAAGGCCCACTGATGAAGATAGATTCTTCTCAGCGCAAACCCATCTCTGCAAAACTATCCTGCCAGGATTCTTTGCTCACTAAGAAAGCTGTCTTCTTAGTGAAAATAAATTCTCTTTTGCCACACAGACTTTGGGTGCGAATTCTTTCATAAGAGATCTGCAGCATCCACCAGAGGGGATCTCTTACCCTCAGTTCTCGAAGCTCATCATATAGTTATGAAACAACATGCTTTGAAAAAGCCCACTGTGATTCAGATGGAACCACTTGATTAGGTCTTTAACCCCAAGTCACTCTGGCTTTCCTTGAAAGGCCAATAGCAGGTCCCAACCCAAGCCTCTCCTTCTCATTGTTGGAGTTTTGGTAGCCAGGAGTGAGGGTAAGTAGCCATCATCTTCTGTTCTACATAAAAGCTCTGAACATCTTTCCCTCCCAGACTGATTCTTTTGGGGTGTCAGACTAGGACATCTTCTATAGCAATTCTTCCCCAGCCCATACTCATTGAACGGACATTGCCTCAGACTGACTGAGACCCAGGGAAGACTCTTCTTAATGAAAAGAAGCCAGTTCCCTTCCTGCATTTTGGGCCTTTGCAGCCATCTTGACTTTTGTCTTCCTCCTGAACTCCAATGACTGAAAGAGAGAGGGCGACTGATGACTTTGCACAGATCTGCCTCGGCTTCCATTCAATCCACCTGTAAGTCAGGACCTCCCCCCTCATGATGTCATTGGTCCTCTTGGAGAATGAAGGGCAAGCAGAATACTCAGAAATACCCAGAGATTCACCTGAAATGAAGCAAAGTGAAGCCAGCAGAACCAGAACAGTGTACACAGCAACAGCAGGATTATCTGATGAGCAACTGGGAATGACTTAGCCATTCTCGGCAACATAATGATCCAAGAAATTCTGCTGAAAAATTCTGTCCATCTCCAGATAAAGAAGTGATGGAGTCTGAATGCAGATTAAAACATGCTTTATTTTTTTACTTTATTATTCTTGAAGGGCCTTTTTGCCTGGGTTTTCTTTCACAACATGAAAAATGTGGAAATATGTTTTGCATGATTGCACACGTATAACCTTTGTGAAATTGCTTGCTTTCTTGATGAAGGGGAATGGAGGGAGGAAGAAAATTTGAAATGCAAAGTTTTAAGAAACAAATGTTCAATGGAGAATGAGTTTGAGTCTCAACAGTAAGAATGTGGGTCAGGTTGCTCTGTCATGAATATTCATGGCCTGAGTTAGGATCGTCTGAAAACTTCTGGTCTTGGCTGGTGTGGGTTTGTTTTGAGGATCCACTATTATTTTAAATTAAATCATCCCAGGGTAATAGCATTTGTAAATGATTGATTCTGTCTGTTTAAATTTGAAGACTTGCCTCTCTCTACAGAAATAGATTATAAATCAGTTTAACTTTTTGTCAGGGAGGGAAGATTATATATTTGTGTATATTTGTATGTGTCCAGAAATAAAAGTGTTTCTTTTTTTTGTTTTGTTCAGATGGACAGACCAGGCTTGAAATGAGGGAGATTACTACAAAGCTGAACATTTCTGTGGAAGGGCAAAGATTCATGAATGACGGTCACTGTGTCCCCAGTTTGAGAGAAATATGTGAGTCTGGTAAGAAGACAGAGAAAAAACAAGAGAGTCACTTCAAACAATCTTCAGTCCTAATTCATTGTAAGAAAATGACCTCAGAAACTACATGTTCTCAGGACAGTAAATATAAGGAATGCTTTATGCAACAAAAAGAGCTTTCTGAATCAAATGAGAAGCTTCCTGCAGTCCAGACTTCTCAGTGCAATAAATATGAGATGACCTTCTGCTTGAATTCAGGCCTAATTAAACATCAGAAAAGTCATAGTGGAGACATACTTTTTACGGGTAATGAAGGCAAAAAGGGTTTCTGTCATAGTTCAAAGCTCATTGACCAACCGAAAATCGACAATGGAAAGACATTTGGACATCTTGAATGTGAGAAAGCCCTTCAGCAAGAATCCTCCCTTATTCAACATCAGAAATATCATACTAGTGAAAAGATACATAAATGTATGGAATATGGAAAGGTCTTCAAGCAACAGTCATTCCTTATTTCCCACAAGAGCATTCACTCTGAAGAGAAGTTTCATGAAAATCATGAATGTGGCAAAACTTTCAGTAAAAACATATCCCTTATTTCCCATCAGAAAAGACACACTGGAGAGAAACCTTATGAATGCAATCAATGTGGAAAGGCTTTCACTCAGAGAGCAAGTTTTGTTAAGCATCAGAGAATCCACATTGGAGAGAGACCTTATGAATGTAATCATTGTGGAAAGAATTTCATGGAGAGCTCTGATCTTGCTGAACATCAGAGAATGCACAATGGAGAGAAACCTTATGAATGCAATCAGTGTGGAAAGGCTTTTAGAGGAAAGTCCAGTCTTGCTCAACATAAGAGAATTCATACTGGAGAAAAACCTTATGAATGTACTCAATGTGGAAAAAGTTTTAGACAGAGCTCTAAACTTGCTTTACATTGGAGGAGCCATACTGGAGAGAAACCTTATGACTGTAATTATTGTGAAAAGACTTTCAGATATAGTTCTAGTCTTGCTAAACATCAAAGAATCCACACTGGAAGGAAATCTTATGAATGTAATCAGTGTGGGAAGACTTTTACAAATGCATCCAATCTTACTCTACATCAGAGAATCCACACTGGAGAGAAACCCTATGAATGTAATCAATGTGGAAGGACTTTCAGATTTAGCTCTAGTCTTGCTACCCATCAAAAAATCCACACTGGAGAGAAACCCTATGAATGTAATCAATGTGGAAAGACATTCCGATGCAGCTATAGTCTTGTTCTACATCAGAGAATCCACACTGGAGAAAAACCTTATGAATGTAATCAATGTGGAAAGACTTTCAGAAGAAATGTCAGCCTGGCTCTGCATCAGAGAATCCACACTGGAGAGAAACCTTATGAGTGTAAACAGTGTGGAAATACTTTTAGACACCGCTCTAGTCTTGTTAGTCATCAGAGAATCCACACTGGAGAGAAACCTTATGAATGTAATCAATGTGGAAAGAGTTTCCGAGAGAGTTCTGATCTTGCTGCACATGAGAGAATCCACACTGGAGAGAAACCTTATGAATGCAATCAGTGTGGAAAGGCTTTTAGAGGAAGCTCCAATCTTGCTCAACATAAGAGAATTCACACTGGAGAAAAACCTTATGAATGTAATCAATGTGGAAAAAGTTTCAGACAAAGCTCTAAACTTGTTCTACATAAGATGATCCACACTGGAGAGAAACCTCATGAATGTAATCATTGTGGGAAAAGCTTCTGCCAACAGTCATCCCTCAATATCCACCAAAGAATTCATACAATATAGAAATCTTACTACCATAATGAATGAGCTAATTTAAATGGCGTAATTAAAAGTTTGTTGTTCAGTAGTTTTTCACTCGTGTCTGACTTTTACTGAACCAATTTTGGATTTTCTTGGCAGAGATACTGAAATATGACAAATGTTGGAGGGGATTCAGGAAAATTGGGATACTGAGGCACTGTTCAGGGAGTAATGAGTTGATCCAATCATTCTGGTGAGCAATTTGGAATAATGCCCAAAGGGGCTATAAAGCCATATATACCCTTTGACATAGCAATACCACTACTAAGTCTGTTTTCCAAAGAGATTTTGTGTACAAAAATATGAACTCATTTCACAGTGGAAAATCTTTGGAAATAAAGGGAATACCTATCAATTGGGGAGTGACTGAACAAGTTGTGGGTTATAATTGTGATGTAATACTATTGTGCTATAAGAAATGATGCACAAATGCTCTCAGAAGAACTTGGTAAAGAGACGAACTGATGCAAAGGGACCTGAGCAGAACCAGCACTGTACATAGTAACAGCAATGAGATCAAATATGAATGTCTTAACTATTCTCAGCAATACAATGATTCAAGAAAATTTGAAAGATTTGTGATGAAAAATGCCATGCACCTCCAAAGAAAGAGCTGATGGAGTCTGATAAAAGCATATTTTTTTACTTTTGTTTTCTTGTGTTTTTAAATTTTTTTGGTCTTTTACAACTTCACTTCTTTAAATGTGTTTTGCTTGACTGCACATGCATAACCCTATATCATATTTCTTGCCTTCTTAATGAGGGGGACTTGGAAAGGGGGTGACTTAGGACTTCAAAAATTTTTAAATATTTTTAAAATTTTTTACATGCAATTGTAAAGAAATAAAAAATTTTGGAAAACACACTCACCTCTTCAAATTGGCATGAATACAAATGAGATGATATCTGTAAAGTGTTTGGTATATATGAAATAACTAAATAAATGCTAGCTATTATTACTTGGGTTCATAGTGGAGGCATTGGCTAAAATGGACAGTTGAGTCACTTTTCTTATAATTCAAAATGATAGAGGAAGACAGTGTATTGAAATGATAGGGCAGTAGGTTTAGATTTAGGAACAGGCATTCAATTCCTATCTCAGATGCTCTCTAGCTGTTTAATTCTGCACAAGGAATAACCTCTCTATGCCTCAATTTACTCATCTTTAAAATGAGTAGGACTGCCCTCAATGACTTCTATAGGCTTTTTAAGCTCTAAATCTGTGTTTCCACAACCTGTTCCAGAATTCTGGGAAGGAGACCTCGCCAGTTTAATTCTGCAGCTATATCACAAGTCATTTTGTAGTACTTAAGTATACAAAGCTTGAAAAATTGAACAGATCAGGTGCATTCTTATAAAAGAAAATGGTAACTGGAGTCAAGGTGGTGGAGTAAGACCAACATGCTTGCTTAGCTCTTGCAATACACCTCTCGTTAACAATTTAAATTTAACAAATGTACCTCAAGACAAAAAGTATTTCAGTGAATCATTGTTCCAGTCCCGGTAACTTAGGAAGGAAAAAAAAAGGTTTGTGGACACTGAAATGCAAGCTAGCTGGGAGCATGGTACATGGGAATGAATTAGTATTGGCCAGAGGCTTTGGAGACAAATAGCAACAGAGGCATTAGCACTGGGATAGTAAGGGGACTAGACCAAAAAAAAGGAAGGTCAGGTGACCCCTGAGCTAGTATCGTACATAGGATAGGTAAACATTTGGCAGCTCTGGGCAGACATCCATTACTGGGTCCCTAGTCAGAGTTTCAGATTGGAGAGGTGCAGTCAAGATCACGAGGAGAGACCAGAGATCTTACCTTTTTAAGGACCAGTGTGCAGACCAAGAAGTCAGTGATCATATTTTTCTTTGAATCGCACCACTTTGGAATCACTAAAAACTTAGATATCTTAGAATTAGTGGTAAAAGCAGCGGGAAAAAGTTCAGCTCAAACATCTACCTTGTGGTGAGCAAAGTCCATTTCTAACATGAAGGCCAAAGTCAAGAAACAGGTAATTCAAAGGAGCAAACAATAACAAAAAAAGGAATCTGATCATTCTGTGACAGGGACGCTCAAGACCCAAACCAGAAAATGACAATGACTTGAAAACCTCTACAATCGAAGCACTAAAAAAAAAAAAAAAAAAAGTATATTGAATACAAGAGTTCTTAGAAGAACTGAAGAAATTAAGGGAAAAAGGAACAAAAGATTTTTTTTAAAATAAAAAAGTAGGGGAATAATTGGCAAAAGAAAAGGGAAAAAAACGCATCAGGAGAATAAATAACTTAGTAAAAGCACAAAAATCAGAAACAGTCTATATGGTGTTAACTGCCCAACAACTTCAGGAGAAGTGCCAGGGGTAGAACAGTCTCTATATGACATTTGCAGATCTAAACAAGATCTTTGACACCATCAGTCATGAGGGCTTATGGAAAAAGATGTCAAAATGTGTTTGCCCAAAGAAGTTCCTCAGTACAGAAGGTCAGTTCCATGTCGGCCTGCTTGCCCGGGTTCTGGACGACGAGTAATGCTCTTGCGCTTTCCCAGTCAACAGAGGAGTGAGACAGGGCCTTGTGCTCGCTCCCAGGCTTTTTAACCTAATGTTTCCAGCCATGTTGTTAAGTGCCTTCAATGAGGACAAATGTGGAATCAAAGTCACCTACCAGAGTGAGGGTAAATTCTTAGGGTAAATTCTTAACCTTGCAAAGACTAGAAGCCAAAACTGGAGTGGAGGGAGAGCTGGTGTGGGACCTTTTGTGTGCAGCTGATTGTGCCCTCAGTGCAGCCTCTGAAGTCAAGATACAACAAAATATGGATCGACTTTCTCCTGCTAGTGGTAATTTTGGCCCAACAGTTAACACCAAGAAAACCCAGGTCCTCCATCAGCCAGCGCCACACCAGCCATATGGGGAACCCTTGGCAATTGCTCAGGGTTGGGGGGCTCCAAAGAAAAGTACAGGAGGGGAGAAACATTGGAATGACTCCCAAACTGAAGGGCTACACAGCCATAGTGCTGACCTCATTGCCATCAGCCTGTGAAACCTGGACAATCCATCAGTACCATGCTGGGAAAGGGAATTGCTGCCAATTGAATTGTCTTAGGAAGATTCTGAAGATCCCCTGGCAGGATCAGGGACCAACACCAAGGTCCTTTCTTGAATTAAACTGCCAAGCATGTCAACTCTACAGAGAGCAGAACTCCATTGGGCTGGCCACTTTATACGAATGCCGAAAGACTATTTTATGGAAAACTCAGATAGGACAAGTGCTCACAAGGTGGTCAGAAAAAGTGATACAAGAATAACTTCCAGGTCTCTCTGAAGAACTTCAGAATTGATTATATGACATGGAAGACTCTGGCACAGGACCCCCCATCACGGCGTGCCCTCATTAGGGAAGGTGCTGTGCTCTATGAGCAAAGCATAAGGGAATGAGTTCAGAAGAAATGTGAGATGTGCAGTTAGAGAAGCCACGGCAAATGTTCCCATGGATTACTTGTACTCAACTGGCGGCAGAGCATTCCGAGCTCGTATTGGTCTGATCGGGTTAGACACACAGTAACTGGTCTCTAGCATAGTGAAGTCATTTTGATCCTCTTGGAGAATGAAGGACGACAAATTCAGACCGGCAATACAATCTGTAAGGGGGGGAAGTATTTTGGAAGTAAAAAATACCCAGAAATAATGCATCCAAATAGATGTGCTTATAAAGAATATTTAATTTGTCACAAGACAGGAGGCAAATTTAGAACATTCTAAGAGACAGAACTCTTAGAATTCTGTCCCAAAATTCTTCCTCATTCACTCAGTTTAGTGATTGTCCATTGTCTGGGAGAAGCATGGTGGCATCCATCCTCCTTGTGGTCCTGACTGAGACACCCCCACCCCCAACTTTCCAATAGCATGGCAGCCTCCAACCTCCTTTTGGTCCTGACTGAGACTGATCTCTCTTCTCAGAACACCATGAAGCTGACTTTGTGGTTTGTCACCAGGACATGTCATCAACAGGACCTCCTTCCCGTGTATTCTTCCCATTATCAGTGGCCAGTCAAATTATGATTTCTCAAATCACTAAGAGATCCTGTATCATGTAATGGACAATGTACAAGTGGTCATGTAACCAGCTAAAACCACTGGTCTTTTGACCAGAGAGAGGGTTAGTGGAGGAGGTAAGAGAGCAGGAACAGAACTAGTGCGGTCTCACAGAAAGCCAGAATTACAAGCATGTCCCCTCCCCAGCTCCCTTGGAAATGCAACCAATGGAAAGGCCAGAGCAGAGAGAGCCTTTGGATGGGAGGATGAGGAGGATGCTTCTCAGAGGCAAGCCCCCTATCCTCCCTGTGATCTAGGGAGGTGAACTTCCACCCGATCATGAGCTTAAGTCCTGGCCAGTCTTCCTGGAGAGACCCAGGAATAGAAGGGCTGTGCAGAGCCTGCAGAAGTGGAAACGCCTCCTAGGGAATCTTGCTCAGGGCTTTGGGTCTGGATAGTCCTAAGCCTCAGCTCCCTGCCACAAAACCCTCCTTTTTACCCCTTCTCTTTTAAGGGAATCTTCTTCTTTCATGTAACTAGGACAGTGCTTGGTGTTTGTTGCAAATAAATACCTGTGCTGTGTCAGATTGGAGGCAGTTGGAACCAGGGGAGGAATCTAGTCAGAGAGGTGACCAGGGTTGTGTTGGTAAATGTTTAACAGCCAGCTCTGTGGGAGTGGGGGTGAGGGAGGCTATGCAAAACACACTTTTGCATTTAAGGTGCATTTTAAGCACTTTCTCCATTGCTTTGTTATTAACAATAACAGCTAACATTCATATGGAGCCCACTAAGTGCTAAGTGCTTTGCAGTTATCTCTTTTGGCTCTCACAACAACACTGGCAGATAGGTGCTATTACCTCCATTTTACAAATGGAGAAATGGAGGGCCACAGCAGCAGGTTAACGGACTTGTGCTAGGAAGCTCCTGAAGGCGAATTTGAACTCGGATCTTTCTGACTGCAGGCCTGGTCAGCCTAGCTGCCCTTACAGAAAGAACTGATGGGGAGAGAACCCTGAAGCTGTCGTCTGACTTTGGGGGGAATGCTTGAGAAATTCTCCTTGAATTCTTGAGAAGCTCTCCCCTGCAAAAGACCCACCTCAGAGAATCAAGAAAAGTAGTTTCGTTCAGTTACACCCTCCAGTGAGTTGAAGATTAGTTCAGGGACACCCATTCAATTGGAAGATTTCAGTCTGATTTCAACTCAAGCTGCCCCAGCCCCCAGCCAAGATAAAATAGGTTTCTTCTCACTCATTTCTTTGCAGAGGACCTAAAAGCAGGACCATGGCAGGCCAAGGGACCTCCCCTTGATATGGCTGCCTGCGAGGACCCCCACCCGCTGGACGACATTCTCTCCCCAGCATTAGCCCCTCTTTATCTCTCTGCCAGGATTTTTCTATACCCCTGTTTATCTCTCTGCCAGGATCTTGTCACTCCGAAGTCAACCTCCTAGCAAAAGCTGACTTCTCAGTGCCAATAAACTTCTTTTTGTCAGACTAACTTTTTGGGTTCATAAATGCATTTACAAAGGACAGGACCTGTGCTGATCAGAAGGGGTTCCCACAACTCTCTGCCCTGTGCCGAACCTCATCAGAACCACATATGAAATTAAAGCTGATTTGTAGCACTGGCTGAAGTCTGAAGTGTAAATATTAACAACTGGCCCTCTCAACTTCGAGGGACCAACTCCAGCGCAGTAACTTCAGTCAGCCTCAGTTTCCTCCTCTGTACAGTGGGCATAACAATAGCACCCACTCCATAAGTTGGCATTGAGGAGCCAATGGCATCAGCTCTTAACATTGACTGTATTGGACTTTCAGGCCCTTTCTACTCCCCCTCTGGGGACCCTAGACATAGGGACCAAGGAACCTGGGAAAAATAAAGCCCTAACCCTCTCTTGAGCTGGTAGGAGGGGCACTCTCACAAGTAGGGGCAGGGTCAGCACAGGGACTATCCCATGCTCTCAGCCACGCCCATGCCTTGGCTTGGCCCCTTTGCCTAGGTTCTACTGCTCACACTTTGGAGGAGGGGCGAATATAACCTCTGAAAACAGCTGCATAAAAATCCTAAAGTTTGAGACAATGCCCCCTTCACCCCAGGAGCAGAGTGCAACTTTAATATAAAGTTAAAACTCAAGAAAGAGGGAAAATGAGCAAACAACAACAAAAGCCAGCGTAACCATAGAAACTTGCTACAATGATAGAAAATCAAAAAACAAATTCAGAAAAATACAACAAAGTAAAAACTGCTACATCCAAATCCTCAAAGAAAAATGTGATTTGGGTCTCAGGACTAAAGAGAATTTCTAAAAGCACTCAAAAGTAATTTTAAAAATAAGATGGAAAAAAATAGAGAAAAGAAATGATAGTGATACAAAAAAAATTCATGAAGGATGAGAACAGCTTGGTAAAGGAGGCACCAAAAAAATTTAAGACAATAATTTTTAAAACTGAATAGAGCAAATAGTAAAATAATAACAATAATAATCACTGAAGAAAAGAACTCTTTAAAAAGCAGAATTGGCCAAATGCAAAAGAAGGTACAAAAACTCACTGGAGAAAATAATTCCTTAAAAATTAGAATTGGTCAAGTGGAGTCTAATGACCCCAGGAGACATCAAGAGGCAATAAAACAAAAAGAAAAGAATAAAAAAAATACAAGAAAATGAAATATTTCATTGGAAAAACAACTGATCTGGAAAGAGACTAGCAATCATTCTTTCAACAAATTATCAAAGAAAATTGCCCTAATGTTCTAGAACCAAAGGGCAATGTAGACATTGAAAGCATCCATCAGTTACTTCCTGAAAGATATCCCCAAATGAAAACTCTCAGGAATATTATAGCCAATTCCAAAGCTCCTAGGTAAAGGAGAAGATATCACAAACCGTCAGAAAGATTTCAATATCATGAAGTCACAGTCTGGGTAACACAAGATTTAGCAGCTTCTATATTAAAGGATTGGAGGACTTGGAATATGATGTTTCTAATGGTAATGGAGCTAGGATTAACCAAGGATTACCCAGAAAACTCAATATTAATCTTTAGGAGAAAAAAATGAAAATTCATTGAATAGAGGACTTCAAGTATTCTTGATGAAAAGACCAGTGCAGAATAGAAAATTTGACTTTCAAATACAAGATTTTAAGAGAAGCACAAAAAGCTGAACACGTAAGAAATCATAAGGGATTTGGTAAAGTTAAATTATTTACATTCCTACATAGGAAGATGGTATTTGTAATTCCTAAAATCTTTCTCATTATGTGGGCAGTTAGAAGGCATATATATAGACAAAAGGCATGGGTGTGATTTTTTTAAAAAAATAAAATTAAAGGGTATGAAAGAGGTAGAAGGAGTAAATTATTTCACATAAAAGAGTATTTATGGGAGATGAGAAGATAAGGGAAGCTGGGGGGCAAGTCTTTCTTATTCTCATTGGAATTGCCTCAAAGAGGGATTAATAAACATACTAAACTGGATGTAAATGTCTAGCTTACCCTAGCTAAAAGGAAGAAAGAGCGGGAGGAGATAAGAGAAAGGGTGGTTATACAAGGAAGAAAGATGGATTGGGGAGGCAGTGGTCAGAAGCAAAATATTTTTTAGGAATCACAGTGAAAGGAGAGAAAATCATAAATGGAAAAAATAGGATGGAGGGAAATAAATAGTAGTCATAAGTGATTTTTTTTTTTTTACAAATTTCTCTTATAAAGACCTGATTTCTTAAAAATTAGCAAAATGGTCAAATATACAAGAATTCAACAAATTACCCAACTGAGAAGAGATCAAAGGATATGAATAGGCAGTTTTTAGATGAAGAAATAAAATCTATAGCAATAAAAAATGTTCTAATTCATTATTGATCAGAGAAATGCACATTAAAACCATTCTGAAATATTGTTTCACCTCTATCAGAGTGACTATTATGACAGAAAAGGAAAATGATGAATGTTGGAGAAGATATGGGAAAACTCGAATATTAATGCATGATTGATACTATTGTGAAACCCATCCATTCTGGAGAACAATTTGAATGTATTCCAGAGAGCTATAAAATTGTCCATACTTTTTGATCTAGAAATACCATACTAGGTCTATATCCCAAAGAGATCATAAAAAATGGAAAAGGACTAACATGTACACATATATTTCTGGTGACAAGGGATTAGAGGGGATGCCAATCAACTGAGGAATGACTAAAGAAGTTATGTATATGTAATGGAATACTATTGTGTTACAAGAAATGATGAGCAGGTGGATTTCAGCAAAACCTGGTATCACTGATGTGAATTGATGCTGTGAATAGAATCAAGAGAACATTGTACACATTAACAACACTGTGCAGTGATCAACTTTGAAGGCTTTAACTCTTCTCAGAAATTCAGTGATCCAAGACTATTCCCAAGGTCTTATGATAGAAAATTGCCATCCACCTTCAGAGAAAGAACTATATTGTCTAAATGCAGATTGAAGTTATTTTCACTTTTTTGTTTGTTTCTCATGGTTTTCTCCTTTTGGTCTGATTCTTCTTTCTTAACATGACTAATGTGGACATGTATTTAACATGATTGTATATACATAATCTTAAAAACCCTCCAATTTTGAGGTATTACTCCCCCCCCCTTCAGGAAAAAAAAGAAAAATGTTGGGAAGGATTTGGGGAAATTGGACACTAAGGTATCATTCATTGGTGAATGGTGAATTGATTCAGTCATTCTGGAGGGCAGTTTGGAACGATGCCCAAAGGGCTATAAAACCATGGATATCCTTTGACCCAGCAGTACCACTGCTAGGTTTGTATCCCAAAAATTTTTTTTAAAAAAGGAAAAGGATCTATGTGCACAAAAAAAGACATAACTCATTTTGGGGTGAGAAAAAAGTGGAAATTGAGGGAATGCCCATCAATTGGGAAATGGCTAAATAAGTTGTATCTTATGATTGTTATGGAATGCTATTGTGCTATAAGAAATAATGAGCAACAGCAAAAGATCTCTGGGAGATGAATATGAACCACTACACAGAATTCCCAATCCCTGTATTTATGTCCACCTACATTTTTGACTTCCTTCACAGATTAATTGTACACTATTTTAAAGTCCGATTCTTTTTGTGCAGCAAAGTAACTGTTAGGACATGTATACTTATATTGTATTTGACTTATACTTTAACATATTTAACATGTATTGGTCAACCTGCCATCTGGGGGAGGGGGTGGGGGGAAGGAGGGGAAAAATTGGAACAAAAGGTTTTGCAATTGTCAAAGCTGAAAAATTACCCATGCATATAACTTGTAAATAAAAAGCTATAATTAAAAAATTTTTTTTAAAAGAAATAATGAGCAAGCTGTTCAGAAAAACCTGAAAAAGACTTACATGAACTAATGCAAAGTGAAGTAAGCAGAACCAGAACTTTGGATATACTATAGCATTATGGTCAACTATGAATGGCTTAGCTATTCTCAGCAATACAGTGATCCAAGACAATTTGAAAGATTTAGGTTGAAAGATGCTATCCATCTCCAGAGAAAGAACTGATGGAGTCTGGATGCATATTGAAGTATGCTTTTTGGTTTATTTTTCTTGTTTTTTCCCCCCTTTGGCCTGTATTTTCTTTCAAACACAACTAATATGGAAATATGTTTGTCATGACTGCACTTAATAAGCTATATCAAATTGTTTGCCTTCTCAATGAGAAGGGAGAGTTAGAAGAAAGGAGGTAAATTTGATACTCAATATTGAATTTAAATTTTTTGAAAAAAAAAAAGTATTGGTAATGCAATTGGGGTTAAATTACCTGCACAGGGTCACACAGTGTTAAGTGTCTGAGGCTGGATTGGAACTCAGGTTTTCCTGACTTCAAGCTGGTGCTCTAGTTGCTGTGCCATCTAGCTGCCCCTGAAACTCAATATTTTAAAAATCAATGTTAATTGTTTTTTTACATATAATTGTGAAAAAAATATTTTTAAAAAATGTATTTATTTAAAACAGATTACAGAAAGAATAATAGAAAAAAACAGAAAAAGAAAATGTTATGCATAGATCCTAAAAGGATTTAAAATAAATTTCCATTCCAAGAATATATATATATTTCTTAACTTATTGGTTTTCTTTTGTTCTCTGTGTATACTTTTTACTTTTATTTTTTTCCCTTTCCTCCCCATCCCTCCCCCAAGCAGGCTACCGTTAAGCCCAGATATATAAGTATGTGTGTATGTATATATGTGCATATACATGTACATAGATACCTATAATCACACAAATATACAGACTATACACTCATATACATCTATGTAAATTTGTACTATGCTTGTTGGCCCTCTGTTTCTCTGAAGGCAGATAACATCATCCTTCTTAGGTCCAAGTCTTTTCATATTTTTCTAAATCCACCAACTCATTATTCCCTATGTCACAGCATTATACCATTTAGTTGTTTTGAATAGTCTAAAAATATTAATACGACTGACAGATCTAGTTTTGCTCATTTTCTCTTTTGATTGATTTTAACTTTAACTTTGAGATCAATGAATACTACCCTGGTTTTTTTTCTTAATAAATTCTACTCTTGCTCATTATTGTTGTGTTTGTGTGTATCTCTTATTTCCTACTCCTATTGATTCTTCTTCTTTATTTCTACTCCCTAACTTGCTTTTCTATTATGTAACTGCCCACTCCAAGGATCCTTTCTTTATCTTCTCCCCCTATTCTTTCCCTCCCTCTTTATCTCATTCCTATTAATCTAACTTTATCTCATTTCCATTAATCTATACACTCTTCTATGCCCCAATTTATCCTATTCCCTCCCCCTCTGGGGTTTTGATAAACTTTTTTTAATATCCTCTGAGAATTTATAAAGAAATCTTCCCCTCTGATAAGTATATATATATGCATTTATATACACATATAAATATATCCATATATATACATATATAAAGAGAGAGAGAGAGAGAGAGAGAGAGAAGGGTAAAAACTCTTCAAAGTTTATAAAGAAATCAGAGGGGAAGATTTTCTACATATATATGCATTTATATACATGTATATGTATACATTTCCCTCTTTAACCCATTCTGGATGTGAATAGGATTTCAGAGCTACCAACCCTTCTCCCCCATCTAATTTTTCTGTGTTAATTCTTGATCTCATACCCATTCATATAACATAATTGCTGTTTTTGCCTTTTCCTACATGGTTTTGCTTTTTAGAATTACATCATACTCAGCTTTACTCCAGTCTTTCTTTTGAACTACCCCATTACTGATAACAATCTTAGACATGTGGCTTACATTTCCACATATAAAATAAACAGTTTGTCTTTATTGAGTCCTTTGAAATTAGTATTTGATGTTTACCTTGTGTTTCTCTTGTCTTTTATACATAACATTTTCTATTAAGTTCAAAGTTTTTTGCAACAAAATCCTGAAAGTCTGGCAATTCATTGAATGCCTGTTTTTTTTTTTTTTTCTTCATGATTATGGTTAATTTTGCAGATATATTTTCAACCACAATTTTGATCTTAGATGTATAGTATTTCAAGATCTGTGACCTTTTATTGTAGCTGATAGGTCTTGTGTTATTCTAATTGTGGCTCCAGTGTATTTCAATTTTGTTTTTTGTAGTTTATAAAATTTTCTCTTTGACTCTGGGTCTTGGAATTTACCAATGATGTTCCTATAGATTTCTTTTTGGGATCTTTTTCAGGCGGTGACTGGTGGATTTTTTCCCCCCTAGTTCTACTTTTCCCTCTTGTTCTAACACTTTAGAACAATTTTCTTGAATTATTTCTTTTATTATTATTTCAAGATTTTTTTTTATTATAACGTTCAGATAGTCCAATTATTGCTATGTTTTTTCTTCTTGATCTGTTCTCCTGATTTATTGTTTTTCTTAGGAGATGTCTCACATTTTCTTCAAATTTTTCATTCTTTACATTTTGTTTTATTACTTCTTGGTCTCTCATAACTTCACTGGCTTAGCCTTACCCAATTTTAATTTTCTTTTTTTCCCTTTTCTTTCTTTCTTTTTCCCCCCTTGAGGTTAACTGACTATCCCAGGGTCACACAGCCCTATTTTAATTTTCAATGAATCATTTTCTTCATTAAGGCTCTGGATCTCCTTTTAGTTGGTTGACTTTTTTCCATAATCTTCCTGATTTATTGGATTGTTCTTAATTTTTAAAAACTTTTTCCTCAATCTCTCTTTTGTTTTTTTTTAAAGTCCTTTTTGAGTTCTATGAATTCTTTTTGGGCAGGTAACCATTTAATGTGACTCTTTGGGGGTAAAAGAGACCTTTTTAAAATTTCAGTATCCTCATTTGAGAATGAACCTTTGTCTTCCCTATTCCCATACTAACTTTCTGTGGTTGGCTTCTTTCTTCTTGTTCATTTAAGAATTTTTTTTATTATTAAAAGCTTGTTATTATAATCATCTCTAATCCTATGGGGGTGGGGTGGGCCAAACCTCCATCCTGGTACCTTTTATCATCTTTTTTGATTTGTTTTTAACTGCTCTATGTTGAAATCACCATTTTTTGTTGTTCTTGTTATTGATATAATCAATTGTGATCAGTTTTCCAAATACTGAGCTAGCATTTCTGGTATAAATCCTAGCTGGTCATAGTGTATGATCCTTGTATATTATAATAAACTCCTTGCTGGTATTTATTATTATTATTATTATTTTGGCAACAGTTTACTTTACAGAAATTGGTTTATGGCTTTCTTTCTCTTTTTTTTTTACTTTGCCTACTCTAAGTATTTGAGTCATACAAGAAATTTGATAGGTCTTCTTTATCTGTTTTTGTTGTTATTGTTGTTGATTTGTTTCTTTTTTTCTTTTTTTTTCCCCAAATAGTGTATGTAGTATTTTAAAAGCTTAATAGAATTCTCTTGTAATCTGGTCCTGCGTTTTTTTCTCTAAGATGCTTATTTTCATATTATTCAATTTCTTTTTCTAAGCTAAGATTATCATTATTATTTATTATTACTCTTTTTGGAAAGGCAACTGGGATAAGTGACTTGCCTAAGGTCATACAGCTTGTAAATAATAAGTGTCTGAGGCTGAATTTGAATTCAGGTCCTCTTTACAATGAGCCTGTTCTATCCACTGTACTATCTACCTGCCCCTAAGATAAGATTATTAAAATATTGCATTTTCTGCTTAATTGATTAGGAAAATTTCTATTTTTATAGGTGTTTATCTACTTCATTCAGATTATCACTTTTATTGCAAGATATTTGAGCAACATAGTTCTAATTATTGCTTTTACTTCCTCTTCATTGGTTGTGAACTCACCTCTTCATTTTCGATATAGTAATCTAATTTTCTTTTTAAAAATCAATTTAGACAAAGGGTAAACCTTTGGCTTTATTGATTTAAAAAAAATCTCTTATTTTTATGTACTTAGAGGTTTGTTCTTTTTTTTCTCTCAGTTTTGTTAATCTCTTGATTTTCAGGATTTCTGTTTTGGTATTGGGGATTTTTAATTTGTTTTTCTAGATTTTTAAAAAATCACATGCCCCATTTATTGGTTTGTTCTTTCTCTTTTTAAAATTGATATAAAAATTTAGGGATATAAAATTTCCCCAAAATATTTCTTTAGCTATATTCCACAGATTCTTGTATATTGTCATTTTCTTTATCCTTAATAAAACTAGTTAGTTCTGTGATTTGTTCTTTGACACACACAGTCCTTAGGATTAGATTATTTAGTTTCCATTTTTAAAAATCTGGGTTTCAAAATCCCTTTATTCAATGTAATATTTGTTGAATTATATTTAGAAAAGATGCATTTAATATCTTGGTATATGTTTATATTTCATGCTTGTTCTTTATAAACAATATATTGTCTATGTTTCCTAATTTATTCTTCTATCCACATTTTTATGAGTAAATTCATCCCATTCATATTAATGATTATGATTGCTAACCATATTTTCTTCCCTCTATTGTCTTATACTTATCCTTTTCTCTCTTTTTTTTTATTCTTTGTTCTCTTAAGGGTCTCTTTTGCTTCTGACCACTGCTTTTAAAATCTGTCTTCTTTCTTATTCTCCCCTTTCTCTTAACCTTCCTCCTTCTTGCTTCCATGGTGCATTAGATAAAATGCTCTACCCAATTGTGTATAAGTTTTCTTCTGTCTTTAAATGAATTTAGATGAGTATAAGGTTCAAATGTTCCGCCCCCCTTCCTTTTATTGCATAATTTTTTTTCCTTGTGCATGTGTGTGGGGGGAGGATAATTTTTCCCATTCTTCTTTTCCCTTACATTATCCCCCACTGTAATCTTCCCCATCTTCCATTTTTCTTTTGAAATTACCCTAATATAATAGAATCACACCCAGGTCTTCTGTCTAATGAGACTAATAATCCATTGTGATCAGTTTTCCATGTTGAGCTAGCGTTTCTGGTATAAATCCTACCTGGTCATAGTGTATTACAATAAACTTCTTGCTGGTATTTTATTTTAATTTTTTTGCAACAGTTTTCTTTAGAGAAATTAGTTTAAGGCTTTCTTTCTTTAAGAACTTTAAGACCCTTGGTGATGATAAAATTCTGAAGGATTATATGTATCCTCTCAACATAAAAGAATGTAAACAGCTTAAGCTTAGTTAGGTCCTAATTATTTCCTTGGTATTTACCTTTTTATGCTTTTCTTGAGACCTATGTTTGAATCTCAAATTTCCTATTCAGCTCTTCTATTCATTAGGATTGCTTGAAAGCAATAGAAATATTTCAAAATAGAAATAGAAATATTTCATAAAAATTTCCATTTTTCACCTGTAGGATTATACTCAGTTTTGCTGGAAAGGTTTTTTTAATGCTAGATTCTTAGCCTTGCAGACTATATTTCAAGCCCTCTATTTCTTTATGGTGGTAGCTACTATATCTTATGTGATCCTGACTGTTCATGTATAACCTAAAAAATAAAATGTACATAAAAATTATAAAAAGAAAGAATTTAGGGAAACCTGGGAGGATTTATGTGAACTGATGCAGAAGCCTGTGGACAGAAGAACAATTGCTACAGTAATGTGGGAGGCTATGTCTGGGAAGGAGAAAGTAAGTCTGAAGGAGCAGCCAGGATGTTAAAGAGGGAATTTCTAGGCTATGGTTGCCTAGAATTCCCCAGAGGAGGTTATTAGCCTAGAGAGCTGTAATGTGAGGATAATTTTGATACCCCCTCCTCAAATTACTCAGCATTTATTCAGTATATTGTAATTTGATGAGTGTCAGTGATCATATTAATGAATTAAACAAAATAAGATTATGTTTATGATAAGTTATGCTATTAAGATAAAAATTAAATATGTTAGGACCAAATAATCTCTTATGTATTAATGATATCGATATTAGGTATTAGTGAATATGTGTACTATATCTATATAGTATATGTAATATAATTATTATATATAATGTATATATAATATAGTACATATAATACTATAATCTAGTATTAGATTATAGACTAAAATCATATGACTGTAATAGGGCATTGCATCACGTTAACTGTGGAGCTTGTTATTATAGTCCCAACATGGCTCATTTGGATGAATCACTGCCCCTGTTCCACTGTGACCTCTCCTTTGGACCGACTATTTCTTTATTTCCTAGGACATTGCTGAGCAAAAGATTAGATGCTTGATTTGCTAGGAAAAGCGCTACTGAGGTGGCACATAGAGTATATTTACTGGGGGGGGAACTTTCAGTTAGTAACTTAAAGCCTGCTGACCAAGTAGTTTTGATTGATGAACACGCCCATCAACCCATCACAGAGTTTTCTGTACTTCTAGTATTAGTCATGAGACTGAACTGCCTTATTTGTTTTGTGTGCAATCTGTATAAATCCTGGCCACCCTCAAGCCGCTGGGAACGATTACAAATGCTCCCAGTGACTTGTTACAGATTGGGATTTTATAGCCCACGGTGGTAGATCACCTGGAGTTCTCAATCCCAACTGGGAGTTCTCCCGCAATGGCAGCTCGGTGGAGAGTCTGTTTCATCCATAAACTGTAGGCTTTGCCCTCATGGCAAGGAAGCACTCAGCCCCCTAGACACGTTAAACTGTACTGATCAGAGGGTACAGCACTTCTTCAGACCCGCTCATTCTCCTCCATAGCAATGGCTCATCCCAGTCACCAACCATTTTCTTGAGTGTCATCTCCATCGGGCAAATAGAACCAAGGGTAGGTCTTCACACTCAACAAAACCGAAGCTGACCAGAACCAGCTTTGTCCTGAGGCAATACCAGAACTACTGACAGTTAACAGATGCCTTTTCCCTGTATCCTTATAAGCCAGGCAATAGGTAATCCTATTCTTCCATAGCTCCCTTTTTGTGCTGGATTAAGCAATACTATACCCAGCTATACAGGCTTAATCCTTCTACTATATACTTGGGGGGAAAAGGATGCAATTTTGGAAATATTTTTCTGGGTTCAAGGAGAAGAAAAAACAAGAATTCAACCCTTGCTTCTTTCTCCTCTCCCCCGACTTTCAGGGATGGTCTGATCCTAAAACAAGGCACTTCATCACAGAAGGACTGGGGGGTAGTTTTGGACAAATTTCAATAGGGGATAAAACGGGATAAGTAATTGAAGAGTGGATGAGGGAGGAAAAAAGGGCTAGCGAAGAGAACACAGAAGTGTCTCCTATTTCTCCCACAGGCATTTAATCCCTTCGGCCTCAGGGGAAACTCAAACTGAGAGGGAAGTTTTTCCTGTCTGTTTTGGTTTTCTGTGTTGTATCAAATGAGTATGTGCTAATGGCTGTGTCACCTTGAGTTCCATGGGTGATCATTTATCTAGAATTCCTTTTCCTGTGGTCCATTTTGACTGAAGGTTCAACTGAGTTTTCTGACTGAAGGTTTATCCCTTCAAAGGGATTTTCTGAAATAGGAGCTCTGTCTTCAGGAAGATTTGACCTCTTGTCAAAAGTTTTTCCACATTCATCATATTCAGATGAGTTTTCCTTAGCAAAAGATCTATGATATTTAATGAGCACTGAGTGGTAGCTGAAGGGCTTCCCTAATGTGCTAAACTCAGAAAGCTTTTTTTTTTTTAGAAGACATTATATTATCCTGAATTCTGTCACAAAAGTATCTGAAGCTCTTCACAAGCAAATTACATTAATGAATCTTTTTTCCCCGCATCTTATTTCAACATTGTGGAAAAAAGATTGAATGGTCTCAGAGGAGGTGCCTCACAAAAGAATTACAATCAGGTACATTTCCTGTATAAAAACTTTTTTTTTTTGGTAGTGGACAGCTACTTCTGGGACTGTTTTTCCCAACTGCCCATCTGGCTCTCTAATTTGACTTCATGCCCCTCAGGATCTTCTGTCTTGAGATGGCAGAACATTTTCAGGTCTATGCTCCCGGGCAAATACCCCATGGTTGGTGACTGGGATAAACCATTTCCATGGAGGAGAATGATCAGGTCTGAGGTTAAGTGGAATTCAGGGTTTCCCACTTGGTCTCCCAGCTAAAGGAATCTGAAGGAGCTAAAGAGATTTTAGAGAAGGAAAAGCTGGAACGTTCCAGACTGAATTTATCATGTAATTAGAAATAAGAAAAGTGAGGTAGACACGATAAAAATCCTCAATTGAAACTTAACAGAAAATCTGACGTATAAGAGCCAACATCAAAGATTGATTTCAAGAAATTCAATAAGAAAAAACTGTTTATGTTTTAAACAAGGAAATGTAAACCATATGTCTAAGATTGCCATCAACAATTGGGTAGCTTAAAAGAAGGATTGGGGTAGAACTGAGTATAATGTGATTCTAAAAAGTAAAATTATATAGGAAAAAAACCAGTAAGTAGGCCATATGAATGAGGTGAGAAAGCAAGAGCTGATGTGGAGAAATTAGATGGGGGAGGCAGGTTAATACTTCTGAAATTCTACTCACATCTGGAATGGATTAAAGGGGAACAATACATACATAATACATATATGTGTATATAGATACATCAAACTAGAAAGTATAACATTCTCCAAAAACTATAAAGAAATAAGAGGAGACAGGATAGGATAAGGTGGGATATAAAAGGTTATATAGATTGGGATAAATTGTACAAAGAAATAAACAGAAACAAGTAATTTATACAAGAATGAAAAAAAGAATCCTTACTCACACCGCTCCTTTTCTATGCTGTTATGCAGGCAGAAATACTTTTGGGTTTTTTTAGAGGGAAGTGTTTGTTAAGGTCCATGTAAACATGTAAATTTTTTTAATTAATTTTAAAAAATGTAAACATTCTCCTCTTTTGGGGGAGAAAGGAAATCGGTTCAGGATAAATGTTTAATTCTGATTTTTCCATCGAGAGAAAGATAATGAACACTCTTTTAAAAAAATTATAGATTTTTATATATAAAAATGTGCATGGGTAATTTTTCAGTATTGACCTTGGCAAAACCTTCTGTTCCAACTTTTCCCCTCCTCCCCCCACCCCTGTCTTCATCCTGCTGATCATTTCTTACAGAACAATACTATTCCGTAACATTCCAAATGAAGACTCTTAAGGAGGAAGTGAGATGAAGCACACTTTGGGAAAGAAGAAGACTTCACTGTAGAGGGCACAAGGTTACATTTATATTGGAAGCATTTTTACAGCACAGTAAGGCTTGCAAAGCACTTTACAAACATGATCTCATTTTATCTTTGGTCAAACCTGGAAGATCAGTGCTATTATGATCCCCATCTCATAGAGGAAGGGGAAGAGGCGGGGGATTGTCCAGAGGCACTCAGCTCCCAAGTGTCCTGGCCAAATCCAACTCAAGCCTTTCATTCGCCAGCCCAACGCAGCACTGGCTGGATCACCCAGCATTCTGTGGTTTTCCCAGAACTAACTGTACGATTATCGCCAATGGTTGAGAAGACCAGAGTGGGGGCACAGGTCGGGGGTTCCTCGCTATTACTGACAAAATCAGATGAAAAAGGGAAAAAAATTAAAAAGCAAGCAAACAATAACAAAAAAGGTGAAAATATTATGCTGTGATTCACACTCAGTCCCCATAGTCCTTTCTATGGATGTAGATGGTTCTCTCCATCACAAGCCCATTGGAACTGGCCTGAATTATCTCACTGTTGAAAAGAGTCACATCCACCAGAACTGATCATTGTACAATCTCCCAACTTTTCTGTAAGATTCTATTTCTGTAAAATTTTATATTTCAAGTTTTTTTCCCTCCCTCCCTTACCTCTCCCCTCCCCAAGACAGCAAGCATTCCAGGTTAAAGATACACAGTCCTTTCAAACATGTTTCCATATTTGTCATATTGTACAAAAAAAATCAGACCAGAAGGGAAAAAACTCACAAGAAATAAAAAGCAAGCAAGCAAAAAAAGTGAAAATACTATGCTTTAATCCACATTCAGTCTCCATAGTTCTCTCTCTGGATGTAGATGGCATTAAGAAAGACCATTAGTGACTCTCAGTGGAATACCTTGAAAAACCAATGGATGGAGTTTAAGATATGAACTCCTGAAGCTTTGTGATAGAAGACATTGAGTGACTTTACCCAAATATGATACTTTTACTCACTGTCAGTTTTAGGGTATTTCGAGTGATTTTACCCAAATATGATACTTTTACTTACTGTCAGTTTTAGGGTATTTCGATCTCAGGGTGTCTAGAAATTTTCATGGTAATTGTTCAACAATTAGGAAATTCACACTTTTTTTCTATAATTGAAATTTAAAACTTATTTGGATTCATTAAGTCTTACGATGTTTAGGAGGTGGGATCACAGCATATATTTTAATTTAATTCCTCTTTGGGAAGACCATCTACCTTCTGATGATCTTTCTGAAATCATCCTGCTGATCATTTCTTCCACAACAATAATATTCATATATCATAATTTATTCAGCTTTTCTCCAACTGATGGGCATCCACTCAGTTTCACTGGTGCTTATTCTTTACTGTAGGAGTCTCCTCTACATACATAATCCTTTTGTTTTACTTTACGAAAAATAAGAATTTACTTAGTTGTAATAAACCAGTAATCTAGATTCTAAAGGCATTCATTCTCTTTTAACTAATTGAGAGGAATATTTGTGAAAGATGATTAAATATCTGACTCCTGATTAAGAACTGTTTATAGGCAAGGGGAATTTGCTGAGAAAAACCATAATACTAATCAATGAATCAACCATGAACTATTTTATTTGTGAGAATAGCAGCAGAGGTTTTAGCAAAGTGTTATTCATTTGCCAAGTGGGAAGTTTTTGTAATTAAAAATATGGGTGAGACAAAAAGACAAAGGTGATTATTCATTCTCTGAGACAATGATACTTTTTACAGAGAAACTTTGTAATTTTCTGAGTATTATTTTTTCAAAAATGGTATTTCCCACTGAAGGCAATAAAGCTATGGGGATGCTTCTAAAACTGTGATTCTCTTGAACTAGGTTTTTCTTTGTTTCTGCACAGTCATCAGGAGACAGGAGCCATATTTATATTTCATTCTAGACTTAGAAAACCACTAGAAAGAACACATCTAGAATATTGAAAATTTTATGGTTTTATAGAACACAGACTTTTAATTATCCATTATGATTTTTTCCTCCTCCCCGCCCCCCCTAAACATGATTAATTTTTTGGCAAGATTCATTCATCAATAAATGAGGTCTCAGCTTCTCGATAAACCAAAAGATCTTAAGGTGAAGTAATCTAGCCTTTTTAAATAGCTTTTCTAGGAAGACAGAACAAAGAACAGGGGCCATTTTAAAATGAAAATAATACTATTGGTTACCAATTCAGAAGCATCATGGGCAACAAAACCAACACTTAACTGTACATTGGGGGTTAGCAATAATCCTTCTTTTCATCCTTTTTATCAGGAAAGGTTGAGTGATAAGTGTCCATCTGCTCATAAGTGGAATAGAGATAACAGGCTTCCTTGACATAGAGTGACTCACAGAAAAGCTAAACTTCTGAATCTAAGAGGTTACAAATTTCCACTAACTGTTTAAGGACAACCAGCAGTGTGGAGATAACACATTTCCTTCAGTTAAAAGTAACATAAGGAAACTGAACTCTAAACTCACGATACCAGACTTCTTTTAAATAAAGTGTTTAAGAGGGAAACCAAATCTTTTTTTTTTTTGCATTAACATTTTTTAATTTAGTATTTTATTTCGCCCAATTACATGCAAAAACAATTTTTAATGTACTTTAAAAATAAAAAATAAAAAAAACTTTGAGTTGCAAATCCTCTCCATCTTTCCCCCTACTCCTCTCATTAGGAAGGCAAGGAATTTGCTATATATGTGCAGTTATGCAAAACATATTTCCAGGTTAGTCATGTTGCAAAAGAAAACACAGATGGTGCAGTGAATAGAGCACCAGCCCAGAATCAGGAGCATCTGAGTTCAAATCTGGACTCGGATACTTAACACTTACTAGGTGTGACCCTAAGCAAGTCACTTAAGGCCAATTGCCTCACCCCCAAAAATAGTTTTTAAAAAAAGAAAATCCAGATCCAAAAACCTCCCCAAGAAAAATAAAGGAAAAGTCATCAATATATATATATATGTCTTCAGTGCTTTCTTGGGAGATGGATAGGATTTTTTCATCATCATCCTCCAGAATTGCCTTAGATCAGTCTATTTCTGAGAATAGCTAAGTCATTCACTGTTGATCAAAAGTATTATTATCATTATTTATGACATTCTCCTGATTCTGCTCATTTCATTTTGCATCAGTTCATGCAGGTCTTTCCAGGTTTTTCTGAGAGCATCTTGCTCATCATTTTTTATATTAGCTCAATAATCATAATAATTATTATATAATTATATACATAATATAAATACAATATAATCATACACAACTTGTTTTAGCCATTCCTCAATTGATATACATCCCCTAAATTTCCAATATTTTGCCATTACTAAAAGCACGGCTATAAATATTTTTGTACATATAAATCCCTTTCCTTATTGAGACAGACCTTTCCTGCTGATCCTCTAAGTTGTCTTGGGCTGGAAAACTGTTTCACATTCTCATTCTGTGGATTAAGAATAACCAGAATTTGTTTTGAGGAATTATTTTAAGTTTTTTGGAGGGGTTTTGGGGAGAACTCAATGAGCCTCTGCCATCTTGGCTCCTCCCCCCATTGTGATTTTTCACCTGAGAAAATACTTTTGTATTGCTATTTTTTGTCCTGTATATTTTTAAAAGAAGGAACCTATAAAAGGAAAATGATGAATTTACCTTCCAAGCTGGAAATGATTCATCACTTATTCACTATTAATTTCTCTGCTTTGGAAATATAAGTGGATGAATAATAAGAGGAAGGGATATTGTCCATACAGAATACCACATGAACAGAAAGAGGCACCAGGTGAAGAGCGTGGGAAATAGAAGAAGGAATGAGACGACAATGATGGGGCTTTCAGGTCTCCAGACATCTCCTACAGCTCTTGGTCTGCCCAAAGCAAGAGGACTTTGTGATATCTTGCCTTCTGTTGTATAAATTCATTCTTTAAAAGTTGGAATAATCAAACAAAGGAGCAAGTCTAATCTCAGATTGATTCTCACCAACCGGAAAAACTAGTTTTAGGCTGGAAATGATGGGAACCTACTGGATTTCCTCCTCCTGGGACCAGTGATACCTAAAGAGAGGAAATCTGACCCTCAACTGATGTGCAGCCTATAGGGAAATAGTTTTCAAGGGGTTCAGAGGAAGATCGATGGAGGCTCTTATGAGATAAAATGCTGTAGAGGAAATAAGCCCAGGACGGATAGGAGATACCCAGGAATAAAATTCTGAAGGCACAAAGAGAAAGCAGATGTGTCTGGAAATGCTCCTGGGGATATAGAGAGAATTTACCCACCAAGTCGGATAGTAAAAGAATATATACAACAGGCTATACAACAGGAGGCCAGGCTAGACCAGATGACAATGTGAATTTTAAAACATTACAAAGTTTTATAAAAATAACATCACAAAAGCAAAAGCTCAGAGTGAGAACTCCAAAAAGGGTTTTACAAATTCTGTTAGGATGTACAAAAATATTGCTAAGTATTTTTGGAGGTAGCAAGTTGAAAGGAAGACGATCAATTGGAAAATGACTTCAGTTACAGTCCATGGAGTGTACCATGCTATATGGGATACTCGGGAGAAATGACAAAATGGATGGTTTCAGAGAACTGTGGGGATACTTGTAAGAACTGATGGAGACGGAAGGACAACAGCCCAGAACAAAGCATACAATAAGCACAGCATTATACACCTAGAAGGTTCGAAATCCTTAAGATCAGTGCAATGAGCAGCCATGATTCCTGAGGCACCAGAACAGACTCATGAGGCAGAATGAGATCTTCACTTGGACAATCAGGGGTTTCTTTTTTTTTTTTTTGGTTTCATCATGTTCTTTTGTTACAAAGTGACTTGTATTTATTTCTCCCAATGGGGGGAAAGGGTACAAATAGAGTAAAGGACAATTTTTAAAAAGTGTTTGAGAATGTCTGGAGAAAGAAGCCAGATAAAAGAAGGGGTAAGACTTTTGCTCGAGAAGAAGGGGATGACAAGTGCCAAGAGAGAAGTATCAGAGCTGTTCCAAAGGGGGACAAAGTGAGGACAAGTTCACAACAATAAATGAAGGTCCCTGTTTGTCCATAAACCCACCAGTATGGACTTTCAGGGTTTTTCATGATTTAAAAAATTGGGGGGTGGTTGTAGCATTGGGTCACAAAATTGCCTTCATCTGTACCTTGAGGTACAGTGTTATTTCCAGAAACTGCTTGTGTTTTCTTTCTGCTTCTAACAATTTTTTTACAACAATAACAACGAGATTACGTGATGGTCAACTGTGATGGATTTGGCTCTTCTCAGCTGTATTCAGGGTAATCCCAACAGACTTGAGATGGAAGGTGCCATTCACATCTAGAGCCAGAACAATGGAGACTAAATGTAGATTGAATCTTAGTAGTTTCCCCTTTTTCTTTCTCATGGTTTTTTCCCTTTTGGGCTGATTTTTCTTGCACAACGTGACAAATATGGAAATATGTTTAAAAGAATTGCACATGTTTAATCTATAACAGATTATTTGCTGTCTTGGGGGGGAGGGAAGAGAGGAAGGGAGGAAAGGAGAAAAATTGGAATACCAAGTTTTCCAAAGATGAATATTAAAACTATCTTTCCACGTATTTGGAAAAATAAAATCTTATTAAAAATGAAAAAATAAAAATAAAAAATTATCCCTACAAGCAACAACAACAAAAACAAAATTCAAATATGCTGGAGCCGCAATTAGAATCACACAAGATCTATCAAGCTTTACAATAAAAGACTCCAGGATTTTGTTGCAAACAAATCTGAACTCAATAGAAAATTTGATATGTAAGAGTCAACATCAAAGGCTAATTTCAAGGGACTCAACAAGGACAAACTGTTTATGTTTTTATTCATGAAAATGTGAACCATATGTCTAAGACTGACATCAGTAATTGGGTCCAAAAGAAAGATCGGGGCAGAGCTGGGTATGATGTGACTCTAAAAAGCAAAACTATGTAGGAAAAGGTAAAAGTAGTAATTATGGTATATGAATGAGGTGCAAGAGCAAGAACCGACAAGGAGGAATTAGAAGGGGGAGGAGGGCTGGTAGTTCTGGAACCCCACTCACATCTGGAATGGATTAAAGAGGGAACAATACATACACATAAACATGTGTGTGTGTGTGTGTGCACCAAGAACCCTCCAAAATCTATAAAGAAATCAGGGGGAAAGGAATAGAATTAAGTGAGGGGAGAAGAAAGGGGGGAATATAAAAAGGTATGTAGATTAACAGGAGTGGGATAAGGTGCATAGATTAATGGGAAAGAGATAAAGAGGGAGGGTATGGGTGGGATAGGATAGGTGGGGTGCATAAGAATGTGTAGATTAAGGGGGATTGTGATAAAGCGTGTAGGCTAATGGGAATGGGATAAAAATGGAAAGAGTTGGCAGAGAAAATAAGGAAGGTTAATAGGTAGAAATTAAGGGGGATTGGGATAAAGTGTGTAGGCTAATGGGAATGGGATAAAAATGGAAAGAGTTGGCAGAGAAAATAAGGAAGGTTAATAGGTAGAAATAAAGGAGAAGAGTTAGCAGGGATAGGAAACAAAAGATATACACTAACACAATAACAATAATCAGGAGTAGAATTTATTAGGAAAAAAGAGTAGGGGTAATCATTGATCTCAGACAAAGTCAAACGTTCAAATAAGAGTGAAATCTACATTATATGTTAGTCATATTAATATTGTTTTAGTGTATGTTGTGAGTATGTGTGTGTGTACAGAAATATATCCATGTTTAACTATAGACTGCCTGGGGGAAATGGGGAGGAAGAAAAAAGAACAAAAGAAAGAAAAAAAAGAACAAAAGGATTTACAAGAGAGCGAAGAAAAGATGGACAGTCTGAATACAGTGTTTTCCATTATGATAGATGCTTTCTTGAAATGGAAATTTATTGTTCCATATTTTGAATCCTCTCCGATGTTCTTTTTGTTGGGCGCATGACAATATTTTTCTTTTTCTATTTTGTATTTAAGTTTTTAAAATATCTGTGTTTCTCCTCCCTCCAACTGGGAAATCACTTCTGGTTTGTCAACTGGAAGCCCGGGTTGTGGGGAGAGAGAGGAGCAAGGACGAGGACAGGCCGCTGTTTGAGGGCCAAGTCTAGCCTCTCCCTCCTCCAGGGATAAGAAATAACAGATACTAAGAAAGCCCAGAGAATGATGGGACAAAGGCAAGGTTGAGAGCAGGTCATACACTGGATTTGGACTCGGACAGACAATAAATTAACTTGACCTGTAGAAGCGTGGGGTCTTTTCCAGCCTCTTGGACCTTACAAGGAGCCTCAGACTGATGGGGAGATCATGGGGCAGCCAAGGAATTTGGGAGATTCCCATTTGCTCCAAGGAAAGACTGGGAAAACACCTGACACAGAGGAGCCAAGTGATCTTTCTCACAGGCAAGAGTGGGTTTTAGACCTTCCCCCCACAACAGACCTTAGTCTCCATCCCTGGGCACTGAGCAAACTCAGGAGGCAGAGGAAAAGGAGGAGGCCGAGATGCCCGGGGAGGGGGGGAAGCGAAAGGCACAGGGCAGTCATGTTTACCCACAGACACCAGGTTCTCTCCAGCATCGTGTCCCTAAATGGGGGTGATTTGAGCTCCCTAGTGTAAAGTCCACTCACAGACCTGATGTCCCTGAGTGCTCAGGCTCCATGGGAGACCCCGAGTCGGCTGGGGTGTGGGGAGAGAGAGCAGGAGCCAGGGGAGGGGAAGGGCCTCCAAAAGGGTGAAAAAAATGGAGAGGGGGTTTAGAGGCAGGAATAAAGCAAGGCCTGGAGGAGAAGGAAAAGAAGGGGGCAATTGGCCAGATAGCTTAGAGATGAAAAGTAAAGTAAATAAATAGTCCCCCAAGCCCAGTCAGGATCACCATGACCCAGTGGCATCTGCTGCACAGCCACGAGCCACCAGAAGGCAATAAACCAAAAGGAAAAAGAGGCTCACAAATAGGAATCCTAGTTTGCCCTTTAAAGATGAATTTAATTCACTTAATTCAACTAACTGATAAATTTTCTTTATATATTATAATTAAACACTTTTATAATTATTATAATATAATTGAATTAAGTTAATCCCATAGATTTCCTGTAGGGGGAAAAGATGGAGTTGTATTGGAATAGAGAATTTTCAGTTGAGTTGAGTAAGAACTTTAGACTGAATACAGGAACTAAGAGACATGGGAGGGGAGGGGGGAGCAACTGCAGGGGTAACACTCGACAGGAAAAGAAACAAGTGTCCCTTCTGAACCTTCATGTTCCCAAGGGACACTGAGGAAGCTGACTGAGCAAAGCCAAGGTCCCAAGGGGGCATTGGGCAGTGAAGGTTTGCAGGGGGAAAAGAAAGAGCATAAAAAGGGGGAACTTCCCTCTTCTCTGAACTGCACACACACGCACACACATGCACAAAACACGCAAGCACACGTGTACACATACACATGCACACATATGCACGAACACACGCGTGCACACGCACAGTCGGACACCGAGGGCTCTGGTGAGCAGAGGGATTTACTTCTCACCCCCAAGGACCAGGGTGACCCCCTTTGCCCGGCTCTGGCTCTGCTGCAGCCACAGGGGCCCCCGAGTCTCAGAGGCTGGGCCCCCTCCGGGCGACTCCCCCCGGGGTGCACTCAAAGCCGGGCTCAGCTACTTGCTTGCTGGGCTTGGAGGCCACTGGCCTCCGTCCTGTCCTACGAAACGAGCCACCTGGAATAAGGAACCTCGGACCTCTTGGTTTAGGCCTCTGGGGAGAAAGAGGCCCTGGGTTCAAACCCCAGGGACGGAGCAAGACTCTTTGATGGGGGGGGGGGGGGGGAGGAACAGAAGGCTGGGCCAGTGAAGGGGCAGGATGCCCCCCCCTCCCCGCACAGAAGGCCAGGCCCTTCCCTCAGGCCCCAAGAGCTCGGGCTCCAGGACCGCCCCCCCCATCCCCCCAGTCCATGGGCTGGACCCATCATGGAAGAGAAATCCCAGCCCAGGAGGGCTCCTGTGTCCCCTCCGGCATCTGCCCAGTGACAGGCCAGAAACCACGCCCTCCCCCAATTGCCAGAGCCCGGGCCGGGAGAGACAAGGCCCCCAAAGTCTCCGGCACCAGCCGCGGGGACGGGGGCCCCCGGAGTCTGGCTGCCTGACTGTGAGCACCCGCTCTGGCCCCCGGGCCGGGGCCTGGTTCTGCTGGGCGCGGCCGGAGGAGGCATCTGGACTCAGCAGCCTCTATCCAGCACCGACTGTGCGCCCACGCTCGGCGCTTCACGGTCACTCTCTCACAACCTTGTGGGCCTCTGCGGGGCTGGATCTGAACTCAGCGCTTCTCCCCTGGCCCCGGGCTGCCCCTAAGGATGCCCCAGGCCAGAGCCCTGGGGCCGAGCCCGAGCCCCCTGACCTCCCGCCCGGGCTGCCCCCACCTCCGCCTGGCGTGCCCTTGGCCAGGCCCTTCGCCGCTCCGGGACTCAGTTTCCCTCTCTGTGTAGTCAGGGCCCGGGCTGGGTCCCCGCCAGCGCCGGGCAGGCTTCTCTGAGGCCCCACGGCCGGGCTGGGCTCCTGCGGACCGCGCTGCTCCTGCTGGCCACCGGTGCGGGGAGGGGGCGCGCACAGGGGCCCGGGTGAGGCTGGGGTCCCGCTGCAGGGAGCACGGGGACGCCTCCTGCGGGGGGGCGGGGGGACGGCCGGGAGGCCCGGGCGGGATGCAGGCTCTGGTCCGGGAGTGGGGGGGAGCGCCGGGGAGGGGGGGGGAGGGAACTGGAGTTTCAGAGCAGGGAAGGGAGGATGTGGGCGGGCTCTCAGAGAAGCAGCCTGGGGCGGGGGGAGGGCCCGCGGGAACCCGAGCCTTGGGGGCGGGGTTGGGGGCGGAGCCCAGAGTGGGAAAGGCTTATTCCAGTGGCCGCGCCAGTCCATGTGACGGAGGCTGGGCTTGGGGAGGAGAGGCCCGTGGCTCCGAGACCCTGGCTCTGGGAGCCATTGGGAGCAAGGCAGGATCCTGGGCTTCCAGCGGGCGGGGGGCTGCCTGCAAGCAGAAGCGCTTGAACTGGATCTCTGGGCCTCCCTCTCTGGGCTGAGAGCGCGCTCTTTCCTGCTCTCTGGGCTGAGAGATCTCTCGGCCGCTTCCTCTGGGCTGAGATCTCTGTGTCTCCTCCTCTCCGAGGTCTCTCGGCCTCCTTCCCAGGAGCTGGGATCGCGCCTTCCAGAAGCCGGCTCTGGGCTTGCAGTCCCAGGTAGGTGTGAATCAGGAAGCCACGCGCCGCCCAGCTTCAGCCGCTGCCTTTTCCCATGAGACCTTCCGCCGGGGGTCCTCCGGGCCACCGGGGACCCTCTTCCCTCCCCAGCTGGCTCCCGGGCAGGCTCCCCGTCCCTGCCTCTCGCCCCGGCTCCGCGTCCCCTCCCGAGGTTCTGGGGTTCCGTTCTCGGCTTTCTCTCTGGGTCCCCCTTCCCCAACATTCAGGCCTCCCTCAGGGGGACCCAGGAGTCCTGCCCACCTTTCTTTCGGGCCGGCCGCGAGTCCCCCCTCCCCGCCCCAGCTCCTGCTCAGAGATTCGGGGCTCCCCCCTCCCCCCCGGCAGCCCCCAGGAGTCCTGTCTCCTTTTCCGAGGACGCAGACGCCCGAGCTCGCGCCCGGCCGCCCTTGGCTGGCCCCGGGGTCCTCGCTCGGTTCCCGCCTGGCCCCAGGCGCTGCTCTCCCTGCCAGAGGAGCAGGCGCCCAGCCGGGTTCCAGCGGGAGCCCTCCCAGCGCCTGGGTGAGCCCCGCACCGGTGGGCCGGCCTTGCCCCAAACTTTGTTCCCGGAGGCTGCCTCCCAGATATGCCGCCGCCCAGACCCCTCCTTCCCCGGCCTCCTTCCCCGCCCCCGCTTTTCTCAGAGCCCTCGGGCCGCGAACAAGCGGAACCGCACAGGACTGTGTCTCCCAGCCCCGGGCGGACCCGTCACTCCTGGCCGCGCCATCCCAGGGCCCCCCATCCTCCCCATCCCCAACCCCTCCCCCCCAAGACCAAGCAGCCAGTGTAGCTCGGCTCCTGTGTGGGCTGAGTGGCAAGAAGGGATGCTGAGGGCAGAGGACCGCCGGGAGGGGGCGCTCCGACGGGGGGAGGGCATCGAGGAGCTCATCCCGTCTGGGATCCCCAAGCCCCCTCTGCCTGCTGGGTCTGGGTGTACGCGTGTGTGAGGGGCAGGTAGGAATCAGGGAGAGGGAGGGAAGAAGTCTCCTGTTCAGAGCCCCCTGCTGCTGCTAGTGGGAGTTTCTCCCCCCGCCTCTCCCACAGGGGAAAGGGGGGTTCTGTAATGCTGGGGGTCTCACGCTCTGTAAATCCCCCCAGGCCGGTCTCCTGCTCCTGAAGGAGAGAAGCGGCCCCGAGTCCTGCTCCCGGCTCAGCCCGCAGAGGACCAGGCCTGGCCCTGCAGCCATGGCCCCTGGGAGGCGCCGCCCCCCGCCCCAGGTGAGTGCGCCCAGCATCAGCCCCAGACCCTTTCCCTGGGCCCCGAGGATTGTGGGGCCGACCCCGGGGCGTTGTATACAAGGGGGGTGAAAGTACGGGAGTGACCCCCCCTCCCGGCCTGTGCTGGGAACGGGGCTTTGGCACTTTGGCATCTCGAGCACCAACGGCCCCCAAATCGCTGCCCTCCCGGCTTTGTTTTTCTTATTTCCCTGCTGACCACTGAGGCACAAGGACGGGACTCTCTGAATCCCCCCATTTCCTGGCTCTCCTCCGGGCGGTCCTTGTTCCAGCCTTCCCTGGGGAGAAGCCTCTCTGCCCTCGAGGAGCACCCGGTCTAACTCCGATGGCCGCAGCCCGTCCCCGCGAGCTCTCCGCAGTGTGCCCGGGGGACCTGGGAGGCGGCAGCGGGCTGGGGGCCGGGAGAAGCCGGTCTGTGGCTGAGATGGGAAGGAAGCCGGGAGGAGGGGGAGGACACTCCAGGCTGGCCAGAAGCCATTGGAGAGGCAGCTTGGGGGCTGGAGGAGCGGAGGCCGGTGTCCCGGGTCCGAGAGGAGGAGGAGGGGAGTACGTGTTTGAAGCCTGGCCGGGGGGTTGGGGCTGCCCGGGAGCCAGGGGCCTTAGAAATCACTTCTCCCTCAGTCCTGGTGCCTGAATGGTCAGGGTCCTCGCTAGCAAAAGCCTGAATAAGGAGACCCAGGGTGCCTGGGAGCCGCCCCCTGCCCTGGGGAGGACCATGGGCAGCGCCCCTCGGTGCCCGGACAACGCTTAGAGATACCGGACACGGTTATGTACACACGTGTGCCCCGGTACTGATTCTCCCAGCTCCCCAGGAGCTGATCCTGAAGGGAACTGAGCCGGAGGAAAGAGACTGATCAGAATAGGAAGTGTACAGTTTGTTTCTATTTGAGGGGGAAAGAGTCATCGATTGATAGACCGGGGGCTGGGGCAACTCTACCTATGCTGCATCAAAGCCAAAATGTCACATGCCTTTGCTGCATGATTGTTTTCATTTATGAAGGGCATATATTCATTTGTTTTTATACTTAATTATATAGAAATAAGAATAACTAATATGGGAAAGGAGGTTCTTTCATTTACATAAAGGTAAAATTTTATTAATCAAGATTGGGGTTTGACCTAATCCATAAGAAAAACATTGTCAGTTTCTGTTCCAATATTAATATATGCGCTGCTGAAGCAAGTGCTGCCGTTTCCTTGTTGCGGGGTAGGGGGAAGGATTTAACTGTGCCCTTAGAACTCTGGAATCCAGGAGAACAAAAATCAAGAGAATGGGCTGCAGAGATCGATGAGCAACATAGAGGAGAGCTTGACCAGACCTATTGATACTTGGGACAGATTATCTATTTCTCCAACCTCTTAAAAATGTAGCTCCAGTCGAGGTGCTAAGAATCAGACCATCTCCTACATCATTTTCTTCCAATTGCAAGATAGCAACACGACTCCCTTTTTTAGACTTTCTTTTTATTTTTAAGCAGTTCTCTTATCTCATGAGGGTAAAGTTCTTTCAACTTTGTCATTTTGATTTCTTCATTCAAGCAGCAGATTTATGCTCTATGTGGAATCCATATTTTATCTTTAATTTCTCTTATTTCTATTTCTAAACAATTAAGGATGGATCTTTTTTCACCTTTTGAGATTCCCAAGATTTTGTGTGCCTTTTCTTTTCATTAGAGTCTCTTGACTCTTTGTGATGTTAGGTCATTTCTTTCATATCCAACTCTCCAAGACCCCGTTTGAGCTTTCTTGGCAAAGACGCTGGAATAATCTGCCATTTCCTTCCCCAGCTCATTTTACAGATGAGGAATCTGACGCAAACAGAGTTGAGTGACTTGCCCAGACTCAAATATTTACTAAGCATCTGAAGCAGGATTTCTTTTTTTGTTCGTTTGCTTTTTCTTTCTCGGACCTTTTTTCCCTTTACGTCTGACTTTGACAGATATGGAAATACATTTAAAAGAATCACACATATTTAACCTAGATCATATTGCTTGCTGTCTTGGGGAGGGGGAGAGATAAAGGAGGAAGGTAGAAAAATTTGGAACACAAGGTCTTACAAAAATGAATGATAATATTTTATCAATAATAATTGATGATTTTTACATGTATTTGGAAAAATAAAATACTGTTGAGGAAAAAGAAGATTATAGTACATTGAAACACAAAAGAATTCTTTTCATGTTTTCATCTAGATAAGACTTTATTTCAGTCACTCAGGAAATAAGCTGAATCTTTTCTTTTTCTTTACTCTCTTTTCAGTGATCATAGGAAACTTCCTCCTACTCCCCCATCCCAGAATACACAGCATCTCTCCAACTCTTCATGGAATTTTCTTTATAACATTATTTATGTCTATTCTGATGAAGAACATGACCTTCTCTTTCTCCTCCAGAGATCTTTGTATCTTTCTCTGATAAATCACACGGGGAAAAGCAATTCATAGTAACATATATGTCCATTTTATTCCAAGTGCAAATTAAAACAAAAAAAAGCTTTTCTCAAGAGAACTATGGACTTTTTGACTATGGTTCTAAGTCTTGGCTGTGACACGTTGGGGAAATACCTTCTCTGTTCAGTTGCCTCCTGTAAGTTGGTGAACATCGGATGAGCTGAATTTTGAAATCTTTCAGTTCTAAATCTCATTACTTTTGATTGTTTAGGAGATGGTGACCTTCCAGGATGTGGCTGTGGACTTCACCCTGGAGGAGTGGGGCCTCCTGGATCCTTCTCAAAAGGAGCTATACAAGGAGGTTATGTTGGAGAATACCTGGAACCTGCTTTCCTTAGGTAAGGACACTTCCCCTAGGATTAGAAATCTACCATCCAACTACCTTCTTAATCCCTCCCACAGTTTTAAGTAGTCAATTATTAGAAAACCTAAAAATGGGGATCTTTGCAGTTCAAGAAACAGGGTTTTCCTGCTCCCTGATTTTCCTGTAAAAGGTCTTTGCATCATGAGAAAAGTTGAGAGTTTCCTTTGCTGCCCTGAAGCTGTCACTTACTGGTTCTAGGGAGCCTGAAGTGTTGAAGATTCGAAGACTGGGAGTCACTTCAGAGGTTGTTCTAGTCCAACCTCTCCCCACGTGAATGTTGTCTGCCCCATCTCTGAAACCTGCTGGACAGTGAGGGGAAGTCCCTACCTCCCAAACCAGCCTCTTCCCCTTTGGGTTGGGTCACAGCTCTTATCCTGACTCTCAGAAGCCTGGTATAACAAGTGTGTCCTTGTTCTTCCCTTATTCTTCCCCAAAATTCCAGCACAAATGGTGCGAAAGGAAAGGAAGGGAATGTATGCATTTATGTAGCCCTATTATATGTCAGCACTATGCTTAAAATGGTATTTAATGTAACAAATCTTTGAGTTAATCCGGACTTTTTAAAACTTTTTTCACTCATGACCCTTTTTTGCCTGAGTAATTTTTACATGACCCTGGATATATAGGGTAATAAAATAAGTATATAAATCAAACATTTACTGATGATAAATCACAGTTTTATGGCCTCCACACCCAGTTAAAAGCCCAAATATACTAGAATTTAAGAAGAAGAGAATTATTAGATGATGTTATTATTCATATTTTACAGTTGAGGAAGCCTAGGCAAACAGAGGTTAAGTGACTGCCTGGCTCTTGGCCAATAAGACACTAAGCGCTTCCTGAATCCAGCCCCAGCTCTCTCCCTTCTTCCTCCCCCCCCCCCCCTCGGTTTCTAGATAACAGAATCTCTGGGTTCAGCCCCTTCTAGGAAGGAAGCTTCCAGTGATCTCCTACCCATCCCCCACCAAAGCTCCCAACAATAAACATCATGGAAAAGGTTCCTGGGGAGTCCCAGGGACCCCGTGACCCTCCTTGCCTGCCCCCCTGCCCTAAAGAGAACTGAGTCACAATGTCCTCCCTCCTCATCCCTTCCTTGTTCCCATGCCCAGGACTTCCTCTTCCCAGAGAAGATTTACTCTCCCATTTTGAGCGAGGGGAAGGACCGTGGATGCCTGAACGAGCAGACCCCCGAGGCCCCTGCCCAGGTGAGAGAGGTGAAATAGGTGCAGGAGGGCTGTTCCCCGAGAGGCAGCCCCGTGTCACAGAGAGGGGGGGCAGGACAGGGGCGGGACCACCATTTCCAGTTCTTTCTCAGACACTTTTTAACAGTGGGAAAGGCCCCAAACCTCAGATTCCCAGCCTGTGAAAGTCGGGGGCTGGATGGCTAAAGGAGGGGGAGACGCCAGGTGTAAATGGCCATCTTGAGGCATTTGGCCATGAAAGGGAAGAGAGATACAGGATGATATCCATGGGGGATGGACGGATGAAGTTAGGGTTTTTTGAAGACCGAGAAGAAATGGTTTCTTTTGTGGCAGTAGCAGAAATGGAGAGATTAAAAGTTAATGAGAAAATGGAGATGATAGAGTAGAGCATATGCTGGAGGAAGAGATGGATGTTATAGGATTGTTTAGACATCTGCCTTGTGAAACTTCACGAGAGACTGCGGTAAAGGGGGAGGGGACAAGAAGGTTTCTGGGAGATGAGGGGGCTAAGAGAGCTCTTGGTAATTGTCTCACTGAAATATAAGGCCAAGTTCTCAGCTGAGAGGGCGGTGGGAGAAATTTGTGTGGGAGTGTTGGGGGGGGGGAATAAAAGGTTTTGGAAAAGCTGCTTTGGTGAGTGGGTCAGTGAGGGAGACGTCAAAGGCCTCTGCCCTGCCACACCCAAGCCCACCCAAGCTTCTGTTACTTACATTTATAGTGGACCCCAGTATCCTGAAAATTGAGTGGGAGTGATAGCCAGGGTCTTCCCTGGAGATGATACAAAGCTGGGATGGGCATAAGTCATCAGCCTAAGCCCCTTTCCTGATCTTTGGGGCCCAGATTCTCAGGGGAACCATTGGCCAGATCCATGCTGGTGACTGCCAGCATCGATTGAGGTAGACACCCATAGCAGGAGACCTTCCAGCTGCCTTTGGGACACCTGCTGTGGGCTCTGATCAGCTTCCATCCACATGAGAACCAGACAAAGGGATCCCCTGAAGGGGAGAGAAGGAGGCAGAACACAGGACTGAGGCCAGAAACCTGCATTTGAGCGCTGGAGAGGGACTGGATTCCAGGGACCGAGGTAGAGGTCGGGCCCTGGGCCCAGGTAGTCCAATAGACATTCCTGAAGTGCCTCCTATATTCTAGGCCTTGGGCTAAGCTCTGAGAGTATGAAGAAGGACAAGACGGTCCTTGTTGTCCGGGAGCTCACAATTTAGTGTAAAAACAGGGAGAGCCCCAGTCTCAGCTGATCCAGGCAAAGGAAAGGGTTGTGGGGTGGGAAGATGCTAAACCCAATAGGAAGATAAATGAATACAAGGAGCGACGGTTCCTGAAGGAGAGCAGAGGGCTGGAGGAGAAATAGTCAAGGTGATAGTAAGAGCTAACAATTATGTAGTGCCCCCTATGTGCCAGAACTCTGCAAATGTGATTCCAGTTGATTTAGCATGAGACGCTCAGAAAGTAGGTGCTCGTCTCCTCATTGTGCAAATAAGGAAACCAAGGCAAGCAGACATTGTTTGCCCAAGGTCACATTGCTAAGAAGCTTCTGGAACTTGGGTCTTCTTGACGGCAGGCCCAGCTCTCTATTGGGCTGCCCTGTATTTTGGTTTGTAACCAGAGTGCAGAGAAAATGTTCCTTCACACATGGATGAGGTGGAAAGTGGGAGGAGAATTTTACAAGGTATTTTGCTGAGAGTTGGAACTTTTTTCGTTTTTAGCTCCCCATCCGGCCAACAAAATTAACAACATGAAGTGCTGGGTATTGTGGGAAAGATCATTTTTTCTATCGGGTAATGACAAGCAGTGTATTAAATGGTAAATGTACTTGAAGGTCAATTGCACGTATTTTTTTTTCCTTTTTTTTTTTTTTGCTGAGGCCATTAGGGTTAAGTGACTTGCCCAGTATTAAGTGTTGTATCTGAGGGCACATTTGAACTCAGGTCCTGTTGATTTCAGGGCTGGTGTTCTATCCACTGCACCACCTAGCTGCCCCCATTTTATTTTCTTTTAAACAATGTTTACATGTAAAAACAACAACAACAACAAAAAAAAAAAAAAAAAAAAAAAGGGAAAACTCTTCTAAGGAAAAAATCTCTTTGGATTTAGCTTTTTTCTTCACTGGCCTACTAACTATTCTCTCACAAAAGCTCTTCTGAATGACTTGCCCAGGTTTCCAAGCAATTCTTTTGGAAATCTGCTCCACTGAAGAGTATTAACCATGTGCAGGAAGCAGAAAGCAACCCTCCGAGTGTCATGTGAGGCAACATAAGGACTGATTTTGTAGAATGGTTGGGACGGTCCACGGTGGCTCGTAATGTGGTCGTGGTTTGCAAAGAGCCTGCCATCTGTGCAAATGTGTGCAACATCTTGATCTGGTGATTGTCCTGCTGGTGCTTAGGAGATACCCTGGGAATGAGGGAACTACGCTGGGGCAGTGACAGCCAGCCAATGGCTGTAATTTGGCCATCCTCTTGGAATCCATTTGCATTTGGATTTCAAATGGTTATGGCTCTTGGGAAACAATTTGATATTGGATTGAGAAACTGAAAAAAACACTTGTTGCACTTAGTCTGAAGTGAGCAGAGTTGAATGTAATCACTGCACGACCCAGAAAAGCATTGTATGAATCATCACGATAGTTTGGAATCGGGTCAGAAAGAAAACTGTTATTCTCATTATTCCCGAGGAAAATGTTGATTTTTATTGTTGATATTTATTCCATTTTTGTTTTAAAATATTTATAACAAAATCAGGCAATTTTTTTTTTTACTAAAGCTTCCACTGAATCACTTTTTGCTCAAACCCTGTAGACCATTCTTATCAAATCCTAAAGGGTTCATCAACCACAAAATGGCAATGGCTACAATAGGACTAATAGCAAAGCATGCCGTCCTCTTCCTGATAAAAAGGAGTCAACAGGGAAAATAAATTATTCCTATAATTCTGAAAAGTAATGAAGTGATATGGATAGTTAGTATATGTACTAGAAGTGACATAACTAGGGATTTGAATACAACATAAGAAAAGCTGGGTACAGTAGTGAAAATAATTATATAACAACAGAATTATTGCTCAGAAATTTCCATATGAAATTTCCAAAGGATGACTGTGATAATGCATCAGAATTGATGAATAAAGAGAAACAGGAAGAGCCATGACCCCATAAAAAGTGTAGTCAAATGTGAAGAAAGGATTGAAAGTGCAATGGAGGTCCTGTGGAGGGAGGGAGAAAGTGGAGAGCCTGACTTGCCTCTTAGGAATGTGGGGTTCTTGCTTCTGGCAATTCTTTAGAGGTGCCGGGTTCTAGCTGGGTTTTATTCATCTTGAATCTTGGCGGCTCCATTGGATCTTTTTGCATTTCCATCCATTCGAATAACTCCTTGCTTAGCTCCAGAATTGCTCCTTGCTGAGTGAGACAGAGTGAGCTGGAGTTAGCTTATCTGCAGCTTGAGCACCGATTTCTCTAGGGCCTCCCTTGTGTTTTCTGGAATGGCATCTTCATCAGGTCTTTGCAGGTCTGGGTCATCTGCATTCATAATTTCGTTGAGAGCTAGCTCAGTATAATTCTATAATCGGCCTTGTCCTTTGATTGTCCCTGTCGAGCAATTGCATCATGTGTAATTTCTCCCTTTGCATCCACCTGAATGGCCAATGCATTAGTCATTTTCTTTCTTCCCCTTTCTAGTGGGTACTGGATCATATGTATTTCATCTTCATCTTCATAATACTCTAATGAATGAGATAATCCAACTTTTCTGATACCCATAAAGGGGAAGTTCTCTCTGACCAGTAGGGGAAGATAGGAGTCTCAGGAACCTCTCCCCTGAGATTTCTTGCTCCCTACTATGTTCTGCAGATCAGGAGGCTTCCCCCACTGGGCTTGGAGCATTTGTGTCCCTGGCTGGGCTACACACCCCAATGTTAGGCCGCTCGTTCAAGTGTGAAGATGATGGGATAACCATGATTGGGAGAATACAAGCATTCCAAACCTTCCGTGGGGCACTTAGGAGATATGTACCTTCTCTGAGTCTCAGGCAAAGATCTAAGACTTTTACTTATACTGAAAGCATAGCACCTGCAGTCAATACAAAGAACCATGAAGTTTATCCCTGGGAATCCGCTAAAATAGGCTGACATAGACATAGTATATACAGTCAATAAGAAGGGAAAGAACCCCAGGAGACTGGGCTGGACCTGATTGCATCCAGGATCACTGTCTAGTCCTGGTGCTTGGCAGTGATAGCCTTCTACTCCAGTGTGAGATAATGATCTATTCCCTACAGGAAACTTAATGAGCCTTCCCAAAGAAATTATTTGTCTGAGTGCAAACTGGTAATCACCATTTTTAATAAGCACAATTAAATTAATGACAGAACGTGCCAAGAAGGAAAGATTTAGAAAAACCAACCAAATTTGCAATTCAAAAAAAATCTGATCTCATATAAATTAAATTTCTTCACAATACATTTCTCATAGTGTTCATTAACTCATTCTTATACAGCAGTACTGCTAAAATGATATAACAGACATGCTAAGCACACTACTTATATTTGGCACTTGTTAAAACTGTTGCTTATATCATGGTTTGTCTCACACTTATAAAGATAAACAAGTGAATAAAAGAATAGTTTCTCATACCATGAACGGAGCATGCCCAGTCAGTTTCGGTCTCAGTTGCACGGATGTCGGTCAGTTCACTCTGTCTTCAGGAGTTCATGGCTTTAGTTAGGAATGTAATGAGAATACTGGTCCTGCCTGTGTGGCAGATTTATTGTGAGTATCCATTTCCCCCCCAATGTTATTGTATGTGAAACTCTTTGTAAATTAAGTTATCTTTGTAAGCTCTTTGTATATTAGATTATTTGTAAAATTAAATTATCCTGGGAATGTGAACTAATGGCATTTTCAAGTGATTGATACTCCTCATTTAATTTTGAAGACTTCTTTATCTCTAGGGAAATGGATTATAAATCAGTGACATTCTCTCAATGGAGAGAAGAGGATAAGTATATGTTTATGGTCATTACATATATATATATATGTATATATATTTGTTTCTTTGTTTCAGATGGAAAGACCATGCTGAGCATTTCTTTGGAAGGATCACAACAGCAAAGATTCATGAAAAATGGTCGCCGTGACTTCAATTTGAGGGAAATCTGTGACTTTGGTATCAAGACCGAGAAAAGTCAAAAGAGTCGCCGCGACTTTGATAAAGATGAAAATTTCAGACAATATTCAGTTCTAATTCGCTATAAGAAAACGATATCAGGGAATGATTCTTCTCAAGATGGTAAATATAGGGAATACTCTACTGAACCAGCAGAGATTGTTAAGTCTCTTGAGAAGCTTCCGGAAGGGCACACTTATCAGTATGAGATGGCCTTCAGCCTGAATTCAGACCTTATTAGACCTCAGAACAGTCATACTGGAGAGATGCTTTGTATCTATAATGAGGGTGAAAAGGCCTTCCATCCTAACTCAAAGCTCATTGGACACCAGAAAGTCCACGATGCAGAGGAACATTACAGGTGCAATCAATGTGGCAGAGCCTTTAAGCGCCAGTCATCCCTTGTTTCCCACCAGAGAATTCATACTAGAGAGAAATCTTATGAGTGTCGTGAATGTGGTAAAACTTTTAGTGAAAAAGCCTCCCTTACTGTACATCGGAGAAGCCACAAAGGAAAGAAACTTTACGAGTGTAGTCAGTGCAGGAAAACTTTCCGGCAGAGATGCAGTCTGGTTGAACATCAAAGAATCCACACTGGGGAAAAGCCTTATGAGTGTAGCGAATGTGGAAAGACCTTCAGACACAGCTCCAGTCTTGCTGAGCATCAGAGAATCCACACTGGGGAGAAGCCGTTCGAATGTGGTCAGTGTGGAAAGAGCTTCAGACAGAGCTCCAATCTCGCCGAGCATAAGAGGATCCACACTGGAGAGAAGCCCTATAAGTGTAAGCAGTGTGGGAAGTGTTTCAGACACAGCTCGAGCATCGCTAATCATCGGAAAATCCACACCGGGCAGAAACCTTATGAGTGTAATCAGTGCGGGAAGACTTTCAGGTGCAACTCGAAGCTTGCCCTACACCAGAGAATCCACACTGGAGAGAAGCTGTATGAGTGCAGTGACTGTGGAAAGACTTTCACCAACACCTCCCATCTTGCTCTGCACCAGAGAGTCCACACTGGAGAGAAGCCTTACGAATGTAAACAGTGTGGAAAGGCCTTCACACAGAGCTCCAGCCTCGCTAAGCACGAGAGGATCCACACTGGAGAGAAGCCCTATAAATGTAATCAGTGTGGAAAGACTTTCAGACAAAGCTCCAATCTTGCTGAGCATAAGAGAATCCACACTGGAGAGAAACCTTATGAATGTGATCACTGTGGAAAGACTTTCAGCTTCAACTCGAAACTTGTTCTCCATCACAGGATCCACACCGGAGAGAAGCCTTATGAATGTAACGAATGTGGAAAGACCTTTAGACTCAGCTCCCATCTTGTTCTCCATCACAGGATCCACACTGGAGAGAAACCTTATGAATGTAACCAGTGTGGGAAGACCTTCCGGCAGCAGTCATCCCTTATTTCCCATCGAAGAATTCATACGAGATAGAAATCTTTTCCCTGTACTGAATGAGGAAAGGCGTTCAAATGAAGCCTACAGATTGTCGGCCACCAGAAGAGTCATTCTGGGAACAATCTCTGTGTGGGCTCAATGTGGGAAGACCTGCAGCCCAAGACCATCAGGGGATTCGAAGTGAGCACTCATAAATGTACCTCCTGAGGACACGCCTTTTGATGGAAGAGGGATGTCCCTAGATGCCACAATATTCATACTGAAAAGAAGGCTTACAAAAGCAATGATTGTGGGAAAACCTTGACGTGGAGCTCAGACTTGATTGTACAGTGGAGAAATTGGGGATGGAGATAAAACTTGTGGGTCTAATTAACAAGGGAAGAACTTTTGCTTGAACATAGACTTAATTACACACCTTAAATTTTAAAATTTGCACAAAGCTCTATAAATAGAATGAATTTTCCCATGAAACAATGTTTTTTAGTACGCTTTAATTATATTCCATAGCATCCATCTACCATAATTTCATCTGCCATTTCCCATTATTTAACACTTGTTTCCTGTTCTTTGTTAACACAAAAAATCTGGTATGAATATTTTGGTAATTGTTGGGCATTTCTTTTTGTACTGATTTCTTTATTCTGGTAGTTGGCCCAGTGAATAGAGTGCTGCTCTGGAAGCTAAAAGATCTGAATTCAAATTCAGTCTAACACTTACTAGCTATGTGACCCCACGCAAATTACTTCATCTTTTACTGCCTCAGATTTCCCCATCTATTGTAAAATGTGTATACTGGTAACACCTACCTCTTAGGATTTATGTAAGGATCAAATGAGATTATACCTGTAAAGTACTTTGCAAACATTAAATCATTATTTAAATGCTAGTTATTCTCATAATTCCTTGGGTCATAATTCTAGTGGAGTTAAGGGCTAAAAGACTGGACAGTTATTCACGTTCTTATCATTGAAATTGATATTCAGCACACTGCAGAGGAAGGCGGCATGTTGTAATGATGGGGCACTGAGTTTAGTCTGGAAGATTTCAGTTCAAATCTTGTCTCTGATGTTCTCTAGCTGTGTAACCGTCCAGTGAATTATCTCTGTCCCAATTTACTCATCTCTAAAATGAGGTAGTTCTCAATGACTTCTCTGGTCCTTTCCAAGTACAAATCAATGTTCCCTTGAAAACTGTCCGCAGCCTCTTACAATATCGTCCAGAATATCCAGAAGGAGACCTAGCTGGACCAGATCTCCATTGCATTCACCCCCTGAGCCAGGTCTCAGTCCTAGGTTGCTGTCTCAGGGTAGGGAGGAGTGCTAGCACTGCAGCTTATGGCCAGTGGGGACCCTGCCAGGGTAGCACAGGCCGGGAGAATAGTCAAAACAGCTTTCCTTAGGTCATAACTGACAATCTGTAGCCCCCATGCTGCACAAAAATTCTGAAGCTTGGAACAGTGCCCCCTCCACCTTGAGAACAGCCCAATTTTAAAAGTCAAAAAAGAGATGGGAAAAATGAGGAAATAACTGGGAAAAAAAATCTGACCAGAGAAAGTTATGGTGATAGGAAAGTCAGAAGACAACAGTCAAAACTGCTACATCCAAGCCTCAAATTGATATGTGAATTGGTCTCAGCTCAAAAGGTATAACTGAAAGAGCTCAATAAGGATTTAAAAAATCAAATAAGAAAAATGGGAGAAAGAAATGATAGTAATGCAAAAAAAAAAAAATCATGGGAAAAAGAGTCAGCAGTTTGGTAAAGGAGACACCAAAAAATATTGAAGAAAATAAAAAAACTTAAAAAAAAAAAAGGAATAGGTAAACATTAAGAGGCACAAAAATTCATTGAAGAAAAGAATTCCTTATAAAGTAGAACTGACCAAATAGAAAAGGAGGTTTGAAAATTTACTGAAAAAAATACTTCCTTAAAAATTAGAATCGTGTAAGTCAAAGCTAATGACTTCATGAGACATCAAGAAACAACATAATGATCAAAAGAATGAAAAGATAGAAGAAAATGTAAAATATTTCAGTGGAAAAACGATTTGAAAATGGGATGGAGGAGAGAGAATAGAAGAACTATTAGACTACTTGGAAAGCCATGATTTAAAAAAAAAAAAAAGCCTAGCCAACATTTTTCTTTTTTTAAAAGTCATTTCAAACTTAAATACAAAATGATAAAAGAAAAATAAATTCTGTGTACATAGAAGAACATGAGAGGATCCAATATAAAAGAATGTTTCCATTTCACAAAAAAAAAAAAAAAAGTCCTACACATTGTTTTCAAAGAAATCCAGCTTTTCTTTGCCTCTTTCTAGGTCTTCTTTTATACCTCTGTTGTGTACTCTTTGTTTTATTCTATTTTTTCTCTTTCCAATACCTGCCCTAGAGAAGGTTACAGTGAAATACAAATATCAAACTAACTGTTCCTTGATTTGGGAAATAAGTGATTTATTTTAGACATATCTTATTATGCCCCTAGAATTCTAGAACTTTAGAACAAGAATCAAGAGAATGAATTAAGAGGCAGACTAATGGATGCCATGCAGGAAAGGCTGACCAGATTTAAAAATATCTTGACATTTGGGAAAGAGCATATATTTTCCAACTTTTTACAAGTGAACATAAGTTTGTCCAACACACTTGTTATCTGAAAGTCTTCCATTTCCATTAAGTGATGGATGCAGTGTTTGATTATGTGCATAAAATTGTCTTTTTGCTTTGTAATTATTTTGATTTCCCCTTGAAAACAGCTGATTTCAGCTATACTTTAATCCCTGTTTCATTTCTAGCTTATTTTATTTCTCTTATTTAACTCCAGAGCAATTAAGGAATTTATCGATTTTTGCCAAATTTTTGAGATTCCCAAGAATTTACATATCTTACCCTTTCATGAGAGTCTCTTGAGTCACAATTGCACAGTATTGATTCATAGTCTGGGCTCTCAATAGAGGAAGTGATTGATAATTGATCCCTAACTGATTCTCTCACTCACTCCCAGTAGAAACCCATTCTCAACTTTTTCCTTCTCAATTCTCCCACATTCATCCCACACTATCATATCCTGGGGCTTTGAACTCTAAACCAACAATCTCATTTCTCACCTCTCTCCACTACTCTGATACTTCTCCATACCCCAGGAAGTGCATGATTGGGATAACCTCATTGTCTTGTAACAGCTCAGGAGCATCTCTGCTCTGACTCATCTCTCTGCTTAGAGGCATGAACTTCAAACACTATCATCCGAATGTCTTGCCACTTGGCTTCATTTAAAAATTCAGGTCGTTCAATCTGAGGTAGCTCTGCCCATTATTTCTTTTTGGACATCTCAAAATGGAGGTCCCCTAAAAATCTCTTAATCCAGCATGATCAAGACAAAACTCCTTTCCTCCCGACACCTTCCCTCCAGCTTTCCTATTTCTGTTGGATAGGGATGTCCTCCCAGTTCTTCATGAGGAGTGAGCCTAGATTTCTCTCACCCACAAGGGAGTTGCCAAGGTCTATGGACCTCACCCCTGCGGTGTCTCCTGAAAATGGCCCCTTCTCTCCCAATCTTGCCTCCCCACTAGCAAAGAACATCCTCACTCCTTCCTGGATTATTGCAACAGCCTGGGGTGGGTTGGTGTCCTCCATTTGGCCAGTAAAGTGAATTCTGGGTGAGGAACTATGCTATGAGTTTATTCTCAGTTCAAACCTGGCCTTAGATACTAACTAGCTGTTTGCCCCCTGGCAAAGAACTTCACCATATTTGCCTCAGTTTTCTCATATGTAAAAACGGGCTGGAGAAGGGAATGGCAAAAAACAAAAACAAAAACAACTCCAATTCATTTACCAAGAAAATCCCAAATGGAGTCATGAAGATCTGCATGTGACTGAAACGACTGAACAATAACCAAAAAATTCAGTCTAACACTTACTAGCTATGTGACCCCACGCAAATCACTTCATCTATTACTGCCTCAGATTTCCCCATCTATTGTAAAATGTGTATACTGGTAACACCTACCTCTTAGGATTTATGTAAGGATCAAATGAGATTTGATCTCTGGTCCCCTTCTTCTCTAAATCCGTGTTCTCATGAAAATTGTGTTCATGTGTCTCTTTCCCAAGGCCCGCCATTATTCCAGGAGACTAGCAGTAAGAGCTAAAGGCCCCAAACTCTCTTATCCTACTTAAAAATAGAGAGCTCCATGTGTAAACTACAAAAGAAATGTTTATTAACCCTGTGTTCAACAAGGCAAAGGCAAAGACCTCCATAGACCAAGCTCTCCCAGTGTAGACCAGGACTGGCTCCAAATGGGCCCACGTTTGCGATAGGAAAGATCACCTCAAACAAATCAGAACAAGCTTCATTTTGTGATTATGGCGGCCCAGAGAAGGGATGGAGAAGCTCCTATGTGGGGAATTTTTATCTGAAGAAACTAATGTATCTAAAATGGGAAAGAGAAGTAACTGAATGTGGAGATGATTTGTAGCAAGTTTCTCTAGTAAAGGTCTCATATCCAAGGCTTATAAAGATTTATAAAAACGAGCCATTCCTCAACAGATCTCTGGTGAAAAGCTAAGAATAGACCGTTTTCAAAGGAAGAAATCCAAGTTATCAACAATTATACTTTTAAAAATGCTCCACATCCACATCCAAAATATTAGTTGTTCAGATCAGTAAAGGTGGTAAGGAAATGACAATCTCAAATATTGGAGGGAATGCATAAACGGTAAACTGAGACAATGTTGCCCCATGTGTGTGTCAAAGAAAGAGTCAATGTCTCATCCTGCATGACATATTCTGGGGGGACAGATTCCATCTTCCGTCCTCTGCAGATATGGTCATTCCATCAGAATTCCCAAGTTCTGCTCACTTGATTTTGCATTAGTTCACAGGCCCTTCCAAGGTCTCTCTGCAACCTTCTCATCACTATCATTTCTTACCACACTTTATATTTCATCACATTCATGGAAATGACAAATTTTAGGGAACCGATTTTCTTTAGTTACACAAAAGTTTCAAGAGTTGCATGTATGTATTTTCCTTCTTGCCTAGGGAATATCCGTTCAGAGACAGGGGGATGAATGTTCATTTAACAATGAAAGTTGGCAAAACGAAGAGGTCTGCTCTTCACTCCCTCCTTCCCTTCCCTCAGAAAAAAAGAGGACAAAGAGGAAACTGTTGGGTAGTTTCAATACTGATACAACAGAACAACAGGAAGGCCAGAAGAAATCAGAACCTAGAAATTCTCTAAAATCTCAAAAAAGAAAGTCAAGCAACAAATAGAAATGATTTCACATGCAATCCTGTTTCCTGATTATGTATGTATGAAAAATATGAGAAATTTGTATGTCATTAACAATAAATGGGTGGGTCATTTTATTTCATGGTTATAAATTTTAAAATAAAAAATCAAATGCTGATGATGACTTTCTTTTTCTCATTTTTGCCAGTTTTGAAACTATTCTCTATTGGATATCACGGCCTTTCTCGTGCATTTCTGAGTGAGGATAACCAGCCGAATAATGAAGGCGGATCAGGACGGGCTCCCTGGAGGAGGGGGAATTTGGGCTGAGACGCCAAGGAAGCCAGGGGGTGCAAATGAAGGAGAGGAGGATGTCCCCCCTCCCGGCAGGGGGGGCGCCAGTGCCAGGAGCGGGGGATGGAGGATGGTGGGTGCATAAGGGCCCCGCCGCAGGGCCCTGGGTCACAGACCCCACGGGGGGAGGGGAGAAGAGGTAAGTGGCGGGGGAGGTGGGATGGGGGAGGGGAGGAGGTGGAAGAGAGACCGCGGCGGCTTCTGGGGCGCCGGGTCCGGGAAGGGGGGGGCGGTTAAATGGGACAGAGCGACAGATGAGTGTATGTGGGGAGGAGCAGATTGGGGAGGGTCGCACTGGGAATGATGGGGGGGAGGGGCGATTAGGATAACAGGCTCCCGAGGCCCAAAGGCCCGCGGTGAGCTCGGAGGCCAGGGTTCCAGGGCCACCAGCGAGACTCTAGATGCCTGGGTCTGGTGGAAGCCTACGTCCTGGGGGGGAGCTCAAAGCTTGGGGCTCGCAGCCACCGCGACTCCCCCAGACCCGGAGCCAACTGCACTGGGACAGGGGAAGAGCGTGCCGAAAGCGGAGGCGGCGCGAGGCCTTCTGGGAGATGTAGTCCGAGGCCGCGAAGGCTCGGGAGGAAGGGGCGGGGCTCCCCTCCTCCTCCTCTGCCCGGACCCCGACTCCCCTCTTCTTTCCGCCCCGTGCGCGTGTCCGTGGTGAGTGTGTGTCCTTGTGAGTGCGCACTGCGCGTCAGCGTGTGGGAGCGGCGCGCGTGCTGGACCTGCGGGAGTGTGTATTTATGCGGTGATTGCGCGTGTGGCGCGTGAGTGTATTTGTGGGTGGGTGTGTGGGTGGGTGGCAGGTGTCTGTGAGGCTTTGGGGGAGGGGCAGTTCCATTTCCCCCCCCATGACCCTCCGCCCCCCCCCCCGCGCCTCTGACGTCACTGCCCCCCGGTCCGGCCCGAGGCTTGCCAGCTCCCCCGGCGCCCGCCCCGCTTGGCTATGGGCGAATGCGCGCCCCCTCCCGTGGGCCCGGCGGGAACCAGAGCGGGCGGGGTGGCCGCTTCCTCAGGCTTGTGACTTGGGCCGAGTTCTCAAGCATTTACCACGTTCCTCTGCTTATCTTGTTCTGTTGGTTTGCTCCACGGCAGCGCGTGCAAATTTTAGTACGTTTTCCATCTCATTCCTTTCAGAATTTCTTCTCGTAAAATCATAGTCTCCCAGCCATTATGGCCATAGGTGTGTGTCTCCCTTTCCCGCTTCTGTGCTATAAGAAAAAGAACCACTAATATTTTTGAACACTTAGTTCTTTCCTTCCCTGTTTCTCTTATCTGACGGACACTTAAGGTTGATAGAGGCATTCCCGGGCCAAGGTGTGTGAACAATTTAGGAAGCTTTTGTTCCGGCTCCAAATTGTTTACAGACATGACAGGGTCGGTTCCCTGCTCCACTAACAGTGTCAGCATAGCTGACAATCCTCAGACCTGACAACCCTTGTCGGTCTTTTTTTTTTTTTTTTTTTTTTTTTGTCATCTTTGGCAATCTGATAATTTTTCTTATTATTAATGTCTTGGATTAATGATTACAGATATGGGACATTTTTTCCAAATGGTTGTTTATAACTCATCTCAAGGTCAAAGGAAGAAATCCAAGTTATCAACACTCATGAAAAAATGCTCTGAATCATTTAAAATTAGAGAAATGCAAATGAGAACAACTCTTAATTGTCACCTCATATCTAGAGAACTCCCAGGAAGCTAGAGACTTATACCTTTGGGCCAAATTAGTTCCAACACATCCCAGATTTTTGCTTTAGTGGTTAATATGCAATTCCTTAAGTATGTGTATCTGTATCCTGGAGACTTTCAATGGTCTGGGGTTTTCTGGGTTTTGAGTGAATACTTATGTATTTGTGTATATGGGTATAACTATAGAGTGTTTTTTCCCCTCACCTCTATTGATTGATTTTAGCTCTGAGAGGGAAGTAAATTAGAAAGAGATCAAGTTAAGATCTTGAATATATTTAGCAAGGATTTACTTAGGAAGGACTAAAGGATAATCTTTTAATTATTGATACTGCAACAACATGAAAAAATAACTGTACCTTGCCCTCAGATGACTAGTGAAACTTGCTATTTGAGGGAAAAATCTCTTGGCACTTGCGCGCGCGCTCTCTCTCTCTCTCTCTCTCTCTCTCTCTAATTGGCATTGTTTTGAGTTCTGAATTTAGGTATCATTGTCTGAATTATCATATCAATAAACAACCATTCAAGGCAAAATGCTATGAGTTACTCCAAGTGAGTATGCTTTGAAAATTGCTTCAGGTTGCTGCCTATACCTGGAAAGACTTATGAAATTGATGGCAGGATTCTTTTGACTCAGTTTCCCCATTGTGTTTTTTTAGGAATGTTTTCCACCTCATTAATCCAGAGTCCAGCAATTATACTCTGTGAATAATGTGGAACTTTACTATATGATTGTTTATTCCAAAAAGCTACCTATGACTTACCTGGAGGTGAACAGAGCTAAGGAATCTTTGTTCTCTTCCGATCAGTCTGTACCCTTGAAAGGAAAGTCTTGATGTGGTTACAACATATCCCTCCTTCTTCCTTTTGTAGCAAATTTCTAAAGCTAAGGCTGGTGAATTGTAAAGGTTTTTTTGTTTCGTTTTATTTTGCTTTTTAGGAGTCAATGTTGCAATGCTTTAATATCTCTGAGTTATCATAATGTGATGCAAGTATGCAAAAACAGTGTTTTTATTTTGCTTTTCTGAATCGATGGCCACCACTTCTTTCACTTTTCTAATCTAAGCAATTAGAAAAAACGAGCCAGGAGTTTTGCCATCCTTATTAAGAGTTTTATATTGTTGTGTAACATCAGGTCTGAATAGTGTCACTTCTTTTCTAGATGATCTGAAGAGAAACATAAACATGGGCATATATCTCTCCATACTCCCCTCAATGAGGATGGAAGGCCTAGGACAAATGTAAAACTTTTAAATTTTAGGTAAAAATGTTAGTTTCAAACTTTAATGAAGTAGTAAACTTCAATTGGACAAAAGCAACAAGGTTAGACTGTTTTCCTTGAGAACTGAAATACATAAAATCGGCTTCCAAATAGTCCGTTGAGAAGAGTGACAAAAGGTCAGGTAAATATCATGTTCCTGGATGGTATATCCATTTTCATTTGATCCTGAAGGTAATAAAGCAGAAGGCTAAAAATACTGAACTTCCTAAACATCCAATGAATATACAGAGATGAAAAAAGTTATTGGGAATGATTTTCTTCCCTCGGATCTACAGGCTTTATTTATGTTTTAATAATAATGTATAAAATATTAAAATTGAATTCAGATTTTTTCATATGAAATGGATTTAATAAATTGTGAATAAACTTACATGATGGTTTACTTTTTTTGGCTGGGAAACGTCTCTCTGACCGGCAGAAGGGCTCAGTTTATAAGCTTCTGTAACAGCTGGCTGGGGCCCGAGCCTCAGTTCTCCCAGAGGATCCATCAGTCTTCCAGTCAGAGAACGTCGTAGGCAAATGTTTCCAGGCTGGAGGAGAAGCTGTTACTGGGGTGGGCAAGTGGGACATCAGCCTGGAGGGAAAGGGGATGGGGGAGAAGGGGGGGAGGAAGGGGAGTGTCACAGGGAAGAGCCGGAGGACCAGGAGATTCAGCCCAAACCCGGGGGAGGGAGCGGGGGAGGGAGGGAGAGAAGGAGGGAGTTGGAGGAGGCGGGTCTCCGAGGTGAGTGGCAGGATGGGTGCAGGCACACGTGGAATTTGAGGTCCGGGGTGGAGCTTGCGGGCCTGGGCGGAGCCTAGAGCGGAAAGGAGCCACGCCATTGGCCAAGGCGTTCCATGTGACGGAAGGCCGCGCTCGGGGAGGGGAGGCCCGCGGGGGCGAGATCTGGGAGCCATTGAGGGAGGGGGGGTGTCGGCTGGCCCGGGGAGGGCGGGGCTCTGGGAAGGCCCGCCCAGAGTGGGCTGACTGCGGCGGAGCCCGGGCCGCCGAGGTCCGGCTGCGCTGTCGCTGCGCCTTCTGTCCTGGGCCGGGCGCTCGCTGCCTCCGGGAAGGCCGCCCTGCTTGCAGGTCCCAGGTAGGTCGGAGCCTCCGCCGCTGGCTGCCATTGCCCTTGGGCTCCCCCCCCCCCCCGGCGGACGCTGCTGCGGGTCCCTCCTTTCTCCCGAAGCTGACGCGGGCAGGCTCCCCAGCGCGTCCCGGAGGTTCTGGGCTTCCATCCCCAGCTCTGCCACCGAGTCACGTTCGGGCCTCCGCTATCGGAGCCGGAGCCGCAGTAAGTCCTGCCTGCAGCCTTCCCGGGTGGCGCGCGCTGGCCTACGCACCTCCCTGCCCCCAGCTCCCCTAGGGACCCAGGAGTCCTGCCTCCCGGCCGGGACCTCCCCAGGGCGCAGACGGGAAAGCAGCGGCCCGGCCCCCCCTGACCGGCCCCCCCGACCGGCCCCCCCTGACCGGCCCCCCCCGACCGGCCCCCCCTGACCGGCCCCGGGTTCTCGCGCTGGCTCCCGCAGGCCCCAGATGTCTGCGCCCCGACCCCCCCCCATCCCTCCAGGCCCGAGCTGCCAGAGAGGCCCCCGGGAGCCCCAGCCGCGCCCCGGAGTCACGGCCCCCCGGCCCTTCTGTCCCTCCGGGGTCCCCTCCTTCCCCGCCCCCACCGACAAGCGGAACGGACAGGACTGTGTCCCCAGCCCCGGGCCGTCAGTCCTGGCCGCGCCATCCCAGGGCCCCTCCCCCCCATCCCCACCCTCCCCCCTTCGGACCGAGCTGTCAGTGCCGTCCGGCTCCTGTGTGGGCCGAGCGGAAAGGGGACCGCCGGGAGGGGGCGCTCTGACTCGGGGACCCTCGAGGCTCCCCTCCCGTCTAGGGTCCCCAAGCCCCCTCTGCCTCCGGGATCTGGGGGGGGGGCAGGTAGGAATCAGGGAGAGGGAGGGAAGAAGTCTCCCGTTCAGAGCCCCCTGCTGCCGCCCTCCTGCAGCTGGTGGGAGTCTCTCCCCCCTCCCCCTGAGGGCCGGGGGTCTCACGCCCTGTAAATCCCCCCAGACCGGCCTCCTGCCCCTGAAGGAGAGAAGCGGCCCCGAGTCCTGCTCCCGCTCAGCCCCGCAGCCATGGCCCCTGGGAGGCGCCGCCCCCCGCCCCAGGTGAGTGCGCAGCATGGGCCCCAGGCCCGCTCCCTGGGCCCGGAGAAGTGTGGGGCCGACCCGGGCGTTGTATACAAGTGGGGGTGAAAGTACTACGGGAGTGACCCCTGCTTCTCCTCCCCCAACCGCCGTGGCCTGTGCTGGGAACCTGACATCTGGAGCAACAGCTGCCCCTCACACACACACACACACACACACACACACACACACACACAGACCCCGCCCCCACCTGCTGCCTGCCTGTACATATTCGGTTCTCCTCCGTACAACCGTCACCACAGCAACCACTTTCCTCCTTCCTCCCCATTTCTGAGCCTCCACATCGCTGCTCTCCTCCTGCTCACCTTCCCCCCTGCCCCTTGTTTCTTCCGCCTGCAGACCCTTGCCACGGAGTCCAGGCCGGCGCAGAGCCCCCAAGCCGCCCAGCCCTTGCCTGTGGCAGTGAGCAGAGGTGGCCCTCCTGGTGCTCCTTTCCTGCTGCCTGGGGCCATGCTCCCCCCTCCCCCCCTCCGAATCCCCTCCAGTCACCTGGCCTGAGGTCCAAACAACAAGCCCTTTGGGTCCCCACGGGTCTGCCCTACTGCGGTACAGGGGAAGGAAGAAGCCCGACCTTGCCCTCCATGGGCTCCCACTCACAGGGGAAACAGCCCGTCAGCAGCTGCGTCCCATCAGGCTCTGGGGACCCCTCGGGATCTTCACTGATTAAGTGTCAAAGGCAGCATTGGAACCTGGTTCTTCCTAAGTCCAGAGAGCCCCCCAGGAGGACAGGAGGGATTCATGGTGGGGATAGAAGGGGAAAAGCTCCTGACCCAAGATGGGGCGTCTCTTTCTGGGGCAGCAAGCTCAGCCATTGGCTCAGCGAGCAGTAAGGACACTGGGGTACCAGTGACTTAGGCCACGATGAGCCTTGAATGCAAGGCCCTGGAAGGGGTGGAGACTGTGAAGTAGGAAACTAATTTTGGAGCCAGAGGCTGCAACAATAGTGGTTGGGGGGAGGGAGCCAGCACCAGGGCCTTCCCACATGGGAATGAATGCCCTAAAGTGGGGAACTGTGACCACAGAAACTTGTGAAAGGAAACCCAAGTACTTTCCTGGAACTTTCAAAAGTGGGAAAAAAGTCAACTACTTCCTTTTTTAGATGATAACAAATAAAGGACATTAACTGGGAAATGGGAGGGGGGGCAGTTAGATGGTGCAGTGGATAGAGCACCAGCCCTGGAGTCACAAGGACCTGAGTTCAAATGTGGCCTCAGATACTTGACATGCCTAGCTGTGTGACCCTAGGCAAGTCACTTGACCCCAATGGCCTCAGGAAAAAAAAATTGAAATGGGGATCCCCAAGAAAGCATAAACCTGTTTTGTTCAAATAAATCAAAATGACTGAAAAGTAAAAAAGAATTTTATCTGTGTGATAGAGAATGTGCTAAAATAATAGGAAGTCTAAGAAAATGAGCCACATAACTATAGGGCAAATGAGAGAAGAAAGCCCTAAAATAGCACCTTGGTCACAGGTGGGCTCCATATTTAGTATATTGGAGGAAGAGATGACTTATCTCAAGTATCATCTTTTTCGATCCGGGTGAGCTCTCCTATATCCCCTGACTCTTGTTCTCCCAAATTCCAGAGTTCCAGGAGGTCTGTTTAGATTCTTTATTTTTCATGAAGAAACTGGCAATGTCATTCTCATGAATTTGTTCAAACTCCAACTTTGGTTAATAAAATATTGCCTTTATAATAAATGAGGGAAACCTCCTTTCCTCATTTCTTTGTAAGTAAATATCAAGATTAATGAATACATACATTAAGAGATGAAAACAACTGTAGAGCAAAGGTATGAGTTGGTCATCATATAGCATAGCCAGAGTTACCTCAAGTCCTTAAAATAATAATTGATAATTAGGTAATTCAGATCAATTCCAATAGACATGATAGAGCCATTTGTATCCAGAGAGAGACTGTGGGAACTGAGTGTGGATCAAAGCATAGTATTTTCACCCTTTTTGTTGTTGTTTATTTGCTTTTTGTTTTCTTAATCATTTTTTTCCTTTTTGTTCTGATTTGTGTGTGTGTGTGTGTGTGTGTGTGTGTGTGTGTGTAGCATGATAATCATGGAAATATGTATAAAAGGATTGCCTTTATTTAACATAGTGTATTACTTTCTGTCTTGGGGATGGGGAGGGAGGGAAAAAAAGGGAGAAAAATTTGGAACAGGTTTTACAAGAATGTTGAAAACTATCTTTGCATTTATTTTGAAAATAAAAAGCTATTATTAAAAAATAAGTTGATAGGTTTTTCCTTCTTGATTGGAAATAGTCTCATTCTGCTCTGTTGTGTCCAGATTGTGATGAACATATCTTAAGAACCCTTTTCATGTTTTCATCTAGATAAGACTTTATTTCAGTCACTCAGGAAATAAACTAGGCCTTTTCTTTTTGTTTACATTCTTTTTGGGGATCACAGGAAACTGCCCTCCTCCCACCTGTCTTCCTCTTCCCCCTTGTCCCCCACCTCACCATACACAGTACCTGATAGCATCTCACCAACTTTACCTGGAATTTTCTTTGTGATATATATCACTTTTGCCAGTTCTGATGAGGGACAAATTTTCTTTATTTCTTTTTTTTTTATTAAAACTTTTTATTTAGAAAACATACGTATGGGTAATTTTTCAATGCTGACCCTTGCAAAACCTTGTGTTCCAAATTTTCCTTTTCTTCTTCCCTCCCCCTCCTATAGGTGGCAGATAACCTAATACATGTTAAATATGTTAAAAATATATGTTAAATCCAATATAGGTATATATATTTATACAGTTATCTTGCTGCACAAGAAAAATCAGATCAAGAAGGGAAAAAAAAAAACTGAGAAAGAAAGCAAAATGCCAGCAAACAACAGCAAGAGTGAAAATGCTATGTTGTGGTTTACATTCAGTTCCCACAGTGAGGGTACTCTCTTTCTCCAGAAACCCTCCTATCTCTCTGATAGTTAACAAATTTTCTTTGATTCTATAGGGAAAAGCAATTTGTGGTCACATATATCTCCATTTTATCTTGAATGTAAATATAAACCTGTTCTCAACATTACATTTTCATGATTATGATTCTAGGCTCTGATCTTCATAAAGGGCATGATCTTTGGGCAAACCTTTTTGTGCTTCAATTTGGTGAGGGTTGGATTAGATGAATTCTGAAATCTCTTTCCAGTCTAAATCCTATGATTTTTGGTCATTTAGAAGCTGGTGACCTTCCAGGATGTGGCCGTGGACTTCACTCTGGAGGAATGGGTGCTCTTGGATTCTTCCCAGAAGGAGCTGTACAAGGAGGTCATGCTGGAGACCTCCCAGAACCTGCTCTCTCTGGGTAAGGGCTTCCCCTCCATGGGACCGCCTTTGTCCCCTCTCTCGTGTTCAGGGCTTGGAGTGTCAGTCAGTTCTCAGAAAGGCCAGGCCAAAGGGCTGGTTTTCTGTGTCTGAAAGACAGGCTCCTCCTGGCTTTCCTGAAAACGGCCTTTGCATTATGGGCCTGTGAGCTGGAGTTTTCCTTTGTTGCCCTGAAGCTGTCCCTTCCTGGTTCTGGGGAGCTTGAGCACAAAGATCTGACCATTGATGACGATATCTCAGCCTGGGGGTCATCTCAGAGGTTGTTCTAGTCCCTGAATGTGAATATTGCCGGCAAATCTCAGAAAACTGCACTGCCAGTGGATGGAACCCCCTACGGTTCCAAATAGCCTCTGACCTTTGGAAGGTTCTTTTTGTTAACAGTGTAAACGGGTTCCTGCTCTTCCTCTCAGAAGCCCGACAGACAAGTGTGTCCTTGTTTTTCCTTCCTAGAATTCCAGGGCAAATGGTGGAAACAGAAGGCAATTAGCATCATGTTCCCTCTACTAAGAGCTTTCTGTAGGAAGTTTATCTAATTTAATCCACCACAAGCCTGTGAGTCACATGATATTTTATCAGTTAAGGTAAAAAGAGATTAAATGACTAAGTTAATGTTTGAGAACAGAGTTGAGTTCAGAGTGCCCTGAATCCTGCACAAAGCCTTTGCCCATTGTACTACTGGTTTCCTCTTAATTTGCAGACAATGGACTCTATGCATTCAGCCCATCTTTCTAGGAAGGAAGTGCAGAAAACAGAAATTTTTGATTTCAGATTGGCTTCCAAATGATCTCCCTCTCCCCCACCAAAATTCTTGATAATAAATCACAGGAAAAGTTCTTAAGAAATCCTAGAGCCTGTCCTGGGCCCTTCTTACATGTCCCCTCTCCCTAAAGAGCCAAATAGGGATCTCCATTCTCATCTCTTCCTCGTTCCCCATGCCCAGGACTTCCAGTTCCCAGAGAATACTCCATCCTCCATTCCGAGCAAGGGGAGCAAGCAGACTCCAGAAGCTCCTGCCCAGGTGAGTGGGGTGTGTGTGTGTGTGTGTGTGTGTGTGTGTGAACTCACCTGTCATTCTTATCCTGGGGAAATCCCGGAGCTCAGTTTCCCCATCTGTGAATTGAAGGGCTATTCTGGCAAGAGGAGCAAGCCCCGGAGACCAGAGGTAACTGTATGCTGGGCAAAGAGGAAAAAGGAGGCTTTTGCCGCCTGATTGCAGCTTGTGGGGAGGGGGGCAAGAGAGGAAGGAGCTGGAACGGTGGAGAGGGACCCTCCAGAGGGATTTATAGGTGTGAGGGAGCCTGGAGCTTGTGTGGGGGCAGTGACAGGTTCTGAGGGGAGCCTTAAGGGGAGGAATGGGACAGCTGACCTGGGGAGAGACCCAGCAGCAGGTGTGGGGGACTGAACCTGGAAACTAGCCATGTTGGGGGGGAGGAGTTGTAGTGGGGAGAGGTGGGTCAGCAGGACTTTCCAAGAGCTGGACTGTGGAGAAAGAAGATAGCATGAGGGAGAATGGGAGGGGATGGCATCCCCTTTGGGAGGGGCCTGGACAGTCCTGGGGACCTGGGAGGGTCAGGGAAGTGATAATGAGGTCAGTATTAGACACCACAGAAGGTGAACCGAGAGACCTGCAGGACTCTGGAGTGGAAGGATGGTGTGAGGGAAGATGAGGGGATGGGGTCCCCTTTGGGAGGGGGCTGACAGTGGGGAGGGGGCCTCGGAAAATGCTTTTGGTTCAGAAGTTGGGAGATCATTTTGAATTGCACAATAAAGTTGAGAGTCAGATTGCAGTTTTGTGGAAAGTAAAAGTAAAGGAGCTGGAGAGCCCAGGTGTAGACGGCTGTCCCTGCGGGTTTGGCCATGAAAGGGAAGAGGTACAGGACATCTTCTATGGGGGACAGTCCCTTTGTGGCAGTTGGGAGGGAATCAGAGGGGAAAGGAAGAAACTGAAAATTAGGGAGAAAACGGAAATGACCGAGTATGGTGGAAGGGTGCATGGAATGGTTCGCTGGGGTTTGTGGGGTTTTGAAGCTTTTTATTTTTAAATAATATGTGCATAGATGGTTTTCAGCACTCACCCCAAACCCTGCCTTCCGCTTTTTCTCCCTCCTTTCCCCCCACCCCCAATGGCTTGTGTTGTTGGGCAGGAGGTCCCCCTCCTCCTGTGAGAAAGGGGGAGCAGAGGAGGAGAGCTGAGGGAGCTCTTGGTGAATGTCTGATAGTTTCACTGAAATGTGAGGTCGGTTCTTGGCTGGAGGGTCATGTCCGAGGCCTGAGGGTGGGGGGCCCACGAGCTTCTGCTACTCCAGGGTCTGCTATGGGGGGGAGAGGGGGAGAGGTGAGGAGGGGTGGGGCATGAGCTTCTGCTACTCTGGGATCTGGCTGGGGGGAGAGGGGGAGCACTAGCTTCTGCTGCTTAAGTTTCCCTGGATCCTGGTATCCCCACTCAGCAGCCTGTGAGCAGGAGCGAGGGCCCACTTGGGCCATCCCCCTAAGTCCCTTTACTGATCTTCATGGTCCAGTCTTGGTTCTGGGGCATTTGTTGTTTTCAGCTCTCCATAAACTCAGTAAAAGGAGCAACTTGAATTGCTGTGCAAAAGATTGATTTTTCTCTTGCCTAAAGGCAAGTTGTGTACTGAATAATAAAGTACTAGGTCAACTTCACATATTGCTTTGTTTTTTATTTAAGCAATACTTACAAATAATCTTTTCTTTTTAAAAAGTTAAATATTTTATTTTCTTCCCCTGATTAAATGTGAAAACAATTTGTAACATTTCTTTAAAAAAAATTTTGAGTTTCAGATGCTCTGCTACCACTCCCCTGCCCCCTCCCTCATACTGAGAACTCAAACAATTTTATAGAGGTATATACACATGCGATCATGCAAAATGTGTTTATTGTTTTGTTAAAAAAGAAAAAAAATAAATAAAAAGTATACTCTCTGCAGTCAGATTCTATCACTTGCTTCTCTGGAAACGGGTAGGATTTTCCACGAGGAATCTTTCAGAATTGTTTTGATCATTGTATTGCTGAGAATGACTTTGTCATTCATCATTGATCATAACACAATATTGCTGTTATCATATACACAATTCTCCTGTTTCAGCTCATTCTACTTTGCCTCAGTTCATGTAAGTCTTTCCAGGTTTTTCTGAAAACATCCTGCTTGTGATTTCTTATGGCACAACAGTATTCCATCACGGTCACATCCGACAACTTGTTTAGCCATTTTCCAATTAATGGACAGCCTCTCGATCCTCCGCTTCCAGCTGCTAAAATACAATGCTGTGAAGGAGTTTTGTTGAAAAATATCCATACCCAGAGAAAGAACTGATAGTTCCTTAATGCAGATTGAAGCATGTTTTGTTTTGTTTTTTGGAAACTTTGTTTTTCTTGAGGGTTTAGGGGTGGGATTTTTTTACTTAGTTTTCTTTCACTACATGACTTTTGTGGAAATGACTAGACATGTGCATTCTCAAGGGGGGCAGTAAGAAGGGAAGAAGGGAAAGAATCTAGAACTCAGAGTTTTAAAAATGAATGTTAAAAATTGGTTTTACATGGTTTTACATTCTAGGTCAAAGGATATGCATTATTTTATAGCCCTTTGGGCATAATTCTTTAAAATGGGATTTTACCCACAATTTTCCCACATCCCCTCCAACATTTTTTTCTTTTTTGTCATCTTAGTCAATCTAATAGTTGTAGAGTCACACCTCAGTTGTTTTAAAGTACATTTCTTTAATCAATAGTGATTCAGAGCATTTGTTCATATGACTGTAGATAAGTCATTACTTTGTCTGAAAACTGCCTGTTCAAATCATTTGAGCATTTCCTAACTGAGGAATGGCCTTTATTCTTATAAATTTGAATCAGTTCTTTTGAGAAATGGGATCTTGATCAGAGAATCTGTTGGAACAATTTTTTTGAAATGTATGATTGCTAACTATTTTCCTCCATTTTTAAATTCTCTTTCTCCTTTCAGCTTATCCATCCTCTGAAGTGTTTTGCTTCTTTTATCTCCCCAGTCTGCCCTCTTTTTTTTTTTTTTACTATACTCTGCCCTTCCCTTATCCCCTTTCTCTCCTAGTCTCCTGTATAAGAGATTTCTTTTCTTTTTTTATTTTTTAATGTTAAAATTTATTCATTTTCACCATTTACTTTTATAAGATTTTGATTTCCATTTTTTCTCCTACCTCTCTTCCTTTCCCTCTCCCCCAAAGAGCAATCAATCTGATAGAGGTTATACATGTACCATGGTAAAATAGATTTCTATACCCAACTGAGTATGTTATTTCCTCTCTGAACCAATTCTGATGAGTACAGGATCCATACCTCCCCCATTTTTTCAACTACTCTATTTTTTAAAATTTGATTTATTTAATATATTTTCCCCAGTTACATTTAAACAGTTTTTTTACTTTTGTTTTTAAAACTTTTGAGTTCTTTCTCATTCTTGATTTTTATTTTAAGTGAACTGTTTTTTCTTCTTTCTACCACTGGCACACAGGCCATACTGTCACAAAAACTGTTTTGAATGACTGACTCCTGTTGTCAACCAATTCTTTTGAAAAATCTGCTCAATTAGCTAAACAAGTTATATTACGTGATTATGATGAAATTGTACTGTGCTGTAAGAAATGATGAGCTCAGTGATTTGAGAGAGACATGGAAAATCTTGCATGAAATAATGAAGAACAAAATGAGCAGAATCAAGTGAACATTGTATGCAGTAACAGCAATATTGTTTTAAGAATGACTTTGAGTGAATAAATTATATTGACTATTATAAATACTCAAATTAACTACAAAAGGTATGTGAAGAAAGGCGCTATCTGTATCCAGAGCAAAAACCAGATAAGTAGAAGTATGTAAAGGATAATTTTTCCTCTGTATATACCTATCTATTTGTGGCTAAATTTTTTTTTTAATTTTTAACACACATTGCTTTATAAATCATGTTGGAAGAGAAAAATCAGAGCAAAAGGGAAAAACCACGGGAGAGATTAAAAAAACAGAAAAAAGGAGTGACATGTGTTGTTTTATATTCAGTCTCCTTAGCTCTTTTTCTGGGTGCAGATGGTATTTTCTGTCCAAAGTTTCTTGGAATTGCTTGGGATTAACAAACTAATGAGAAAAAAACAAGTCTTTCATAGTCGATCGACAAACATTCTTGCTGTTATTGTGTATAAAGCTTATTTCACTCAGCATCAGTTCTTATAAGTCTCTCTACACCGATCATTTCTTGCAAAACAATAATATTCCATAGCATTAATAAACCACTACTTATTCAGCCATTCCTCACTGAGGGCCATCTACTCAGTTTCCAGTTCCTTGCCACTACAAAAAGGGCTGCCACAAACATTTTTGCATATGTGGGTCCCTCTCTCTCCTTTAAGGTCTCTTTGGCCAGTAGAGACACAGTTGGATCAAAGAGGATGCCCATTTTTACAGTCCTTTGAGCACAGTTCCAAATTCATCTCCAGAATGTTGGATCCGTTCACAGTTCCACCAACAATGTATGTGTCCCAGTTTTCCCACATCCCTCCAATATTTATCATTATCTTTTCCTGTCCTCTTAGCCAATCTCAGAGGTGTGAGGTGTTGTCTCAGAGTTGTTTTTATTTGCATTTTCTAAATAGTGATTTAGAGTATTTTTTTCATATAATTGTAGATGAATTTAATTTCATCTTCTGAAAACTGATGAGGAGGACTATTTTTGTAGAATGGTTGTGGCCCATGATGGTTTCAAGATGACTCAAGATGGTTTTCAAAGAGCCTGCTTGCTTTTGGGAAACAATTTGATGTTAGGTTGAGAACCTGTTGCACTTAGTCAGAATTGATCAGTTTGATGCAATCATTGCATGAATTTGAAAACCATTGTATTCCTAATTAGGAGAGTTTGGAATCACTGCAGAAAGAAAAAAATTAGGCTTGAAACATATACATGTTTGTTGTTCTAGAGGAAAATATTTATATATTTATTTTATTTAAATTAATTTACATATTCATTTGAATACATTTACTAGATATTTATAGATGTTAACACAATATACAGTCATATATTAAATAGATTTATGTATTTATATTTATTTTAAAATATTTATAACTAGCCCCTTTACCATTATTATGATCCAGCTATAGAAGAATTATCAGCTACAAAATGGCAAGGATTGCAGCGGGACCACCATCCACTTCCTGACAGGATAACAAATTCAGAGTCCAACATGAGATAATATTTTTGTAGATAAGAAAAAAATGGTTTTTTAAAAGTAATATTTATTGCAAGGATTTGGGTTTTTCTTTTTAAATTAAGGAGCAGAAGCATCCAAAGATAAAATTTAAAACAATAAATAAGTAATAGCTGTCCTAAAAAAGTGATGGACCAGAATAGGTACCTCAGATGAATTAAAAAAACAAACAAAAAAAAAAACCAAGGTTGGCAGTCATAAAGTATCTTAGACATGAGAACACAAAAAAGAAAATGAAGGGAAATTAAAATATACTTATAGGCATGATAGGTAATGAAATAATATTTAGTGTATGTGCCACAAATGGCACATCCTGGATCTGGAAATAATAAAAGTTATTTGCAAAGCTGAAAATTATTAAACGGTAGAACTATCACCCAGTTTAGCCTAGGACTTACAAAAAAGGACTGTAATAATTCATCAAAACTGATTAATAAAGAGAAACAAGTGGAGCAGATAAAGCACTGGTCCTGGTCTTGGGTGTACCTGAGTTCAAATGTGACCTTAGACAAAGCTGTATGACCCTGGGAAAGTCACTTAACTCTATTACCTCACAAAAAACAAACAAATAAATCTTAAGCAACAGATAAAGAAAAACTCCAATGGAAAGCAGTGATATCTGAAGATGGAGGGGGGAAGCCTGGAGGGGAGGTGCCTCTTATGGGGTTCTTTTCTCAGAGAAGTCCCCAGAGATCCAGGGTCCTTGGTGGTGGGGAGGCTGCTGTAGAGACCCTAAGTAGGAGGTTCTCTGTGGGACTCCTAGACAAGATTTCCTCCTCCTGTGGTGCCTGCGGGGTAGGAGGGACCCTGGCCAGTTGCCCAGCTCAGCCCTAGGTTACTTGTCTAAGTGTGAAGAACACTGGATGGGACTGGGTTCAAATTCTGCCTCGGGCACTTAGGAGCTGTGTGCCTTATCTGGACCTAGGGGAAAGAGCTAATGCTTTTTTACTTCAAAACATCCTTACCAAAATAATGAAAAAAATAAATAAAAAATGAAATAAAATAAGTCATTCTTATACCAAAAGCGTGGCCTCTACAGGCAATGTGGAGAACCATAATGTCAACCTCTGGGTATCCCCCAAAGTACATCCACACAGCCACTAAAGGACAAAAATACAGAGATGTATCCAGTCATTAAGAAGGAAATTAGTTACCAAGTGACCACACCTGATTGCTTCAGTGATCATTGCCTAGTCCTTGACCACAATAACCTATTCCAGCGTGAGAAGATGGTCCTTCCTACAATCAAGGAACCTAACAATACCTATCCAAAGAAATTATTTTTCATTCAATAGTACAGAATGGTAATCCTTGTTTTTAAGAAGCACAATGAATTTATCTACAGGATGTGAAAAGCATTATAGTTTTAAAAAAATCACCCAAATTTGGATTTTAAATATATTCAAACTCAGTGGAAGGAAGAGGATATATTTGTATAGATGTGTATGTGTCCAAAAATAAATAAGGATGTTTCTTTTTTTGTTTCCCAGATGGAGAGACCAGGCTTGAAATGAGGGGAAATTCCTCAAAGCTGATTGTTTCTGTGGGAAAATCTGGAAAGCAAAGATTTATGAATGAATGTGACCTCACTTTGAGAGAAATCTGTGACTCTAATATCAAAGTCAAGAAGAAGCAAAACAGTCACTATGATTTTGAGCTGGATGGAAAGAATATCAGACAATGTTCAGTCTTAATTCAGTGTAAGAAGATGACCTCGGGGAGCGACTGTTTGCAGGATCATAACTATCAGGAAAGCATTACAGAGTTTCACGAGAAGCCTCTTGAAGTGCAAACTTATCAATGTAATGAATGTGAGATGATCTTTAGCTTGAATTCAGATCTAACCAGACACCAGAAAAGTCACACCAGAGAAATGCTTTATACCTGTGATGAAGGCGAGAAGGCCTTCAATCATAAATCAAAGCTCACTGAGCACCAGAAAATTGACAATAGAAGGAACCTTTACGGGTATAATGAATGTGACAAATCCTTTAAGCAACAGTTATCACTTAATGACCATCAAAAATTTCATACTAATGAAAAGCTGCATAAATGTATACAATGTGGAATGGCCTTCAGGAGAAATTCATCTCTTATTTCCCATCAGAAAATTCATACTAGACAGACTCTTGAGTGTCTTGAATGTGATAAAGCTTTCAGTGAAAACTCCTCTTGTATTGTACACCAGAGGAGTCACACTGAACAGGAACCTTATTCTTGTAACCAATGTGGAAAGACTTTCAGACAGAGGTCTGGTCTTGCTGAACATCAGAGAATCCACACCGGAGAGAAACCTTATCCTTGCAATCAGTGTGAAAAGTCTTTTAGATGCAGTTCTGGTCTTGTTCAACACCAGAGAATCCACTCTGGAGAAAGACCTTATAAATGTAATCAGTGTGGAAAGAGTTTCAGATGTAACTCTAAACTTTCTCTACACCAGAGAATCCACACTGGAGAGAAACCTTATAAATGTAACCAATGTGGAAAGACTTTCAGACAGAGTTCGAGTCTTGCTGAACATCAGAGAATCCACACTGGAGAGAAACCTTATGAATGTAATCAGTGTGAAAAGACTTTCACACAGAGTTCCAGTCTTTCTCTACATCAGAGGATCCACACTGGCGAGAAACCTTACAAATGTAATCAGTGTGGAAAATCTTTCACAAACACATCCAATCTTTCTGAACACCAAAGAATTCACACTGGAGAGAAACCTTATGGATGTAATCAGTGTGGAAAGACTTTCAGACAGAGTTCTAGTCTTGTTGAACATCAAAGAATCCACACTGGAGAAAAACCTTATAAATGTAATCAATGTGGGAAAAGTTTCAGACAGAATTCTAGTCTTGTTGAACATCAAAGAATCCACACTGGAGAAAAACCTTATAAATGTAGTCAATGTGGAAAGACTTTCAGACACAGCTCTAGTCTTGCTAATCATCAGAGAATTCACACTGGAGAGAAACCTTACGAATGTAATCATTGTGGAAAAGCTTTCACACAGAGCTCCAATCTTGCTTTACACCAGAAAATCCACACTGGAGAGAACCTTTATAAATGTAATCAGTGTGGAAAGGCTTTCACAAACACATCCAAACTTGCTCTGCATAAGAGAGTTCACACCGGAGAGAAACCTTATGATTGTAATCAGTGTGGAAAAACGTTCAGATGCAGATCTGGTCTTGCTCTACATGAGAGAATCCATACTGGAGAGAAACCATATGAATGTAATCAGTGTGGAAAGGCTTTCAGATGCAGTTCAGGGCTTGGAAAACATCAGAGAATCCACACTGGAGAGAAACCTTACGAATGTAAACAGTGTGGAAAGAGCTTCAGACAGAGCTCCAATCTTGCTGAACATAAGAGAATCCACACTGGAGAGAAACCTTATGAATGTGATCAGTGTGGAAAGGCTTTCCGATTCAACTCCAAACTTGTTCTCCACCACAGGATCCACACTGGTGAGAAACCTCATGAATGTCATGAATGTGGCAAGGCTTTTAGGGATCGTTCGTCTCTTATTGTCCATCAGACAATCCACACCGGAGAGAAACCTTATGAATGCAACCAATGTGGCAAAACCTTCCGGCAGCAGTCATCCCTTATTTCCCATCGGAGAATTCATAATAGATAGAAATCTTATTACTGTAATGAATGAGGAAAAATGTTTCAACAGAATATAGAGTTAGATATCATACAATTCATTCTGGGGACAAACTCTGTATGGATTTAATGTGAGAAGACCTTTAGTCAAAGATCATCACTTACTTTGCATTAGTACAGAGAAATCTTACGAGTATGTTCATTGGGGAAAATATTAGAGTATTCACACTGAAAGGAAGGGTGGTAAAAGCAAGGATTGTGGGAAAGCCTTGACAGTCAAGGATAAGTTTTGGATAAGACTCAAGGAATTATGCTGGAGATAAAACTTGAATTAAAAAGGGAAGACTTCTTGCTTCAGCACAAACTTAGTTGATACCCCATATTTCTAACTATGCCTAAAACCCTATTAATGTAAAGAATTTTTCTCTGAAATACTATTGGTTTTTGGTTCTCAATAATAATTCATGTCATTTGTATCCCATAACTTCACCAGCCATCCCCCAGGAAATTAATGCTCACTTATTTCCTGTTGTTGTTGTTGACACAAAACATTCTGAAATAAACATTTTGATCATTGTTAGACACTGATTTATGTAATGAATTCTTTAGGCTATTAGAGTAGTTAGAGTATTATTTCTGCAACTAAAAGACCTCAGTTCAAATTCAGTCTCTGACACTTCCTAGCTGTGTGATCTGGGCAAATCACTAAACCTATTGCTGCTTCAGTTTCCTGCATATGTTGTAGAATGTATATGCTAATAATCCAGCTGTTACGATTGATGTGAGAATCAAATTTGATAATATCTGTAAATTGCTTTGCAAATATTAAATCACTATTTAAGTGCTAGCTACTCTGTTTCTTGGGTCATAAGTCTCAAAGTAGTTTTTGGTTAAAAGGTTTAGACAATTAAGTCATTTTTCTTATAATTAAAATTGATATTCAAAACAGTGTAGGGGAAAACATTGTTTTGTAATAATAGGGCACTGGGTTTAGGATCAGGAAGATGGGATCAAATCCTGCCTCAGTTCTTTTGTATAATTCTGAACAAAGAACTTGCATAAAGATAAAGAAATTGGCTTTAATTTTCTCATCTCTAAAATGAAGTTGGTCTCACTGACTATAAGCAAAGCCTCAAAGTAAAATGCAAATTGGATACAAACCCAAAAAGAATTCTTGGAAGAAATCAAGGAAGAGATAAATAAAAGAATTTTAACAATCAAATAAAAATGTTAGAGGAAAATTGGGAAACGAAATAAAAGCAATTGGTGAAAATTATGACAAGAATAGACAGCTTAGTAAAAGCCACAAAATATACTGAAAAAAATCCTTAAAAATTAGAATTGGCCAAATGATAGAAGAGGTTCAAAACTTCACTGAGGAAAATAACACCTTAAATTAAATAACACAATTAAAATTAGAATTGGTGGAGAAATCAAGTGGAGAGATCAAGATATAAAGCAAAGTTAAAAAAATTTAAAGAAAAAAATGTGAAATATTTCATAAGAAAAACAACTGGCCCAGAAAAGAGAGCAAGGAGAGGTCAAGAATTGTTGAACTACTTTAAAGCTATTAAAAAAAAAACCTTAGACATCACATCAGGAAAATATAAAGGAAAACTATTAAAATATAACTAGAGGGTCAAGTACAAATTCAAAAACCCATTAGTCAACTCCTGAAAGAAATCCCAAAATGAAAACTCCTAGGAATATTTTGCACAACATCCAGAACTCATAAGGCAAGCAGAGTGTACTGCAAGTGGCCAGAAAAAAAGAATTAAAATACCAGGGACCCATAATCAGAATCACCAAGATTTAACAGACACTACTTTTAAGCACAGGAGAGTTTGGAATGTGATATTCCAGAAGGCAAAAGAAGTATGATTAAAATGAAGAATTATCAATTCAGCAAAACTCAGTATCATTCTATGGGCAAAAATGTATATTTAATTATCCTTCATCACCTAGATGAAATGAATATTTGCAAAAATAAAAATTGCCCATTTATTAGAAGATGAAATAGAATATTTAAATACTCCAATCTTAGGGAAGTAAATTGAACAAGTCATAAATGACCTCCCTAAGAGGAAAATTCCCAGCACCAGATGGATTTACAAGCAAATTCTGAGGTATGTGGGGTTTTCAAAGCCAGTTCTGAGCATCTAAGTTTTCAGTTTTTCTAAGATGGTATGGTCCAAGGAGAGGTGTGGTCCCCACTCTCCTCCTTTGTGCTCTGGTCTGAGTGATCCCATTCTTTTCTGCCTTGGAGCTGTGAGCACTGTGACCGAGGTTCCTGTTCCCCTCCTTCACATGCTCTAGTGCTCCCTGCTCTGGCTTGCTCCCTGCTCTGGCAATCTGACTGTGATCCCCGTACAGTCTGTTGGCTGAGTGCCCCCTACTACCAGTTCAATCACCCTGGAGACCTGCTGCTGGCTTGCTGGGATATGGTCTGTGTTGCCCCGCTCCACTCTCAGCCCTGTGAGACCTTTCCTGTCAACCTTCTACATTGCCTTGTGCTGGACATTGTTTCACCTCATCCTATTTGGTTCTGTTGGTCCACAATTCATTTTGAGGGAGTTTGGGAGAGCTCAATTGAGTCCTTGCCTTAATTCCATCATCGAAGACATCCTCTTATACTGTCAGAATAATAAGGGATGCTCAAAAGTCAGCCAGTTCCCAATAACTTTCAAGTGATATCAAGTTTGCCCTACTTCATTGTGTAATTTAGTACCAGTATTGACTTTTTTCCAGTCTTCCTGGAAGGAGTAAATACAGGAGAAGAACATAATAGGTAATTAAAAAAAGGCTAGATTCACACAATAGAACAATGATGGACCTTAGGCACAAAGCAATTGGTAAAGCATACAGTAATCAGATTAAAAAAACCTGCTATATATGCCAAAAAATTCTCAAGAAAAAATATCAAGAAGATAACCTTCTGGGTAATCCATTCTCAAACCCTACTGAGGGAAAAATATATCAATACAGCAAAAATCACCAGTACCATGTGTCACAATTAAAATGATAACATTCAGGCTCCTAGGATGAAAGGTTCTGAAATAGAGTCTTAGGTATTAAAAAAAATATAGCAGGGGCTAGATGATAGGATCCACTGGAGTCAGTTTCCAGCTGTTCCTTTCATAGCACTTGATGGTTTGCTGGTCTTGAGCATCAGCAAGTGTTGAAGAGCCTGTTTGTGATTTAGGAGAACCAGGAGGAAGAAAGCAGATATTCACCTTGGGGGAGACACCATCGTACCTCTGACCTGGAAACCTTAAAGATGGAGCTGAAGGAGATGGTGACTGTTGACTTGGAAGATCTCAACTCTGTCTGTAATTAGTAGGAGATCATTAATGTGGCACGCCAGAGAAGAGCCCCTGAAAATGGTGGAGGTAAAGTCTTATTGTAAAACAGAGAGTAAGGTGGGATGGTCTATGGACCCTTGAGGCCAGTGGGTCCTCTTCTACCATGGATTATTCCAGGTGAAAGCACAGAAGTGTTGGTTATCTGGATAAGAAGGTGGAGCAAAGATCACAGGTAGCCTCCCGAGGAGCTGAAGAGGTGTTGATCACAGGTTTGATACTTCTGGGAGTCTAAGAGAAACAAGTGCTAAGGACAGGTGAATCCTGAACAACTACCACAAAATAAATGGATTTACCATCAGTCTTAATAGGGAGATCGGAGAGTTACAAAGGGACTCACATGGAATAATAAGCCCTTGATCCCTCAAAGAATCAATAACTGGCCTCCCTTGACAAGGATGTTGAGAAATGGATGGTGGGATCCACAAAGGGACTCACATGGATTAATAACCCCTTGATCCCTCAAAGAATCAATAACTGGCCTCCCTTGACAAGGATGTTGAGAAATGGATGGTGGGATCCTCTCTTAATCTTAATAGTCATGTAGCAACTCCACATCTGAGGACAAAGATTCCCACAGAGAACAAGGATTTCTGAAGGGATTTTAGGACTACCCATTGGTCTCTCAGACATTCAGGCATTTGCAGGGCCAGAGATCCATCTGGAAATGATAATTCTGAGCTAACAGAGAAGATGGTGACCTAAGAGGTTAATGGCATACAGAGAAAGGGCTAGTCTGCCAGTGACAATTCTGGGGGCAACCTAGGCACAGTTAAGGGCTTTCCCAAGACCTTACTACATCTAAGGCTCCAACAGTGGAACAATCAGACTATAGGGTGTTTTTTTTTCATTAAATCTGAATTAGAAGCTCCACTATTCAGTAAACAATCACAAAATGTATCACCTTAAAGGGTCACATAAGCTCATTAGTGTTAGGAAAATAATCACCATCCTCAGCCAAAACAATTGTCCCCAAATATGTACAAATATGTCCCTCCCATGTACCCTCATGCCAAAGACCCCCTCCTTGGAGTCTTCCAGAGCCATTTTTTCCTATAATTGTGTCCTAAGTCCCACTGATTCACATTGAAAAACTTGGCTACATAACTTGCTTGACTACAATAAAAACAAAAGATATTAGGAAATGGATTTTGAGAGGGAAATGAAATTGCCTGACCGGGGTCCAAGATTTTAAGGGAATAGCTGCAGTTTGGCCAGGAGCCCAGGACTGAAAAGGAGTGGGAGCTGCCTGGAGAGAAAGCCAAGTCTGGGAAGGAGGAGGAGTTGCCTGGGCAAGGACTTGGGGGAAGGTCAAGATTAGCTGGGCAGGAAGCCTTCTTTGGCTTCCAGGATGCAAGGCTAGTCGGTTAAGTCTCTGAGAGGGAACTAATGATCTGGATAGTCAACTGAGCCTTTCATCTTTTGCTATCCTCTCATACACATTAAGAGTGATACTTTTAATTCCCTGCTTGCCATGCCAATCGACAAATTTTCAGAAAATATCCTCATCTCTCAGGCAAAGTTTGGCTCACGAAATATATATTAATCATTCTAGGATCTCTTGGATTGAGTGAATATAACGCAGTGTACTACTGAGCACTTTTATATAGTCTGTAATAAAAATGAGAAAGGGGTTCATTTTTCTCCCAGACAGATTCTTGGAACATGAGCATGACTCTATAGCTCTTACAAAGATTCCCTAGCCATCGGTAGCCTGGCAAGGTCAGCTGAGACCTTGGGGTCCCAGTGAGGGTCTTGTAACAGCCAATTAGGAACCCAAAGGGCCAACAGGAGATATCATTAGTGGTGCTTGCCTGTTTTCAGCCTCTACAATGGCAGTTCTTTTTTCTGGAAAGAGAGGGTTTCTAGCAAATCCATAATATCTCTCCAGGTTGAAGCTTTACCTCTAAAAATGGCCTGATATTGGGATATAACAGCCATAGGATTCTCATCAAATTTGGGAGTCCGTCATTTGGAGAGATAAGAGGGGCTAAAAAACTGACACTAATAATTTTTGAAATCCCAAAATTTAACTCTACATTCCCCCTAATCCCTGAGGCAAACTTAATCTAATCCCAAACTTTCCCAGTCCCTGGGGCAACCATAAATTTCTCCAGTCCCTGAAACAAACCTGAACTCTGAAGCACCTTACTCCCTCAGGCAAACATAACTGAAAACTTCCACACTTCATGGAGCTAACCTAAAACTGGATTGGAATCTGTATTTCCTCAATCTGAGGAGGTGCACAAATTTAACCAAAACTTCAACTTTCCCAATCTTTGGGGTAACTGCCGGTTCTTACAGTTAAAAAAAAAATCAAGCTCTACCCTAAACCTTACATGAACTCAGAACACAATGAGATCAAGAGCAGGAGTCTGACCTTCGAGTCAGTCAGTCTCCAAGAGGTCTCACGGTGAAATCACCAGAGCATTCCTGTCAACTTCACTCCCAAAAAACCATCCTAGGGGGCCAGAATCCAGTCTCCAGTTCTCCAGAATCCAACCTAGATGGCTTTGCCAAAGATGTGTTGGATTATTAATAACACCTGAGGAACCATCTGAGCACGAGTGATTTATTGGCCAGCAAGTCTGAATGAATGGCCAGTCAGTCCAAAGATTCCAAAGACAGAGTAAAGAAGATTAGAATATAAACCAAAATACAAAATTAGGTGATTTGATTTCTAAATAGAGAAAGATTGGGACGTTACAAGTTGGGAAGAAGAAAGAGTAGGTTTTGGTCGAGTTGGAAAAGGGACAGATAGGTTTCAAGGTCCTCTGAGACTCATAACATGAAAAGATATTGATTAATTGAATTTATCCATGTGCATTAAGTAACAGAAGACCCATATAATCTAGTTTTCTTTGGATGAACAACAGAAAAACAAGATGGAGGAGAATAAATGTGGCAGGACAAGACAGAATCACTGTTCATAAGATCTCTTGATGTCACATTAAACCGACTCCACTTTCTAATTGAACATCGATCAACAGTTTATCCCGAATACTAAGATAAGTTCAAAATGAGTATGTGATTTAGACAAATGGTGATACTCATAAAGAAATTACTGGGTCCCAGAAGAAGCTACTTTTCAGATCTATGGATAGAGGAAGATCCCATGACCAAATAAGAGATAAATGTTGGCAGGAGATTAAAATGGGTAACTTCAATGCTGAAGTTTTATTTTAATATTTATTATTTATTTAATATTTTATTTTTAATAATTTTAATATTTAATAATTTTATAATATTTAATAATTTTAATATTTTAATAATATTTAATATTTAATATTTTAATAAAATTAAAAAGTTGCATCCAAATAAAACCAGTGCAACCAAAATTAGAAGGAAAGTGAGAAAAAAGTTTACTTGAGTAAACTTTCTCAGATGAAGATCTTATTTCTCAAGGATGTTAGAGAACTGAGTCCATTTTGATTATTCTCTAGATGACAAATAATCAAACATGTAAGTTTCAGTGGAAGAAATTCAAGCTACTAGTAGTCATATGAAAAAATGGCTGCAATCACTAATACTTAAAGAAATGCAAATGAAAACAGTTCTGATGTACCACCTCACATGCATCAGATTATCTAAAATGACAGAAAAGGAAAATGATAGATGCTGGTGGGGACATGGGAAAATAGGTATACTAATGCATGTTGGAATTGTGAATTCGTCTAACTAATCTGGAGAATAATTTGAAACTATGTCAAAGACTTTTGAAACTTTGCATAACCTTTGACCCAACAATATGGTTATTTGGTCTATTCCACAAGGAGATCAAAGGAAACAGAAAAGGATTCATCAATACAAAAATATATATAGCAGATCTTTTTGTAGTGGTAAAGAAGTGGAAACCAAGGGGATACCTTTCAATTGGGAATGGTTAACGCAACATGATATAAAAATATGATGGAATGTTTGTTCACTATACAAAATGATAAAAGAGATGCTTTTCAAAAAAAAATACAACCCTGGTAAGAGTTATATGAACTGATGTAAAGAGAGTGATGTCTACAATAAGAGAAATATTGCAATGATGATCAATTGTGAAAGACTTAGAAACTGTTGAACATTAAAATGACCCATCACAGCTCTAAAGGATTCATGATGAAAAATGCTATTCACATCCCCAAAGAGACCTATAGTCTCAGAGCAGGAATTAAAACCACTCAGGATCATATATCTAATAAGTATCTGAGGCTGAATTTGAATTCAAGTCTTCTTAATTCCATAGCTGGTGCTCTATTCTAGTTGCCTCTTTTTTTTGCTTTTTTTTTCAGAACATGTTTAATGCAGAAATGTGTTTTGTGACATATATATATATATAATGATTATATATATAATAGTTCATATATTTCTTACCATTTAAAAAATCAAATATTGATAGCTTCCATTTTGTCCTTTCCACTAAATTTGAAGACATAACAAATGTTGGCTCCCCAAATTCAGGAGGCAGAAACCATTTCAAATTAATGAGAAGTTCATTGACTGTCCCTTGCAGCAGGCCGAACATGTTCATGAAGGTGGACTGTGAGAGTCTACAAAATTCATCATTTAGATAACCTTGAACAAACAGCCCTGGTCTCTTCTCTTTACCAAACAGTGTTCCAGCTGACACAGTGTTGACTCAAGTCTTTGCTTTATCTTGTCTTCAAAAACAATTAGATATTCCCTTTCCTGCCATCCTACAGCTTATCAACATCTGTGATTATGTTGCAACTTGGGGTGGAGTGGGAGCGAGTTATTCTCCCTTTTTTCAGCATTCTTTTATATTCTTACACAAAATTTAACCTTTCTCTTTGGTGTTAATGGTCCCCAAATCTAACAGTTTTCAAAGAGGCATCAGTCAGAGCAGAAATGATGCACGGTAACAGGTCCGTATCCCAGACAGACCTAATCAAATAGACAATATTCACAGAGTGAATGGAGAGAGATAATGGGGTTGTAGAAATGTCAGTCTGTATGTCTATGATCTATTCCTTCAGATGTCTTGGGAGCATCTCCTGTGCCTTTCTCAAATGTTTGTGCAGATCTTTTTTGGACATTTCCCAGGTGAGCATCTCCAGGAAGAGTTCCATCTCCAAACAAGATGTTTCCCATTCTTCTTCAACCATCATTCACGTTCCAAGTTGTTTGGTTAGATTCCCTAGGTAAGGCTGCGAAAGGCTAATAGTGATAAAACTTCATTTAATTTAGTAAAACTTGATAAAAAAATAATCAAATTGACTTTCCAGTAATTAGTTCATGTGAAAACCAATTCAGACCTTTTGGAGCTAACCTGATGAACTACAGAGAGAGAGGAAGAACCTCAGAGTGGGCTACCTAATAAGGGACCTTATTTTTTTGCATCCCTTTATACCAGTTCAGAGCTGGAGCATCGTAGTAACAAGACCCATTATGTAATAAAAATATAGTTTTACCTGCCATAGTTAGAAAAATTTGCTATGAAAGGAAGGAGGGACAGACTTGGTTGCACAACCACAACAACAGTCCTGGTCTTCCAGGACTTAGCCCAAAGGCACCAAATGGCGTCATATTCCATTCACTTGTAGTGAAACCTCCTTTTCATGCTGTTTCCTCCTGTTACAATGTAGCTCCTGGAGAATACAAATTTCTTTTTATATTTGTATCCCAAGAACTTGTGCAGTACTTGACGCCGAATACAGGAAATACTAATAAATGCTTTTTCATTTCATTCTGTTTCATAGGCTAAATACTCGAATACAGGAAATACTAATAAATGCTTTTTCATTTCATTCTGTTTCATAAGCTAAATACTCGAATACAGGAAATACTAATAAATGCTTTTTCATTTCATTTTTTTCATAAGCTAAATACTCCCTAAATTGTAAGATTTTTATGAATTTTATTAGTTGTGATTCAAATGACAATTCAAAATGATTCCTCATTTGAGTAATACAGTGCTAGCACAAGCAATTTTGGCAGACGTCACTAATAGGATTTATTTTCTTATGTTTATTACAGAAAATGAGGCATCATTATATCCTTGCTCTTAACAATGCAGTTTGTTAGGTGAGGAGAAAGACATAGAAGCATTAGTTCTGTTTGCTTTTAGGCGTAAGTGGTAGGAACAGCCAATCACTCAGAAAGGGCTCACATGACACCCAGGGTATCAGAATCAGGCTCAAAATATATAGACTGGCAACCTTAAGAGGGCTCAGATACTTATACCTGAAATCAAGATTTAGAAGAACAGCCAATTTAAGTTCCAAAAGACTCTTCTTCAAACAGCAACATTTCACCAATTACAGCTTAGGCCTAGATTATTGTTATTTTTCTTCATATCTTCAAAATTAAATTTATTCACAATCGTTATTCCTTTTTTGTTCTGCAGATAAAGCCAAAGGAGAAATATCAGGTCATTTCTGGAATACAGAGACATGAGAGAGAGAGTCAGAGTTTGTGAAGGTAAGTGGGTTATTCCTGGACACAATTTCAGTGGTGAAAGCTTTGGTATTAGAGGCTTTAGAACTAGGGTCTGCCTAAGATACAATCATAATCTTTTTCTCTAAGTGCTAGAGAAAGCAAGCTAACCGACAGTCACCAGGGGATGTGATCTGAAATACAAGCTGACTAAAATCCACACAAGTTGGACATTAGTCTGTTGTGCAGATTGTGTGTTCTCAATTTAATCTATTATCGCTTGTGTGTCACAATGACCCCCATACCATCCAAGCACTAAGAAGTATACTGGGGTTAAGTAACTTGCCAGGATCACATAGCTAGGAAGTGTTATGAAAATACTAAATACTTAACTTTCTAAGTTAAGATTTGAACTTTTGACTTCAGGGTCAGTCAGTACTCTATCCATTGCACCATTTTGTTGCCTCTCCCCCTGCTATTTTCACACTAGTCACATCTTAGCAGTTTATAGTGTTTGCCACATGTTAGGCTTTGTCTAGAACCCAAAATTTCTTTAAGGAATCGCAAAGGCCTGTTTTCAGTAGAACTTGAAAATGTTCATATTTCACACCAATGGAAAAAAAATACTTATGTCCAATTGAAGTTCTACACAAGCCAAGCAACACGCTAAGCACTTTGCAGCCATATGCTTCTCTCAACAATGTGGCTTTCACACGAAAGTTCAAGACCATTACATTTTAAAGTTATAATTATCGGTTCAATTACTTTTACTTGACATATTAAAAATCCATGGTGATCCTCCCACCCCCATCAATGCTTCTTTATTTCTTTGATCTACCCAAAGACTCAAATCAACTTCTTTAAATTTTCTATATTACTAATTCTTTAACATACTTATTGGAACAGAGGAAAGAAATAATCCTTTATCAATCAGTGAGTTAATATGTATTTGTTCAATTTATGCTTAAAATCTTATGAAACTTATTTTGTATTTTTATGTCAATTGGCCGAAGGAAGACATGCAGTCACTGTCAAAGAGGCAGTGTTTTAAAATCCCTCAATTCTTTATTTCAGGGGGAGTAAGAGCCTCTCTGAAATCTCCTTTTCAAAATTCCCAAACCCTTGACTTTCAAACCCTGATTCACACTGTCGGTGCAAATACACTCCAACTTTCTTTAATTTTCGTCATCATTTTTAGGTTCTTAAAAGCTTATTGGGTAGTCCAATGGGTAGAGACAGAATCTTTCCCTTTGGAATTTCTAGTTCTCATCTAAAATCAAACTACTGTATTTTAACCTGAGTGTGGGATTAGATTTTTAAATCTTAAAATATTAATTGCCTGGTCAATTGTTTTTTTTTTAATAACTTTTTATTGACAGAGCCTATGCCAGGGTAATTTTTTTTTAACAACATTATCCCTTGCACTCACTTCTGTTCCAATTTTTCTCCTCTCTCCCTCCACCCCCTCCCCTAGATGGCAAGCAGTCCTATATATGTTGAATATGTCCTAGTATATCCTAGATACAATCTATGTGTGCAGAACCAAACAGTTTTCTTATTGCTCAAGGAGAATTGGATTCAGAAGGTAAAAATAACCCGGGAAGAAAAACAAAAATGCAAACAGTTTACATTCATTTCCCAGTGTTCTTTCTTTGGGTGCAGCTGCTTCTGTCCATCCTTGATCAATTGAAACTGAGTTAGATCTTCTCTTTGTCAAAGAAATCCACTTCCATCAGAATCCATCCTCATACAGTATCGTTGTTGACGTATATAATGATCTCTTGGTTCTGCTCCTTTCACTCAGCATCAGTTCATGTCAGTCTCTCCAATCCTCTCTGTATTCATCCTGCTGGTCGTTTCTTACAGAACAATAATATCCTATAACATTCATATACCACAATTTACCCAACCATTCTCCAATTGATGGGCATCCATTCATTTCCAGCTTCTGGCCACTACAAATGGGGCTGCCAGAAACATTTTGGCACATATTGGTCCCTTTCCCTTCTTTAGTATCTCTTTGGTGTATAAGCCCAGTAGAGACACTGCTGGATCAAAGGGTATGCACAGTTTGATAACTTTTTGAGCACAGTTCCAAATTGTTCTCCAGAATGGCTGGATGTATTCACAATTCCACCAACAATGTATCAGTGTCCCTGTTTTCCCACATCCCCTCCAACATTCTGCATTATCTTTCCCTGTCATTCTGGCCAATCTGACAGGTGTATAGTGGTATCTCAGAGTTGTCTTAATTTGAATTTCTCTGATCAATAGTGATTTGGAACACTCTTTCATATGAGTAGTAATAGTTTTAATTTCATCATCTGAAAATTGTCTCTTCATATCCTTTGACCATGTATCAGTTGGAGAATGGCTTGATTTTTTATAAATTAGAGTTAATTCTCTATATATTTTGGAAATGAGGCCTTTATCAGAACCTTTGACTGTAAAAATATTTTCCCAGTTTATTGCTTCCCTTCTAATCTTGTCTGCATTAGTTTTGTTTGTACAAAAACTTTTCAGTTTGATATAATCAAAATTTTCTATTTTGTGATCAGTAATGGTCTCTAGTTCTTCTTTGGTCATAAATTCCTTCCTCTTCCACAGGTCTGAGAGGTAAAGTATCCTATGTCCTTCCAATTTATTTATGATCTCATTCTTTATGCCTAGATCATGAACCCATTTTGACCTTATCTTGGTGTACGGTGTTAAGTGTGGGTCAATGCCTAGTTTCTGCCATACTAATTTCCAATTTTCCCAGCAATTTTTGTCAAATAATGCATTCTTATCCCAAAAACTGGGGTCTTTGGGTTTGTCAAACACTAGATAATTAAGGTTATTGGCTATTTTGTCCTTTGAACCTAACCTATTCCATTGATCAATTAGTCTATTTCTTAGCCAATACCAGATAATTTTAATAACCGCTGCCTTATAATTTTAGATCTGGTACAGCTAGGCCACCCTCATTTGATTTTTTTTTTTCATCAATTCCCTTGAAATTCTTGACCTTTTGTTTTTCCGTATGAACTTTGTTGTTATTTTTTCTAGGTCATCAAAATAGTTTTTGGGAAGTCTGATTGGTATAGCGCTAAATAAATAGATTAGTTTAGGAGGACCCTGCCTTTCACAGATGAGGCCATTTTAAAGGGATCCTTACTATGCCAACTTCACAGAAAACCATTATTATTTTTATATTTCTATAGTTTTTTCAACACACGTATGTCAATCTCATCACAAGTCCACAATCCTAAAAAATTAGAGAAAAGTTTGCTTTTCTAACAATATTTCTAATCATAGATTAATGTTAGGCATTATCTTTATGCACATTTCAAATCAAATAACTGAGGTAATTTGGCTTAAAACCACATAGCTAACAAACTTCCTGATCCACACATTTTCCTCATTTGTTTCAATGCCAAATAGTATAATAAAATCGAGCAGAGCCAGCTTTCACTTAAAATGAGACCAAGATAAATTCAATTAACCAGATCTAGTGGCTTTGAAATCAAGTTGCCAGATTTTCCGTACTATAATAGCCCTCAATCTTTCTACAAGGTCAAACTTCCTAAGATCTTCACAACATGCTTAAAACTTTCTCTTCAATTTTTCTAAACATATATGTTTAAATGGTCAAAAACCCAACCCTTTTTATGTCTCCTCTATTTTTCCTCCAGTCTTTATTTCTCTTTCCAAGAGAGACCTGTTTCTCAGAGTGTACCAGTTTCCTTTACATTTCAATCAAATTCTAGACTGTTTTCATTCTGTTGCCTATTTCCTTCATAACTTTAGCATTTAACTGTTTAACTTGGCCAAGCTGTAGCTGATTTTTTAAAATTAATTTGACCACCATAATTAAACTGTTACTTGATTCAATGAAGAATGATTAATTCTGAAAAATCCTTTGAATTGATCTCTAGAGACAGCATAACATCATTTGTTCACAGGGTCGGCAGGACCCACAACCTCATCGATGACTTTCATTAGTCTTCCTGAAAGTTTTTGTATTTGAATTAATTTTAGCAAAAAAATAAAATTCAGACAGTCGCCCCTTCTCCACCTCATTCCCCCGGTTCTCTTTCATGCCTCTTTTATGACATTTAGCCCATTCTACCTTCCCCTTTCCTCTTCTCCCAATGCATCCTTTTTTTATTTTAATTTAATTTTTTTTTAAAGTGAACATAGTATGCTTTCATCTACACTCAGTGTTCATAGTTTTTTCTTTGGATATGGCTGACATTTTCCATTCCAAGTCCTTTGGAATTGTCTTGGATCATTGTATTGCTGAGAAAAGCTAAGTCTATCCCAGTTGAAGCAGCCATCTTGCTGCTTCTGTATACAATGTTCTCCTGGTTCTGCTCACTTTAGTTAACATCAGTTCATAGAAATCTTTTCAGGTTCTTCTGAAATCTACTTGCTCATCATTTCTTAGGAACAATAATATTTCATTATATTCAGCATCATATTCATATACCACAACTTATTCAGTCATTTTTAAAAATTTAATAGCCTTTTATTTACAGTTTTATTTTAATTTTAAACAAATCATCCCCTCCTATTTTCAGCTCCCACCCTGCTCTCTATGCAGAGGCCTTTTAATTGCCTTAATCATGAGAAAAGTTTCGGGATTACAATGTTTAATTTTTCCTTTTCCCACGTAGAAATGCAAATAGTTGATTAAAATTCTTAGGATTCTCTTTCCTGTGACTTTTTTATCTTCTTGTGCGGCTTGTATTTGACTCACATTTTCTACTCAGCTCTGCTCTTTCCCCCAGAAATACTTGAAACTCATTAAACATCTGTCTGATCCCCTAACGGATTATATTCAGTTTTGCTGGATGGTGCCTCGGTTGTACCCCGAGCTCCTTCACCCTCCACAATCTTATTCCAAGCCCTGGGATCAATTAAAAGGAAAGTGCTAACGTTGGTGAGCCCGCCTGTGGCTCCGCAACGTTGGGGTTGCTTGGTTTTTGGTTTCCTGCAGTAGTTTCTCTGACTCCGGAGCTTGGGGACTTGGCTAGAATGTTCCTGGGAATTTGCGTTTCGGCAGCTTTTTAAGCCAGACGCCGGTGGCCTCTTTGCTGTTTCCCTCTGGTCCTAGATGATCAGGGCAATTTTCCTTGATGATTTTGAGAGATGACGGAAAGACTAATTTTTTTTTTTTTAATCTTGGCTATTTTTAAACCGCCTCTGAGAGCTGGCGGAGACCCGGGGGTCCCGACGTGCCGGACTCGGCTCCTCCCAGACGATCCAGTTGCCTTTCGGGCCAGGGAGGTCCCTTGGGAATAGCAAGAAGAGAGGGACAAGTTCCCGGGGGTGTTCGGGTGTTTCCAGGACGGAGCAGAGGATCAGTGGGGGGCGAATCTGGGGTCCAGACGCAAGACAGAGCAGTGACACTTGCCTGACGGGCAGAGGCGACGGGGGGGGGGGGGGGGGGGAGGGGGGGAGGGGCTGGTCTGCAAGAGCGCAGAGATAGCGGGAGGAGACACGGGGCAGCTCCTTTCTGCCCGGAGGCAGAGCGGAGGAGGCGCCCGCGGGAGGCTGAGCAGCGCGGGCGGGGGAGGGAGGGGGGGGGGTCGCGGCCAGGTGGGATTGGAGTCTGGGCGGACTCGGGAGGCTGAGGAGTTATTCCAGTGGCCGGGCCGGGCCATGTGACGGAGGGCGGGGCGCGGGAGGGGGGGCCGCTGAGTCCGGCCTCCGGGAGCCGTGGGAGGGAAGGCAGGATCCTGGGGAGGGCGGGGCTGTGGGGCGGGGAGGCCCCGCCCGGAGCGGGCGCCTGGGAGCTGGGCCCGAGCCGCGGGCTTTCTCGGCCCTCGGGGACCCCCCGCCTCTCCCGGAGCCGGGATCGGGTCCCTCCTCCCCGCGGCCCCGAGCCTCCGGACTTCCCTTCCCGCCGAGGCCGCGCTGACTTCCGGAAGCCCCCCCTGTGCTTGCGGGTCCCAGGTAGGTCCGAGCCTCCGGGCAGAACTTTGCTTTGGGAGCCGAGCCCCTGCCGCCGCCCCGGGCCGCTCCCCAGCTGCGCCGCCCCCCCCCCCCCCGCCACTTCGTGCCCAGGGTCCCCGTCCCATCCCAAACGGCCCGAGGGGCGGCCCCTGGAACCCTTCTCTCCCCCAGCCCTGTTCCTGTCCTGCCTCCCGGACTCTCTCCTCCCGCCCCCCTGTTTCTCTGCGACGCAGCAGGAGCGAAAGAGGAGACAGAGGGAAGAAGTTCGGAGACCCCTGCGGCCTCCCTCCCACCGCCGGTGGGAGTCTCCTCCCCGGCCCCGGGCCCGGGCTCCGTAATGCTGGGGGGTCTCTCCCTCTGTAACCCCCCCCCCCCCGGCCGGCCGCCCGCTCCTGAAGGGCAACAGGTGTCCCCCGGAGCCCCGCTCCCTGCGCAGCCTGCGAGGCCATGGCCCCCGGGAGGCGCGGCCCCCGCCCCGGGCCGGTGCGCCCCGGGGCCGTTAGTGTGGACCCAAGGACTGTCCCAGGCTGGCGGGGCCTTCCGGTAACAGGTGTGAAAGGGAACACGGCGTGGCCCCGCGCCCCCTGCTTTGGACTGATTCCGAGCGGCCGGACACTAGCGCCCCCCCCCCTCCCCCTTCCTCCCCCCCCCCCCTCCCGGCAAACTGCCCCTCCGGGTGTGGCTGTTAGGTGGTGAGGTCTCATGTCCCTGGCTCACGGTCATGTGTTGGCTTTATGTTTGTGCGCGGGCGCACACACGCACACAGAGACACACACACACACACACACACACACACACACACACACACACCCCTTCCTCTCAGTCTCCCGTGGCCGAGCTCCCGGACTGGTCCCGCCGCCTCCTGCCCGGACAGGCTGCAGCAGAGCTCCCGAGCCTTGCCCGGCTCCTGCCCTTGGCAGCCGCGCAGAAATCGCTCCCTTGGCACTGCCCGTTTCCTGCTGCCGCGGGGCGCGGGGCCCCTCCCAGTCCCTGTTTCCGAGATCGCGTCCACAGACATTTAAGAAGCGGCCCCTCTGCGCCAGGCCCCGCTCAAACCCTCCCGGGGACCAAGGCAGGGAAAGCGTTCTCCGCCCTCAGGGAGCTTCCGGGCTAATGCGGGGGGGCGGGGAGGGGAGGGATGGTCAGCGGCGGGTCCACACTCGCTCCCTGTGGTATAGACGGGAGGCCCCCAGGCTCCAGCGCTGCCAAAAGGGAGAGGGGCCTTCGGTTCCACAGACAATATAGCAACAAGTCTACAGACAGTTATTTCTCTGTAATATATGCGTGTTTATGGGCACGCCGGGTATGCTTGAGTAAGACCCGGTGGAGTCCCTTGTGCAGGAAAAGGTGAGAATAAGAAAAACTAAGATTCACACTGTGCTTACTACGGGCCAAGCCCTATACTCGGCACTTTACATTTATTACCTAATGTGATTCTCACCACATCCTTGGGAGGTAGAGGTTGGGATTAAGTAAACTCAATCATCATGAAAAAGAAACTGAAAAGTAAACTGAGGCAACTTTTTTATATGTGCCTGCAGTTTATTTCATTAAACATTTCCTAATTACATGTAAACAATTTCAACATTCATATAAAAAAAATTTGTGCTCTAAACTTTCTCCTTCCTGCCCCTCGCTCCTTGAGAGGCCAATTAATTTGAAATGAATTATGCATATGAAGTTATGCAAAACCTATTTCCCACATGGACTATGCTGGGAAAAAAAAAACAGACCAAAAAAAAAAAGAGAAATAAAGGTTTTTTTAAAAAGTATTCCTCAGTCTGCATTCAGGTTCACACGCTCTCTCTTTGGAGATGGAACTAGCCCTTTGGAATTGACCTTGATCACTTTCTTGATGGGAGTAGTTTCAAATATTGCTGTTACTGTGTCTATTCTTCTTCTGGTTCTGCTCATTCCTCCCTGCACAGTCCAGATAAGTCTCCCCAGCATTTCTCTGACACCGTCCTGCTCGTCTCCTGCGGCCCCATCACAGTCACACCTAACTGATGGTCATTGCCCTGATATCTGACTCCTTGCCGCCACAAACTCACCCATCTAGGTCCCTATCCCTGGCTCCTGATCTCCTTGGCAGACAGACCAGTCTGGGTATTGTTGGGTCAAAGGGCACGCAGGGTCCTATAGGTCTTTGGGCATAGTTCCAAGGTGTTCTCCAGAATGTTTGAACAAGCCCGCAGCTCCACCAAAAGTGCACAGGCTTCCCATTTTTCCACCTCTGCCCACCCCCTTGGTCGTTTTTCTTTTCAGTGATAGGTGTGAGGCAGTATCTCTTTAATGTGCATTTTTCTAAGCCTTAGCGATTTAGAGAACTTTTCATGTGATTGTTGATAAGTGATTTCTTTTTTTGAAAATCTGTGACCATTTTTAACTGGGAAGGGATCTTACCTTTATCAGTTTGGCTCAGTTCCCCATATATTTGAGAAATGAGGCCTTCATCAGAGAGACTTGCCATAAAACTTTCTTCCCACTTTCCTGGGAGAAGTTTTCTCGGACTGGGCGTCTCCCTCCGCCCTTTTGTCTGGCCTGCCATGCCAGAATTCAACCCAGGCATTATTTTAAGTGTTTTGGAAGAGGATTTTGAGAGAGCTCCTTTGGGCCGGACCTTTCCCAAGCTCTGGAAGGAACGGGCCGCTCGTTGTCATTTACCTGAGACAGAGCCAGGCATTCCCCCTGCTCGCTTTTCTCTCCTACTCAGTTGACGGGAATGTTTCATGAAATTTGGAATATTTTTAAAAAATGAAGACTCCTCGGTTTCCTTCAGGACTCAGCTCCAGTGATACTTTTTCCAAGAAGCTTTTGTGATCCCCAAGTATCTGGCTCCTTTCCCATGAGACTGGCCATCTGTCCACTCTTATAGGCAGTGAGGTGGCCCAGTGGTCAGAGGGCCAGGTCTGTACTTGCTGCCTCAGATACTCACTGGGAATGGGGGGGGGAAACTTCACCCATTTGCCTCAGTTTCCTGATCTGTAAAAATGGGAATGATAATAGCACCCCCTTTCAAGGTTGTTGCAAGCCTAAGTCATCAATCAGTAACACTTACTAAGGGTGCTGAGCCCTGGTTTTACAAGAAAAGTTCCAGGATTCTCTACCTCCAAGGAACTTCCAGTTTAATGAGCGAGATCACATGTGAACAAATACATACAAAGGCAGCTATGGACAATGTGCTTCGGAAATTACAGTGGAAGGAAACAGAAGGAGAGGAGGTGGAGGAGGCTCCTGAAGAAGGTGGAATTCTAGTTGGGACTTCCTGGAAGCCAGGAGACAGAGATGAGGAAAGGATTGGAAAGATGGAGGGCAGCCCAGGAAACTTATCTGACTGAAGAGATGGAGCGCCTTCTTCTTGAAGTATTGAGGAGGCTGGTCTTAGGAGATCAAGTAGAGGTAGCAGGAAATATGGTGTAAGAAGACTGAAATACAGGTGATGTCTAGGTCATGATGGACTTTGATGCAAGGCACGATGGACTTTGTTTTTTTATCCTTAAAATTATTTTAAAGTTAAATACAAAATAAGAAAAAAACAAACATTGTCACATACACAGAAGAACATGAGAGAATTCAAAATAAAGCAACAAATATGTAATAAATAATATGATCTATGTAGTATATATAATAAATACTACACATTGTTTCCAAAGCTGTCTTTTTCTTTGCTTTTTTATAGACTTTCTTTTGTTCTCTGTTGTGCCTTTTTTAGTTTATTTTTCCTCCTCCCTTCTCTTCCTCCCAAGAAAGCTACAATTAAGTGTACTGTGTGAATGTGTGTTTATACACATAGATTTTTATAAACATAAACATAAACATCTATGGATAACCCTACTATGCTTATTTCCACTTGTGATCTGTTTCTCTGAAGGTAGATAGCATCTTTCTTCATAAGTCTTTTCCATATTTCCATATTTTTCTAAATGTTTACATTCATCTAGTTCTTCTAGTTATTTATTAATAAATGAATTAATAAATGAAAAACATCCTTTCTCCTTCTTAGGTATTTTTATATAATTATATATCAAAATCACTGAACATATGAGATTAACAAAGGAAAGCAATCAAAGTCAATGCATCAGATGTTTTGGCCATGAGCATATCATTTGATTTTCTCCTCTTTCTCCCCACTCCCTCCTGTAGGTGGCAAGCAATTCAATATATGTGAAATCTAATGTGTGTAAACATTTATAGTCATCATACTGTATAAAAAAAATCAGATCAAAAAGGAAAGAAAATGAGAAAGAAAACAGAATGCAAGCGAACAACAACAGAAAGAGTGAGAATGTTATGTTGGGCTCCACATTCAGTTCCCACAGTCCTCTCTGGGTGTAAATGGCTCTCTCCATCACAAGATCAGTAGAACGGTCATGATTAAAATTTCTTTTTAAAAGTTAAAAATTTAAAATTAAAATAAAAGAATTGTTTTCATGTTTTCATATAGATAAGGAAACAAACTGGATCTTTTCCTTCTCTTATCCTCTTTTCCTGGTCACAGGAAACTTCCCTCCTGCCCCCACCCACAATACACAATATTTTCTGGCACATCACCCAACTTTTCATGAAATTTCTTTAAAATATACGGCTTAGGTCAGCCCGAGAGTGAAGGTCTCCTTCTCCCTTCCTCCTCGGGAGCTCCATGTATCCCGTATCCCACAGGGAGAAACAATTCACGATAATGCTTTTCTCCCCCCAGTATTCCATCGGGCTCTCTGTGGCTGGGGGGGGGGGGGTCTCAGTGTTGGCGCTGATGCTCACAAAGGGAGGGACCCCTGGGGGGATCCTTTCTCTGCCTCTGTTTCTTCTGTAAATGAGGAGCCTTGGACTGGATGAACCCCGAAACCTGCTTTCGCTGCTAACGCTGCGCCTTTTGCTGGGTTAGGAGATGGTGACGTTCCAGGACGTGGCCGTGGACTTCACGGCGGAGGAGTGGGGGCTGCTGGGCCCCCCTCAGAGGGAGCTCTACAAGGAGGTCATGCTGGAGAACGCCCGCAACCTGCTGTCCCTGGGTAAGGAGCCGGGGCCCACTCGGAGGGCGCATCTAGGGTTAGGGTCGGGTTAGGGCCCCCCCAACTTTTTCCTGGGGGCCCGGGGTCCTAGGAAGGCCCGAAGGCGGACCCTGTGTGACCGGCGGGCAGAGTCCTCTCGTCTGCTCTTCCTGCAGAAGGCCTTTGTCCGGGGGGACGAGTTCCTGAGAAAAACCCGAAACTTCACTGCTCCCCGTCTTAGTCTCAGAAGCTCCTCCCTTAGTCTCAGAAGCCCCTCCTCTTAGTCTCAGAAGCCCCTCCTCTTAGTCTCAGAAGCTCCTCCTCTTAGTCTCCGAAGCGCCTCCCCTTAGTCTCCGAAGCGCCTCCCCTTAGCCTCCGAAGCTCCTCCCCTTAGTCTCAGAAGCCCCTCCCCTTAGTCTCAGAAGCTCCTCCCTTAGTCTCAGAAGCTCCTCCCTTTAGTCTCCGAAGCTCCTCCCCTTAGTCTCCGAAGCTCCTCCCCTTAGTCTCCGAAGCTCCTCCCCTTAGTCCCCCGAAGCGCATCCTGGTCTCCTTCCCACCTTCCCACAATCCCAGTGCCAATGGGGGGAGAGGAAGGGAACGTTCCAGGCTCTGGGCAAACCCAGACGTTTCTCCCGAGGAGCCAGTGAGCCAGATGACGTTATTGTCCCCGTTTTACAATTGAGGAAGCTCAGGCAAACGGTGGCTTTTGGCCAATAAGACACTGAGCGCTGCCTGAATCCAACCCCCCTCTCCCCCCCCTCCCCCCGTTTCTAGATAACGGGATCTCCGGGCTCCGCCCCTTTTAGCGAGGAAGCTTCCCGTGATGTCCTGCCCATCCCCCACCGGAGCTCCCAACAACAAACGTCACGGAAAGGTTCCTGGGGAGCCCGGGGACCCCGTGACCCTCCTTGGCTGCCCCCCCCCCAAGGAGAGCCGAGTCTCAATGCCCCCCCCCCCCTTGTTCCCACGCCCAGGACTTCCTCTTCCCAGAGAAGATTTGCTCTCCCACTTTGAGCGAGGGGAAGGCCCGTGGACGCCCGAGCGAGCAGAGCCCCGGGGCCCCCGCCCAGGTGAGTGGCGGAGCAGGGGCAGGAGGGCGGTGCCCCGTGTCTGGGGGGGGGCGGGGGGCGGGACCACCAGTTCTTTCTCGGACACTTTAGCAGCGGGAAGGCCCCGAACCTCCGTTTCCCAGCAGGGGCTGGAGGCAATGGCCTCTCCCCCCCCCCCCAGTGGTAGCCACTGTTTATGGCTCATGGAGCCTCCGGAGATGGCCCAGGAGCCGCGGGCTCTCCCCCACAGCCTCTTTCTGAGCCTCCCCAAGGCGTCCAGCACTAATTAAGTGCCTGCTGTGTGCCAGGCCCCCTGCTGAGTGCGGGGCATCCAGAGAAAGGCCGGGGGCGTCCCCGCTCTCCAGGAGCGCAGTGACCAGGGAGGAAAACACCGAGGACGGAGCGTGGGGCTCACGGCTGCCCAAGGGGGGACGGCCCCTAGAACTGGGGGAGGGGACAGGCTCACTGTGGGGGGTGGGCTGGGGCTGGGCCTGAGGGAACCGGGGAACATTCTAGGCAAGAGGGGCAGCCGGGGCCCCATGGAGACTGGAGCCAGTTCGTCCTGGGCAAGGAAGAGAAAGGAGGCCTTTGCTGCCAGAGCGTGTGTGAGGAAGGGGCAAGAGAGGGAGGAGCCGGGAAAGGGGAGGGGGCCCCCAGGGGGTTTTATGGGTGCTCCTGGTGCTAGGGAGCCATGGGAGCTTGTGGGGGAGGCGGCGCCGGGTCTGAGGTCAGCCTTAAGGAGAGGACTTGGACAGCTGACCTGGGGGGAGACCCAACAGCAGGTGTGGGGTCGCTGGGCCTGAACCTGGAGAGTTGCTGTGTGGGGGAGAGGAGCTGTAGGGCGGGAGGTGGGTCAGCAGGACTTTCCTGGAGATGGACTGTAGAGGGGGAGGATGGGGAGGGGATGGCGTCCCTGGAGGATATTGGGGAGGGGGCTTGGACAGTCCTAAGGATGTGGGAGGGGGGCAGGTCAGGAGAGAGATAATGAGGTGGGAGCGGGAGGAGGCGCTGGGATGGGAGGGGCTCCCTGGAGCTTGTTGTGTGGTCGAGCAGGGGCCCCTCCTACGAGAAGGGGGGAAAGGGGACAAGAAGGCTCCAGACTTGTGGGAGAGGAGGAGGGTGAGGGAGCTCTTGGTAAATGATCATTTCCTGAAGATGTGAGGTCAGTTCTTGGTGGGGAGGGCGGGCTGTGGGGGAGGGACCCGCCAGCACAGGGGGCAGGGAGGGAGGCTGCCCTGCCACAGCGGGGCCTCCCGAGCTCGGTTATTGCATTCACATGGGCCCCGATATCCTGGTTCCCTCCCTGTCTGCGGCCTGTGAGCAGGAGTGAGGGCCAGCACAAGCATCCACCTAAGCCCCTTTACTGGTCTTCTGGGGAACTATGTCCCTCCTGAAACCGGTCTTGGCTGGGCCGGACAGTAAGCATTTTGGGAGCAGCTCCACAGAGGAAGGAGTAAGTGCAAGGAGAGAGGAGGAGGGCGGCCCGAGGAGGAGAGCAGAGCTGCAGGAACTCCCCGAGACATAATGCCCGGGGCTAACAAACAGGGGAAGGAGTAAGTGCAAGGAGAGAGGAGGATCTCCATCTATCGAGCCTCCAGCTGTGTTTATAACCAGGATGCAGTAAAATTGTTTTTTCACCCATGAATGAGGTAGAAAATGGAAGAATTCTCGTGTTTTCTTCCTGAGAGTTAGGCTGTTTGGGCTTTTAGTTCTCTGTCGGGCTCTGGTTGGCTTTTTGGGGGTCTCTGGAGCAGCCTTCCTTTCAGCAGATTAATCACCACAAGAACAGCCAGGGATAAAGTCCAAATTCTTTTTCTCCTTCACAATCTGGTTTCCTTGTCTGGGCCCGGGCTAGCTTGGTCTCAGTGGGAGGAGCAGGAGGACAAGCCAGCGACCACGGTGGTGGGAGATGGAGGGAATCTCTCTCCGTGGCTCTGAGAGCTTGAGCTCCCGCCTCCAGTCCTCTGAGTCTGACCCTGGCTGAGTTTGTCCCAGTTTATATGCTCTATTAACATTATATCTTTTATAGTATAATGAGTATAAACCAGTCATTACATCACTAGGGAACCATTATTCGTTGTAAGGTTAACTCAATCCTACTGAACTAGAGAAATGTTGATCACCAAGCTAAACTAGGTAACCATCGTCTCACCAATTCCACTGAGTTAGCACCTTGTAAGAACCCTTGTTTCAGGTACTGTTTCAGCTCTGGCTCATAACAGGGATCCATAAAGTAAGGAAAATGAACCACCTGAATTGCCAGGTCCTGTACAGCGGATTTATTTTCTCTTGCTTTTAGTGTATTCCGTGATAAATGTGCTTGAAGGCCAATTGCACATATTGCTTTGGTTTTTCTTCTAAAACAATATTTATATCATAAAACCATCCTTTCTAAGGAAAGAATTTCTTCAAACATCACTTTTTCCCCTACCATTGATACACTGGCTATATTCTCGTAACAACTGCTGAGTGGCTGACCTTTGTTGCCAACCGAATCCTTTGGAAATCTGCTCATTTGAAGAATATAAACCTAAGTGCAGGAAGGAGACTTAAGAGGGTCATGAGAGGCAAAGGTAGAGCAATTGTGACGGTCTGTGATGGTTTCCAGATGTCTTGTAACGTGCTCATGATTTTCAGAGTCTGGAGTCTGCAGATTTGTAACATCTCAATTTGGTGATGATCCTGCTGGGGAGATGGACTTACAGGGTAATGAGGGAATTACTCTGGTGCAGCGACAGAAAGCAGATGACCACAAGTGCTTCCCTTTGACCATCCTCTGGGAATTAATTCTGATCCGAGTTTGGGCTATTGGGAAACAATTTGATGTTGGATTGAGAAACTGAAGGCACTGTTGCACTTAGTTGGAAGTGGTCAGTTTGATGTGAACATTACATAAACTTTACATAAAAGCATATTATATATCTGATCATGGCAATTTAGAATCACTGCAGGAAGAAAACTATTGTGGTTGAAACAAGTATATGTTTGTTGTTTGAGAGGAAAATATATGTACTTTTGTTTTTATTTAAATATTTTCATAACAAAAGAGCAATTATTTTCTTCTCAAGGATCCATTAAAAGAATTTTTCGCTCAAACCCTTACACTATAGACTTTTATTGTGAAGTCCCAGAGGATTTACCAGCCACAAAATGGCAAGGCTGCGGTAGGATTAATAGTGAAGCGTGTTGTCTACTTCCTGACAAAAGAATGACAGATGTAAGGTGCCATGTAAGACAAAATATTTTCACACACACACAAATATTTCCACACATGAAAGAAATGGATTTTTTTAAAAATTGTGATTATTACATGGTTTTCCTTTTTTAAATTAGGGAGCAGAAGCATCTAAAAATAAAATAAAACATAAAATAAAAATAAAATTAACAAAATGATGGACTAGGACAAAATATAATATTCCTCAGGTAAAAACACCAGACAAGGTGGGTAGTCATGATGTGGTCTTAGACATGAGAACAGAAAAAATAAAAAGGATCACCAATGAAATTAACCTACACTTATAGATGTGATAGGTAAAGAAATAATATTAATATTCTCTACATTTCTGGGTATGTATAGATGTCACAAATGCAACATCTGTTTATATGAGTACAAGATAAGAAAAGTTGAATACAATATTGAATATTGTTATGCAACATTATTATTTCTTAGCATATGAAATTTCCAAAGCATAACTGGGAGAATGCATCAAAACTGGTCAATTAAAAAGAAAAAAAAGGGAAAGGACCACAACCAAATAAAAAGTATCAACAATTGAAAATTATTGAAAGTGTAATGGAGGTCCTGCAAATGGCTGTGGAGAGGGGAGGAGCTGGGCTGGGGAGTGGGTCACTTGGCTCCCAGGACTATAGGTTCTTGCCTCTAGGAGGTCTCCAGAGGTGTAGGTGCCTTTGTACTTGAGGATGTTGCTGAGGCTATAGGTAGCTAACAGGCCCTCTGTGGGAGAGGATCAGGGTTTATAGTCTACTTATACTCTTCCAAATATAAATAAGTGAATATGTAATAATAAAGTAGTTTTACTTTTTAAAAAGATTCAATGGAGAAAGGCTGTCCAGTACTAGTCCCCTCAGGTTTAAGCTCCAGTCTCACCTACAGAGATGTTGATCAGGTCACTTAACTATTCTGAGCCACTGGCCCAGATTGAGAGTGTAATGAGAATATTGAGCCTGCCCATATTATAAATTTGTTGTGAGGATTTAGTGTTATTGTTTGTATAAACTTCTGTATAAATTAAATCATTTGGGGGGTATTTTCAAATGATTGATTCTACTCATTTTAACTTGAAGACTCAGGAATAGATTAAAATCAGTAAGCTTTCTGTCAATGGAGGAAAGGGAATTTTAAAAATAGGTTCATATTTCATTTTATATATATATATATATAAACATACATATATGTATTTCTTTGTTTCCTTCAGATGAAGATACTAGGCTCAAAATGAGGAAGGCTACTACTAAGTCAATGGAAGAATCACAATGGCAAAGATTCATGAATGATGGTCACTATGACCTCAGTTTGAGAGAAATCTGTGATTCTGGTATAAAGACGAAGAAAAAACAAAAGAGTCCCTGTGAATTTGATAAAGATGGAGAGACTAACAAACAATATTCAGTACTAATTCACTGTAAGAAAATGACCTCAGGAAATGAGAGTAAATCTAGAGAATGCTTTAGTGGGCAAATAGGTGTAATAAAGTTTCATGAGAAGCCTTCTGAAGTGCAAAATTTTCCATGTGAGATGGCATTCAGCTTGAATTCACATCTAATTAGACCTCAGAAGAGTCATTCTGGAGAAACGCTATATATGTCTAATGAAGGTGAGGAGGCCTTCAGCAAAAATTCAAAGCTTACTGAAGACCAGGAACTTCATAATGGAAAGAAACATGCTTGTAATGAATGTGGTAAAACCTTTGAAGGACAGTCATCATTTATTTGCCATCAGAAAGTTCACACTAGTAAAAAGTTATATAATTGTACACAATGTGGAAAGGCTTTTGAGACAGAGCCCTCTCTTATTTCTCATGAGAGAATTCATAATAGTGATAAATCTCATGAGAATCATGAAAGTGGTAAGACTTTCAATGAAAAGTCTGTGCATCAGAAAAGCCAAACTAAAGAGAAATATTACGAATGTGATCAGTGTGGAAAGACTTTCAAACAGAGGTCTGGTCTTGCTGAACATCAGAGAATCCATACTGGAGAGAAACCTTATGAATGTGATCAGTGTGGAAAGACTTTTAGACACCGTTCTAGTCTTGTTAATCATCAGAGAATCCACACTGGAGAGAGACCTTATGAATGTGATCAGTGTGGAAGGGCTTTCACACAAAGCTCCAATCTTGCTCAACATAAGAGACTCCACACTGGAGAAACGCCTTATAAATGTGATCAATGTGGAAAGACTTTCAGATTCCACTCCAGTTTTGCACTACATCAGAGAATCCACACTGGAGAAAAACCTTATGAATGTTTTCGATGTGGAAAGACTTTCAGACAGAGTGTCAGCCTTGTTGTACATCAGAGAGTTCACAGGAAATAAACTTTATGAATATCATCAAAGTGGAAAGACTTTTAAACACAGTTCTAGTCTTAATAAACATCAGAGAATCCACAATGGAAAAAAAAACAACTTTGTGGATATAATTAGTGTGGAAAAACATTCATAAACCCATCCAATCTTGTGCTACATCAGAGAATCCACACAACCTTATGAATGTAATCACTGCAGAAAGTTTCAGAGACAACTCTCATCTTGCTGAGTCTAAGAAAATCCATGCTAGTGAAAAACCTTATGAATATAATCACTGTAGTAAAATCTTCCAGCAATAATCATTCCTGATTTTCCATAGGAATATTCATACTAGTTGTAAATCTTATCATTAATGAATGAGGAAAGCCATTCAAATGGAAGATAGAGCTTGTTGGACTTCAGAAAATTCATTCTGGGGATGAGCTCAATATGAACTCAATATGAGAAAACCTTCAATCAGAGATCATCTCTATATCAGAAGATTTGTATTTAAGAGAAACCCTATGATTGTGCTAAATGGGACAAGTCTTTTGATGGAAGATGGAGTTCTCTCGACATCAGAATATCCATGGTGGAAAGAAGTTCCAGGAAAGTCAAGATCGTGGGAAAGCCTTGGAGTCAATGTTCTTGACTGAACATTGGAAAAATCAAGTTGAAAATAAAACTTATGAATCTAATTAACAAGAGAAAACCTTTTGCTGGAGCACAGATATAATTAGAAATTTCAGATTTTATATAAGGCACAAATCCTGTTAATATAATGAATTTTTTTCTGAAATACTATAGTTTTTCAGCACTCCTTATTAATATTCCCTAAAATACATATACCTTAATTTCATTAGTCATTCCCACTGTTGATTAATACTCTCTTGTTTGCAGTTCTTTGTTGACATAAAATTTTGGTATAAACATTTTGGTAACTGTTGAACATTTATTTCTGTAATGATTTCTTTTGGCTGATGGGTTTCACAGTGGATAAAGTGCTGTTCCTGGTGCCACAGACCTGAGTTCAAATCCAGTTTCTGACATATACTAGATTGTGATCCTGGGCAAAGCATTTAACCTATGACTGCCTCAGTTTTTCCCACTATACTAAAGGGTAGAGTCAAAATGGCCCAGTTCCTGGGCAGAGTTTCAAGTTGGAGAGGTTTAGTCAAGGTTGTGGGGGATCAGCATATTAAAAGAGGCACAAAAAAAAAAAAGAGAGATCAAGGAAGATAGTTTAGGAATTATTGGACTACCTGAAAGCCATAATTTAAAGATAAAAGAGCTTAGACATCAGATAACCAGAAAATATAAAGGAACACTGCCCAGATATTTTATAACTAGAGGGCTAAATAGAAAGTTCAGAGAGTCCATTGATCAACTTATGAAATAAATTCTAAAGTGAAAACTCCCAGGCACAGATAATGTAAAAAAACCAAACCCATAAGTCAGGTCAAGGAGAAAGCAAACAGCAAAAAGGAAAGAATTCAAATACCATTGAGCCATAATCAGGATCACACAAAATTTAGCACATTTAAAGCCATAGAGTTTGAAATGTGATATTACAAAAGTTAAACGAGATTGAATTAAAACTAAGAATAACCTATCCAGCAAAATGCAGCATAATCCTACAGAGAAAAAAGATATTTAATGAAATAGAGGACTTTTAAGTATTCCTGAAGAGTCTAGAGCTAAAAATGAAATTTGATATTCAAGCACAAAATTTAAGAAAAACATGAAATGGTTAAAATAAATGAGAAATCAGAGTTAAATTGTTCACATTCTTATATGGGAAGATGATACGTGCATCCCCTAAGAAGTGTGTAATGTAATCATGAAGTTAGAGTCAGAAAGTGTGAGTATAAGGTTATGAGTTAGGATGACTCAAAAGAAGAATAGAAATGTGAGAAAGAGGGATACACTGACAGGGGGGCTAAGGGAGAGGAAAATTATTTCACATAAAGGAAGTTTAAAAGGAAGAGTTTTTACAATGGAGGGAAAACCTAACTTAAAGTTAAAGATGGGAGTGTGTGTGTGTGACAGAGAGAGAGAGAGACAGAAAGAGAGAGGAGAGAGAGAGACAGAGAGACAGAGAAAGACAGAAAGAGAGAGGAGACAGAGAGAGAGAGAGAGAGAGAGAGAGAGAGAGAGAGTGTGTGTGTGTGTGTGTGTATAGAGTTGTGCAAGTAGGTGAAGGGGCTAAAAGAAAGTGTGGGGGTAAGAAGTGTAGATTCAGGGAGGTTAAGGCTAATGACCAGAAGCAAAAGAGACTTGAGAAGGACTTTTGAGAGTTAAAAAGAGAAGGATAAATAGAAGAGAATAAGACGACGGGAAATGCACAATTAACCATTACAATTTTGACACCGATGAACTCACCCATGAAATGAAAGAAGACAGCAGGAAGAATTATAGAACTAGAAAGCAACAATTCATCTTGAGGGGAAAAGCTTAAAAAAAAGGAAGCAGTGAAATAATGTGAAGAAAGGTGACCTTTTAAAAATACGTGATAATATTTATTTTTAAAATGAGGGCGAATTGTTTTATTTAGTCATATTAGAGTGCTATGGATCTGAAACGTGATAGTGTAGATGTGTTCTCTAAACAGGTTTCAGACTCTATTGTAGAGCTAGCATCATCAAAACCACGTGGTACTAGATCATTTCTTGATCAATGGAATAAATCAAGTTTACAATAAATAGAAGTAAATGAATGGGTGGAAATGGCGTTGACAGGCGAACAGCTCCGGGAGCGGCGGCAGAAGCCCGTGATGGGCGATGTTTGGTTTCCCGGAGAAGCTCGTTGAGCCGTCCCGGTGATGCGCTGGCCCCGCACCGGCGGGAGGAGACGGGCCCAGAGAGGCGGCCGAGGGGGGGCCCGGGCGCCGTCTCAGACCCGCTGCGGAGGCTGGAGCTCAGGAGGGAGCCTGAGGGCGGGGGCGGGAGGGGGGCCGGGGGGCCGGGCTCCGGGAGCCGCGGGAGGGAAGGCAGGATCCTGGGGAGGGCGGGGAGGCCCCGCCCGGAGCGGGCGCCTGGGAGCTGGGCCCGGGCCGCAGTCTCGCCTCTCCCGGAGCCGGGATCGGGTCCCTCCTCCCCGCGGCCCCGCGGCCCCGAGCCTCCGGACTTCCCTTCCCGCCGAGGCCGCGCTGACTTCCGGAAGCCCCCCCTGTGCTTGCGGGTCCCAGGTAGGTCCGAGCCTCCGGGCAGAACTTTGCTTTGGGAGCCGAGCCCCTGCCGCCGCCCCGGGCCGCTCCCCAGCTGCGCCCCCCTCCCCCTCCCGCTACTTCGTGCCCCGGGTCCCCGTCCCGTCCCAAACGGCCCGAGGCGCCGCCCCCAGCTTTACCGTTGGGTCCCACGTGCCCGACCTTCTGCCTCCCCCAAAGGGGTCCTGTCCCCCGGGCCCCAGCTTCTGGGCAGGCATTCGGGCGTCCCGCCAATAGCCCGGGCTCCCCGGAGGGACCCACGGGCCTCCCCAGCCCCGGCCCCGGCACACAGGCCGCTTTCCCAGTCTCTGCGGCCCCCCCGGGACCCTTCTCTCTCCCAGCCTTGTTCCTGTCCTGCCTCCCGGACCTCCCGCTTCTCTGGGATGGGGCGGGAGCCGAAGAGGAGAAAGACGGAAGAAGTTTTGTTCAGAGACGCTCTTGCGGCCGGGGGGGGGGGGGGGGGGGGTCGGGGGTCTCTCCCCTTCGGTAGGACCAAGGACTTTGTATTGCTGGGGGGGAGGGGGGAGGTTCACCCTCTGTAAATCCCCCCAGGCCGGCCTCCTGCTCCTGGAGCGAAAGAAGTGTCCCCCAAGTGGTGTTTCCCGCCCAGTCTGCAGAGGACCGGCCTTGGCCCCAGCAGCCATGGCCCCCGGGAGGCTCAGACCCCGGCCCCAGGTGAGTGTGCTCAGCTTCCGCCCCAGAGTCCTTAACGCGGACCTAAAGCTTGCCTGAGGCTGCCCATGCCCCACCTGGGGTTCTTCCCTTTAAAAAATGGGTGTGAAATTGAATACAGCCGTGACACCCCCCCCTTTTCTGTTTCAAACTGATTCTTTAAAACCTTGGCTTCTCAAGCACTAACTCCCCCCCCCCCCCAAACCGCTGTCCTAGCTTATTTTTCTAAAGTTTTTTCTCCTGACCACTGAGGCACAAGAAAGCGGCACATCCCTCTGTGGGCATCATCTCTCTGCTCTTTAGGTTTTAAAGGCTGTAAATTTATTCTTTAAAACCCAATTTGTGCACACACAGAACACACACACACACACACACACACACACACACACACTCACACACACACTCACACACACCACACACTCACACACACACACACTCACACCACACACACACTCACACCACACACACACTCACACCACACACTCACACATACCACACACACACACACACACACACTCACACACACCACACACTCACACACACACACACTCACACCACACACACACTCACACCACACACACACACACACCACACACACACTCACACCACACACACACACACACACACACACTCACACACACCACACACTCACACACACACACACTCACATCACACACACACTCACACCACACACACACACACACTCACACCACACACACACTCACACCACACACTCACACATACCACACACACACACACACACACACACACTCACACACACTCACACACACACACACTCACACCACACACACACTCACAACACACACACACACACACACACACAGAACACACACACACACACAACTTCTCTCCTCTGCCTCTTGTTTCTTGTGGCCAAGCTCTGCCCTGAAGGTCCTGGTAACCCTTCCCCCTCTAGTCTGGTCTGGCCAGGCCTGGGAGCTTCCCCAGCTCTGGGCCTGCCCAGCAGAAATCCCTCTCTCTGAATCCCCCCACAATCCCATTCAAACTTTCTCTGGGGAAGGGAAGGTTTTCCCCTGTCCTGGAGGAGCTTCCAATCTAACGGGGAAGATATTAATCAGCGACTGTGCCCACACAAGCTCCCTTAGTGGAGACGGGAGGCTCTCTCCTAGGGAGGCTGCGCATTTTGGGACCAGGGGAAGCTTGTTTTCAGAAAGTGAGATTTTAGCTAAGATATGAGAAGAACCCTGGGGTGGAGGCGGAGGGAGGACATTATACATTCGAAAGAAACCTGTAGAGAAACAAAGTTAGGAGGGTGTCCCAGGCCAAGAGAGGAGGAGGAAGGGGTACAGTGGGAAAAGACTGGACAGGGGTTTGGAGCTGGATACATGGGGGCCGCCAGGCGTCTCAGGCCTTAGAAATGATTTCTCGTTTAGCCAGAATGGTCAGGGTCCTTGCTGGTGATGGTCTGGATCAGGCAGCCCGGGATGTAGCCATACTGGTCCCCTGCAAACTCAATCATAAATACAAATTGATAAGCAAACTCAGGACACATTTTTTGACCAAGAAAGAGGAGATTTAAATGTTTAGAAGGATTTTAGCGCCCTGCACCAGGGTGATTGTGTGTGTGTGTGTGTGTGTGTGTGTGTGTGTGTGTGTGTGTGTGTGTGTATCTGAGAGATGCTTTGAAGTAGAAATCACTGATCTTGGCAGCCAATTGGATAAGAGGGGTCAGAAATGGGAGTTGAGGCTTCCCAGACTGCTGAGAAGAGGGAAGGGGTTAACGTCTCTTTTGGGAGCTACTGGACATCCTGTTGGCAACCTCTGAAAGGCAGAGGGAGGAAAAGGAGCTCATGTTGAACAGCTTTAGTTGTGAAAGGAAAATAAGGAGCAAGGGATGAAATGACAGTAGCTGGGGAGCCGGGAGGAGTCAGTAGTCAAATATTTATGAAGTACCTACTATGTACCAAGCTCAGGGCTAAGGGCTGGAAAATGAAGCATGAAAAGTAAAAGATCGGGCCTGCCCTCAAGTTGCTGATTATCTGGTAAGGGAAGACTACATACAAAAGGCCCCTGAGATCTTAGAAAAGTTTGGGAGAAGGATAAATCAATCAGGTTAAATCCTAAAGTTATGCAGCCAGGTCAGAGGTGAGAAGGGCCAGCCAGAGTCTCTCCTTAAATGGAGATTGGGTGTTCAGGGTTCCACAGTGGTAAAAGATGGATGTGGGAGGATAGAAAAGGAAAGAAATTGGGAACAGAAGGAAAAGATGTTTCTGTTGAGAGTGAATTAGGTAACCAGTTATCAAGATAAGGACTGCCTTCCTCCAGTGAGAGCCCACGTGGGGGGAATAAATGCTATAAAGTGACAAACAGTGACTGAAGAGACTCGTGAAAGGGAAACGGAAGTACATTCTTGGGACTTTCAAAAAGTGAAAAAAAGATCAATTCCTCAATTGTACATAAGGCATTTGCCTATAGAAATAAAGGAAGTTAAAGACGAAATACAGAGTTCAAACAGAACATAAATCTGTTGTTTTAAAGAAGAAAACAAAATGTTGACAGAGTCAAAATAATTTTATCCACGTGATAGAGAATTGCTCAAAAAGAGACTCTAAAAAAGTGAGTCATATCCCTATAATCGGAAATGGAAGAAACAAAGATGGCAGGCTGTGGAATTCCTAGCTCCTTGGCCAAACATGGCTCCCACATTTAGCATATTGTAGAAATGGATGTGACCTAACTGAATAGGGATCACAACATAGTATTTTCTCCCTCTTTGTTGTTATTTGCTTACATTTTGTTTTGTTTTGTTTTGATCTGATTTTTCTTTTGCAGCCCAATAATTGAATAAATATGTATAGAAGAATTGCACATGTTAAACATATATTGGATCACTTGCCTACTAGGGAAGGGGGGTGGGAGAAGGGAGGGAAGGAAATTGGAGCACAGGATTTTGTAGAGATGAATGTCAAAAATTATCCATGTATATGTTTGAAAATAAAAAGCTTTGATTAAAAATAAATAAATAAATGAAAATTAAAAAAAAATGGATGGCCTATTCTAAGTAACAATGTATTTTCAGATCTGTTCAAACTCTCCTATATATTATTTATCAACTGCCTCTTGACTCATCCTCTTGATTCTTGTTCTCCCAAATTCCAAAGTTCTAGAAGTCTGTTTAGATCCTTTATTTTTTTTAATTTTATTTTTTTATTATAATAACTTTTTATCGACAGAACTCATGCCAGGATATTTTTTACAACATTATCCCTTGCACTCACTTCTGTTCCGATTTTTCCCCTCTCTCCCTCCACCCCCTCCCCTAGATGGCAAGCAGTCCTATATATGTTAATATGTTGCAGTAAGATCCTTTATTTCACAAGGAAATCGGCAATGACTTTTTCATGAATTAGATCAAATCTCAACTTTTGTTAATAAAATATTACCTTACAATAAAGGAAATCTTTCCCCTTTTTCATTTCTCTTATTTCTATGTTAAAAATGTCAAAATTAAGAAATATATGCCTTTAACAAATGAAAGTGATCATAAAGCAAAGGCATGAGATGTTTTGTTTGTGAATATGGCACCCAGAGCTCCCTCAAGCTCTCAATATAGCAATTGATGGCTCTTTTCCCTTCAACTGGAGACAATTTCAGAGCACTTAATTGAGTTCAGATTGTGATTAAGATTTCTTTTTTTTTTTTTTTTTTTTTTTTTAATAATAGCCTTTTATTTACAGATTATATGCATGGATAACTTTACAGCATTAACAATTGCCAAATCTCTTGTTCCAATTTTTTACCTCCCGCCCCCCACCCCTTCCCCTAGATGGCAGGATGACCAGTAGATGTTAAATACATTAAAATATAAATTAGGTACACAATAAGTATTCATGACCAAAACATTATTTTGCTGTATAAAAAGAATCAGACTCTGAAATATTGTGCAATTAGCTTGTGGAGGAAATCAAATATGTCGGTGAGCATAAATATAGAGATTGGGAATTTAATGTATTGGTTTTTCGTCATCTCCCAAAGTTCTTTCTCTGGGCGTAGCTGGTTCAGTTCATTACTGCTCCATTGGAAATGAATTGGTTGATCTCGTTGCTGAGGATGGCCAGGTCCATCAGAACTGGTCATCATATAGTATTGTTGTTGAAGTATATAATGTTCTCCTGGTCCTGCTCATTTCACTCAGCATCAGTTCATGTAAGTCTCTCCAGGCCTTTCTGAAATCCTCCTGTTGGTCATTTCTTACAGAACAGTAATATTCCATAGTATTCATATACCACAGTTTGTTCAGCCATTCTCCAACTGATGGACATCCATTCAGTTTCCAGTTTCTAGCCACTACAAAAAGGGCTGCCACAAACATTCGTGCACATACAGGTCCCTTTCCCTGCTTTATAATCTCTTTGGGATATAAGCCCAGTAGTAACACTGCTGGATCAAAGGGTATGCACAGTTTAATAACTTTTTGAGCATAATTCCAAACTATTCTCCAAAATGGTTGGATTCGTTCACAACTCCACCAACAATGCATCAATGTCCCAGTTTTCCCACATCCCCTCCAACAATCATTATTATTTTTTCCTGTCATCTTAGCCAGTGATTAAGATTTCTTAAGAATTCTCTTCATGCTTTCATTTCAATGAAGCTTTATTTCAGCCACTCAGGAAATAAACTAGGTCTTTTCTTTTTGTTTATTCTCTTTTTAGTAATCTTGTAAGATACTTCCCTTCCTTTCCCCTTTAGTGTCTTCCATCATCTCATCAACACTTCATGGAGTTTTCATGACAATCCATCACATCTATGCCTGTTCTGATGAGGGAGAAATTGCACATCACCTTTTCTCTTCCTCTTGCAGAAATCTTCCTATATCTATATAGGTCACATAACTTCTCTGATTCCATAGAGAGATGCAATCCATGTTAATACATTTATTTCATTTTATTCTAACTGCAAATGTAAAGTTTTCCTCAATATTTCATTAGACTTTTCATGACTGTGGTTCTAAGTGCTGGCTCTGATACAAAAGGAATGACCTTTGGGGAAAATCCTTTTTTGTGCTTCAGTTTCCTTCTGTAAATTGATGAGCATTGGACTAGATGAATAAATTGATGAGCATTGGACTAGATGAATTCTGAAGTCCCTTTCAGCTCTAAGCCCTATGACTTGGTGCTTTAGGAGTTGGTGACATTCAAGGATGTGGCCATGGATTTCACCCCAGAAGAATGGGGCCTCTTGGACCGTCCTCAGAAGGAGTTGTACAAGGAGGTCATGTTGGAAAATGCCCGGAACCTGCTCTCCCTGGGTAAGGATCTTTCCCCTAGAACTATGAGTGTATCATCAAAGGATCTGTCTTCATTTCTTCCTTTGTGTGCTGGATTTGGAGCATTTATCAGGTCTTAGAAAGGCCAAAGTGCTGGTCCTTGTGTCCAAGAGTCAGGGTCCTCTTGCTGTCTGGTTTTCCCGTCATATGCATGGGAGTTGGGAGGTTCCCGTATGGCCCCTGAAATGGTCTCTTACTGGTTCTAGGGAGCCTGCGGTCAATCAATGTTAAAGAATATGAGAATGAGAAGAAAAAAAAATGAGAAGATTATGAGACTGGAACTAGTCTCAGAGGTTGTTCTGGTCTGAGCTCTCTGTGAACATGAGTGTAATCTGCCAAATCTCCGCAAACTGCTCAGGCAGCTTTTCCTTGGAGATGGATAGTGAAGGGAAGCCCCTACCACCTAGAGTAGCTCCTTCTTGGTGACAAGCATAAATTTGTAGCTTACTGCTCCTCGTCATATTCCCAGAAGCCTAATGCAGTAAGCATGGCCCTGCTTCGTACTGCCTCCAAGTCCCAGCACAAGTAGTAGGAAGGGATATAAGTATTAATGTATACTTACTATGTCCCAGGGACTTTTCTAAATGTTTTATTTTTTTTATTTTTTTTTTTATTTAATAGCCTTTTATTTACAGGTTATATGCATGGATAACTTTACAGCATTAACAATTGCCAACTCTCTTGTTCCAATTTTTCACCTCCCACCCCCCACCCCTTCCCCTAGATGGCAGGATGACCAGTAGATGTTAAATACATTAAAATATCAGTTAGATACACAATAAGTATTCATGACCAAAACATTATTTTGCTGTATAAAAAGAATCAGATTCTGAAATATTGTGCAGTTAGCTTGTGAAGGAAATCAAAAATGCAGGTGGGCATAAATATAGGGATTGGGAATTCGATGTAATGGTTTTTCGTCATCTCCCAAAGTTCTTTCTCTGGGCGTAGCTGGTTCAGTTCATTACTGCTCCATTGGAAATGATTTGGTTGATCTCGTTGCTGAGGATGGCCAGGTCCATCAGAACTGGTCATCATATAGTGTTGTTGTTGAAGTATATAATGTTCTCCTGGTCCTGCTCATTTCACTCAGCATCAGTTCATGTAAGTCTCTCCAGGCCTTTCTGAAATCCTCCTGTTGGTCATTTCTTACAGAACAGTAATATTCCATAGTATTCATATACCACAATTTATTCAGCCATTCTCCAACTGATGGACATCCATTCAGTTTCCAGTTTCTAGCCACTACAAAAAGAGCTGCCACAAACATTCGTGCACATACAGGTCCCTTTCCCTGCTTTATAATCTCTTTGGGATATAATCCCAGTAGTAACACTGCTGGATCAAAGGGTATGCACAGTTTAATAACTTTTTGAGCATAGCTCCAAACTACTCTCCAAAATGGTTGGATTCGTTCACAGCTCCACCAACAATGCATCAATGTCCCAGTTTTCCCCCATCCCCTCCAACAATCATTATTATTTTTTCCTGTCATCTTAGCCAATCTGACAGGTGTGTAGTGGTATCTTAGAGTTGTCTTAATTTGCATTTCTCTGATTAATAGTGACTTGGAGCATCTTTTCATATGACTAGAAATAGTTTCAATTTCTTCATCTGAGAATTGTCTGTTCATATCCTTTGACCATTTTTCAATTGGAGAATGGCTTGATTTTTTATAAATTAGAGTTAATTCTCTATATATTTTGGAAATGAGGCCTTTATCAGTACCTTTGACTGTAAAAATATTTTCCCAGTTTATTGCTTCCCTTCTAATCTTGTCTGCATTAGTTTTGTTTGTACAAAAACTTTTCAGTTTGGTATAATCGAAATTTTCTATTTTGTGATCAGTAATGATCTCTAGTTCTGCTTTGGTCATAAAGTCCTTCCCCTTCCACAGGTCTGAGAGGTAAACTATCCTGTGTTCCTCTAATTTATTAATAATTTCATTCTTTATGCCTAGGTCATGAACCCATTTTGACCTTATCTTGGTGTACGGTGTTAAGTGTGGATCAATGCCTAGTTTCTGCCATATTAGTTTCCAATTTTCCCAGCAATTTTTATCAAACAGTGAGTTCTTATCCCAGAAGCTGGGGTCTTTGGGTTTGTCAAAGACTATGTTGCTATATTTATTGACTGTTTTATCCCTTGAACCTAACCTATTCCACTGATCAACTAATCTATTCCTTAGCCAATACCAAATGGTTTTGGTAACTGCTGCTCTATAATATAGTTTTAGATCTGGTACAGCTAAGCCACCTTCATTTGATTTTTTTTTTCATTAATTCCCTTGAAATTCTTGACCTTTTGTTTTTCCATATGAATTTTGTTGTTATTTTTTCTAGGTCATTAAAATAGTTTTTTGGGAGTCTGATTGGTATAGCACTAAATAAATAAATTAGTTTAGGTAATATTGTCATCTTTATTATATTTGCTCGCCCTATCCAAGAGCATTTAATATTTTTCCAATTGGTTAGATCAGACTTAATTTGTGTGAAAAGTGGTCTGTAATTTTGCTCATAAAGTTTCTGATTTTCCCTTGGCAGATAGATTCCTAAATATTTTATATTATCAGTAGTTACTTTAAATGGAATTTCTCTTTGTAACTCTGACTGTTGGATTTTGTTAGTGATATATAAGAATGCTGATGACTTGTGTGGGTTTATTTTATAACCAGCAACTTTGCTAAAGTTGTGAATTATTTCTAATAATTTTTTAGTAGAATCTCTGGGGTTCTCTAAATATGCCATCATGTCGTTGGCAAAGAGTGATAATTTGGTTTCCTCATTGCCTATTCTTATTCCTTTAATCTCTTTCTCAGCTCTTATTGCCATAGCTAGCGTTTCTAATACAATATTAAATAGTAACGGTGATAGTGGGCAACCTTGTTTTACTCCAGATCTTATTGGGAATGGTTGCAGTTTGTCTCCATTACATATGATGCTTACTGATGGTTTTTAAATGTTTTCTTTACAAATATTTTCTAATTTGATCCTCAGAACAAGCCTGTGAGTAAGCTCCCATTTTACAGTTGAGGAAACTGAGGTAAACAAAGATTATGTGATTTGCCTCAGGTATTTAGGTCTAAAACTGAATTTGAATTCAGAACTTCTTAAATCCAGAACAAAGGCTCTGTCCATTGTACTGCCAATTGCCTCTTAATTTCTAGATAGTGGAATCTATGGAATTGGCCAATTCTTCTATGAAAGGAAGCAATTTTCTGATTCCAAATCATCTCCTCCTCCCCTCATCCAAGCTCCCATCAATAAATACAATGAAAATGATTCTTGAAAAGCTCTGGGAACAATCTGATGAACTTCCTACTCGCCTCCTTTTCCTGAAGAGAAACAATTCAAATGTTTTTTCCATCCTAATCCCTGGTTTCCTGTGCATAGGCGTTCCAGTTCCCAGAGAAAATCTGATTTCCCATTTTGAGCAAGAGGAAGGATCATGGATGCTAGAACCAGAAGACCCAAGAATGTCCTGTCCAGGTGAATTAAATGAAAGCAGGTGTATGGTAGCAGCTAAAAGAAAAGGTAGCTACATGTCACAGAGAAGGGAATGCCAGACTTGGGATAGAAAGACCTAACTTGCTAATCTTTTTTAGACATTTTTGGCAGTGAAATCCTACTAAAATTCACTGGACTTCTGAACCTCAGGTTCCCCATCTGTGAAATGAATAAATTGAATTCTCTGTGCCCCCTCACTTACCTTCCTGTGGTAAAATTATGATCCTATAAGAGCCATTGTTTGGAACTTTGGATCATGGAACTTTCTTGAAGACATCCAAAATGGGCTTATTCTGTCTGATACAAACTCTTCCCTAGACTCTTTTCACATCAAAAACATTAATTAATTGCCTGCTGTTTCAGTCTGAATGATAAGTTTTGGTGATTCAGAGAAAGACAGGATACATCTCCTACTCTCAAGGAGCTCACAGACTCATGGTGAAAATTACTTGGATAAAATTAAGTAAAACAAAGTATATACAGGGTAAACTGGAGCTAGCCAAGGGAGGGAAGGCACTTAAAATAAGGAGGAGGAGAAAAAGTGGAAAAATTGTGGAAGGTAGGCTTTAGCTGGGGTTTCAGAGAAGCTGGGGGAGCATTCTAGGCAAGAGGGACATCCAGGGCAAACCCATGGAGACTGGAGATAGTATGTCCTCTTCAAGGAGACCTTTACTACCAGATTATAGCATATGAGGAGGAGCAGCAGGAGTGAAAGAATCCTGAAAAGGGAGGAGAAGAGCAGGTGATGAAGGCCTTTACCAACCCAACAGGGGATTTTATACATTATCCTGGTGCTAGGGAGCCCTGGAAGCTTATTGAGAGGCAGTGATGTGGTCATTTGTGAGGCTATGGCAATTGGGGAGGAACCAGTAGAAATGGAGTGATTGAAAATTCATAAGAAAATGAAGATTATAGAGTAGGGTATATGTTAGAGAAATATATGGACTGGGATAGGATCATTATGACATATTTATCTTCTCAGTCAGAAGATCGCATTGCCATTTGAAAAAGGAATAAGGAATTAAAAGAAGGCAGCTGATTTATGTGAGACAAGGAGGTTAAAAAAGATTTTGGCAAATGTTCAATTGCTTTATTGAAATATGAGGTCAAATTTTCAGCTGAGAAGGTAGGAGGAGGGGAGCAAGTCTTATGGGAGGAATAAAAACCTTCTGTTGTGAAACTCTGGAGAGAGTCAGTCAGGGAGAAGTCAAAGAATTGCCTTGCCGCAGAGGGAGCCCCGCTGAGATGACGTTACCTAAATTTGGCAATATAAGGACTGTTTTTGTGGAACAGTTGTGATGGTCCATGATGATTTCAAGATGGCTTGTAATGTTCTCAGGTTTTCAAAGAGCCTGCCATCTGTGTAGTTGTTTTTATTATCTTGAGCTGGTGATTACGCTGATGATGAGAGGGGTTTATGAGGTAACCTGGGAATGAAGTTACTACTCTGGTGCAGTAACAGAAAGCAAATGACTAAAAGTCAAGCCCTTGATCATCCTTTGGGAATCAATTGGATTTGAATTTCAGACCTTTCTGGCTGTTTGGAAACAATTTGATGTTGGATTGAGAAACTGAAGGAACATGTTGCTTTTAGAAGTGGCCAGAGTTTGATGTAATCATTGCATGAACTTGAAAAGCACTGATTGTGTGATCATGATGATCTGGAGTCACTGTAGAAGGAAAAACTACTGTGCTTGAAATCAACGTGTTTATTGTTCCAGTGGGAAATGTTTGGCTATTTACATTTGTTTTGTTTTAATCTTAAAATATTTATAACAAAATTTGGCAATGATTTTTCTGCCCACTTATGCTCAAGTATTCCATTAAATAATTTTTAGCTCAAACCCTTTAGAATGGTAAAGCCCCAAGGGGTTCAATAATTAGAAAATTACCAAGACTGCAATATGACTAATAATGAAGCATGTTGTCCAGTTCCTGATGGAAGGATAACAGATTTAAGGTTCAGTATAAGGAAATATTTCTGGACATAGGAAATGGATGGATTTTTTATTGTATTTATTACAGGGATTGTGGCTTTTCTTTTTCTAATGAGGGAGCAGAGCATTCAAAAATAAAAATTTAAAAATAAATAGATAACTGTCCTTAAAAAAGTGATGGGCCAGAAAATATAGTATGTCTCAGATGAATACGAAAAACAAAGTCAAAAACCAGGCTTGTCATTCATGATGTTGTCTTAGAACAGCAACAAAACCAACATTAAAAGGATCATCAGGGAAATTAAACTATTCTTATATACATGATAGGTAATGAAATAAAATGAATAGTTGGGTGCTACAGTAAATGGCACATCTGTGGATCTGAATATAATATAAAAACGTTGGGTACAATGTTGAAAATTGTTACACGAGAACAGAATGATTTCTTAGCTTTGGTTTATGAAATTTACAGAGAATGACTATGACAATCAAGACTAATTAATAAAGAGAAACAAGAAACAGCACAACCCAATAAGAAATATAAACTGGAAGTCCTTGGAAAGGATCCCTCTTTTTAAAATTTCTTTTTAAATTAAAAAAAATTATTTTATATATATATCATTTTATATATCTTGTTGGGAGAGAAAAATCAGAGCAAAAGGGATATCTCCTAAATCTGTAGCACCTTTGCCTATAGCTAGAATCCCTCTTGTCCCCAGTCTTAGGCTGCTTGTTTGATTATGAAGAGTACCAGACAGACTTGAAAGAACATTAAACGATGGCATGGCACTTAAAAACTGGGTACCTTTTCTGAGTCTCAAAGATCTAAGACTCTATTTAAAGACATCCTTACACCATAAGTATGGTCTCTACAGTCAATATAGAGAGCCATAATGTTAACTTCTGGGAATCCCCCAAAATATTCTGACACAGCCATTGAAGGGCCATAATAAAAAGGTCAATAATAATATAATAATTATTTAATAATATGTCTGTATGTGTATTTATATATGCACATAGATACATATATACAATCATCAAGAAGTAAAATAATCACTAGGCCACCCGACTGGAACTGGTTGCTTCAGTGACCATTGCCTAGTCCCGCTCATTCATAATGATAGCTTTCCATTCTGGTGTGAGATGTTGGTTATTCCTTACGATGAGGAAGCAATGCCTTCCCCAAGAAATTATTTTTCAAACAGCTGAATGCAAAATGGTAACAATCACCTTAAATAAACATAATAACTGCAGAATATGATAGAAATTATACATTTAAAACATCCAACCAAATTTGCATTTCAAAAGTGTCCAGACTCATGTAAGTTAATTTTCACAATACAGTTCTCTTACTATTCGTTGGACAATAACTCATATTTATTCAGCAGTACCTCTAAAATGATATTACACATATGGTAAGTGTACTATTTCTACTGGACACTTGTTTAAATGACTGCTTATACAACAGTTTGCACTCACACTTCCAAATATAAACAAATGAACATGAAATAATAAAATAGTTTTGCTGTATTTTTTAAAAATGCAATAGAAAAAGGCTACTTAGAACAATGGGCAGAGCGTGTCTTCTCACTGAATGTAATGAGAATGCTGGTTTTGCCTAGATTGCAGATTTGTTGTGAGAATCCAGTATTGTTGTACATGAAATTCTTTCCGAATTAAATCATCCTGAGCTTGTAAACTGTCATTTTCAAATGATTGTTTTTGCCCATTTGAGACCGAAAACTTCTCTTTCTCTAATGAAGAAGATTATAAATCAGTTTCCTTTCTATCAGTTCAGGAAAGTTTTTATATTGATGTATGTATGTATGGCCCCTCCCCATCTATATGTTTTATTGTTTCCTTCAGATGGAGAAACCAAGCATGAAATGAAGGAGACTACTTCAGAGCTGAGCCTTTCTGTGGAAGAATCACGACAGCAAAAATTCAAGAATAACGATCACTGTGACCTCAGTTTGAGAGAAACCTGTGCCTCCGATATCAAGACAGAGAAAAAACAAAAGAATCACTGTGAATTTGATAAATATAGAAAGAGTATCAAACAATGTCCAGTCCTAATTCACTGTAAGAAAGTGAAATCAGGGAAAGACAGTTGTCAGGAGAGGAAATGCTCTAGCAAACCTGTAGAAGTTGTTGAATCTCAAGAACAACCTCCTGAAGAGCAAACTTATCAATATGAGATGGACTTCAGCTTGAATTCAGCTTTAATTCAGAAGATTCCTACTAGAAATATGCTTTCCAGTAGGAATGAAAGTAAGAAGATCTTCAGCCATAATTCAGAACTTATTGATCATCAAAAAACCAACAACGGAAAGAAAGATTATAGATGCAATGAATGTGGTAAAGCCTTTAATCAACAGTCAGCCCTTATTCACCATCAGAAATTTCATACTAGCAAAAATCTACATAACTGTATTCAATGTGGAAAGACTTTTAGGAGACATCCGTCCCTTATCTCCCACCAGAGAATCCATACTAGAAAGAAAACTCGGGAGTGTCGTGATGATAAAGCTTTTAGTGAAAAATCGTCCCTTATTGTACATCAGAGAAGGCATATTGGAAAGAAATCTTATGAATGTAGCCATTGTGGAAAGATTTTCAAGAAGAAAAGCCATCTTGTTCTGCATCAGAGAATCCATACGGGAGAGAAACCTTGTGAATGTAATCATTGTGAAAAGACTTTTAGACAGAGTTACTATCTTGCTATACATCAGAGAATCCACACTGGAGAGAAACCTTATGAATGTAATCAGTGTGGAAAGACTTTTAGATGTAAGTCTAGTCTTGTTATTCATCAAAGAATCCACACTGGAGAGAAACCTTATGAATGTAATCAATGTGGAAAGACTTTCAAACAAAGCTCTTATCTTTCTGTACATCAAAGAATTCACTCTGGAGAAAAGCCTTATAAATGTAATCAGTGTGGAAAGGCTTTCAGACATAGCTCCAATCTGGTTGTACATCAGAGAAGCCACACTGGAGAGAACTGTTATGAGTGCAATCAGTGTGGAAAGGTTTTCACACAGAAAACCACTTTTACCAAACATCTGAGAATCCACTCTGGAGAGAAACCTTATGAATGTAGTCGGTGTGGAAGGACTTTCACAAGCACATCCAATCTTGCTCAACATAAGAGAATTCATACTAGAGAAAAACCTTATAAATGTAATCAATGTGAAAAGAGTTTCGGACACAGATCAAATCTTGTTGTACATCAGAGAAGCCACACTGGAGAGAACTGTTATGAGTGCAATCAGTGTGGAAAAGTTTTCACACAGAAAACCACTTTTACCAAACATCTGAGAATCCACTCTGGAGAGAAACCTTATGAATGTAGTCGGTGTGGAAAGATGTTCACAACTACATCCAATCTTGCTGAACACCAGAGAATCCACACTGGTGAGAAACCTTATGAATGTAATCAATGTGGAAAGAGTTTTAGACATAGCTCCAGTCTTGTTCTACATCAGAGAATTCACACTGGGGAGAAACCTTATGAATGTAATCAATGTGGAAAGGCGTTTAGACACCACTCTAGTCTGGTTAATCATCAGAGAATCCACACTGGAAAGAAACCTTATGAATGTAATGACTGTGGAAAGAGTTTCAGAGAGACCTCTGATCTGGCTGAACATCAAAGAATCCTCACCGGAGAGAAACCTTATGAATGTAATCAGTGTGGAAAGACATTCAGACACAGCTCCAGTGCTTCTGCACATAAGAGAATTCATACTAGAGAGAAACCTTTTAAATGTAATCAATGTGGTAAGACTTTCAGACTGAGTTCCAGTGTTTCTGTACATCAGAGAAGCCACACTGGAGAGAACTGTTATGAGTGTAATCAGTGTGGAAAAGTTTTCACACAGAAAACCACTTTTACCAAACATCTGAGAATCCACTCTGGAGAGAAACCTTATGAATGTAGTCAGTGTGGAAAGGTTTTTAGATGCAGTTCGGGTCTTGCTAAACATCAGAGAATCCACACCAGAGAAAAGGCATTTGAATGTAATCAATGTGGAAAGACTTTTAAACATCACTCTAGTCTCACAAATCATCAGAGAACCCACAATGGAAAGAAATTTTATGAATGTAATCAGTGCAGTAAAACTTTCCAGCACCAGTCATCCCTTATTTCCCATATGAGAATCCATACTACATGTAAATCTTCAACTGGAAGATAGAGCTTGTTAGACATCAGAAAATTCATTCTGGGGATAGCTCAATAAGAGAAAACTTCAGTCAGAGGTCATCTTGATATCAAGGAATTCATAATTAGGAGAAACATAATGACTGCACTACATGGGACGTGCCTGGTGATAGAAGATGGAAGTCCCTAGATTCAAAATATCCATAGTGGAAAGGAGGCTCATAAGAGCAAAATTATGGGGAAGCGTTGACTTGGAGGTCATACTTGATTGTACATTGGAGGAGTTTGTTGGAAATAAAAAATCTAATTAACAAGAGAAGACCTTTTGCGTGAGCACAAATGTAATTAGATGTCCCAAATTTCACATAGGGGATAAAGCCCTATAAATATAATGCATTTTTCTCTAAAATACTATTGTTTTTCATTTCTCTTCAGTTGTATTCCCTAACATTCATATACTATAATTTCATCAATCATTCCCTACTTGTTTCCAGTTCTTTATTCTCACTCACACATTTTGGCTGATAGGTAGCACAGTGGATAAAGTGCTGCTCCTGGTGCCACAAGACTTGAGTTCAAATTCAGTCTCTGACATTTACTAGATTGTGATCCTAGGCAAAGCATTCAACCTATTCCTGCCTTGGTTTTTCCCATCTGTAAAATATTATACTAAGGAGTAAAGCCAAGATGGCAGAGTAAAGGTAGGGATTCATCTGATCTCTCCCCCTCCAAACAACTTTAAAGTAATGGCAATGAAGCAATCTTGGGAAATGGTCACTGATGCATTGTTGCTGGAAGTCTAGAACTGAATATGGAATTTGACTTTAAAAAAGAATTTAGAAGAAACATGAAATGCTTAAAATGAATGGGAAATCATAAGGGATTTTAAAATTTAAATTGTTCACATTTATATATGGGAAGATGATACAGTCTCTTAGAAATACATAATCATTAGGGCGGGTAGGGGCAGAAGGCATGAATATAAGGCTTTGGGGCTAGGATGATCTCAAAAGAAAAATGGAAGAGTGAGAAAGACATGGCATAAGGGGATAAGAGAGACAACCTAAGAATGAGGAAAATATTTCACATAAAAGGTGTGAAAGGAAAAGATTTTACAAGGGAGGGAAGACTGGTTAAAGGTGGGAGGTAGGTGTGTGTGTGTGTGTGTGTGTGTGTGTGTGTGTGTGTGTGTGCGCGCGCGCGCTCTGTGTGTGTAGTGCACAGAATTGAACAACTAGGAGGCAAAGGGAGTATAGATTCAGGGAAGTTAAGGTTAATGACCAGAAGCAAAAGACATTTATGAAGAAGGGACAGGATTAAAAAGAGGGTAAATAGAAGAGAATAAGATAAAAAGAAGTGCACAGCTAGCAATTAAAATTATGAATGTGATGAACTCAGCCATAAAATGAAAGAGGATACCAGAGCTAAAAATGTAACTGCAAGAAAAAGAAGGGAATTGGTGAACAAATGTGAAGGGAGGCGGCCTTTTAAAAATTACATGGTAATGTCTGTTTAGAAAAAGTGGTACATCTGACAAATTGCTTCATTTCATTTCATCATATTAGGGAGTTGACTTGGAAGCTTGGAAAGTGAGAGTGCAGATGTGCTCTCTTCTAAGAGATCTAAAAATCATCAAAACAATGTTGGTTGTTGTCCTTTGTTCTCAAAGAGAACATGACTCCGTTAGTGTGTCCGGTTGTGGCTAATCAGACCAGCAAGAGCTCAGAATGCTCTGCCACAGGTTAGACACGGTTCATATGAACATTTGAGGTGGATTCTAATTTTGCGCATCTTCTGAGCTAATTCAATTCTGCTTTGCTCACTGAGCACAGCCCCTTCTCTGAGGAGGATACATCAGGCTGGGCGGTCCTGGGCCAGGGTCTTCCATGTCATACAATCAATTCTAAAGTTCTTAAGAGAGACCTTGAGAATGTCCCTGTATCGCTTTTTCTGACCGCCTTGTGAGCGCTTGCCATGTGTGAGTTCCCCATAAAATGATCTTTTTGGCAAGCGTACATTTGACATTTGGCCAATGTGGCCAGTTCAACAGAGTTGTGCCTTCTGCAGCAGAGTTGGAATGCTGGCAGTTTAGCTCAGGAAAAGACCTCAATGTCTGGTCCCTGATCCTGCCAGGGGATCTTCAGAATCTTCCTAAGACAATTCAAATGGAAGCAATAAACCTGGCACTGAGCTGGGAAACAGACCTTCAGTTTGGCAGTCGGGCTGATACCTCTCTTCTCCCACACCTTCCTTGGGAGCCCCCTAAACCCTGAGCTACCTCAGATGTCAGCCTCATTATCAATGTGGACATCCCTGGAAAGCATCCTGCCAAGGTAAGTGAACTTATCCCCAGCATTCAAAGTTCCAGTTGCCATCACTGATGGTTCTACATATGGGTGATATGGTCCTGGCCGATGGACTATCTGTGTATTCTTGGTGTTAATTGTGAAACCCAAATTAGTATAAGCAGCAAACACATATCGTGTATCCACTGTTCCTGGGCACTTTCTGAAGCCACACTGGCTCTCTGGTAGATGACCTTTTTCTAGGTGCAGGATCAACCTATAAAGGAAGACTCTGGTTAGAATCTTGCCAGCAATGACCAAGAGAGAGGCTTCCTATGATTGTCACAGGACAATTTATTCCTTTTACCTTTATAGAGATAGACAATAGAAGCATCCTTGAACTCCTGGTGGATAAACTCCTTTTAACATATAATCTGGAAAATTTCAGTCAGCTTTTGTGTGAGCAATGGACCCTCATCTTGTAAACCTCTGCTGGAATAGAATCAGCACCCCGTATTTTGCCCTACAAAAGGAATCAAATGACATTCAGAATCCCTTCTTTAGTTGGAACTTCAGCTAGGGAGAGATTGATTTCAACTCACCGTAAACGGTCCCTGGCTTCCGCATTGGTTGATGATGGTCTGTTGAGAACACCATGGAAATGTCCAGTCCATCTTTTTAGGATTATCACTAATCAGGGTAGCTCCATCAGCACCAAGTAGTTTAATAACACCATATATAGTTATCCCATAAATAGCCTGAAAGGCTTCATAAAAATGTTTTCATAATTCTATCAACAACGAATACCTAATTTCTTAAATCCTGACCAGCATTTGTCACTTTCCCTTTTCTGTCATTTTAGTCAATCTCATAGGTGTGAGGTGCTGTCTCTAAGTTGATTTTGTTTGTATCTCTCTAATTATAGTGATCTTAGACCATTTTTAATATAACTATTGAGAATGGAGCAGTAATGAACCAGCTACGCCCAGCGAAAGAATTCTGGGAGATGACTAAAAATCATTACATTGAACTCCCAATCCCTCTATTTTTGCCCGCCTGCATTTTGGATTTCCTTCACAGGCTAATTGTATAATATTTCAGAGTCTGATTCTTTTTGTACAACAAAATAACGGTTTGGTCATGTATACTTATTGTGTATCTAATTTATACTTTAATATATTTAACATCTACTGGTCATCCTGCCATCTGGGGGAGGGGGTGGGGGAAGGAGGGGAAAAATTGGAACAAGAGGTTTGGCAATTGTCAATGCTGTAAAGTTACCCATACATATAACCTGTAAAATAAAAGGCTATTAATATATATATGTATATAACTATAACTATTGAGAGCTTGAATTTTTTCCTCTGGAAAAATGTCTGTTCATCAATTAGGGAATATATAAATTTGATTCAGTCCTCCACATATTTGAGAAAGTTTATTTAAATTTTTTTTCATTTCCTAATTTTCTTCAACTTTTGGCTCCATTAGTTTTGTATGTATAAAACCTTTTAAATTTCATGTAATTAAAATTACCCATTTTATCTCCTATTAACTTTATCTTTTGCTTAGTCATGGGCTTTTTCTCCACCCATAGATCTGATATGTAGTTTTTTTTTTTTTTCCCCAGGCTTCATTCATTTACTTACGATTATGACCATTTCTCTAAATTATACACCCAATTGCAGCATATCTTGGTATTTGGTATAAGATATTGGTAAATGTCCATTTCTTCCAGACTACTTTCCAATTGATTTTTTTTTGGTCAAATACTGGGTTTTTTCCACAGCAGCTGGGACTTAGGTTTATATTGTATAATTTATTTTTAATTTTGAAGTTCTCAAACAAAAAATAAAATCAACATTTTATACACACTGTAAGTAAGAAAAAAATCAAATCAGTGGTTTTCTTTTTGTTGTTTTCATCAGTTTTGAAGGCATGAAAAGCATTGGGTCATAACAGGAGGTAAAAACTCTTATTGAGAATTTTGATTGTCACATGTAGTAATCTTAATGCACTCATGTAGGTTAAATATAAATATAAAGGTAGTTGGTGAAAGTCTACAAAATTCCACTAAATAGTCACCAATTACATATCCTTGAACAATCAACTCTCTTCTCTTTACTGAACATTGTTCCTCAATTAACATAACCTTGATATTTATTTATTTTTATCTTTATCCTTATTTTTAAGAGCATCTAGATGCCTCCTTTCATGCAAATCTGCAGTTTATGAGCAAGTCTGTTGCCTTCTTTTTCTATTTTGCAACGTTAGTGGTGGGGGAAGAGAGAGAATGAGTTATGTTCCTTTTTTTTTTTTTAACCATTCTGTTATACTCTTACTCAAATTTTAGCCATTTGATTTTTTCCTTTAAAGACTAATAATTTCATGATTTTCTAACAATTTCCAAAGCAGCACACAAATAATGCACAGCACACAAAATAATAAATCCATAATACATAAAGAAGTAATGAAACCAATAACATTACAACAGAGTATATATCAAGAGATCCAATGTAGCTTTAGGAGTGTCAAGTCCTTTCACAGTCTCTATAATCTCTGCTTTGAGGTGTCTGGGAAGTGTCTTCTGTGCCTCTCTCAAGTGTCTACATGTAGTCTTTGGACATTATCCAGGTAACTATCCAAGGAAGGAACCCAACTCCTATCATGATGCCCCCATTCTTCTTCAACCATCATCGCTGTTCCAGGTCAATTGTGGAGATTCTCTAGGGAATGGTGTTAAAGGAAGCTAGTGATAAGATTTAGTATAATTTAGTAAAACTTGAAAAAAATCTAATGATTGGCCTTCCAGGATTTAGTTCATATAAAAACCAATCAAGACCTTATGGAATTAACCTGCTGAACAACAGAGTTAGAGGAAGAACAGGATGGGCTCCCAATAAAGGACTCTTACTTTTGCATCCTATTATAGCAGTTCAGAGTTCCATTCCATTCTATTTCATCTCTGCCTCTGTGCCAGGCTTGGCATGTCCCCCAAACTTGTCATCTAGTTCTGTCCAGGTTATGTGGGATACATGTTGTTAAAATCACTTCCCACTTGTTTTCTTTTGACCATCCACCAAATACTCTCTGAAATGTTTCCTAGCAAATTGCAGACACATTTCTGCAAGGCTTCATTTCCCACCAGCTGCAGGAGTTCACCTCCGCCAAGATCATGCCCCCATGTCAAGTACAGCCCCTCATCTTCAGCGACCTTCTGTGTGTCGTCTACCTTCATTAAATTGTAAGCTGCCCACTAGCTCCATCACATTCTCATCCTGAGTACCTGGTTTCTTCTATATCCTGCCCCTCATCCCTTCACTTTTCAGTTTCCTTTTTTGAGTTGTATTCTCTGTTTGAATATAAACTCCTGAAGAGCAGGAACTATCTTTTCATTTGTATTTGTATCCCCAGAGAGTTAGCAGAGTGGATACTTCATCCATGTTTATTGATTATTATATGATAGTGTTTTTAGTCCCCTTCTTCCTCCTTTCCTCCCCACTATGGCTAGACTTTTTTTCCTGAGGAAAAAAGGAGAAAAGGAAAGAAAAAGAAAAAAAAAAGATAGCCTTGGTTCCTCTGCCATTTTTTTTTACCTTTCTCTATTATGATATTAGGGTTATGAGAAGACATTTGTTTCTTATCCCTCCATTAGCACATAGATACCTCATCCGCATGTTTCTTTCCAAATAAATGATTGTCTATACTTATCCATATTTCTCTTAGCTCCTGCTTTTTCATGTCAAAATAGCTATTCAATTCTTGACTTTTCATAAGGATTGCTTGGAAATATACCATAAAGGTACATTTGCCAATTGCATCCTTATAGGATTATACTTAAATTTGCCAGATATTTCATACTTGGCTCTAAATCTTTATCTTTTGTTCCAAGCTCTTCTCACTTTTAAGGTGCAGGTGCCAAATATTGCTTTGGCTCATTGGTATTGACATTTTCTTTTGGGCAGGACTTTTTCCCCTTTCACTTGGAAGTCCTGATTTCTCTATAACATTCATGGGAGTTTTCATTTTGGGGTTTCTTTCAGGAGGTAACTAGTGGATTTTTTTCTATTTTTACTTTTTTTTAATCTGGTTTTAAGAATTCTGGGTAGTTGTTACTTATGATTTCTTGAAATATAGTATCCAGAATATTTTTATCATGATTTTCAGAGTCTAATAATTATTAGTTTATCTTTTTTATCTATGTTCTAGGTCAATTTTATATTTCTCAGTTTTTTCAATTTTATAATTTTGTTTTAATATTTCTTATTGTCTAATTGAGTTATTTGTTTGTATTCATTCTACCCTCTGGGGCATTCAGTTCTTGTGTTAGGATTTCCATTACAGAGTTTCAACTGCCAGGTTTTTTAGCCATTCTTTTCTCCTTAGCTATTCTATTTGGCATCTCATTTATTTTTTCTAAATATTCTCGTAGTCCCTGTGGCTCAGGTATTTTTGTTCTTGAGAATTTAATTAAATTTATGAGATTATTTTTTCTTCAGGGCTTACCCACCGGGACAGCGCTCAGATAGTAAATCACCATGCTATATAAAACAACATAATAAAAAGCCACAGGACTTCTAGAGGAAATGGAATTGGGGACACGACATTTCCAGTCACATTTCTTTCATGTTTGTGACATTGTTTCTGATGGACTATAGTCCTTCGTGGCTATTGCTTGAGAAGTATTACATGCCCTTTCATTTTTTTCAAAATGTTTTATTTCAGTCTTCTAGTCAAATCTTAAAGCTCCCCTTTTGCATACATTGCTTGGCCTTTTTGAGCCAAGATGTTTAGAGATATTTGGGATGTTGAATGAGTGTGTGCATGTGGTGAGGAGAGGGAGGGAGGGAATTAACATAAGAAAATTTACAAATGCAGAAGAATAGCAAGACAACCTGCTAGGATAATCCATGTATGTAGTATAAGTTTGAGATGTGTGCATATGGGTGTTTTGTGAATTTCTACAAAGCTTGGTTCAAGCTGTGCATTCAGACAAGTGTGCCAAAGCAAACATGAAACTATTATGCTCAAATTGTTCCCCAATATGCCAATTGCATGGAGACAGATTATGTTTTCAGAACACGTGTTAAGGCAAAACTTACTGGACTTGGAGTTTTGTTGGTTCTGTCGGTCTTGGAGTCTAGATTGGAGGGACTATGCTTGGATCAGATGCTAGCCAAGAAGGACCTGCCTAACCCTGTGTGGGCTCCTCCTTCAAGAAAGTCCAGGCTACTCCAGTGCTGATCTCCCACCACAGGTTTCCCTCTCACTACAGAGCTCTGGGTTCCTTCCTCCCAGGTCCTTTGAGACCTTTGCCCAGAGCCTCCTCCAGATTGGGGAGTTGGGGCTATTTCCTTCCATATTGGCTAGAAGCCCCTCCCCAGGTGTACTTCGATTGTTTTGCCCCTTTGCTTCAGAACCTTCCCATTGGGATCTTTTTGTCTCTGGGCTGAGTGACATCTATAGGGGAGTCTCCTTTGCCAGTTAATCCTTCATTTTACAGGGTTTGGGAGATTTGAGGTACAAGTGGGTCTAAGTCCTAGCACATCTGCCTTCTAATCACACTTTCTCCTCCCATCTTTGACTTTCAAGGCCATTAACATGACCCCATCCTTGCCACAGAATTATTTGAGCCAAATTGATTTACTTGCTTCCCCACCCCTCCACCCCTACAACATTTCCACTCACATCCTTGTGCAAGGTATACTCAGGGTTACTGTGAGGCTTAAATAAATTAATGGATGAAAAGCATTTTGCAAACCTTAAAGTGCTAAATTATCCTATTCTTCCTCTTCCTGTTACAATCACTGGGTCTCCAGTCAGTGATGATCTCATTCCCTAAGTTTCTATTGCATTTCTGCTGAGCTTAAGCAATGTTTATATAGCAATTCAGGGATGTGCTGGTAAATATTTAATAACCAAACTCTTTGGAAGACAAAAAACATTATATACACACACATTTAATCTTCATTATTAACACATTCCTACGTGTATGTAATCAACAAAACAATAAATCAAGTGCTGACTTGTCTCAGTTGCTGATTTCTGAGGTTTAAATGCTCAGAGTGAAAATTTGATCATCTCTCCCACACCAGTGAGAGCTGGTTCCAGTGACCTCCTGGGTATGCTCTGGAGAATTCCTCATCAGTCTTTTAGAATCTGTAGGTTCTTCAGACTCAGCCCAAATTCTGCCTTCTACAAAAGGATTCTCCTGAAATCTTTCAGCTGTCACTGAAGCCTCATCCCCATTTACTTAAATATCTTTATCTCTTTGCATATTATTTCCCCAAGAAGAAATTAAGCTTTATAACAGCAGAACTGAATTGGGTCTATGTTTCAATTCTCAATTCTAATTCCTATATCTTTAGATCATAGCATCTGCCCACTTAGGAGAGAGCTGGAAGACATCATCTAATCAATCCCTAAGAGGGTAAAAAAAAAAAAAAGCTTTTATAATATACTAAAAAAAGTAGTCATCCAATTTTGGTGTGAAGACTTTCAGTAGGGATATCCAAGGTATTCCATTTCATTTTTGGCTGCTTCTAATTGTTAAAGAGATCTGTCCTTACATTAAACCAAAATTGTTAATAAACTTTTTACCACAATATATTAAAGAATATTTTTATTAGATATTTGTATTAATTCCCTATATATATTTAATGTAACATAGAGATAAATAACATACTGACTTGCAAGCATATTTATGAAGTTGTGAGAGTCTCCTTTATTTTTAGTTTGGTCGTAAATGTAGATGGTTACTCCTTCTGTTCTTAAAAAAAACCTGATCTGACATTTTCATTATGTATCTGTTGGAAACGTTGCATGGTAGTATAGCATATGATATGATATCTATTTTCTGCTCAAATGCTTCCTGGTTTTCTGAGCAATTCTTGTCAAATCACGAGATCCTTTGTAAGTAATTTCTTTGGATTGATCAAATATTGAATCACTGATACTTCTCTAGGTTTATAAGATTTTCTCCCTTAAAATAAAAATAATTTCTGATCCTCTTTAGTGTGAAGGACAACCTAAAGTTAAATTTTGATTCCTCCAAAACCATGAGCAGATAAGTTTCCACAGAATGTTGTAAGCCTCAAGGTAATGTAAGATAATAAGCATCCCTGACCAATGAGCTTTCAGAAGAGACTCACTTGGCTCCAAACCTTTGATGAAGATGTCCAAGCTAGAAATTGATTTAAACTAACCAGGTTCAAGGACCAGAAAAGGCTTCTTTTTATTGCACTTGCTTAATAAGCCTCATGCATATAACCTGACACACCCCATGTAGAATTAGAACCTCGTTAACAGAACATGGGATGTATGATGAGGGAGGGGGAGCATGTTTAGGAATACAGGTAAGAACTAATGTAACCTTAAGAGGAACTAACCAATCCATTCTTTGAGGGAAGGGAATTGCTATAAACTAGCAGCATAAAACTTGTCTGCTTTTGTACCTAGTGCTCTTTCCATTAGAATGGCGGAACCCGTTCTTAGCCAGAAATGTCCAATTCCTATGGATTTTATTCAATAAAATTTCTTTGCTATCAATTTCAGAGTGAGCTTGTTTCTAACACTTAATATTTTAATTCCTAAATTTGGAAGTGAATGTCTCTCTAAACAAGTAATTCTGTGGTAAAAAGCATGCACCTCATGCTAGGAAAGAGAAAAGGAGACAGACCTTATGCAAAATGTACATAAGAAAATCACATGTTTGGAAATATTTCTACCCAACTCAGGTCTCAGGAAGGTTGCAGACAAGGGTATTACAAAACTCTAAAATTATAATGAAACTAATTCATGGGGGCTATAATAGTAAAAGCTGAATTTTCTGTTAGTTTTCCTTGATTCCTTAGGATTTTAGCAAATTTTTGTTTCTTCCACATTGAGAACTACACCTTTGGATGTCTATAAGATTTGAATTTTCATTTTTTCCATCATTACACAAAACATCCCGAGAAGGAAGGATATAAAATTTTATCAAATTAAACACTTTACAAAAATTATCTCATTCAATTCACAACAACTCAAGAGAGATAGATGCTATTATTCCCACTTTACAGACGGGGAAACTGAAGCAAATTAAGTAACTTGCCCAGGATCACACAGCTAGGAATCTAGCTTGAGGTCACATTTGAACTCAGGTCTTTCTCCAGGCTCAGCACTCTGCAATGCGGTGCCCCCAGCTGCCTCTAACAAGGAATGCAGATGTCTATTTGGGAACCAGGTGTACAGAGACATTTGCATTTAGGTGAACACACCTATGAAATCATAATTTTGAAGAAACCAAAAAAAAACCCCAAAATGGCAAGAAAAATTATACAAACATACAATTTTTAAAATTGGCATAAGCAGAAATCATGGCAATCCATGATCCAATAAGCATTTATTAACTATTTGCTATGTGCAAGGCACTTGGGATACAAAGCAAAAAAAAGAAAAGAAATCCCCATCCCAAGGAGCTCATATTATAATGGGTAGAAACTGTGTAAATAACTATATTCATACAAAATATAGTGTGGATAAAAGGTGATTACCTTAGAGAGAAGGCACTAGCAGTAGGAAAGTCCTGCATTTGGTGGGATTTGAGTTGAATACTGAAGGAAATCAAGATTAGTTGGAGGGAGTACTCTAGACATGGCAGAGAGCCAGGATAAGGATGGGGTATGGAAATGGAGTCATCATAGGAGCTGTAATGAGACCAGTGTATCCACTCTCCCTAGAGTGTGAAGGAAAGCAAAGGGGAAGAAAATGTGAAAGGGGTCAGGTCCTGAAGAGCTTTAAGTACTAAGAAACCACCTATTTAATGTTGGAGACAAGAGGCAGCATCAAATGGAGATCATCAATGGGGAAGGGCAATCAGATTGGTGCTCTAAGAAAATCCCTGGCAAGCCAGTTGAGGAGGATCAACAAAAGGGGCTCCAACTTGGCCATTACCAGCCAAAAGCCCTAATTTTCTTATATAACCGGGCAAAGAACTATTAAAGGTCTATTATTTTCCTTTTGAAAATGAAAGGGATAGACATTCAATTGATTCCAAAAATAATATTAAAAGAAAAAAGAAAATCACTTTAAGTAAATAGAAAACATTCCAATGGTTTTATTACAAAATTTTTTTTAAAAAATAATATTGTCATTTAAGCCATTCACAACTCTTAAAGCTGGGTTAAGAGCACGCCTGTTTTGCCACAGCCATGCCAGTACTTAATTTGGTCACATTTCAATACTTTTTCTCAATTTTATGTGGGTTAGAGGAGTCAAACTTACCTGTCTGGAAGGAGCCATCAAGCAGCACAGAAATATGGAGAACCAGATTCAAATGTAATTAGGAAATGTTTAACAAAATAAATAAAAACACAATAGAGACAATGCTAATTTGTGGTTCTCTGAGCCAATAAGCATGCTGAGAGGACTAAGTTTCTTAATTTGACTCTGTTATATTTTCTTTTGTATTCTTTCAAGTAGCAGAGATCTTGATGATCTTTTCATGGGATTGTTGATATAGTTTCTCCTTTTGAAAGCTGCTCATTCACAAATTTTGATAATTTCCCTTTTGCAGAAGAGCTCATACTGACAATGATCTTTCAGATCCTTATCAATTTCTCTTACCAGACTTTTATGAGAAAACTGTGGGATGGGGAAAGAGCTCTGTCAAAAAATGATTATGATGTAAAAATAGAAGGCATCAGTAAAACTTAATGAAATGTAAATGTGCTTATATACATACATCTGAATACTGAAATTTATTTGTAAAAAAACATTTTTAAGTTGTTTAATTGCTACTGATTCTGCAGAGATCACCCCAAGAGCACTGACTAATGTAACTTGCTGCTATGTAGTATACCAAAGGGGTAAGCCCAGAGGAAGATGAAGGTACTTTTCCCCCCAAATACCACAAAATGTTATTGCTCTGCACTAAACAAATGGCGGGTTAGATTTTTGCAGGTCACTTCAGTATGAATCCATCAGAGATTTTGAGGCAGAAGGTGCCGGAGAAGTCACTGAGGTTGGACCTCTCACTCGCTGGGGCTCAGAGTATGACTTGCAGACCTCCTAGGAGGTTTCTGGAGCAGAATCTGCCCCCAGACCCTCTTGGCTCCAAGTCTAGCACAGTGCTCCACCACAATGCCGCGGCAGAGAGAAGGGGGAACCATGCTGCTCATTTCTTGCCATGTGTAGTGTCACTTTAGACTGTGGGTCTACTTCAAGTGGAACGGGTAGTCATGGCAAAGCCTTATGGGGAGTTTCCCGTCCTTCAGTTCTTCTCCAAAGCCAACCAAAAGATGCAGCATCCCCGGAACCCCCAAGGCCAATGGCAAAGAAGATTTGAAAGCCTTTGCATCCCCTCCCCTGACATATACTTTACCCCAAAACCAGGGGCTGATCAGTTGAGAGCTCAACATTTTATGTGTTTTCCATTAGTTACAGGTATGGAAGATAACGAGGTACAAAATAAATCCATTCACTGACTTGTCTTCTACATTTTAATAAAGTGGATTCTCTTCTGATTGCATAATCTTTTCATCATGTATCAGTTCTCTTGACCCTTTCTCAGAAAAGGTTTAACTAGTGCTAAAAGCTTTCTCATATTTACTTGTATTAATGGAATTGATCAGCAAGACATCCTTTTTGGAGTTGTTTTAATATCTTTTTCTCAAATATGAGCTTTCTAATATAGTCAAGCATGAGCCGTATCCAAAGGCTTTCCCATACTCATTCTGGAAGGGCTTACCCTTCAGTATGAATTGTTTTGTAAGTTTTCTTCATTGTAGAAAAGCTTTCCTACATTCTTTACACAAATGGATTTCCTCCTAGCATCACAGACTAGAGCTGGAAAAAACCTTAGAGGCCATTAAGTCCAAATCCCCCATTTTATAGATGAGGAAACTGAGGTTGAAAAGGTTAAGTAATTCGTGCAGCATCCCACAGCTAGGGAATCTTGAGACTAAATCTGAATTCAGAATTCCTGACTGCATGGACAGAACTCTCTCCACTGGACCACTTAGTTGACTCCTCAGCATTCTCATGTTTGGTGAGTGATAACTTCTGGCTAAAGTTTTCCAGATTTGTAAGACAAAGAGTTTTTCTCAAGTAGGAATTCTGATGATCAATAAAGTGGTCTTTTCAAGTGAAGGCTTTCTCCATAATTATATTGAATGGGCTTCTCTATAGCACAATTCTCTGAATTTTCTGATGTTCACAAAGCTGAAATTTGTAGTGAAATATTTCCCATTAGTTACCCTCAAAGGGTTCCTGTCCAGAATGAATTATCTGATGTACAATAAATGATAGAATTTCCAAATTTGTTGTACTCAAAGGGTTTCTCTCCTGCATGTATTTTCTGATGTTTATTAAGGGATGACCTCTCACTGAAATTTTTCCCACATTCTGTACACTCAAAAGCTTTCTGCCTACTATGAGTCCTCTGATGTACAGTAAGTTGAGATCTGTTGTAGTAGGCTTTCCCACATTCATTGCACTCAAAGGGTTTCTCTCCTGTATGAATTCTCTGATGTGAAATAAGGGATGACTTCCAACTGAAATTTTTCCAACAATCGGTACATTCGAAGGGTTTCTCCCCAGTATGGGTTCTCTGGTGTTTAATAAGTGATGACCTCTGGTTAAAGTTCTTTCCACATTCACTACACTCAAAGGGTTTCTCTCCAGTATGAATTCTCTGATGTGAGATAAGTGATGACCGCAGGCTGAAATTTTTCCCACATTCTGCACACTCAAAGGGTTTCTCTCCGGTGTGAATTCTCTGATGTTCAGTAAAGTGAGACTTGTTGTAGAAGGCTTTCCCACATGCAGTGCACTCGAAGGGTTTCTCTCCAGTGTGAATTCTCTGGTGCTGAATAAGTGATGACCTCACAGTGAAATTTTTTCCACATTCAATACACTCAAAGGGTTTCTCACCAGTATGAATTCTCTGGTGTTCAGTAAGTTGAGATCTTCTATAGAAGGCTTTCCCACATACATTACACAAAAAGGTTTTCTCTCCAGTGTGAATTCTCTGGTGTAAAATGAGCTGAGATTTGTCATAGAAGGCTCTTCCACATTCGTTGCAAGCAAAGGCTTTCTTTCCAGTATGAATACTCAGATGAGAAGTGAGTGATGATCTTTGGCTAAAGTTTTTCCCACATTCATTACACTCAAAGGGCTTTTCTCCAGTATGGATTCTCTGGTGGGAAATAAGAGATGATCTCTGGCTAAAGTTTTTTCCACATTCATTACATTCAAAGGGTTTTTCTCCAGTATGGATTCTCTGGTGGGAAATAAGGGATGACTTCAGGCTAAAGTTCTTCCCACATTCCTTACATTCAAAGGGTTTCTCTCCTGTATGAATTCTGTGATGCACAGTAAGCTGAGATTTGTTGTAGAAGGCTTTCCCACATTCGCTACACTCAAAGGGTTTATTGCCAGTGTGAATTCTCTGGTGTGACATAAGGGATGACCTTTGGCTGAAGTTTTTCCCACATTCACTACATTCAAAGAGTTTCTGTTCAGTATAAATTCTGTGATGTGCAGCAAGTTTACACTCCCACTGAAAGGATTTCTCACATTCATTAGAATTAAAGGATTCTTTCCCAACATGTGCTTTCTCAGGTAGAAGAAAAGTTTTCCCTGATTCATTAAAAAGATGGAGTTTCTTTGGAGTATGAATTTTCTGATAATCATTAGAGCTTCCCAAATAACTAAAGGCTTTCTCACTTTCTTTAAACTTATACGGTTCCTCAACAGTATGAATCATTTCCTATAAAAGAGAGCAGGAATTATTAATGAGGGCTTTCCAACATCCATTATAGTCATATTATTTCTCTTCCAGCATGTGTTTTCTAAAAGAAAGAAATGCTCTTTTTACTTAAGATTTTCTTTAGTCCATAAGTCTATGAAATGCATTATGATTTGGGTATTAAGTGAAGGGATTTCTGTATTTGTTGGTCTTACAAAGTACCTTACTTAAGGACATTTCATTATAACTAAAAACTGTTTACAGCTCTGGGCAAACATGTCATATTTACAATGATTGGCGCCACACTGCAACTTCTCCCCACAAATACTGAATTCAGGGACATTCACCTTTATGACTCATCCTTGCTCTGACCCATTTCTCTTTGTTCTCTATCTGCTACTTCCCTAAATTGTAATGACATTCCCAGCTTCTCTGAGCACTTTTTCATTCCCAACACCCACCTTTTGCAGTCTCTTCTGGGAGGATGTTGTCAGGTAAATGGCCCGATGCACAGGTGGGTCCTTGATGTCACATTGCTGTTCCTGACAAAGGGACCCTGAAGGAAACCAAAAAAATCAATATTCACTTTATCTGATCAAGAAAAAAGAAAACTGTTTAACATTTAAAGTGTGAGACTGTTTCATCAAGGAAAATAATGAATTATCTGCAAAACATAGAACATTGATATAGGAGGATTAAAACCACAAGTTGCTGAGGAGGATAAGAGAAAACCCTCAATTTTCAGAACCAAGTAAATTATATTCAAATACACTGAAAGCATTCCCAGAGAGACTGCTTCGTTTGCTGAAGTGCTTTCCCTCCTTTTTTTTTTTTTTTCATACGAGCTAACATTCTGCACAAGGATGGAGAAAAGGCCAAACTGGAAAATAAATGCAATATAAGAACAAAAGACATCATGTCCAGACCACTGGGTCTGGACATCTTTCAGTGGACAAAAGACATCAAATCAAGGCACTGGATCTGGAGTCAGGAAGATCTGAATTCAAAACCAGCCCCCAACACCTATGGCCCTCTGAAGTTTGGCAAGTCTCTCAGCTTCCACCCCCATTATTGTCCAGTACTCAGAACCTGGGCAAGCATGCAGACATGAAACTGAAGCACAATACTGATGGACGTTTTTGGGCAACCAAATTTTGCCATGATCTTCAAGAAGCCCTCATGACTGATGGTATCAAAGGCTTGGTCTGATGAATGAACATTTGTATAGACTTTCTGTTCTGCTCCTGGTATTTGCCCTGTGGTTTTCAGGCAGCAAACACTATGCCAACCATTCCTTAGCCCTTTTGGAAGCTACAATGACTCTCAGGTGATTGACTATCTTCTAGATAAAGAAGCAGCCTAGTAAGAAGGACTAACAAGAATCTTTCCAATGACTAGGATAAAGATATGATAGTCACAGTACAATCTACTTCCTATTCTTTTATAGAAATAGATAATAGAGGCATTCTTGAAATCCTGAGGGATAATCTCCCTTTTACCATATAAACCAGAAAATTTCAGTCAGCCTTTATATAAACAGTAAACCTTATTATCCTTATTATTATTATTAACCTCAATTGCACAAGAATCAACACCAGCAATCTTGCCACACAAGAGGAGCCTAATGATGCATCTTCTTCAGCTGGAAACTTGGCCCAAGGGGGACTGACTCAACCTGAAATGTACAGTCAATGGCTTCAGCATTAAATAATGATGGACTGTTGAGAACACCAGGAAAGCATTCGGTCCATTTCTCCAGGATTATGTTCTTATCACTAATCAATGTGTTCCATCAGCACTGAATAACTGCGATGTCTTTGATTGATATATCTTTAGCCCATAAAGGGGCTTCAAGGCATCATAAAAATGCTCTGGATTGCTACTATCAGCATAAAACTGAATTTCATCTCCTTTCTTAATGAGCCAAGAATCCCACTTCAAGAATCAATCTTTACAAAGACAAGATCTAACTTAGTTTCAAGTGATCAAGGATGGACAGAAGCAGCTACACCCAAAGAACACTAGGAAATGAATGTAAACTGCTTGCATTTTTGTTCTTCTTCGCAGGTTATTTATACCTTCTAAACCCAATTCTCCCTGAGCAACAAGAAAACTGTTTGGTTCTTCACACATATATTGTATCCAAGATCTACTGTAATCTATTTAACATGTATAGGACTGCTTGCCATCTTTGGGGAGAGGGCGGAGGGAGGGAGGGGAAAAATCGGAACAGAAGTGAGTGCAAGGGATAATGCTGTAAAAAATTACCCTGGCATAGGTTCTGTCAATAAAAAGTTATTTAATAATAATAAAAAAAGAATCAATCTTTACTTGCACTTTGTTTTTGATGGATTTTGATTTGATGGATTCTTAGAGATGAAGGAACTAACCTCTCAGCAAATCCTGTAAAGTTCTAGTTTTTCATTTAACCAAGAAAAACTTACCCAGCAAAACTGTATCTAATCTTACAGTGGAAAAAAATAAATGAAACTTTAATAAGAGAGAAGACTTCCTAGCATTCCTGGTAAAAAGAGTAGAGCTGAGGAGAATGTTTAAACTTCAAACACAGGAGTCATTATGGAATACAAGATGGATAATTTTGATCGTATTGAGTTTTTGCACAAACAAAACCAATGAACCCAAGATTACAAGGGAAGCAGAAAGCTATGAAACAATTTTTATAGTCAGTGTTTCTGATAAAGGTCTCATTTCTAAAATATATAGAGAACTGAGTCAAATTCAAAAGAATATGATTATCCCTCAATTATTAAATGGCCAAAGGATATGAGCAGACAATTTTCAGATGTAGAAATTTTTCAAAGCCATTTATAGTCACATGAAAAAGTATTTTAAATCACTGTTGACAATAGAAATGGAAATAAAAAAACTGTGAAGTATCATCTCACATCTTTCATATTGGCTGAAGTGAGAAATGTTGGAGGGGATGTCAAAAAACTGGACATTAATGCATTGTTGGTGGAGCTATGCAATGATCTAACCATTCTGGAGAGTAATTTGGAACTATGTTCAAGAGGCTGTCAAACTGTGCATATCCTTTGAGCCAGTATCCTCACTACTGATTCTGTGTCCCAAAAAGGTCATAAAAGAAGTAAAAGGACCCGTATATGCAAAAATATTTGTAGTAGCTCTTTTTGTAGGGGCAAAGAGTTGGAAAATGAGTGAATGCCCATCAATTGGGGGAATGGCTAAATAAGTTATGACATATGAATGTAATGGAATATTATTGTTCTATAAAAATGATGAACAGGCTGATTTCAGAAAATCCTGGCAAGACTTACATGAACTGATACTGAGTGAAGAGAGCAGAACCAGAAAAAAACACTGCACATAGTAATAGCAAGATAATGTGATGATCAACTATAATACTTAACTCTTTTCAGAAAGGGGTGATTCAAGAAAATTCCAATAGAGATGGGATGGAAAATGCCAATTGCATACAAAAGGAGAATCAAGGGGACTGAATGCAGATTAAAGCATACTATTTTCACCTTTTTTTGTCTTTTTCTTTCTTGGGCTTTCTTCCCTTTTGTTCTGATTCTTCTTTCACTACATAACTAACATGGAAATATGTTTAAAGAGATTGGAAATATGTGATCTATATCTGTCTTGGGGAGAGAGGAGGTTAAGGAAGGGAGAAGAAATTTAGAACAGAAAATCTTACAAAAATAAATGCTGAAAACTATCTTTACATGTATTGGAAAAGTAAAACCAAAAACACAGGAGTGAAGAGAAACCAAAAAAAAAAAAAAAAAAAGGAAATAGAATGAACAATGATAAGCGACTAAACATGGATAAACTACCAAACATAAGGAGATAATGCATGTATCTCCTCTAAACTCTAACATCAGCAGATCTGAAAAACAAGACTAAAAAAACAACAACTCAATATTTGATAAACCCAAGAAGATAAACTATTTGGAAAGAAGTTCTTATTCAAAACAAATTCTGGGGAAAACTGGAAAACATTAAATTTAAAAAATAAATAATAAAATATAAAATTAAAAATATATATAAAATAAAAAATAAAAATTTAAAAGGGTTTTGAACAGCTTTATACTACATACCTGAATAGTCCTAAATGGAAATTCACCTTAAATATAAACATCCTAAAAAAAAATGGAAGAGAAGGGATGTGGGCAATGACAACTATGACCAGGGGAAGAATTCAAGAGGATACAATAAAAACCAGACCATCCCAATTCCATGACATTAGAAAGTTATTTATACAAACAAAATCACTGCAGTAATAAGGGAAAACATCCATATTAGGACTACTCATTGACCAATGAACAAAATGTCAGAAAGTCTGAATAAAATCCTAATAACAGCCTTTCAAAGGCTTACATTGACTAACTTCTGCCATCTGTTTAAAGATGTTTAGAATAATTCTTTCCCATCTCCTAGTCTTAAAGTTTTGAATTGAACCATATGAAGCAGACTCTTTTGTTGATTAATCAAATATATGCCCAGGAATACAGTCTGACCCTGAAATCCATTTCATAAAAATCCTCACCACTTTCTAAAGGAAAATTAAAGGAATACCCATCAACAGTAGAATAGCTGAATAAGAAATCATGAGCAGATTTCAGAAAAATCTGAAAAGAGTTACATGAATTGTTCCAAAACGAAATAGCAGAACCCGGAGGACATCATACACGATAATAGCAATGATTAACTGAGAATGACTTAGCTCCTCTCAGCAATACACTGATCCAAGACAATTCCTAAGGACTTATGAAGGAAACTGCTATCCACACCCAGAGAAAGAATTGGTGGACTCTGAAAGCAGAATGAAGCATATTGTTTTCATTTAATTTTTTTTAATGTTTTCCCCCTTTTTAAAAGTTTCTTCTTAGATAACAAGACTAATATAGACATGTTTTAGGTGATTTAATGTATATAACCTATATCAAATTGCTTATCATTTCAAGGAGGGAGGTCAAGAAAGGAGGAAGAAAATTTGGAACTCAAGATTATATTTAAAAAATGAATGTTAAAAATTGTCTTTGCGTGTAATTGGAAAAAAAATTCTATTTAAGAGGGAAAAGTCTCCACAGATCAATAAAATAAACTTTATATTTGAATAGGAAAAAATGAAAAATCATATATTCTGGCTAAACAAAAAACAAATAAACAAAAAACTTCACATATAAAGCATAGCAAAAACAGTCACAACAATAATCCTAATGAAAAATACTTGGGGAGTTTTGTGATTACAGCCTCAAGAGATTTAATATGCCAACCCAAATAGCTAATACTCCCACAGACCACATTCATTGTTCTTAATTCATTCATGCAAAGGCTTTTCAGTTTTCTACAATTGAAATTCTTGTCACAGAGTGTGAGAGTTGAAAGGGGCCTCAGTGGCCACCTAATAAAGAATCCCCAGAAAGAAACATCCACTGGAGCATACCCAATGAATGCCCCCATGCAACGTCAGCTCTGAGCCCACCACCTCCGAAGGCAGTTTGTTTCCCCTTTTGGACAGCTCTCTAGATCAGGATCTCTCCTTGCCTTTCAACTTAAAGTTGCTTCTATACAAATTCTACCTCCGGGACCCTGATTCTAGCCTCTGGTTTGTGGGTGGAGGTGCCAGTGCGGGTAGGAGGGAAGGAATCTATACTTGCCACAGGAGCCAGATGGCTCTGGAGGGGACAGGGAGGCAGGTGACGTTGCCCAGCCCTCCCTCCTTCCCTTCAATCCACTTCACTTGCAGGTCATGGCATCCCCTCCTTGATGCCATCCATGGTCCTCTTTGAGAATGAAGCACAAAGAGCCATCTGGGAGTCCTCACAGCTGCCCCTCTGGGGATCCAAATGGCCAGTGCCAATTGGCCAACAAGCTCCCTCCTTCCTCACTTTCCCTCACTTCCCTCTATCCAGGAGGGAAATCATATCCTTACCTGCAGATGCCCAGCCAGAGGAATAGAAATTTTGGTCACTGAATCCTCCAAAGTTATTTTGGGGTTCACAGGTTATGTTTCTTTTTTTAGATATGTAAATCACCGTGTTATCTATTTATTTTTAATATTCAGATTGCTTTATGAATCATGTTGAGAGAGAAAAAATCAAGAGAAAAATCAGAGCAAATTAGATTTCTTTCTTAAGGGCAATGCCTTAAACCCAATCACTCCAGAAAAGTCAACAGTGGGTCTTAATCCAGCCTCCCTCTGTCAGGTTCCGAAGGTGTCAACAATTATTCCTATTTTGGTCTGAAAGCCTGAGGGTCTTCACTTCCCAGAAGGATTTTTTTGGACCAGGTAAAAGGCCATGACCTGCCTCTTTTCTCACCTAGCCCTAATCATTAATCATTGATTATTATTAGCCTTAATCATAATTGAACATTAATTAATGTTGTCTCAGTCAAACAGGTCCGGGAAAGCCCTCCACTTGAAATGGCCCGGGCCTCCCCTACATTCAAGGCCATCTCCAGTCTCCCTGTTCCATAAGCTGGCCACAGATCCCAGATGGCTCCTGAGCGGAGGGAGGCTGGTGACCTTGCCCAGCTGTCCCTCACTTAAATCCAATCCATTGCACATCATGGCACGGTGTCCCCCAACAACAAGAAAGGGAAACTAAGTACAAGTTCAGGGCAGAACGATGGTCTCCTGGGGGAGCAATGGAAACTGAGCCGACAAGAACTGAAGCCCCTTCTCTTAATACAATTTATGGCACTAATTCTTTTTCCGGCCTTGAGTGTCAGCAACTCTGGCAAATTCAGTTACTGTTCCTTCTGATACCTAAAGACTCATCTAAACTTGGAATTCATGCTTAATCGCAATCCTAGAATTTGGGGTTGTTTCCAAACTGAAAAAAAAAAAAAGCGACTTTGCCCTGAGAGGGAAAGTCTCAGGTAGCAGTAACGCTAAATATAATCAATCTGCTAATGATGATGAGTAAACCCAAGGCTCCCCACCTGGGGAGGGCCACAAACAAGGGAACAATCTGCTGGTCAATAAGCCCTCGAGTCCACCCGTGGTCCACAACTCAATTGTACCCCTTAGCCATCCCATTGGCTTATCAACCTAATCTTTGTTTCTCTTTCCTGTAAAATCATATATATATATATATATATATATATATATATATATATATATATAAAATAGTGTAAAATTTCCTTGGAAACTAGCCCTGTCAAGCAGCGTATACCTTTTTACTTTGGGCCCTTTTGCTCGGAACTTTAGCTCGCTCCAATGAGAGAGCTCTGACAGGCCCGAAACCCAAAACCGAGTTCTAAAGATTTTCCTCCGGAGTATTGATGACCATTGTAAAGACTGCCCCAAATCATGAACAACAACGGCAACGAAAACAATTCTGAATTCTGAAAGACAGAAATCGCATTAAAGGGATCGAGGTCGCTGGAGCAGTAATTGGGTCCCCGCGTCTTTGGAAGAAATCTGAACCAACCTCTGCCCGAGCTCTCCCCGGGAAACGGGAAGGCCAGAAACGAAGCTTCCAGAGCGGCCATTTTACGCAAACCCCAGCGCCCAACACCTGGGGAAGCAGCTCAGCCAACAGCTTGCCCAGCCCCAGCCAGCGGCCCTAAGTCCCCGAGTCCCTCCGCCGGCTTGGTCCCCTTGTGGCCCCCAGTGCGCCTCAGTTAAACTTGTGGGTAGAAAGGCGAGATCAGCGGTGCTCCCAGCGCGGGGAGCACTTCCCTTGCGGCTTTCCTCTGGTGCTCCCACTGATCATCTTGCCCCCCCTGTTCTTTCTCCTTTTCTGCCGGTGGCTCTGACGAGTCAAACGTCCGTGACAGCCCCATCTCAAGAACAAGGCTTTTCCTCTCTGCCAGACCAGAATCCCCCCTAATGGGGCTCCCCACAAATCAGGGGTAAATCAGAGTCTCTGATCGCTGCGGCCGCTTGGCGGAGGGTTAGAACTGCTGGCAGCAGGAAGATAAGAAAGAGCCACTGAGGACAGACGGCGGTACAGAGACTGGGCCTGGTCCGGAAGGCCCCAGTGCCGGCGGACCCTTATTCACCTGTTGCTTACTAACCTTTCTCTGCCCCGGTTCTCATCTGTAAAATGGGTATAATGACTGTCATGAGGGTAAAAAGAGATGAGTCGGTCATTTTGGGTCCTTCCCCTTCTGAGTCTTTCCTTGAACACCCTTCATGGCTCAGGGCCTTTGGGCCGCGGGCAAACTCAGGCCTCTCCCATTCCCGAGTTCTTTTCCACTGGCTAAGTAGCTCCGCTCAAGCCCCTCCGGTGTCCCGGTCAGGGACGGATACCCAGAGCAAAATCAGCCCTTGCCCTAGAAAATGACCAACTGGCTCTCTGGGCAACCCCCCAGAAATCGCCGGGGCGTCCCTGGCCGAGGGGGCGCACACCCGGTGCCCCGGGGCCACGTCTCTCCTTGGCTCCTGTTCTACACCTCCCTCACCAGACGGGAGTCAGGCTGTCCCCACCCCCGCCTGCTTCTGACCGTGCCCTGAAGGGGCCGATTCTGAGAGCCCAGTGAAAGACCCGCAGCCCCGAGAATGCCCAGAAAGCTGCCGCCTCAACACTTGAAGCGGAGCCACCCATTCTCGGGCTCACTCGGCAAGGAAGCACGCGGGGCCGGGTGCACGTGCCGGGGTTCAGGCTGGAAGGAGGGCCCTCTCTGAGGGTCCCGGGCCTCACCCTGCCCAGAGGCCAGGCTCCCTGAAGGGAAAGGGCCGAGCCCTCAGCCTAGGGACCACCTGCCAGCTGGGCCTGACCCCTGGAGGCCACTAGTGGGCCAAGCCAGGGCAAGGACCCCGTGGTGCAGCACTGGCCACACTGGGGTGAGCGGCCCGTCTACACTGCCCAGAGGACCAGTGACTTCTTGGGTTCCTGTGGTTTCCCGCAGCAGGCCGGGAGGGATCACTCAGGAGGGGCGGCCTGTCCCCTGTCCCCCTCACCCGCCCACTCCTACCCCCCTTCCCCCCACGTCTCTGCGAGGTCCCAAACAGGGCAGAGGGATCATTCTCCAGGAAAGAAGGCCCAACATCTCCCCAGAAAGAGCCCTGCCCCCACCCCCACCCTGACCTCTGCGTTCTGAAGGTGCCATGGACTCGCCTGCCATCCCTTGTCCCTCGCTCACCCAGGCCAAGGTCTCCGGGCCCCGCTCCCTCCAGCATCCAGGGCGCTTCTCCGTGCTGCAGTCGGGCGATCACCTCGGGTTTCAGACCTGGGCGCCCTGAGCACGGGAGAGACAGGCCGGGCTCAGGAGACGGTGGGGGGGACGGTGGCTGAGGGGCCCGGCCGCCCGATCAGCCTGACTCATCCGTCCCTCAGAGGAGAGCACGTCTCCCCTGCCCCGGGACTGAGTGGGACACCAGAGGGTCAGGGCTGGGATGCCCCCCACCAAGGGCCCCTCCCCCTCAGGCCCAGAGGGCAGAAGGGAGGCTCTGGCTCCATAGTCCCTCGTGGGCTGAACATCGCTGAAGAGACCCCGGCCCGGAGAACACGCATCCCCGGGAGGAACAGCGGGGGAAGGGGAGGAGGGGAGGGGAGCCGGGAGCGGGGGCTCACCCAGGGCGGCCAGGTGCTCCAAGGTCTCCAGCATCACCTCTCGGTAGAGGCTCCTCTGGGCGGGGCCCAGGCGGCTCCACTCCTCCCGGCTGAAGTGCACCGCCACGTCCCGGAAGGTCACCAAGTCCTGAAACGGCCCATGGGCCCTTCTTATGGGGAGGAGGGGGCGGGCCGGGGGCCCACTGATGGACAGCCGGGGCCCAGGGACACAGTCCTGCCTGGAAACCCCCCAGCAAGTCCTGGCCTCAGGCCGAGCCACCCCCTCCCCGCCACTGGCAGCCTCTGGAGGTCCCGGGAGCCTGCCTTCCTGTGTGTCTGTCTCACTCTCCCACACTCACTGACACACAGCCGAGCTCTCCCCCACCCGCTCTGGGAGAGCTCCCCGGGGCACCCCGGAGGCGAGGCTGGCAGCGACCCCAGGGAGAGGTAGGGGCAGGTCAGGGGCAGCAGGGTCCAGGGAATGGGAGACACTGATGCTGCCAGCACTGGCTCTGGCTCCCCGGGGACAGCACTGCAGGCACTGGGGCGGGGGCAGGGATCTGGAATCAGGGCGGGAAGAAGCATTTATCCAGCACCTACTGTGTGCCCAAGAGGAACGCTTCACAATCGCTATCTTACCAGACAGCTCACAACCTTGTGGGCATCTGCGGGGCTGGATTTGAACTCAGCTCTTCTTCCCCTCGCTCTGGGCTGCCCCTAAGGCTGCCACGGCAATGAAGAGGCCAGCGGGGAAGCCCGGGAAGTGGCCGAGCCCGAGACCCCTGACCTCCAGCCCGGGCTGGACTCCTGCCCCCCACCTCCACCTGGCATGACCTTGGCAAGGCCCTTCACTGCTCTGGGCTCAGTTTCCCTCTCTGTAAAATCAGGGGCCGGGCTCACTCTGGGATCCCTGCCAGCTCTGGGCAGGATTCAGTGACTGCCCCAACAACTGGGCTTCTGCCCCTCCTCCACCTGGCCACTCACTAATTCATCCATCCTTCCTCCCCCAACCTTCCCCTCACCCACCCATCCATCCATCCATTTATTCCTTCACAGCTGAACAAGACTATTCATGGCTAACACTTTCTGTAGTCTGGTCAGCCGGGTCTACCTCGTGACCCCACTGGGGTTTTCCTACCAAGACCCGGGAGTGATTCCCCATTTCCTTCTGTAGCTCAACTGATAGATGAGGAAACTGAGGCAGACGGTGCTGCCCCTCTCTTCCAGTCCCCCCCGCCCAAGCCTTCCCAAGGCGGAGGGGGTGGCTGAACAAAGTAAGAGGCCGGGTTCAGGGTCACTGCTGGACACCCCCAGAGTCGGCCAGGGGTTCCCCAGAGACCTGGTCATAAGGGATGAAGGGGGGAAGGAGCTATGGGATGGAGCATCACCAGGGGAGGGGCCAAAGATGAAGGCTTGCCCAGGAGGGGGGGTGTCATGAGATGGGGGCGTGCCCAAGGAGGAGCCACGAGGTGGGGGCGTGCTCAGGGAGGGGCCATGAGATGGGGGAGGTGGGGGCGTGCTCAGGGAGGGGCCATGACATGGGGGGTGTCCGAGGAGGAGCCATGAGGTGGGGGCGTGTCCATGGAGGAGCCACAAGGTGGGGGCGTGCTCAGGGAGGGGCCACGATGTGGGGGCATGTCCAGGGAGGAGCCACGAGGTGGGGGCATGTCCAGGGAGGAGCCACGATGTGGGGGCGTGCCCAGGGAGGAGCCACAAGGTGGCGGCGTGCCCAGGGAGGAGCCACGAGGTGGGGGCGTGTCCAGGGAGGAGCCACGAGGTGGGGGCGTGCTCAGGGAAGGGCCACAAGGCGGGGGCGTGCTCAGGGAAGGGCCACGAGATGGGGGCGTGTCCAAGGAGGAGCCACGAGGTGGGGGCATGTCCAGGGAGGAGCCACGATGTGGGGGCGTGTCCAGGGAGGAGCCACAAGGTGGCGGCGTGCTCAGGGAGGGGCCACAAGATGGGGGCGTGCTCAGGGAGGAGCCACGATGCGGGGGCGTGTCCAGGGAGGAGCCACAAGGTGGCGGCGTGCTCAGGGAGGGGCCACAAGATGGGGGCGTGCTCAGGGAGGAGCCACGAGGTGGGGGCATGTCCAGGGAGGAGCCACGATGTGAGGGCGTGTTCAGGGAGGGGCCACGAGGTGGGGGGCGTGTCCAAGGAGGAGCCACGAGGTGAGGGCGTGCCCAGGGGAGGGACGGGCTGCTGGACCTCACCTGGCGCCCTGCTGTCCGGCTCTGGCCTGTGCTCACCTCCATCTCCTCCATGTTGGCCAGAAAGTCAGTGTCCGGGGAAGGCGGGGCTGCAGGAGGGTGGAGAAGCCGGTAGGGGGAGGCGCTGACCATTGCCTCTCCTTCGCCCCAGGTACTGACTGTGAGCCTTGGGGGAGGGGCGCTGGCATGAGTGGGACTCACTAGAAGGGGAGGTGGGGTAGGAGCGCCCCAGTGATGATGACCCGGATGACCGTGGAGTGTCCCTTTCTTTCCCCTCCCCCCACCCCAGCCTGGACAGTGCCCGGCATACTGAAGGTTCTGCATAAATGCTCAGGTTTCAGCCGCTGTCCTTGCAACGCCGGGGGGTCACCAAGGAGCCACCCATCAGGCCCTGCGTGAGGCAGGACGTGGTCGGGGGCTCGCGGCCCTTCGGGACAAGGTGCCGGGAAGGCTGCGCAGGGCCTTGCCCAGGAGGACCTCAGACCCTCTGGAGGGGCGGCCCGAGTCCCAGGAGGGGGGGCGTGGCTGGACACCACGCCCCCGGCTCCCGGCTCGGCTCCGACGCCGTCCCACGGAGCCCCGGAAGGTTCTTGAGCATGGGAGGTGCCGCGCGGGCGCTGGCCCCGCCCCCCAGCAGCCCCCTCCCAGAAGGCACCGCGTCCACGCTCGTCCGCACTCACCTCCTTACGCTCCAGGACCCCCGCGGCCCCGGCGGAGGCTGCTCTCTGGCCGCGCGAGCCCGGGACGCATGCGTACTCTCCGCCTTGGGTTCTCCGCTCACAGTAAGGAAAGGAAGCCCGACCCCACTCTGAGTCTGCGCACAAGGAACGTCTGAACTACTCTCCCCAGAATGCAACGGGGCGCCGCGGGCTCCCGGCGTGATGACGCCAGAATGGAGGCTGGCAAGAGACCGCGCAGGGGGCGTGGGCGCCAACCTTCCCTATGTGAAACGGCCTCACGGTGGGAGGGCGGGGCGGGCCGCTGCCCTGCTAGGCATCCTGGGAAATGGAGTCCGCCCTCTTCTCAGAGAAGGACACCGAGGACTTTCTCCCCTTTCCCCTGGGGCGCCTTTACGCTCCTTGCTTTTTTCTTGCGTTGCGCGGACCTGCTTCCTGCCCCAAATTGCGGTCGCAGCCCTTCATTTTCGGACCGAGCTGCAGCCCAGATTCCCCTTCCTTATCAACGTCGAGAGCAAGAGCAGCCGTGGCTCGGGCCCCCCCGAATCAGCGGGGCCCTTCTGGGCGCAGGCAGCCCGTGACCCCGAACGAGAAGCGCGGCCGGGAACGGAGGCTTCCAGCATGAGCCCGTGCTCCGCCTCCCCCTCGGGAGCTGCTCCCGCCGAGGCTGGGCTTCGCGGGGAGGCCCAGCAGGGGGCGCATTTTCTCTCAGGCCCGCAGGCGCAGCGGGTCACAAAGTCTGGTCCTTCCGGCTAGTCGGGAATACTCCCTGGTCCCTCCGGGCTGCTTGGCCGCCTTCTCGTCCCGAGGCCTCGGTTTCCCTGCTTCTCCGTCCTGCCAAGCCTCCCTCCCTCCCTATCAGAACACTTGATAAGGATAAGTCAGAACGCCTCTGCCCTATTAGAATCTCAGATACCTTCTATCAGGAAGCCCCTCCCCTTGTCCAGGCGCCTCCCCCTGATTACATCATCCCGTCTCCGGAGGCTCATCCCACCTGTCAGTCAGCTCCCTGACTCCGCCCCTGCCTCATCTACCCTCTGAGCCTGAGCCACGTGTATATATGGCATCGAGAATTCTGATTGTTGGCTGGATTCTTGGAGAGAACAGTCCCTGGGATCAAACCATGGATCCAACTGGTCCCGGTATATCTCTCCATTAACACATTATTAAATACTCTCTAATCTTGCTCAGTTTCTCCGGCGTTACAAGGTCAGCCAGTAAGTGTGTCTAACCCGGATTTCCCTGGAGAACTTTGTCTTTCAGTGGTGGAAATAAACCCAAGTGGCATCCCTGCCACAGACCCGCGCCTCACACTGGATACCAAGATAAGGTCCAATGGGCTCATATCTAGATGTACAGAGTGAGATTGTCAACAAATTAGAAAGAACGTAGTGACGAGGTCTAGATAACGAAATTAGGTGTTAACCGAGGTCTAGTGAAGGGAACAGGGAGTCAGATAGAGCCCTGCAGCCCCTTTGGATTCGGCGCAAGGATACGGAGTTAAATGAGGTCTGGTGGGGGCGAGCCCCCGATAAAGGAACTTATCCCCGAAAAACTAGATTGATAAAAGAGGGTTATTATGGTGTTTGGAAGTAAGGTTAAAGTATAGTTAAGGAAATAGGTGAGGATAAAGAGATACGAAGGCACCAGAAACAGGATTCCAGTGGCCAGAGGGGCCTGGCGTCCCAGGCGTAAGGCTGGCAGGTTTGGAACCTCTGCAAAGAGAGGATTCCAGTTTTATAATGAGAGATTTAGCTGGAGGGGCCTGTGGATGGAGTCCCAAGTTGGCTCAAATCCTGGGGGGGCTGGGACAGGTGTGGATCTTCTATTGGAATTCAAAGGGGCCAGGATTTGTGAATCAAAAGGTCCTGGATTGATAATGCATCAACTGGGGGGGGGGGGGTTGGGAATCAGAAAGAAAGGAATAAATCAATTATTAAAGGGACCACACCTGCATCAATAGGATACTTTACCTCTCAGATCTATAGAGGAGGAAGAAATCTGTGACCAAAGAAGAGCTAGAGATCATTATTGATCACAAAATAGACAATTTTGATTGTATTAAGTTTAAAAGTGTTTGTACACACAAAACTAATGCAGACAAGATTACAAGGGAAGCAATAAAGTGGGAAAACATTTTTACATTCAAAGGTTCTGGTCAAGACCTCATTTCTAAAATATAGAGAGAATTGACTCAAATTTATAAGCCATTCTCCAATTGATAAATGGTCAAAGGATATGAACAGACAATTTTCAGATGAAGAAATTGAAACCATTTCTAGTCATATGAAAAAGTGCTCTAAATCATTACTGATCAGAGAAATTAAGACAACTCTGGGATACCACTACACACCCGTCAGATCGCAAAGATGAAAGGAAAAGATAATGCGGAATGTTGGAGGGGATGTGGGAAAACTGGGAGACTGAGGCATTGTTGGTGGAACTGTCAACAAATCCAACCATTCTGGAGAGCAATCTGGAATTTTGCTCAAAAAGTTATCAAACTGTGCATACCCTTTGACCCAGCAGTGTTACTACTGGGCTTATACCCCAAAGAGATCTTAAAGGAGGGAAAGGGACCTGCATTTGCCAAAATGTTTGTGGCAGCCCTCTTTGTAGTGGCTAGAAACTGGAAACTGAGTGGATGCCCATCAATTGGAGAATGGTTGGGTAAATTGTGGTATATGAATGTTATGGAATATTATTGTTCTGTAAGAAATGACCAGCAGGATAAATAGAGAGGCTTGGAGAGACTTACATGAACTGATGCTAAGTGAAATGAGCAGAACCAGAAGATCATTGTACACAGCAACAACAAGATTATATGATGATCATTTCTGATGGACATGGCTCTTCAACAACGTGGTGATTCAAACCAGTTCCAGTTTTTCAGTGATGAAGAGAGCCATCTACACCAAGAGAGAGGACTGTGGGAACTGAGTGTGGAGCACCACATAACATTCTCAGCTTTCTGTTGATGTTTGCTTGCATTTTGTTTTCCTTCTCAGGTTTTTCTTTCTAGATCTGATTTTTCTTGTGCAACAAGATAACTATAAATATGTATACATATATTGGATTTAACATATTTAATATATACTGGACTACCTGCCATCGAGGAGAGGAGGTAAAAGGAAGGAGGGGAAAATTTGGAACAGGTTTTGCGGTCAGTGTTGAAAAATTACCCATGTATATGTTCTGTAAATAAAAAGCTCAAATAAAAAAAATTTTTAAAAGGTTGTATCTAGTTTTATACTTTTTGGTTTCTTCCTTTTTTCTGTGCTTTTCTTTCTTTCTCTTTTCTTTATCATTATTCCCTAAGTCCACTAAGTCAAGTCCTCCCTTGTGGCCTCAAAGTAAAGTTGAACCAAAAAAATCAAGACACTGGGATGTCAGAGAATGTCTTACTTTGCATGTACGCTTTCTGCCAAGAGGTGGGAGGCGAGCTCTCTCAGCATTCTGAAGTCATTACTGGTCCCTGCAGTAATTAGAATTCAGTCACCTTGCAAATAAGCAATTTGTTCCCATTCAACTCTTGGTAGACATCCTCAGTCTTCAGACTCCTTTAGGGCTAGCATGCTTAAGAGGTTGTAAGAGTAATAGAGAAATGATTCGATATAGAGAAATGACTTTATATATACACACATGCATATATATTATGTATTATATTTCTTGCCTTTCCAATGGGTGGAGGAGAGACTGGAGGGAGGGCTAGAATTTGAAATTGAAAAAAAGATTTTTTTTTAAAGAGTAGCAGGAAAGTATGATGACTGTGTTGGTAATAGAACAGTTTCCAAAGGAAGTTGGAAGGTCAGGGTAGGAGTCAGGACTCCACTTCAATAGCTCACTCTCCCATGGCACAAATGACCTAAAATAATATTACTGTTATTTATGCTTGGGGCCCCCCCAGGAGGGCTAGCTTTACACTCCAGTGGACAAGAGATGGGCCCAACACAAGTGAAGTTCACAGTACAAGTCTCGGCTCTGGAACTAATACTAATAAACTCTCATCAGTTCCCCAGGCTCTGCAGTCCAGTCCTTCATGGCCATTCGATTCAAAGTATCTGCACTAGATTCCTACTATGTGCAATGAACTACTGTGGGCAAGAGGGATGCAGAGAAAACAGTGACTCAATCCATGGCTGGAAGGAGCCCAGAAGGGAACACAAGTGAGTGACTACAAAGTTCCCATACACACACACCAAAATTCTGTAGATCGGAGTGAGGGAGGGGGTTATTGTACCCGGGACAAGCCTTAGGAGTCTGGATAACCAGAGTTCAAACTGGATCCCAGACATGGAGATTCCCGGCAAATCATTTATATTCCAGTGTAAGCCCTTCCCCATAAACCGCAGGGGGACCCCAGAACACCCTGGAAGGTCAGAGAAATCTGGGGCCAGATTGCAACTAAGGAAGGGCTGAATGGGGGGAGGTGGGTGCACCCCGACGGAAGCTTTGCAAGAGCTTCAGGATGCTAAAGCGGAGCAATGAGGCAAGGGGGGGGAGAGAAAACAGGGTGTGGGGGGTGGGGGTGCTAGTGAGATAGGGCAGGGGGAGGAACAGCCTGTGCAAAGGTCCGGAGGCTGGAGAGGACCTCGGAGTCTGGGCACTCGGAGGCAGCTTTAGACAGAAGGCTGCAGCCCCATCACGGGGGAGACTGGCACAATCCTCCGGGTTGGGGACTCTTGGGGAGGCCATGGGGAGGCGCACATGGTTCTTGAGCATCGCATCCGGCCGGGGTCCTGCGCTCTCCGCCCCACGGACACCCCACTAGGCCCAGCCCGCTCACACTCACCTCCCCCAGGCGATGCCGGGGTCCCTGCGGGCTCGGGGGGGGGGCAAGGCGGAAGCGCACTCCGGGGGGGGGGGGGCAGATCGCACTGGGAAACCCTCAACTAAGCGACCAAGTCCCGGCCTAGTGCGTCAGCGCACAGGGAGCCCATGAAGTCCAGCCCCAAGCTGCGAGAGGTTCCCTCTCCGTGCTTCGCACTTGCGCGCTCTCTCCCTCTCTCAGTAAAAGGAAAGTAAATGTGAGAACAATTGACCAGTCCCAGGAAGCACCGGAACATATGGTGGGGTTTGGGGCTGCGGTGCGTGAAGGAATCCTGGAAACGAAGCCTTCTCTGCTTCTTTTTTTCTCACATGGGGGTAGGGAGAGAGGGGGAGAGGAGGATTCCTTCATTAAAATGAAGAGAATGGATCCAGTTCTTTTATTCACTTTAATTTCTATATTTGGCAGCAAATGTTTCTCCAAATGAGTAACTTGTTTTTGGTCAATCAGTGTCCCTGCTTGGGGGAGGGGGGAGAGAATAACTCATGAACAAAACACACTTACCTGCATCCGGGCTGATCCCAGGCAGACCTGGCTAGTGGAAGCCTCAGGGAGAGGAGCCCGGTGCTGGGGATGCTGCAGATCACAACACATTAATCCATGGGGTTGGGTGGTTTCCCAACAGCTCCCAAGGTGGCTTCTCGGCTTTCACTTAAACAGATGGGAAAGGGGCTCTCTGCAATTCATGTTACCAGTTTCCCGTGATTCTTCAGGGAACGACTTAGACAAGCAAAGTATCTGCTTCCTGCACTGTCCAAACCATAGTTTTGAGAGGATACTCTTGGCCCAGGACTGAAATGCTTGTTTTCCCCGATTCCTACTCAAAGGTTTGCTAACAAAGGATGCTTATCTCATCTGTAATCTCTGGTGTGCCGGGTCATTTTGGACCTATGTAGACCCATCTATCAAGCGGAGACCTCAGGAGCATAAGGAAAAAACAAGCAAGAAGGGAAAGCTTCCTTGCATGGGAATAAGAAGTCCCCGATGTGGGCACAAGGATCCACTGCCAGCAGATATCACTAGGACGTCAGGATAGCAAATGAGAGAACAAGGGCCCTTCCAAAGGACCGTTCTTAGACGTTTATCTTGGGATTCTTTATGTGAATGCTTGCTAGATGGTGGAACGGGGAGGTTTAAATAGCACAAAAAACCTTCAAGGGACTTAATAGAGAGAGAGGAGTCGTAATTATTAGTGCCACTATATATCACAAGCAAAATCGATGCATTTACAGTAGTAAAGGAAATAGCAATGGGATGTCAGAAGAGAAGAAACAAACCACTAGAACGCAGAGATACATTTGGTGACGTGGCCAGTCTGGGAATTTGTTTTGCTGGACTGTGATTGCTTACAATTAAGATATTTTTTTTCTTTTTTAGTTTTATGGAGTAATAAAAGGAAAAGATTATGAATGTATAATGAATAAATGAAGCAAGCAGAAAAATTAGGTGTTTGCCATTTAAAAAACCCTAAATAATAAAGGGATCCTTCTGCATAATAAGAAAAAAGTCAGAGCATCCATATTACTCATATTATGGATTGATCTGGCTGTCATTGCTTAACTGGTCCCGCTAAGAGATACTCATTTTATCTGTTTCTGATTCCTGTTTTATCTAGTCTGTTTCACTGATGTGCTTTTTAAAAATTTTAATCAATACCAAATAATTTTGATGACGGCTACTTTGGCAATCAGTCTGAGGTCTAGAAGGGCTAGGTCTCCTTCATGCCTACTTTTCTTTTTTTTTATAACTTTTTATTGACAGAACCGATGCCAGGGTAATTTTTTACAACATTATCCCTTGCCCTCACTTCTGTTCCGACTTTTCCCCTCCCTCCCTTCACCCCTTCCCCCAGATGGCAAGCAGTCCTATACAAGTTAAATATGTCCATGCCTACATTTTAGCCACCATTATTTCCTCTTTGATTCTAGATCTTTTATCCCTCCAAATTAAAGTCACTATTTTGTCTAAGACCACATGTCCAGAAGAGTCAGGCAGAAGGACAAAAATGACCTTCCAGAGTCCAGGCCAGCGCTCTGTCCTCCTCCAGCGCAAAGGGCGTATGCGTTACAACTAGCTCAGGGCCGCTAATAGGCCCCTTGTCCTTTGGAGCACATCGAAGCACCCACGGAGAGCTCGGGTCATTCTAAAAGTGACATTAGCAAATGAAAACATCCATCTTGGCACAGCTCGGCTCCCCTGAATTTAGAAACACCTTGGGGTTCAGAGCAGTTAACTCATCTTGGGTCTGAGCTCATTACTCTGGTTACTCAGCTGCAGACTTCCCCTGGGCCCTTGTCCAGCTCTGGTTCGAGCTGTGTCTAAGAGCCCAACCACTTGGTCCGCAAACACAAGCCCTTGCTGGACACGGCTCTGGGATCAGAGTAACCCAGAAGCAGGCCTGATCCTGTTCCTGCTCTTTGTAGGGTCCCAGGAGTCTCAGAGACAACTGCCTGGTCCCCCAACTAAAAGTTTATATGGGCTTTCCTGGCTGTGCTCCCGTCACCCACTGTTCTCGGCTATCTCCTTATGCCGACCTAGACTGGGAAAAAGGCTCACGGTGATGTCTCCTTAGATTTCTAGATCACCACTTTGGTGCTCCCCTTTAATCTTTATGGGACGGAATGTAAGAGAGCTCTAAGCCGCATTATTTCTTCCTTTTCCTCCTCCTTGTGCTCTTCCTTCCTTTTCTCCCTCCTCCTGCACCACCGCCATGTTTGCCAGTCAATTAATTTCTCTTTCTTCCTTATCTACTGATTCCTGCCCTCCCCCCCACTTTTAAAGTAGCATTAACTATTTCTGATATTGCTTTGTAATATAGTTTGAGGTTTGGCCATTTCGTGTCACCTTCAAATCATATGAACTTCCAATATGCATATTTATAAGATAAAAGAAGCTCCTTGAATGCCTCTGATTTGGGAAAGCCTTTGCATAAAGGGGTACTTGGTCAAAGGCTTTCTCTTCAGCTATTGATATAATTGTGTGGTTCTTGTTTTAATGTATTTAATGGTCCTGATTTTCTCCTGATGTTGAATCATCCTTGCATTCATGACATAATTTCAACTTGATCATGATTTTTTTAGACATAATACTATAGCTTTTGTGGATGGGAAATGGATGGATAAATTATGGTAGGCAGATGTAACAGAATGAAAATATTCGCCAAGAAATGACATCAATAAGTAATGGTTGGTGCCTCCCTCCCACAATTATCTCACTGAGAGCAGGAACTATTTTATTTGTGTCTGTATTCCAAGGACCCAACACTGTACCCAGCAATAGAGTCATGGTAACCTTAAAATAATTCCTTGTTGATTTGAATGTTAGTATAGTGAGAAAAGTGTCTGTAGCAATTATAGTTAAACAAAACAAATATCATTATACAAAAAAAAAGACATATAAGAGTTCCATGTTGTTGCTGGGGGGGTAAAATATGAAGGTATTTTAGTCATGTGTTCATCCTCTGTAAGATTCTTTTAAATTTTGTTTTTACCATAATTTTTGAAGTGTTTTCTGAGGTCTTTCTTTGATGTCACTTTTTCTCCTCCCCCTACCCCCCCCCCAACCTACCCAGTGACTCATTCTTCTCAACAAAGCATTAAACCAGTTTGATAAACTGGAGGAGAAAAAGTTCAAAGCTCAATCAAATCAGGAAGGGACAACAATGGCCTGGACCTCAGCCCCAACTGGGTCTAGTTCCAGTACCTTTTAAGGAAAGGCTCAACTGCCCTGCAGGGGCAAATATGGTTCCTGTGAAAACTAGCATCTTAAGCCATATCCCACAGAAAGTTCAACATGGATATGCTGCCTATATATCACTTCTGAGAGAAATAAAGTAGAAATAGGTCTCTTAAACAACCATAACTTGGGGAGATTTCTCAATTAAACATGAGATAGAAATCAACAAATAGAAAGTCGACACTTTTGACTACATGAAATTGGAAAAACGTATGTAGAAAACAAATGAATAGTTTGGATAAGAAGGAAAAATGGGGAAAATCTATGCATCCAATAAGCCAGCCACTGGACCTTTGAGTTTACTCATGAAGGGAAGTCTCAGGTGAGAAACTCCATCTACCAATGCAGATTTGGTGCCGTTTCTGCAACTGCATCTCGAGGAGTTTCCTGAAGCCTTAGGAGAGTGAGCGACTTATTCCAGTTCCTACGGCCACTTTGTGTCAGAGGTAAGACTTGACCCAGGGGCTGGAGTCGGCCTTCTATCAATGACCCCACACCATATTCAGTCTTCCATCAGACAGTTCCAAAAAGTCTCTAATATCCAACATGCAGATGGAATTTTAAAAGATCCCCCAAAATAAAGGAGATGACTAAGAAGTTCTCAAATGAAGGACTATTCCAAATCACTAATAATTAGCAAAATGCAAATCAAAACTAGTTTCATTTCATTCTCAGCAAGTTGGCAAAAATGACAAGGGTCAGAAAGTCAACTTTGGAGGAGTATGCTAGCACTGTGACTTGGTGCATTAAAGAGTCGGAAGGGATAAATCCAGAAATGACCACAGTGTAAAAAACAAAGATGGATTTTGAATAAAATTATGCAAAGATAATATATACTTATCATTTGGATATATATTAATCCTGTATAAACATGGAAATATACAATCGTTTACAGTTTTTTGGGTAGTATATTTTTATCTGGGTTTTTTCTATTCTTATTTATATATCCAAACAACTGTATTTAGGATTAACCTAAATTAAACTTTAACTTATAACACTGATTTAAAAGTACTTTTCATGTACAGATTATATATCCCTCACAGTTGGTGCCCTGCTGTGCAATTCTGCTGCCCTCTGATGGCAGCCGGTGGGTACCACAATGAGGAGGAAATCGTGCGAGATCTCGGCTCCCTGGCTTCTATGGGAAGTGGCAAGGTTTTTCGTCCTCACCGTCCATCTCTGGGGTGGGACGCTCACTGACCCTGGAGACCCTGGACTTGACTCCAGTCTCTGGTTCTTACCATCCATGAGATTTTGGGTTGGGCCATAGTGCTTAGCAAGGTCTCTCTGCAGGAAGGGCCCCGGCCACACCTGCCCAGCCAGGATGGAACGAGCCCTCTCATGGTGACAAAGGCGCCCACTTCGGCGCCACTGGGAGGCTCTGCAAAGTCCCCGGACTTGATTACAGGTGAGCAAGAAGCGCCTAACCGTGAACTCGGGGACTCTCTGGGGCAGCAGAGGCCGTGTGAGGGGCTCAAGCTCAGCCTCTCCACATGACTGACCCTTCCAGAACAGCTTCCAGAACAGGCTGTGGAGGGAGGAGGCGTTTCCTCACTCTCCCAAACTCTGCAGTTAAACCTGTTACTCTGGCCACGGATGCCGAGGGGAGACTCCCTGGGGAGGCTTTGCCCTTCTAGTTCCCAAGCTGCCGCTGCAGTGGGCTGCTGGATCCTGTGGCTCTGGCTGAATGCTGGAATAGTCTCCCATGAGGACCCCAAGGCCCCCCCTCCTCCTCCCCTTTGTGCCCTGCCCCCTTCCCAGCCTTAGGATGAGGGATGGCCTGGGTCCTCCAGGGAGACCAGGCTCTCAGGTCTCTGGCATGGATTCCCCATTCAGGGCCCTCTGGTTCGGCCTTCTCTCCCCACAGCCACCTCCCTGCCTCCCCAGGGCCATCGCCCACGTGGGCCCAGAGGACACCTGGAATTCTGTGGGAGAGTGACCTCTTAGTTCAGCCCCCACACAAGAGGAATCACTCCTATCTCCCCCCGCCCCCTGCAAGGAATGGCTTGTACAGCTGCTGCTTGAAGACCTTCCAGGATGGGGAGCTCACCACCTTCCAAGCTGCCCCCATGGGACTGCAATAAGGGTTTGTCTCGCCTCTACCCTCTGGAGCTTTGAAGGTGACACAGGAGAGAGGGCACTGGTGCACTTATTAAGCACCTACTGTGTGCCAGTGACACAAAGGGAGGCAAACGCCAGGGCTGCTCTCAAGGAGTTCATGGAAACCAAGGAGCCGGGTCCAGAGCCTGCGGGCACACGGGCAAAGTTCCCTGGGCGGCCAGTGGTGATTCGGTGTCCTGCTCTGTCCAGCAGCCTCCAAGATCCCTTCCGGCTCTGGCTCAGAATCTAAAGGCTTATCCTGGACCCAAGCATTCTGGTCTCCTAAGTTCGAAATCATTTTTCTTCATGGGCTCAAATTCTGACCCATTGGACCCCACCCCACAGGGAGGGCCCCCGAGGGTCACCCACTTCCCTGCCCAGCACATGTGCTCAGTGCGTGTCACGTGTGACCCACTGCTGACCCCCAGGGCTGAGGGCCGAGACCCCACTCTCCGGGGGCCACCACAGGAGAGCTCCAGCCACGGGAGAGTGAGGGGCTGCCCTGGAAGCCAAAGACTCGGGGTGTGGATGACCGGTGGCCAGGTTCCAGGCAGCTCCCTGGGGCCGTCCCTTGGGAAGGGTGGCCAGCCTGCCCTGGTAGAGGCCATTGCCCCACTCGGTACAAAACAAGGCAGGCTACTGTTACTGACCTCTTCCCCCTCCCCCAGCCTTCCCCTTCCCTGTCTTTCAGGCACCGTCCCGCCCTCCCATACAGGTTCAGTGCGAACTGGGAAGCCCCAATAACAAACATCGGGACAAAATTCCCCCCCCCCCCCAGCCCCTCATGGCAGCGTGCTGAAGTCCTCGGAGACACAGAACTACCATACCCACAATACATGGGGAGCTGCGGATTCCGGGGTATGCTGGGAAATGAAGAGGCTCACGGGCCGGCTGAGGTAGCATCTGCTCAGGTTCACAGGGCATCCCGCGGACTACTAGCCCAGGCTTCCCCCAGCTGAGTGGGGGCGGGGCACCTATGGGCTGCTCTCGGCCTTAGTTCCTTTCCTTTCGGTTCGGTTGACATCACATCTCTAGGCTAACCCCATTTCCCCCGGTGGGAATAGATGTCAGTGTTAACTGAGTAGGGAGAGAGAACGTGCATTTATAGACTGCCTACTGTGTGCTCGGCACTTTACCATCATCCTATATCGTTGGATCCTCCCAACTGCGCTTCCACCGAGGGGCTGTTCTTGCCTCTTCGAGGCCGGATTTGCACCCAGGTCTCCAGGACTGGAGGCCCAGCCTCCCTGGCTGCTAGGAAACTTGCCCAGCAGGGGGTACGGCTGCTCGCAGTGTCTGCCCTGCCCCAAAACAAGGCTCCAAAGTGCACGGCGGGGGTCTGGCGGCAGTCAAAGGCGCGGGGCCTGCAGTTAGGAGGACCTGGGGTCAAATCCAGCTTCGGACACCAGCCCAGGCCCTTCACCCTGTGGGCCTCAGCTTCTCCATCTGTAAAATTCATGGTTAATTGCTGTAGCCATCAAAGTTCCAAAGTCTTTCTAAATTTGTTCTCTCAACAACGACATTGTCATTGTATAAATTATTCTCTTGAGTTCTGCTCATATTATTTGCGTTGGTAAAGAAAGGTCCTTTCAGATTGCTCTGAAGCTGTCCATGCTGCCGTTGCTTAGGGTGCAATTGTATGCCATTATATTTAGATACTGCAATTTGTTCACCAGTCATCCAAAGAGGGACTTCTCAATTTCCAATTTTTGGCTACTATGAAAGATATTATATTTTGTACATATTTCTCCTCTTTTTCTAATCGCTTTAAAATAAAGGCTTAGTAATAATATATCTAGGTTAAAGGTTATACACAACTGAGTAACTTTGGGGGTTTCTTTTTTAATCAAGATTTTCATTGGTTTTTCCATTATTCAGAGTTTAACTTAATGATCTTCTCATTTATAGTGTTGTAGTCAATAGGCATATGGTTCTCCTCGTTTTGCTTATTTTTCTGAGTTTTCTGAAGAAGGAGGTGGCGGCCAACCGCTCCAGTTCTGCCAAGAGAACCCCCAGTGGGCTCCCTGCAGGCCTGGGGCGGCTTTCCAACCTTCTGTCATTCTGTGACTGGCTAAGTTCTGCCTCCCATAAGGGATGGCCGGGCACTGAAGTTGTTCCCAGTTGCTCGCTCCGGCAGAAGGGCTTTTCTCCACTCTGACGGGAAACCCAATGATCTGGCCGAAGTTTTTCCCACGGTCTCTACACTGCAAAGGCTTCTCCCCAGTAGGAGCTCTCTGCTGTCCACAAAGACTTTCCCATGGGCACTGCCTTTCAAGGGCTTTTCTCTGCTAGGAATCCTCAATAAATAACTTGGCATCTGCCGCAGAAAGCTTTCCTACGCTCATTCCCGCCGAAGGGCTCTTCTCCACTACGAATCCTGAAGGGAAACTAATGATGATCCCCGGCTGAAGTTTCTCCCACATTTCCACAAACTCAAAGGCTTTTCCCCTGTTCTCATGTGTTCTCATGTACCCTAAGTTTCCATTTCTCCCAAAAAGCCTTCCCACTCATTAAAACCAAAGTTTCATTCCAATGTGGATTTTCTGGTCTGTAGTGAGGTATCCTTTTCAAATGGAGCCTTTTCCACACTTAGCATTTTCAAAGGATTTCATTCCAGCATGAATTCTCTCCATGAGTGACAAAGTCTGCTCTTTAAGGTGTACAAATCTTATCCTTACAACAACCCTAGGAGGGAGCTCCTTGTTATTACTTCCCTCCCTTTTTTAAACAGATGAATGCTCAGAGTCACCCAGCTAGTAAATGTCTGAGGTTGGATTTGGACCTTGATCTTCTTGCCCACAAGCCCAGTACTTTATTCGCTGTACTACCCAGCTGCCTAATAACAAGCAAAAATAACTAATTTTGAGACTCCATCTGAGTAACCCAGTCATCCTTTTCTCTACCATGAAGAGGGTATATTTCATTATCTATTGAACAAGACATTTAAAAAAAACTTTATTTATATCACATGCATTTATAATCTGTCCCTCCTCCTGCCCTCATCACACTGAACCAAAAAAAAAAAAACAAATAGAATTCTCATCATAAATATGCATAATATAGCAAAACACGTTTCCATATTGTCCAAGCCTAAAAACGTGTGTGTCCCTGAATGTCGAGTTTGCCAGCCTCTCTCACGGGAGGCACATGGTACGCTTTATCTTCTCTATTCATGGTTCATTGCTGTAGCCATCAAAGTTCCAAAGTGTTTCTAAATTTGTTCTCTCAATAACAACATTGTCATTGTATAAATTATTCTCTTGAGTTCTGCTCATATTATTTACGTTGATAAAGAAAGGTCCTTTCAGAGTGCTCAGAAGCTGTCCATGCTGCTGTTGCGTATGGTGCAATTGTATCCCATTATATTCAGATACTGCAATTTGTTCACCAGTCATCTAAAGAGGGACTTCTCAATTTCCAATTTTTGGCTACTATGAAAGATATTATATTTTGTACATATTTCTCCTCTTTCTCTAATCTCTTTAAAATAAAGGCTTAGTAATAGTATATCTGAGTTAAAGGGTATACACAACTGAGTAACTTTGGGGGTTTCTTTCTTTTTTAATCAAGATTTTCATTGGTTTTTCCATTATTCAAAGTTTAACTTAATGATCTTCTCATTATGCATATGATTCTCCTGGTTTTGCTTATTTTTTTCTGAGTCATTTCATTGAAACTTTCTCATGCTTCTTAAAACTCCTAATTTTTTCCTTGCACACTACATAACAACAAACCGTTCAATTCATCAATTCAAATGCCAATATTTTAGGGGCATTTCCGAATCATTGGGCATTTAGACCACACAGGCTGCAGTGCTGAATATTCTTGCCTCCACTGGACCTTTGCTTATGTCTTTTACTTCCTGGAGCAAATGGCCAAAAGTGGTATTCCTGGATCATAGGGCATCAATAATTTCTTTAGTTTTTTCCTTTGGGAGAGGGGAGAGAGCATAATTCCATATTGAAATCCAAAAGGACAACTTCATAGAAATACTGACAGTGCAGCAGGATACTTCCCATTGTCATCTTTGCCCATTTACATAGTGTGAGGTGAACCTAGATTATAAATCCTGGGGAGTGGGGGCAGCCACAACACAGAGAACTGATAAAAAATGAAGAACCCAAGAATCCATAAGAAGACTGGATAAGGAAAAGTTTGTTTTTTTAAAGGAGGTAGCACTGAAGTTGGTCCTTGGAGAAATAGATTTCAATGAGTAAGATGTGGGAATGGAGGTGGGAGAAGGTGGAGAGGGGAGGGAGGGGAGGAATAGCCAGCAGAAATTCAGAGGTGGGAGAGGAGAGGACACAGTGGGAAACAGTAATTTGCTACTCTGACCCCTCCAAAGATTTTCTCAAGGTAATGAGGTATTAAACTAAGAGCAGAGAGGGGCAGCTAGCTAGTGCAATGTGTAGAATGCTGGGATGGGGAGTGTGGAACACCTGAGTTCGAATTCAGCCTCAGATACTTAATAGGTATGTGATTCTGAGCAAATCACTTCACCACCTCTGACAGCCTTGTTTCCCCCACTGTAAAACGGGGGTGATGATAACAGCATATACGTCCTGGTAGTTGTGAGGATCATAGGAGATAATTTAACATTATTTACTTTGTTCTGCTTCTGCTCACTTCTCTCTACATCAGTTCGTATGTCTTCCCAGGTTTTTCTGAAACCGAACCTTTCATCGTTTCTTACTTAGAATATGAAGACAATAATGAAATAATCTTTTCCTACAGGAGCTTTACTCTATTAAGGGCCTGGGACATGTACACACAGCAGAGCACAAGGAAGATTAAGGCAGGAGTCCGCATCAATAATGAGGGGAAGTCTTCATGGAGGAGGTAGCATCTTAGCTGAGACTTGAAGGAAGACAAGGATTCTGAGAGAGGTGGGGGGAAAAGAGCATTATAGCCATGGGGAACAGCTTGGGCAAATGCTTGGAGTGGCCAGTTTGGCAGGATGCGAAGGCATGTGGTAATAAGACTGAAAAGGAAGAAGGAGCCAGGACGTGAAGTTCTCAAGTGCCCAGCTAAGGCTTGGTTTATCCTTTATTCTATAAGCCATGGGATTTAATATAAATTATATATTAAATTATTATATATACTATATACATATATTAATTATATCCTATAATCCAGTGGGGGTTTGCACATAGAGCAATATTTGTGTCTTAAAAAGATGATTTTGGCTGCTGAGTGGAAGACAGACTGGAGAAGAGAAAGACAGACTCAGAGGTACAATTCATTGTCCAGGATGATGGGAGCCTTAAGTAACATGTGTGACTGAAAAGATAAATTTGAGAATATTTGGGAACTGACTGGATATGAGGTTAAAGGAGAGGGAGGTATGAAGAATAACTTTGAGATTATTGGCTCTTTCCAGCACATCTCACCTTGTCGCTGGACTCCAGATGGCTCTGAGTATCTCTCTAGACAGATGGCTCTCAGTTTTAAAATAAGCATCTGATGCAAAATGAGAAAAAAAAAGACCTTGGGGGCAAGGAGGTCACCTCCCGGTCTGGACAGAAGCTTTATCGGTAGAAGCGAAGCGCTCCTCCTAGGCCAGGTCCATTCTGATCAGGAGGATCCGCCAGGCCTGGCCTCTGATTCCAAGGAAGCTTCCACAGCTGCAGATTGATGGCCCAAGTGATCTGGGACCCCAGCCAGGCCCCAGGGGGGGCTGAGAAGGCTGAGCCCCATTTGCTCTGGGTTCTACCTGTAAACTACTGCTTTATTATTCCTAGCTTTGACTTTGCCTCTGGACAAAAGGCAGACATGGGAGTGAGAGGGGGTACCTGCTACCAGCAATCACAGTGTGACCAGCTGGAGTGAATCACGGGAGGACAAAAAGCAAAGTTTGGGGCCCCATAAGCTCAGATAAGGGCACAGATGGCCCTGTGATTAGAGTGCTGAGTACGGAATCGGAAGGAACTGAGTTCAAATCTAGCCTCAGACACTTGTTAGCTGTGTGACCCTCACTTAAGGCCTGTTTGCCTTAATCCACTGGTACCTTTGCCAAGAGAACCGCAGGATGGTATTGGTGTGCCAGGGTCCGTGGGGTCACAAAGAATAGGACGTGAGTGAAGAACGAAAGGGTCAGAAATGTTGAACAGAACTGAGATCCCTTCACGCAACTGGAATTTTTTTAAGCCCCCAACACATGCCAGGCCCTGTGCTAAGCGTCAGAAGTGGCATGGGGGGCAGGGGTAGCCAGGAAAGACCAAGGGACCCCAGGAGCAGGGAAGCTCATGACAGGGTTGCAAGAGAGCTGAGGTAAAGGGGCGCAGACAGGAGGTGGTGGGGCACCCTGAGAGGGGACACAATGGCCAGAATGATAGCTCAGATTGGATCTCCCCAATAGCATGTGACACTCTCCCCTCTCTCCCCCCCTCTCCGAGGGCACTGGCTTTTCTCTGTATATTCACAAAACAGCTCAGCGCAGGTCAGCCCTTTAAATGTGTGGAGACTAAAGAATCATCTTGGAATTAATGGTAAACAGAGCCGGGCTGATTGCGTGAACCCTCTTATTCCTACCCACCCAAGACTTAACCCCCGGCCAATTCTGACTATTAGAGGTAGACAATGAGTAGTTCTGCCCATAGAACTTCCAATTCGAATACTAATCTCATGATAGGATTTTCTTCATGCATGAGCTGTCCCCTCTCTAGGATAAAAAGTGGACATTATTCCAGAATGACTAAATCAGGCCACCCTGACCTCCACTCGTCCTGGGATTTATTATGGTCAATGCTCAGAAATTTGTGACTCCAACCACAGCTTCATGTCTATTGTACTAGAAATGTCCACCCTAAAATATTTTGAAAACTGATCCCATATGATGCAGACATTTTTGAGAAATCACATAATACTTAAGTATTGCTAGAGCTTAATATCTCCTCAAAGTCTATGCCACAATTAGATACATCAACTTGATTCTTATGTAGCCGGCTTTACCCTAGTCAATGTTTTCTGCACATTCTGACTTCAAATCATTGGCATCGAAATAATTTATATTCATCCCCCAGAAGAAATACTCAAACTTCTAGAAATTCGATTCCCCTAAGAGAAAAAATGAACAAAAATCTATTTGCCCCTTTCATCTGCCCTATTATCATAGGCATCTCCACTCTACCTATTATTATCCTATTTCCATGTCTGATCTTCACAACGCCTCAGTGTTGACTCCCAAACCAATCCAAATTCTACAAATTTGACTTATCCGCCTCAACATCAAGCAAATAATATCTATACATAATAATCTTGGTCCATCATGAGCCCTAATTCTTATATCCCTAATTCTATTTATTGCAACAAACGTTCTTGGCCTTCTTCCCTACTCATTTACCCCTACTACACAACTCTCAATAAATATTAGCATAGCCATCCCCTTTGAATAGGAACAGTAGTAATAGGCTTTCACCATAAACCAAAAGTCTCACTTGCTCACTTCCTCCCACCAGGTACCCCAACAGCCCTAATCCCTATACTAATTATCATTGAAACAATTAGCCTGCTTATTCAACCACTAGCCTTAGCAGTAGGACTAACAGCTCACCTCCTAATCCACCTAATTGGTTCAGCAGCCCTAGCACTTATCCATCAGCATCAACTGTCATCAATCACATTCATCATCCTCTTTCTTCTCACAATTCTAGAACTGGCCCTGGCTATAATCCAGGTCTATGTTTTCACCGTTACTAGTAAGCCTGCACTTACATGACAACTCTTAATTGCATTATCATCACCTAACTACATGATGACCCCCCAAACTCATGCTTACCACATAGTAAACCCCAGCCCATGGCCACTCACAGGAGCTCTCTCAGCACTCCTTCTCACCTCTGGCCTAACCCTGTGATTCCACTTCCATTCTACTCGTCTTCTCTTTATTGGTGTAACATCAATACTTCTAACAATATCCCAATGATGGAGAGATATTGTATGAGAAGGAACCTACTAAGCCATCACACCCCTGCAGTCCAAAAAGGTCTATGCCACGGCATAATCCTTTTCATCACGTCAGAAGTCTTCTTTTTTGTAAGCTTCTTCTGAGCTTTTTACCACTCAAGTCTTTCTCCTGCCTTAGAGTTAGGAGGCTGCTGACCTCCTGTAGGAATTCACCCACTAAACCCTGTAGAACACGGCCATGCTACTTGCTTCAGGCGTCTCCATCCCATGAGCCCACCAGTCTTATAGAAGGGAGCCACAAACAAATGATTCAAGCCTTATCAATCACCATTGTCCTGGGCCTATATTTCACTACCCTTCAAGCACAGAGTACTATGAAGCACCATTTACTATCTCAGACGGCAGCTCAACATTCTCTGTAGCAACGGCTTCCACGGCCTTCCTGCAATCATCGGATCACTGTTCCTAATCTCATGTCTACTCCGACAACTCTTTTATCACTTCACATCCACTCACCACTTTGGCTTCCAAGCCGCTGCCTGATACTGACGCTTCGTAGACGTGTGACTATTCCTATAAGTATCTATCTACTGATGAGGCTTGTATTTTTCTAGTATAATTAGTACTCCTATTTCCAATCATTAAGTTCTGGGAAAAACCAGAGAAAAAGAATTAACCTAGTCCTAACTCTCCTGATCAACTCTGCCCTAGCAACAATTGTGGTTCTCATCGCCTTTTGATTACCACAACTCTACCTGTACCTAGAAAAACCTAGTCCTTACAAATGTGGATTTGACCCCCTTGCATCCACCCGACTCCCATTCTCAATAAAATTCTTCCTAGTTGCTATTCCTCCTATTCAACCTAGAAATTGCCCTCCTTTTACCACTACCCTGAGCCATCCAACTGCAAACAACTAATACTATGCTTGCCCTATCATACTCCCTCATTATCCTACTCACAGGCGGCCTAGCACAGGAATGGTTCCAAAAAGGTCTTGAATCAACTGAATAGGTTTTTAATCTAATTAAGATAATTGATTTCACCTCAACAAATCATGGTTCTAAGCCATGAATACCTTATGCTTCCTATTATTTGTATTATTCTATATTCCTATATTACACCACAGGCGCAGGCACATTGAGAAGGGTGAGGAGGATGTCCTGGGGGATAGACAGGAGGACCAAGTGCAATCATCTGGGTGGTAAGACAACCTACAGAGAAATGGCATGGAGAGACACGAGAGTCTGCAAATGAGGGATCAATGGATCAAGCTTCCAGGATGGTTGTGAGCTCGAGTGACTGAGAGGATGACGGGATCATCCTCGAGAAGGACATTCACAGGGAGAAGTTCAGGAATGCTGCCTTGGACAGCTGAGTGTGAGGGGTCTCTGGGACACGTCCTAATGTCCAAAAGGGAGTTGGTGACATGCAGGTGGGGCTGTCACCCTGGGAATTACTGGGCAGAGATGGCAATGGAGCTGCTGAAATGACCTGTGGGCACCTGCTCAGGAAGGAGCCTTTGGGTATACCCAGTCACTGGCTGTGGCACGAATTGGGCAGAGACGGAGATAAGGGGCATAAGGAAGAAGATGTAGACTGGGGGTGAGAACAACGATCTGCTGAAGAGAGTGAGGGGGCCTGAGGGCTTCCTTCTGGGTTAGCAATGCTAGAAGGCGGCTGAAAAAAATGGTTCAATGGAGAAGTCAGGGAAACCCAGGAAATAGCGCGGAGGAGTCCCAAATACCCAGGTCTCCAAGGATGAAGAATAAGCAAAAGGCCGTTCGATCTGGGAGCCAATGAGGTCCTCAGCCTGGCCTTCGGGCTGAACCACAAGGTCAGAGGGTGGAGGAAGGGGACCCTGGATGTAGGTGGTTTCTTAAAGGAACTTATTTGAGGAGAGGAAGAAGCCGGGAAGACAGCTACAGGGGTAGGACTGAGGGAGGGAATCTTCTGGCTTTGTCTGAAGTGGGGTGGTGGATGGGGAGAATGGAGGGAGGTCAGACCCAGAGGGATGGAGAATATGGGATCAAGGAGAGAGAGAGAAGTTGGTCTTGGCAAGGAGGGAGCTTTTTTAGAGACTAAAAAAGACACTGGAGGAGGATGTCGGAGGAGGAAAGAGGGACTTCCTGGTGAATGGCTCCCATCATTCCCATGAAGAAAATAGCTCGATTTGTGATCCTGATTCTCTTCTTGGGGAGAAGCAGTCATGAGCAAAGAGCAAGCAGCAAGTCAACAGAACATATTCATTGCCTGTCTCCTCCAAGCCAAGTGGGGAAGACTGAAATTCTAGCCTCTGCTTTTCAGAAGCCTTCAGTTGAGGAAGTGATCAGACACATCCCAAAATAGTGGGGAAAATTCCAATGCAAAGGGACCAAGCAGAGTGAAGTCGTTTCCAGTTGTGAGCTGGAGTTGGGGCACATGGGAGAGACTTCGACAGAAGAGCACTCGAGGCATGAGAAGTAACTAGCACAAGGGCACAGAAGTCAGGAGAGGGACCAGTCTGGTTGAATTCTGGGTGATCTGTAGATCAGTCAACGGTAACTTAATAGCCAGGAAAGAGAAAATCAGGGACAGCTGTAGAGCAAGATTGGCATCCAGGAAGGGCACTGGGAGCAAGGACCATGAGACACTTCCTACTGTCCTGGGAGCTGCAGGACACATGGGGAGAGGCCAGCGCTGGGCAGGCACTATGGGTGCTCCAGGACTGCAGAGAGGAAAAGAACAAAGAAACAACAGGAGATAGAAGAGCTCGTAAATGAGGGGTGAAAATAACTGATCTGCTCAGAGTAGCAAGCCTGGGCTGCTGAGGAAGCAGATTTTTGCTTAGTTCCTGAATGAGGCTGGGGTCTCCTAGCCCCAAGAAGACCAAAGAGACAAATTGTTTCTCTTTCTCCCTCCTCGTCTCCCAGAACCCTGAAAAAGGCAGTAAACAAACTGCAGGCCTCTGAAAGTAATTTCAATTCCTGGCAAAATTCTAAAACGTATTAACAGGATGGCTCAATTGTCTAGAAAATCAAGAGGGACTAAAGTTGTTTGGCCCCAAATGGGAGAAGTGGGAGCAATAAGCAAAAGTTGAAAAGTGGTAAACACAGGCTTTATGTAAAGAATAATATCCTGAACAAGTGGAACTGTCCCAAGGAGAAGTACATCTCGCCCAGCCAGTTCCCTCGATGGAGATCTCATGCAGATCCCTGTCCTGTGCTGGAGTAGGGAATGCCGATGTCAGGTGAGCTTAGCAGTCCTGTTCTCCAAGTGATCCCAAGAACCTGCATGACTCTAGAGAATAAGCCATACCAGATTCTCTTTCCTTTTCTGGCAGTTATTGAAGAGGAGGCAAATCCTCTTACTTGTGCGGGGAAGAGCCTAACATCTGTAAGTCTCTCATTCTACTACTCCGTGAAAACCATGGAGACATCTGCTCCAGAATTACAATCCCCAACGTTGGATACAAACATCAATGCTACCTGGGCAGATGGGTGACAACTGGGAGAGCAAAGCTGTAACATGCTGGGTGACAGGATCTAAGATTCTGATGGGATAAACCTGGTGATATGAAAGGTAGTGAGGATAGATGTGAGGTCTTTATGCTCATATTCAAAATCATCCACATGGGAAAAGCAGGGTGTAGACCATCTGGAAGTTCCAATGGGCTGCAAACTCGGTGAATCAACATGGTGGCTCAGAATCCCCAAACCCCAACATGACTTTCAGCTGCACTACTGGAAGGACTGTCGACGAGGAAGAATTAGGCTCGCTCTAATTCTAATTCTACTTGAACCTAAGTTCAAATCTTACCTCAGACACTTGCTTTGTGACCTTGGACAAGTCACTTAACCCTAATTGTTTCAGCAAAAAGAAAGAGAGGGAGGGAGGAAGGAAGGAAAAAAGGAAAAAAAAAAGAATTGGAGCCCACAGGACTATAAAACTGCATATCCTTTGACCCAGCAGCATCTCCTAGGTCCATATCCCAAAGAAATTTTACAAGAAGGAAAAGGACCCACATGTGCAAAACCATTTGTAACAGCCCTGTGTGTATTGACAAGGATTGAGTGGCTGCCCATCAGTTGGGGAACGGCTGAATGAGTTATGCTACGTGAAAGTAAGGACGTATTATTGTTCTACAAGAAATGATGGATAGGCTGATTTCAGAAAGGCCTGGAAAGACTTATGTGAACTTATGCTGAGTGAAAAACTAAGAAAATACTGCACACAGCAATAAGACTATATGATGATCAAGTGTGACAGAGTTGGTGCTTTTTAACTATGAGGTAATTCAAGGTAATTTTAATAGACATGATGGAAAGGGCCACCCACATCTAGAGAGAGAGCTATGGAAATTGAAGGTAGATCAAAGCGTAGTATTTTCATCTTTTAGCTATTTTCTTTGGTTATTGTTTATTTTTCTTTCTCATGGTTTTTTCCCTTTTGATATATTTTTTGGGTAGTATGACAAACATGGAAATGTTTAGAAGAACTGCATATGTTTAACATATATCAGATTGCTTACTGTCTGGAGTGGGGGGCAGGACAGGGAGAAAAATATGGAGCACAAAATTTTGTACAAGTGAATGTTGAAAACTATCTTTGCATGTGTTTGGAAAAATAAAACATTAAATTTTTTAAAAAAAGAAATAGTGGGTTTTCTCTCATTGAAAGTATTCAAGCTAAGGCTTATTGCGGTCAGACCGCAAGACCTGAGGTCACTTCCAAACTATGGACTTTTATGGATGGTAAAAAGCAGCATCTTAGTCAAAACCTTCTAGACTCACCAATGGGCCCAAAGTTGGGTTCAACTGTATGCTTGGGACTTAGGAGGAAGGAGGCACAATTTCTTAGAAGGAACCCACCATCAGCCTTGGGGAAAAAGAAAAATTGGGCCTGGGAGGGTGTATTTTCAACATTGGAGGCAGCGAGATTATGATGCCCCAATGTCTTCCAAGTCTGGTTTGTACTTGGCTTTTATAATACTCGTTTTCATAACATATACCAGGATATAATTAGCCTTCTTATGACTTGATAACTAGATGACTAAAAAACATATAAAGCAGAAGCTATAATTTCTGGTATTAGCTTTTTACTAAAGAGATCTTCCTCAAAGCCATTTCCTGCACCAATGGCTTAGTTACTTAGTGGCTTAGTTACAAATCAAGTTACTTAAACACAAAGAAAACTCCACTAGAATACTGAGGTTCTACCAGGACCATTTTTCTGCCTACCTCTATTACTTGTCACTACTTTAATTTTATAGCTCTAAAGTCATGAAACTGCCACCTCCAAAAATTGATTTCATAGCTGATACTATTTCCCATCCTATTCACTGCCCCACAATCCAGACATGTTACTGATAAAATCTGAGATGGAGCATCTTCTGAATGGAAAGGGAAAGCTATGGAGTCTGTCGGAGCCAGCATAAGTACTCCCCAGCTGAGCTGCCAGCACCCATGAGATGAATGAAGACCCGAGGCTCCAATAATAAGGGGAAGACTAGAGAAGCCATAATCCTAGCCCACCCCCATCTCCAGCGTTCTCCAGGCCTCTGATAACTAGAAAGAATATCCTTTATAAACCTCATTAGGACACATATGCTCTATACATAAAGTTTCTTTCTACATTGCTGTGATGGTCAGCTTGTAATGAAATCATCCCTAATTCAGATGGTAACTGCTGCTAAATGTGAAATGATGGATGTAGGTTGAACTAACTCTCACCTTGAAGGTTCTTTCCGGCTCAACAGCTACTAGCTAAGAAGCAGAATATGACCAAGGGTTTTCAATTAATCCTAGAAAGTAACTAGAATAAACACAGAGAATAAATTAGAATATACTAATAGAATAAACACTAGATAAACATCCTCCTCTTTCTACCACTTCCCAAAAAATTATATTGATGCTGGGAATATGATGATGGCTATCAGTGCCAGGCCAATGAGCTGGTTAGAAAGAGTTCATAAACTGTATGCCTGGAGACATGGAGGCATAGGAGAAAAACATGGTATAAAACAGGGAATTAATAAAACAAAGAAAAGAAAATGCATGTTTTTCTTTTGGTTCAGACCTATAACTTCATCATTGTTGGGTAACTTCCCAGTATAGAATTTGCCCCCATCAATGCAGATAGGCAATTCATCTGTAATTTATAGAACTGCAGTTACTGGGGGTACTGAAACAGTAAATCATTTAATTATAGATGAAGATGTTAGTCATGACATGAACTCAGATCAACCAGGCTTCAAAGTCAACTGTTAAGCTACCATGTGATCACATTCCTTCAACTTTTTTATCGACATAGCCACGATATCTTGGAGGTGTCAATCAGGAGTGGGACAAGGGCATCCTTGTTTCACCCAATTTACTCTGTTACATACATATAAGGGTAGTTCTTAACTTTGGATATATACCATTTATCATTTTTAAGATAAAATTCCATTTACTCCCATTTGCTGGTGGTGTAGGGGTTTTTAATTTTGTTTTGTTTTAAATCAAGATGGGTGTTGTATTATTTTGTCAAAAACTTTCCTGCTTCTATGGCTATATCAATATCTGTGCCATAGAAGATATTTGGTCAGATCCATCTTATTTCCAGGCTTGCAATATACTGGAATTAATTGTTTTTTGAATGTCTGAAAGAACCAGGAAAGGAAATAAGCATTATATATAGCACTGACATGCAAGACATTGTGCTAAGACCTTTTTACAAAGGTTTTATTTGTTTTTCCAAGCATTATGACAGATACTATTATCTCCACCTTACAGATGAGGAAACTGAGACAAACAGAAGTTAAGTGACTTGGCCAGGGTCATATAGAGACCAGAGGTGAACTCAAGTCTTCCTGACTATAGGCCCATCACTCTCTCCACTGTGTTAAAGATATGCTTAAAAAAAAAACCTGGAGTTAAATTTTTGGGGAACCTAGTGTTTGGTAAAAAAAAAAAAACAAAAAAAAAACTAATGGGATAAGAATTATTTGATAACAATTCTGGGAAAACTAGACAGCAGTATGAAAGACACTGGGATTTGGACCAACTAATCATATTTTCTATCAAGGTATGCTTCAAATAGATACAAGACTTAGATCTAAAAGGACATGCTATAAATAGAGAAATCTAGGGGGGAAATGACCAATCAGATCTACAAATAGAAGAAAAGTTCATGGCCAAACATGAGATAGAAAGGATCACAAAATGGATGAACTGGATAACAATTTAGAAAATATAATTTTGCACAAAAGGTTAAATGAACCAGAAAACAACTGAGAAAAAAAATCTTTGTAGCAAGTTGTTAATAAGGATCTCATTTCTAAGCTACATAATGAACTGATTCAAGTTCATAAGAGTAAGAACCATTATTCAATTAATAAATAATCTAAGGATATGGATAGGCAATTCTCAGGAGAACTTCAGTCATATTAAAAAAAAATCCAAATCACTAATGATTAAAGAAATACAAATTAAAGCAAATCTGAGGTTTTTCCCTGACATAAGATAACAAAAAAGTAAATTGAAAAATGTTGAAAGTGCTGATTCTCTCTTGGTAGTTCAATGAATGAGCCCAACCTTTCTGGAAAGCAATTCAGAATTATACCCCCAGAGATGATATCCTTTGGCTCAGCTTTACTACGATCTGTGCCCAAGAGATCAAAGAGGAAGGAAAAGAGTCTTTTTTAGTAAATATTTGTAACTTTCTGTAGTGGCAAAAAATGTGGAAACTAAAAGGATGCTGGTCAATTGAAGAACAGCTCTAAATGAATGTGATGGAATTCTAAAAATATGTATTATAAGAAATGAGGAAATAGAAGATTTCAGATAAAGAAAGCCTGATGTGAACTGATACAGAGCAGAGAGAGCAGTTTTAATAATTTACGCTGTAACATCAATGATATAAAGAGGATAATTCTGGAGACTTTCATAAAGTGATGAAGAAATGTGCAAAACTAGGACAAATTTATACAATAACAACACAGCCTTTGAAAGCAGTAAGAATGCTGACCAATGCTATTAAGATTCTGATGATAAAACATGCTATTCACCTCGTATAAGAGAAGGGATGGATTCAGGAGCAGAAAGAGATATTTAGTTTTTAACACAACCAATGAAGAGATTTGTTTTGTTTGATTTTGTGTAGCTGTTTCAAGGAATTTCCCTCCCTTTTTTTTCTGACAAAGTGGGGGAATAAGAGGGAAATAAAACATATTTCTGCTAATTAAAAAAAATAAAGCTTTAATTTAAAAAAAAAAGACTTTACCTCACTCAGTAAACTTATGGAATTTTTTTTTCACCAGTATAAATTCTCTGATATATAATAGGCTATCACTCCAGGAAGATGACTATCCTACAGTTCTAGCTTTTCTGTAATTTGTCATGAGCCCACAATTTTCTAATGCTCTAATGTTGCAAAGTGCTTTCCGTACATTATCTCATTTTTATCCTCACAACAATCTAGTGAGGTAGGTGCAATCATCTCCATTTTACAGACTTGGAAACTGAGGCTTAAAGAGATTTTGATTTGCCCAGGATCACATGGCTAGAAAGTGTCAAGAGAGGATTCGAACTGCGGTCTTCTTGATCCTAGACCAGTACTTGAATCAGGTAACCCCAAACCATGAGGTCTCTGAAAACAAGTCAATCAAAATCATGACAAAAGCTTCCATATTCAATAATCAAAGGCTTATTCTACAGAATTAATTTCTTATTAGTTTTCCTCCCTGGCTAAAGGCTTTTGTTCATTCATTTCACTAGTAGGCTTTCTCTCCATTATGAATTCTTTGATGTTTAATAAATGATGATCTGTGGGTAAAGCTCTTCCCACATTTAAGACATTCAAAAGGTTTCTCTCCAGTATGAATTATTTGATGTTTAATAAGTGATGGTCTATGACTAAAGTTTTTTCCACACACACTACACTCAAAGGGCTTCTCTCCAGTATGAATTCTTTGATGTGAAATAAGTGAGGTCCTATAGCTGAATCCTTTTCCACAATCATTACACAAAAATGGTTTCTCTCCAGTATGAGTTTTCTGATGCACTGTCAGGTGTGAGTTCTGGCTAAACGTCTTTCCACATTCTTTACACTGATAGGGTTTCTCTCCAGTGTGAGTTCTCTCATGGGCAGTAAGGTGTTCTTTTCGGCTGAAGGCCTTCCCACAGTCATTGCATTCAAAGGGTTTCTCACCAGTGTGAATTCTTTTATGTGTATTGAGCTGTCCCCTCCCAATGAAAGCTTTTCCACATTCATTACAATGATAAGGCTTTTCCCCAGTGTGAATTCTCTGATGGAGAGAAAGGTAGGATTTCTGCCTAAATCCCTTCCCACACTCATCACAATGGTAAAGGTTCTCTCGCGTAATGGCGGCATCATTGCCAGTGAGAATACCCAGCTGGTTGGCTGGCTTTTTGCTTTCTGCCGGCTTCCGGGGTTTCTCACCAGTATGAATTCTCTGGTGTCTCATAAGGTGTGCGCTCTGGTTGAAGGCTCTCCCACACTCAGCGCACTTATAGGGCTTCTCTCCAGTGTGAATTCTCTGATGTGCAGTGAGGCTGGCCTTATGCATGAAAGCTTTCCCGCACTCCTTACACTCGTGAGGTTTCACGCCGGTATGAAATCTCTGATGCACCGTGAGCCGAGCGTTATTGATGAAGGCTTTCCCACACTGGTAACATTCAAAAGGTTTCTCTCCAGTGTGAATTCTCATATGTTCGATAAGATTAGCTCTCTGACTGAAAGCTTTCCCACACTCCTTACAGTCATATGGTTTATTTCCAGAATGAACCCTTTGATGATAAGTGAAGGATGCCCTGTGCCTAAAGTCTTTTCCACAATCATTACATTTATAGGGTTTCTCTCCAGTATGAATTCTCTGATGTAAAGTAAGGCAAGAATTGTTGCTGAAAGTTTTCCCACATTCATTACATTCGAAGGGTTTCTCTCCGGTATGAATTCTCCTATGTGCGGTAAGGTTTTCCTTCCGTCTAAATGCTTTCCCACATTCATTACAATGAAAAGGTTTCTCTCCAGTATGCATTCTCTGATGACAGACGAAGGATGCCCTGTGTCGAAAGGCTTTGCCACATTCTTTACACTGATAAGGTTTCTTTCCTGTATGGATTCTCTGATGATGAATCATGTTTTGCCGCCCACTGAAGGCTTTCCCACATTCACTGCATACATAAGGCTTCTCTCCAGTATGAATTCTCTGGTGCAGAGTAAGACAGGAATTGTTGCCAAAGGCTTTCCCACATTCGTTACATTCAAAGGGCTTTTCTCCAGTATGGATTCTATGGTGCCTGATGAGGGTTCCTCTCTGGCTAAAGGTTTTCTTACATTCATTACACTGAAAAGGTTTCTCTCCAGTATGAATTCTCAGATGATCAATAAGGCTTCCCCACTGACTAAAGGCTTTTCCACATTCATTACATATATAGCGTTTCTCTCTATTGCGAATTTTCTTACGTTGAGTACGGTATGATCTTTTGCCGAAGGCTTTCCCATGTTCATTACGTTCATGCAGCTTTTCTCCAGTATGCTGTCTATGAAACTGAAGGAGATCAGAGTGATAACTGAAGGACTTTCCATATTTATTATACTTACAAAGCATTTTCCCAAGAGGGATTCTATTGCATTTAAATAGTTCTGAAAACTGTTTCATGTTCTTTGCAACTGTATGATTTGGGAGACTTTTTTCTGTAGGAGTTCTCTGTTGAGTAACAAAGACAGACCCAAGATTCAAACTTCTTCCAAATGTATTACTTTCAGGCACACTCACCTTGTTAAATGGCTTCCCATTAGTGCCCGTTACTTGTTTGGACTGTCTCTCCTGGTTGCACTTCTGTTTCCCTAATCTGACATCACCCTCCAAAGTTTCTCCCACTTTGGAATAACCATTCTTTGCCAGTCTTTCCTTAGAAGGTGTTCCTATAAAAATGTCCTGCTTTGAAGTCAAGTTGTTGCTGTCACAGCAAGTCTCCTGACCATAGGAACCTGAAAGAGACCAGACATTATCAATCACCCTCTGTTCTTTGGGCTATGTGAAATTAAAACAAGGTCTAGATTCCATTTTAACAAAATGAAAGAGAAAATAAAGTGATCTGTAAACAACAAAACAAGAAATTGAAGAGGAGAATGCATATGCAAAGGGGGGGGGGGTGACCTTAAGGTGCTGGGATCTGCTTGTACTTATAGACACAGAGGCGATTAGAAATTGAGACATATGAAAGAACTCTGGGAGATGACTATGAACCATTACATAGAATTCCCAATCCCTATATTTTTGTCCACTTGCATTTTTGATTTCCTTCACGGGTTAATTGTACATTATTTCAAAGTCCGATTCTTTTTATACAGCAAAATAACTGTTTGAATATGTATATTTATATTGTATTTAATTTATACTTTAACATATTTAACATGTATTGGTCAAGCTGCTATCTGGGGGAGGGGATAGGGGAAGGAAGGGAAAAACTGGAACAAAAGGTTTGCATATGTCAATGCTGTAAAATTACCCATGCATAAAACTTGTAAATAAAAAGCTATTAAAAATAATAAAAATACATTAAAAAAAAAGAAATTGAGATCTAGGCAGGCTTACTGAGAACCCCACTACTAACCAAGTATGTACTAACTATACACAATGCACTTGGTGTTAGGATTCTTACAAAACGCTAAATAAATGGAATTGAGGAGACAGTAGCTAAATCTAGTTTAGCATTGATTTAGTCCTACAACAAATAATGGTTTCCTAGTGATATAATGATTGGTGTATACTCAGTGTACAGCATATAAACAAGAAGCTCTCAGGGCCAGAAAGGACAAGACCACTAGAAGCTCTCGGATCCTCAGCCAGGATTCAGTGGAGCAGATTCAGAAGCCAGAATCTCAGAACCAAGATTACAGGAGGCCTCTAAGAAAAAGAAAAACTAGCCAAACTCCATATGAAAGAGATAAGATTTTGAAGAAGACAATAAAGGATTTGGACTTTAATACCTGGCTACATTTGGGATGATTACTCTGAACTGAAACTAAGGCTGCCTCTAGAGACCCCAAGAAAACCTGCTCCCAGAAAATATAATATTTTAGAGAAGAATATTACACTTTGGCCTAATATATTTCATATATTTTAGAAATTGATGTGTTACAATGTCACCAAACTGCATTATAAACCTGAATCTGAATAACTATTGAATCTTGATAAGATTTTGCCTCTTATAAAATATTAAGCAGATCCATAATTTACTACTGAATGAGCTATGAGAGTCATTGCTTTTTCTGTTCTGAAAGCTTAATGCAATGCAAAGAGCTATAAGTCAAAGTTCTTGATGAAGACAGAGATTCTTTATCCAATAAGCTCCCCAAACAATTACCAGTCAATAAAGATTAACTGTGACATGTCCTAATCCAAAATGAAAGTGGGTTGCAATTTCAACCATAAGACATTATTAATAAAGAGGCTAAGGCCAAGCCTATTCTATTCTGGAGTACTGAAAGTACTCCGAGATATCCTCTGAGAACTAATGTCGCTATCTTTGGGGAAATGTCTAAATGTTAAGGAAGGACACAGACTGATAAAGACTTGTGCACGACAAAATTCAGAACCAACGTCAGAGAGATTATTTGTCAGCACATTAAAAAAGAGTTGATCTCTAAGACTCATTATCAGTTCAAAAAGGACAAATCATATACAACCAATCTCATTTTCTTTCCTGATAAAGATGAGTCAAATGGCTAGGGAAAGCAATGCCATAGATATTGAGCATTTAATTTTTTTTATTTAATAGCCTTTTATTTACAGGTTATATGCATGGATAACTTTACAGCGTTAACAATTGCCAAATCTCTTGTTCCAATTTTTCACCTTTTACCCCCCACCCCCTCCCCTAGATGGCAGGATGACCAGTAGATGTTAAATACATTAAAATATAAATTAGATACACAATAAGTACACATGACGAGCATTTAATTTAGCAAGACATTTCACAAAATCTACCACTTGATCTCTGGACCAAATGTGGTCTGGATGATAAGTGAACTTTGTCTGGGTAGAGTCACAATGAGCAGATAAATGTCAACGTGGGTGAGCAGTCTTAAGTCGCACACTACAACACAATAGACAGCAAGGGAGGATAAAAACAATGCTAGCCATGGACTCAGGTGTTTTTCCTGACTCTAAAATCAGATACTTTGGGGAAGATGAGAGATACAAGATAAACTATTTCCTTAATAACTACCTCAAAAGAGCAAAGTTGCTGATTGTGTTAAACTAAAATATATATCTATAGATAGATAGATAGATAGATATAGCTATAGATAGATACATACACACACACACAAAACCAATGTAAGCATGATTAGAACCAAAGCAGAGAGCTGGAAAACAATTTTTACAGCAAATGTCTCCGATAAAGGTCTCATTTCTCAAATACGTAGATTTTAATCAAATTTATAAGAATACAAGACTTTCCCCATTTGATAAATGGTCAAAAGATATGAACAGATAGTTTTCAAATGAAGAAATCAATGCTATTTATAATCACTTGAAAAAAATGCCCAAATCACTATTAATTATAAAAATGCAAATAACACTAATCTACTAATAATGCAAATAATCACATCTACTAGATTGGTTACTCTAACATAAAAGGAAAATAATATGACACTGTGAAACCATGATGGGGAGGGAATAACTGTAAATGTTGGAGAAGATGTGAGAAAACTGGGACACTGATGCACTGTTGTTGGAATTATCATTGAGAGAGCAACAGCACCTAAAGGACTATCAAACTGTGCATTATGCTTTGACCCAGTGATACCACTACTGGGTCTATATCCCACAGACATCCGAAATATGAGAAAAGGACCAATGTGTACAAACATATTTTGTTTGTTTGTTTGCAGCAGCTTTTTTTGTAGTGACAAAGAACTGGAAATTGTGGGAATGCCCATCAACTGGGAAAGAGCTGAACAAGCTGTGGCACATGAATGTAATGGAATACTACTGTGCTACAAGAAATGACAATATTTCAGAAAGACCCAAAGAAACTTACATGAACTGAAGTGAGCAGAACCAAGAGAATATTGCATACAGTAACACTATGCAATGATCAACTATGATTGACTTGGATCTTCTCAGTAATACAATGATCCAACACAATTCCAAAAGACATAGGAAAATATTACACAAATGAAAGTTGAAAACCATCTTGAAATGTAACTGGAAAAATCCAGAGAAAGAACTGAGACAATATGAAAGTGGATCAAAGCATACTGTTTTCACTATATTTTTTTGTGTTTTTTCCTCCTTTTGCAAAGTGTAATTTTTTTTTTTTGCAGACCGTTTATTCTTCCACAACATAACTAATATGGAAATAGATTTTACATGATTACATATATGTAATCTAGATCAAATAGCTTATCATCTTAGATGAAGGAGGAGGAAAAAAACTTGGAATTCAAAAAATTGTATTTAAAAAAGAATTATTTTAAAAAAGAACGATGTTATCTTTGAACATTTGGTTTATTTTTTAAAATGAGAAAACAAAATCTGACTCAATTTTTAAAAGATATGGATCAAAGACCTAAGGCAAAAATGCCAAAAAGAAAAGAGTATATATTGAAACACTAACAGTAACACCAGAAACAAAGTTATAATTCTCTACAAAGCACACAACAAAAATGCACTCGCTGGGGGAGTAGGGAACTCCTTCTGAGGAACTCGAAACTTTCTCTTCATTGTCAAGTCATAGGAAGTGGTCACTGGGCATGCTTTGAAGAATTCAATTCACCCAGGACTACCAAGGCAGAAGGCAGCAGAGACAGAATTTGAACTGAGGACTTCCTGATTCTAAGGCCAGGCTTCTATTCATTAAGCCATTTATCAAAAGAAAAAAAAAAAAAGAAATCTTAAGACAAGATGAAGACAGAAATAGCGGTTAAAAATTGATCTACAAAACACAAAGAAAATATCAGACAATGAAAAACTGAAATTATTTTTCTCGATGACATAAAAATGCCAAAAATGAAAGGGAAAATAATTTTCCAGAAGAAATGGAAAAATGACTTCAAAAATGATAGTAAAAAATTATTGGAAATCAAAGCCAAAATGATGGCTCAGAAGGTGAAAACAATAAATCTAAAAATGTCCAAGAGATTCAACAACAAAATATTAATATGATGATAAACAGCCCAGCAAGATCTTATCTAATTATATGACATAAGATACACCCCAAAATAATTGACATTTCTCTCTTCCTGTCTCTCCCTCCCTTTATCCTCTTTCTCCTTCCCACTGTCTATGTTGATGCTACTTTAGAGAATTACATAAAGTGAGAACATAAAACTTATGTGAAGACAGATAGTCATTAATACCCAAGAATTATAAAATAAGAGCTGAAGTCACAAAATACAACAAAATTGGATAAATCTAAGCTGACCCAACAGTGGGGATGAAAATAAGAGCCCTTCAGAAGTGCTTTGAATGTTTTTTCTGGGAGATCCTTCAATGATGGATGACCAGTCAAAAGCCAAAGAAATCCTGAAATGGTCAAATGGGCCAACGTGATAAAGAAAACAATAATCCTGGCTTTCAGCAGTTCAACGGAAAAAGGCTGAGGAACTTAGTGGGTTTCATGCTTGCTGAGCCCAAAAGTGACCTTTGAGGGGCCACTGGTGAGGGTAGAACCTGCTGCACGCTGGCCACGCCGGGACAGTGGAGAAGGGACAGGATGAACAGAAAAGTCAGAGGGAGATGATCAGGTCAGCAAAGCACTCCTGAGATTTTACTGTACAAATATCCGATGAAGGAAACAGGGCTGTCTAGAGTCTTTTGTTCTAACAAGTACAAATCGAAGGGTGGGTATACTATCAGAACTGGGGTGACTGAAGGACTGCCATATGGAGGAAAGGTCAGAAGGTCTGGACAGCACCGGGGCAGAGAAGTCCCAGAAGCAGGTTCTGGGTCACAAAGGAGGCAAGGACAAGGAGAATATGGTGCCTTCAGATGAAGTGGTTTCCCTTCCACTTGCTAAGGATGTTGTCCAGGGGATCTGGCCAAAGGCAACTTGGACAGCAGGATTTTTGAAATCAATTCCAACTACGGGTCCTTGGTGGGGAACCACAGAATACAGTGTGGCCAAAAAAAAATGCAATCAGAACCATCTCCCTTAATGGATCTCACTAATCAATTAATCAATGATCTGAAAATGTTTTCATTTTGAAAACAATTGCAAAGAATTAAAGGATGTGCTCATGGCAATCGCAGAAGAAGAAATTCTTGCCGGCTGCACAAACAGGAATCAGCCCAGAAGAGAACATTGGAATAAAATCGCTCTCCAGTGGAGAGATTGGAAGGACTTCAAGAAGGTTAGGCTCAGTGTTGTTCCACCCGCTCAGATGGTGTCTGGGAAAGGCAGTGAGAGGGTCTTAATTACAGCAGATCTGCCATGGAAACCTGGATCCTGGCTCAGTGGCAGAGCAGACTGGGGGCAGCCTCCAGTCCCCACACAGAAGGCAAACTGCCAACCTGGCTACCCCCTACTGTGAGCAAGTCACCAAATGCAAGGAGTTCCTGTGCTCAAAGGCAAGGCTCAGAGCAGCACAAGGAGCCTGGGAAGGTGCCCCTGTCCCCAGGAGCAGAGCACGATCTTAAAAATCGCAAAATAGAAACAAAGAAAGAAACAGAAAAGAACCTTAACCACAGAAAGGTACTAGGGTGATAGGGAAGACCAAAATACCAACTCAGAAGAGAACAAAATACCCATGTGGGGAATCTCAAAGGGGATATGAATTGGTCTCAAGACCAAAGAGGCTTCTTGGAAATGCTCATAAAAGACTTTAAAAGGCAAACAAGAGAGATAGAAGAAAAATTGGGAAAAGAAATGAGATGTATACAAGACAGAGTCAAAAGCTTGGAAAAGGAAGGGAAAAAATTAATTGAAGAAAACAATTCCTTAAAAAACAAAATTGGCTTCTAACTTCCTAAAGGAGAAGTTAAGAGAGCTGTGAGAAAAAATAGACAGCAAAACTATAATAGTGGGAGATCTCAGTCTTGCACTCTCAGAATTAGATAAATCAAATCACAAAACAAAAAAAAAATTGGCCAAATGCTCCCCCCCCCCACAAAAAAATCCACTGAAGAAAATAATATCTCAAAAAGTAGAATTAATCAAATAGAAAAAGAGATACAAAAGCTAACTGATGAAAACTGCATGTTAAAAACCAGAACTGGGCAAATGGAAGCTAATGAGAATCAATCAAAGAAACTAAAAAGAATAAAAAAAAATGGAAGAAAATGTAAAATACCTCATTGGAAAGCTAGCCAACCAGGAAAACAAATACAGAAGAGACGATTTAAAAATTATTTGTCTATTTGAAGGCCATGACCAAAAAAGAGCCTGGAGAGCATTCTTCAAAAGGTCATCAAGGAAAACTGCCCTGATATACTAGAACCAGAGGGGGAAATAGTTATTAAAAGAATCCATCGATCACCTCTGGAAAGAAATCCCACAAGGAAAATCACAAGGAACATTGTTGCAAAACTGAAGAACTAAAATCTCAAGGAAAAAGTACTGCAAGCTGCCAGAAAAAAACAATTCAAGTATCGAGGAGCCACGGTCAGGATTACCCAGGATCTGTCAGCTTCTAAAATAAAGCATCAGAGGGCCCAGAATACCATAATCCAGAAGCAAAGGATCTGGGGTTACAACCAAGAATTAACTACCCAGAGAAACTGAGGATCATCTGCCAGGGGAGGAGATGAATCCTCCATGAAATAAGGGACTTTCAAGCATTCCTACTGAAGAGACGAACCAAACAAAACACCTGACCTTCAAACCCAGGACTCAAGAGAAGAACAGAAAGAAAGAAAAAAAAAAAAAACTAAACCCAAACCAAGTTATTTAAAGGTTAAACTGTTTACATCACTAGATGGGAAAATGACCTAACTCTTGAGAAGTGAAGTTGTCCTTAGGGCAATTAGGGGCATCCACAGACAGGGTGTGGCTAGAAATTGCTGTGATGATATTGAAGAAAAAGACATTAAGGGGTGGGAAAAAAAAAGGATTGTACTGGGAGAGGAGCAAAGGGCAAGTAAAATGGGATGAATTAGATCGCATGAAGAAGACCTATTACAACAGAGGGAAAGAAGGGAGGAGGATGAGCATTGTTCACCAATTTGGCTCAAAGAGGGAATAATATATTCACTTAGTTGGTATAGAAATTTGTCTTATCTTATAAGGAAGTAGGAGGAGAAAGGGGAAAGTAAAGGGAGGGCAACTTGAGGGCAGGATGGGTCAGAAACAAAAACTACTAAAGAGGGACAGGATGGAAAATAAGAACAAAAGTATATACAGGGGAGAAAATAGGGTTGAGGGAAATGTGTGCTGGTCACCATAACTGAATGTGAATGGGACAAACTCTCCCATAAAACAGAAGCAAAAAGCGGAGTAGATAAAAAGCCAGACTCCTACACTATATTGTTTATAAGAAACACATTTGAAGCACAGCAATACATATGGAGTAAAGTGGAGAGGAATTTATTAGGGTTCAGTTGAAGCAAAAAAAAGTAGGGGTAGCCATCCTGATCTCAGATTAAGCAAAAGCAGAGACCTAATTAAGAGGTAAGGGAGACAAAACAAGACCAAAAAAGCCAAAAGGAAAAAAGAATCAATGGAGGAGATGGCCAGCTCTGAACCTATGGAGTACGTCTTCCGCCACGAAAGGCAAGACTTTCCAAACAAAAGGGAAAGAGCAGTTTGGGGGAAAAAAGTGTTTCTGATGGAAATCTGATGTCCTCAGGGTACAAATGGGTCCTCCTCAGGGCCCTTCTCAGAAGCAGAATGATCCCCCAATCCTGTGATCTTTGCAACCCTCACCTGGACAAGTGGCCCTTGACACTCCTCGCCGAGGCGGCCAGGGGGCTTCTCCCCTCTCCAGGCGCCAGATCACCTCTGGCTTAGAAACTGGAAATCCTGCTTAGGGCAGAGAAACAGAGAGCCTCAGCTCAGTGTGGGAGCCTTGTCTCTGGGGCAGAGGGCAGCAGGTGAAGCAGAGAGGTCCACAGGGGTCTCTGGGGGAAGGGACCCCAGTGGGGTACCCCGACCCTTCCCTGCCAGAGAGGACTTTGTGTATCTTCCCCCATCTGCCCAGGCCCTCCACTGTTCAGACATGGGTAGCAAAACCGGTCTGTGGCCTCTGGACCCCTCCTCCCGCACTTCCCAAGCAGCCCTCACAGTCACTCCTAGGGGGGCCCACTCTGTGGGGATCCGCGCTTACCCAAGAACACCAGGTTCTCATAGGTCTCCAGAGTCACCTCTCGGTACAGGTCCCTCTGGGCTGGGCTCAGGCGCCTCCACTCCTCCCGGGTGAAGTCCACGGCCACATCCTGGAACACCAGTGGTGCCTGAAAGAGGAGACGTTCCCCCACTCAGCCTGCCCTTGCCCTGACCACAGACCGCGGAGATGCCGGGCCACCTGAATCTGGGGGGTCCTGAAGAAGGGCTCTCTAGGAGAGAATGGGGGTGCCCTCGGCTGAGGTCCAATGTGACCTACCCCACTCAGTCTGCCCTTAGACTGAAGAGATGCCGGGCTGCTTGAATCTGGGAGTCCTGAAGAAGGGCTCTCTAGGGGAGAATGGGGGCGACCAGTACAATGCCTCAGCTGAGCTCCGATGTGATTCCGTCTGCCTCAGTTTCCTCAGCTGTAAGGTGAGCTGAGGGAAAGGCCAACCTTTGCCAAGAATGTCCCAAACGGGTCACAGAGTCAAAAGTGCCCGTACTTCAATGGCGTGAATTCTCCCTTCCTTGGCCCCCACCCTGATGCTCCCTCCCGGTCCCTCGCTGGCCCCACTGCCAGCTCCAATGTCCCTCAGGTTGGCTCTCTGCAGGGCAGATCTCAGCTGAGCCTGAGGAAGGTGCCCAGGACCCCAGAGAGTCCACCTGCTCATCCAGGGGAGCCCACCACGTCCCTGCCCACCCGCTCATCCCTTATGAGCAGTCTGCTTCTCTGACCTGTTGCTCCAGGGGACAGCCTGAGAGAGCCAGGGCCCAGAAGCCTGGCAGGGACAAGCCCTTCGTCCCTCCCCCCAGCCATCCCCCCCGTCACTGGCACACTCCTCGGGGTGGGCAGACAGGGCTCCCAATCCAGTGGGGGACCGCTCAGCCAATAGCAAGCCCCTGTGCTTTCCCAGGCACAGAGGGAAGCGAGGAGGGCACAAATGGCCCTGGGCTCTGGCAAGTCCTCCCCAAGGGCGGGCACGTGAGAACGCCTCAAGGGAGGGGGCTTCCCCTGATTCCTGGCCGGGTTCTAGGACTGGCGGGACACAGGGTCAGAAACAGAAGGTTCTGCCTGGGGCCGGGATCAGCTTCTTCTGTATCCATGGCAGCGGTCACAAGAGACAAACTCCGTCCCCAGGACACCAGCACTGGTCTTGGGGAGCAACCGGGGCTTCACACAATGACCAGTCACCAAAATGTGGAAGCAAATCCCAGAGGCCGACCAGGGACAGAAAGTCAGGAAACCCCAGGGAACCCCAGAGGCTCAGCTAAAAACGATCTAAAGTGAGTGACGGTTTCAGCCATGCCATAGGCTATAGGTGACCCCACAGAAAAATGTTTACTTATTAACAAAATCCAGCAGCGAGAGACCGAAAAAGAAAGTCCACTGAAAATTAGCCTGAGGCTGCTGGAGTCGGGGGATCCGCCCACCCAGACACAGACAGGACTCGCGCTTGAACAACATGAGCTCCTTCTGGCCAGACGCTCCATAATCACGGTGACCAAACGATCTGTGACATACGAACCTACACCAAGCCAGGAAACCACCAGGGGGCACTATGTAGGACCGGACAGAAGGCAACATTCACTTGGAAGAACAAAAGGCAAAACAGAAGCAAACAACGTGCTCAGGGGGTTGTTCTCTGGACACCGAAGCTGCCCAGCTCTGCCGGCCTCCCCGTTCTGTGATTGAGGCTCCCTCAGCCCAGCACCGATCCCTCCCTGCCCACGGGCACAAAGACCATCTGGGCTCCCCCAAAAGCCGGATACAACCTGGCCGAGACATGGCACCAAGGCAGGAACCCATCCCCAAAGCCTCCAGGGCCCCATTCGGTCAGCTCTGTCATGGCCCCCGATCTCTGGAACCTTTGGGGTGGGGAGGAGGCAGGGTTCTGCAACCTGCCTTGGAGGGCTGTTAGGGCCACAGAAGGAGGTCTTATACCCTTGGGTAAGGAGGCTGCCTCAAGGCCAAGGGGAACAAGTCCACCGGGGGCCTGCTCCTGGAGGCTCTGGAACCCTCGAGCCCCAAAGGCAGTGCCCTCAGATGGCACCAGGGCTCTGCCTGATGACTCATCTATAGTCTGGTACCAAGAGAAAGAGCCGGAGGGTTCTGGAAAGGGGAGAGGCTGAGACCCCGGAGGAGACTGGGGGAGGGGGGAAGGATCAAACTCACCCGAGGCTCGGCCAGGGGGGCTCTGGACATCATGGTCGCCTCCCTGAGGGTCCTTGGGGTGGGAGGAGCAGAGCTGCAGGAGGAAAAAGAAACCATGATGGGGAGGACACGGCCCTGCGGGACCCAGGCCAGCCAGGACATGGGCTCCAGGCAGGGACAGGGGGTCAAACAACCCCAACCCCAAGCAAGAGGTCAGATGAAAGTCAGAAGAGCCCCAAATGGTCCAAGACCCCCAATTCCCCCATGGCAGCAGATTCTGGGGGCTGAGCCCTGGGCTGGAAGGGGCCTGCCGGGCTGAAGCCCTCTGGGCTCTGGCCTTTCTAGGGCGCAGACCAGGTACAGCACCCTCCCCTCCCCCTCCACCCTCGGCCCCCACCAGTGATCAGTGACGATCCTCCCGCTCACCCCTTCTCCCTCTCCTGACCAGCCTGCCTCGACACCTTTCCGGCTCCAGCCTCCACCAACCTCCGCCTCCCTTCTCTAGCCGCCCTCACACCCCTTGGTCTGGCCATCGAGGAGACAGCAGAAACCTCAAACGTCTATAACAGATTAACCGCCCCCCCCCCCGCCCCAGCCTTCCTTGTTACTGCAGAGTGTGCCCCCACTCTCCCCAATATGGTGCCCCCATCATCCCAGTGCTCCTGCTTCACAACCCCTTCGGTCCCAGGGGGTGGGTGACCGGCATGCAATGGCGGCCGAGGCTGCTGAGTTGGCTCCCTGCGGGAGGCTCCCCACAGGACCCCTTCTGGGCGGGTGAGGTTGGCAGCTCAGGGGGAGCGCACTGGCAGTGGGAGGACCCAGGGTCGCCTCTGGCTCGTTAGTGGCATGACCCTGAGCTAGCCCCCTCCTCCAAAATGGGGGCCCCACCAGCCCCTCCCCAGGGTTGCTGATTCCTCTTCCGAGCCGGGGCCCTCGCTCTCATGCCCAGGACGCCTTTTGGACAATCCCGGCGGGCACAAAGCAGGGCCCCTCCCCCCAGCATGACCCTGGTCAGGACTTTCTGGACTGGATCTATCCTCCAATAAACTGATTACTTCCCCTGGGACAGGGGAGAGGAGACGCTGGAGTGTGGGGGTGGGGGTAAGTTCTTTCTGTTAAAGAAAATGCTCCAGGAAACCACAAATGGCGTCACCTGAGACACCTCAATGTGCACCACGGGGCCAGGAGGGGGCTGGCCATTGAGGTTACTGAACAAGTAAATGGGGGAGGGGGAGATAGAGAGGGGCACTACCAGCTCTGTACCCCCACAGCGGGTGGACACCGCCCGGGCTGGGGAGGGAGGCTTGGGCCCCAGGGAGGTTTCTCCCACCTGTGGAATGACTGTCCCATGCTGGGAAGGCTCTCCCTTCTGAGGCAGCCAATATTTCCGGGGTGCCCACAGGCACTCATGGCACGTGCTCCCATGGAGGGCAGGGAAAGCACGGAGGCCGCTTCTCCGTATCCACAGCACTGCCCATGGGGCCTAGCCCACAGAGGCACTTAATAAATGCTTATTCACCGGATAAATGCTCCAGTGGAGAGAGCTCTATTTGGGGGTCAGAGGACAGACCCCTGAGGAGACACCTCCGGAACCTCAGGATCCTTACCCAGAAGAGGCCGGGCTTGGTTTTGGCCTCTGGGTCCTGGCAGGACACGGCTGTGCCTCGACAGCCCCAAAGCTGGGGCGCCCACGGGGTGCTGCTGGGTGACACTGTGCCAGGGCTGGGGGAGGCGGAGCTCAGTCACCCTCAGGCTCCACACGGTCAGACTGGGCCCAGGCCCAGCCAAGCAGTGACGGGTCACAAGGTCAGACAGGGTCAACCCAAACACGTCGCCAACTCCCTGACCTCTGACCCCCCAGGGTGCCACTCTCTCCAAAGTCTGGGTACCCAGAAGAGAGGGAGGGAGGGGCGCCGGGCTGGCAAGGCCCCCAAGGCCAGGGTGCGCTCCCCAGGAGGCTGCCGCCCCCCCCCCCCCCAGCTTGGAGGCAGAGGTAGCTCCTAGAGGGCAGGAGGCCCAAGGGAACTGGGTAACAGGGCCAAGGCCCCGGCTTCCTATATGGGGGCAGGGGCAGACAAAATCCCCCTTCCAATCCTCCCCCCCTCCTCTGCCCGCTGGGGGGGCCTTTGGCGCATCTGCCCCCTGGAGACCATGCTTGGGTGAGTTGGCATCTACACCCTGCTCTAGAATCTCGGGTCCCATTCAGAGGCCAAGCCAGGGTCTAAGGTGGGGGGCGGGGCGATGCCCAGAAAGGTGCCAGCCTGTCTGCAGCAGGGAAAGCACAGACACTCCTGTAGGTGGGGCTGAGACCACGTGACTGGTGGGGGCGGAGTCTATAGTCCTGGGGCTCTGGGGGCAGAGCCTGCTCTTGGGAGGTGGGTCTTAGGGGGCAGGGTCTGCAGTCTTTGGGGTGGGTCTGAGGGGGTGAAGTTGTAGTCCTAGGGGATCTGAGGGGGGCGGAGTCCTAAGGGACTTGAGGGGCGGGGTCTGCAGTACTAGGGGCTCTTGGGGGCGGGGCCTGCTCTTGGGGGTAGACCTGAGGGGGCGGGGTCTGCAGTCCTAGGGAATCAGTCTGAAGGGGGCGGGGTCTGCAGTCTTTGGGGTGGGTCTGAGGGGGCGGAGTCCTAAGGGACCTGAGGGGCGGGGTCTGCAGTCCTAGGGGATCTGGGGGGCTTAGGGGATCCAGGGTTTACAGTCCTGGAGGAGGGGCGGACTTGAGGGTCTGCAGTCTATGTACGTATGGAGGGGGAATGGGAGAGTTTATGCACTGACAGCACTCCAGAAGCCAGGACAGCGGCCGGGTCTCTGCCTGCCTCAGTTTCCTCATCCTGCTTCTCTCTCTCTCTCTCTGTCTCTGTCTCTCTCTCTCTGTCTCTGTCTCTCTCTCTGTTTCTGTCTATGTCTCTCTCTGTCTCTGTCTCTCTCTCTCTCTCTGTCTCTCTCTCTGTCTGTCTCTGTCTCTGTTTGTCTCTGTCTCTCTCTGTCTCTCTCTGTTTCTGTCTCTGTCTCTGTCTCTCTCTCTGTCTCTGTCTCTCTCTCTGTCTCTGTCTCTCTGTTTGTCTCTGTCTCTGTCTGTTTCTGTCTCTGTCTCTCTCGCTCTGTCTCTCTCTGTCTCTGTCTCTCTCTGTTTCTGTCTCTGTCTCTGTCTCTCTCTGTTTCTGTCTCTGTCTCTCTCTGTCTCTGTCTCTCTCTCTCTATCTCTCTTTGTTTCTGTCTCTGTCTCTCTCGCTCTGTCTCTCTCTGTCTCTGTCTCTCTCTGTTTCTGTCTCTGTCTCTCTCTGTCTCTGTCTCTCTCTCTCTGTCTCTCTCTGTTTCTGTCTCTGTCTCTCTCTCTCTCTGTCTCTGTCTCTCTCTCTCTGTGTCTCTGTCTCTCTCTGTCTCTGTCTCTCTCTCTCTCTGTCTCTGTCTCTCTCTCTCTCTGTCTCTGTCTCTCTCTGTCTCTGTCTCTCTCTGTTTCTGTCTCTGTCTCTCTCTGTCTCTCTCTGTTTCTGTCTCTGTCTCTGTTTCTGTCTCTGTCTCTCTCTCTGTTTCTGTCTCTGTCTCTCTGTCTCTGTCTCTCCCTGTCTCTGTCTCTCTCTCTCCCGCACACACGCTCACGCTCCCTGCCCAAGCGCGGCTCTATCCCGCGGGAGCCCCGGCGCCACCAGACCTCTGACACGGCTGGCTCTTCCCAGAAGCCAATGGAAGGCCCGAGTTCGAATCCTAGCCCCGCGCCCCGGAGCCACCGGGGACCCAGGACGCCCCCTCGCGGGCCTCAGTTTCCCCCTCGGCGGCATGGGGGTGACGGCCCCGTCCGGCGCGCCCTCCCCGGGGCTCGGCGGCCTGCCCCCGCCCCGGCCCGGCCGCGCTCCGCTTCTCTCTCACCGGCTGCCGGCTCCCGCAGCTCCACCAGCCCGTACGGCAGCCCGGCAGCGCGCCTGCGCAGGGGCCCCGCCCCGCCCCGCCGCCCGCGCACGTTGCCCCGCCCCTCCCGGCCCGGCCCCTGCCGCAGCCCCGCCCGCTCCGCCCCGGCGCCGTCCCCAACCTGGCGCGCGAAGTGAGCCCCCCTTTGTCCCGCGCGCGGGCGGGTACGCGCACTCTCCACACATGCGCCTTCGGTCCCCGTGGCGGCCGGGCGCTCACCTCAGTCCGCGGCGTCCCTGGGACCCGGCTCTGTGCGCCAGCGTCCCCCCGGCTCTCGGTCCTAGTTCCCGCGCCGCTGCGGGGACCCCACCGAGAACAAAGGGCCGACTCTCCGCACAGCTACTGCGCTTGCGCGCTCCGACCCCTGGAACTACGCCTCCCATAATTCATCGGGCCCCGCGGGGAATGGAGAGAGGCGCAGAGCACGCACGGCCGGAACGCCGCGACGCAGAGCCGGAGGGATTCTGGGAAATGGAGTCCGTGAAAGTAGCAGCGGATTGCCTAGAATTGGTAGCTCCCAGGTGTGAGGCCTCGGAGAGCAGAGACCGCCCTCTTCTAGGGGCAGCAGCGGCCTTTCACCCAAGCTGAGCCAGCCTAGTGTCTTCATTTCTCTACGGGAACCATACTGATACCTGTAGAGCCCCCAGGGGCAGGGGGCCCGGGGCATGGGGAGCCCCTCCCCCTCCCCCACAGCCTTCCCATCCCCCGCTCTCAGGGGCTTCGATGGGGCCCTCCATGTGGCTGCTGTCAGGAGCTCTGCCTCCAGGAAGGGCCCCGACCCCGGGCATCACTGCCCGGAGGGCTCCCTTCCTCCAGCTCCCGGCTGCTGGGCCGTCATCCAGTCCTCCGGCGCGCACCTGCCCTGCGGAGAGGACTAGGAAAGGGAGCGGGGCCTTCCTGCCTCCCAGGCCAGCTCCCCATTGCTTGTGCATGAGGGGGTCACTGGGACGGGTCGGCGAGCACGTATTATGCACCTGCTGTGTGCTGGGCACTGCCTCAAGCGCTGGAGGTACAAGATGAGGCTTTCAAGGCGCTCCCTCTGTTTGCCTGCAAAGTCTCCTCGGGGAGAGACAAGGGCCGCGCAGCAGCTGCTCTCCGGGCTCAGACAGCGCGTGTCCTCCCCTGCCCCCTCCCTCCTTCTGGCCAACAGGTCCCTCTGGGAATCGAAGCTGCCTCCGCGGCTGCCCCTCCAGGGTCCGGCCGCTCACTGCCCAGCTTGAGGGCCGAGCTGTGTCCGCAGGAAGCTGACATGGTCACCAGTGCCCGCACAAGAGGCCAAAGGGGGCTGGCCTGGAGGGAAGGGGCGGGGGGCTTCCTCAAGTGGAGGCTCCGGACCCAGGAGTTGGATCTCATCTCCGGGAACTTCTCCCCCCGCCTTTGCGGCTCCGGCTGTGGGGCCCTAGCTCGGCATTCCAGGCCTGCAGGGGGCCCCTCTCACCGGGCCTCCCACAATCCCTCCCTTCCAGCAGGATCCCTGCACTCCAGCAGAAACCTTTCCTTCTCTTCCCGCCTTCTGCTCTCCTCCTTCCCTAAGGGGAGGGGAGGAGGGAATCTGGGAAAGCCCTAGATAGCGGGAGCAGCGTTAGCCCCCCAACCACTGTAAGAGCCAAGCCACTGTCTGAGCCAAGTAGGGAGGAGCACTGACGGGATTACAACACCCCCTGAGGCAGGCTGGGAGGAGCACGGACAGGATTATAACATTAAAGTAGGCTGGGAGGAGCACTGACAGGATTACAACACCCCTTGAGGTAGGCTGGGAGGAGCACTGATAGGATTATAACACTAAGGTAGGCTGGGAAGAGCACTGGCAGGATTATAACACTCCTTGAAGCAGGTGGGAAGGAATACTGATAGGATTGCAACACTCCCTGAGGCAGGCTGGGAGGAGCACTGACAGGATTATAACATTCTCAGCCAGGCTGGGAGGAGCACTGATAGGATTATAACATTTGCTCAGCCAGGCTAGGAGCACTGACAGGATTACAACACCCCCTGATGCAGACTGGGAGGAGCACGGACAGGATTATAACACTCTTGGGGGTAAATTGGGAGGAGCACTGACAGGATTATAACACTCCCTGGTACAGGCTGAGAAGAACACTGATGGGATTTGATGAGACCTTTCATACAAACATCTTTATTACAGCTCCACTAGGCAGAAGTCTCTAGTAGAGTTTTTGCCTTGACAAAAATCATCTCCACCCCAGTTACTGTGTCCAATCAGCCAAGTTAGGATGCCAACCATCTGCTCCCCACTGCCTCTTTTTGGGGCGCCAAGTCCCCTCTCCCTTCTTTGCATGGTCTCATTCCCCATTTGCCATGCCATGTCTTTCACCTTTTTCTATGATGTCTTCCCCCTTTAGGGTGTTTGAGACGCTTTGTTAACTGCCAGTCCCCCTTATGGATTTAGCCCATTCTCCACTGCCTAATACAATCTCTGCTTCTTGATTCAGAGAAGGTCTGAGCCTACAAATTCTTTTGAGACACCTCGTGACCCTGGCCCACAACCCCAAGCCCCCCCAACCTCGGCCCCTAAATTACTTTGTCTTTATTTTGCACCCATTGTGTATTAAAGCCGCTGAGTGATGCAGTGCTTAGAGTGCCAGGTCTTTCAGGCAGACCTGAATTTCAGTCTGGCCTCAGACCCTCACTGGCTCACATTTCACCTGTCTGCCTCAGTTTCCTCATTTGTAAAAGAAACGATAGTATCTACCTCTCATGATGTCTGTGAAGATCAAATGAGATATCTGTAAAGTACTTTAGGAGCCTTGAATTGCTATATAAACACTATATATTAAAACACAAGAACTTTATTATATTGTGAATATAGTGTTTTCATAATTTATTTATAATACCTCGCTCCCCACCAGGGCCGTGCCTGTGCTAATAAAATCTTTCATCCCATCCCTCTTGTCTCCCTCAATCGATGTCAGCTCGAGAGCTCACTTTGTGTATTTCCATCTCTGGCACGTGATTAATAAATGCTCAACCATCACCAAGAAGCTCTATTGATCAGTGCAGAGGTCAGAGCTCAGGGCTCAGAGGCAGCTGATGCTGAAGCCTGAGCAGGGGGCTGTGGGAATCACTCAGGGTCCTGACCTTTTCTCAGTCTCTCCCTAATGCCCGAAGTGCCCTCCTCGTCTTCCCCTACAGATTTCTCCAACTTCGTTTGTCCCATCTCCGTTCCCCCTTTCCATGGGACACTTTCCCGGGCCCTGGCAAGGGATAGGGAATCTGGGTTTATGGGAGGTGACATCTGGGAGATGTCCCAGAGGAGAACCTGGCGGGCCTTGGCAATGGCTTGGAGATGGGGGTAAGAGGGTCCAGGGTGACTTCTAGTGACCCCTAGCCCAGGGGGATGGGAGTGCCCTCCACAATAACAAGCAAGTCTTCAATATGTTCCCAATATGTGATGGATGGGGTAGCACGCCGGGATCTCTTGGCGAGGTTCACATGAAATGTTTACTCTATAGGTCTACAAGCCTGTCACAAGCTCGGAGGTGGTGTCTGAGGCTCTGGTTGCCCGGGAAGGTGTAGACCCCCTTGCTGCCTCAAAGCCAGGAATCTGGGGCTCCAGGGAGATGAGCATCATGGATGCCTCCTGTCTTGTCCCCTCTGCTCTGCCTTAATTCAGGCAGACCCTGCTGTAAGACTGGGGTATCTTCCTCCGTACAAATCCCGGAACCCCAGGGGAGCAAGCCTCACAGTCAGCCATAAGCGACAGTCCCACTCCACCCTGCCCTCCTTCCAGCTGCCATGTCCGACTTTCCCTCGAAGGAAACCAGGATCCAAGAATATTTCCCTGGTCCCCTCTTCCTCCAGCTTGGCTGAAGATGGGGTGTCCAAGCTTCCTTCTCCCTTCTGCCTTCGGACCCATTGAGCCCACACACGACAAACACATCTCCGAAGCCACAGATGGGCTGCTCACTGAAGCCATTCCTCCATTGCCTTTACTCTAAAACCATGCAGCTTGACGACTTTGCTGGAGACCGGTTACTTGTACGGGAAATGCATCAAAACCCTAAAACTCGCCTGCGAGGTAGACATGTCCCTGTCAAACACGGGGCTTGTTCTGGGTTGCCATAAATGGCTTTTGCTCCCATTTCATACTTGGACAGGTGGCCCCACAGTGGACAGAGCAGCTCCATCCTGGCCTGAATTCAGATTTTCTCCTTCTTGTTCCACCTCCAGAATGAAAGGATCCCAGAGGCTGGCCGCTAGTTCCAGCGGCTTTCTTCAATTCTCATTCTACTGGACATCACATGCTGATCATCCCTGCCCTTTCCTGGTCTCTCTTGGCTTCTGTGGAGCTCCTTGCTCTTGGGCAGGACCCCCTGGCTCATCCTGCTGTGCCAATCTCAAGATGGCACGTGGGGCCCCCTACTCTCTACCCCAATGGCTCCCACATCCATCTCTGACCCTAAATGCTCTTCTCAATCCCAGTCACCAGCTGACTGCAGGAACATCTTGGATATCCTCAAGGCATGTCTCGTTCAGCACATGCAGACAGAACCCATCAGCCCCTGGAAGCCATCCTCCTCCTCCGATCACTCTGTTTCTTGCTTCCCTGACCCTTGCCTCTTTCACTTCCCCTGAGCAGTGGCTCTGTCCCTCTTCCCCCCAAAAAATCCCTTCTACAACTCCCATCAACCTTCTTTTAGTAGCCTCCTTATTGGTCTCCCAGCTCAGTCTGTTCTGCGATCCCTGCCACCGGCAATTGACCAAGTGATGCTTCCAAGGCACGGGTCCGAACAAACAATGCTAATGATGTGGGGATCCTGGCAACCTCTCAGGACCCGCATCTTCCACAAAATGGACAATCCAAGTTGGATGCTTCTCTCCAGGTCTAAACCCACCCTCCCTACCTCTTGGGGCTATTCCAGATGGACCTCCCTCCCCATACCAGCCTCACCTTCCCATTCTATCCCTTAGGAACCTTGTTTCCTTCTTTAGTTCATTAGCTCCCCATTTCCCTCTGAAGTTTATGCTCCCTCGTTTCCTTCAGTTCATTAGCTCTCCATTTCCTTCTGAAGTTTATGCTCCCCTGTTTCCTCCATTAGTTCATTAGCTCCCTAGTTTCCTTCAGTTCATTAGCTCCCATTTCCTTCAGAAGTTCATTAGCTCCCGTTTCCTTCTGAAGTTTATTCCCCCCTTTTCCTTCCGAAGTTTATGCTCCCCTGCTTCCTTCAGTTCATTAGCTCCCATTTCCTTCATCAGTTCACTAGGTCCTGTGTTTCCTTCAGAAGTTTATGCTCTCCTGTTTCCTTCAGAAAAGGTCTAGATTTAGGGACCCAAAATGAGATTAGGGGTTCTGGTGGTCAGGGAGTTAAATGATAAGGTCTAGTGGCAGGTTTGGGGTTCAGGGAACTAAATGGAGAGGTTTGGGTCTCCTGCACCTCCTTGGGATTCAGTGCAAGTACATAGGGAATTTTGGGGACTCCTTTCTGGTGGTATGGAGGTTCTCTGTAAAGGAATTTACAGACCCGAAAACCTAGATTAATAAAAGGTTTATTATGGGGATTGGAAGTAAGGTTAGAAATCCTGACAGAGTGGCAGAAAGTCTGGTTAGGGAAATAGGTGAGGATAAGAAGAGGATGGCACTGGAAAAGAGTATTCCAGTGGACAGACGCCCTTGGCATCCCAAGCATGGAGCTGGCATGTTTGGAACCTCTGCAAAGAGAGGGTTTTAATTGGGCTCTTTTATATTGAATATCTTAGTGGGGGCTGGGACAGCGAGCAGGTCAGACTCAGTGGGGGTTGGGCAGCCCAAGCAAGTCAGAATGGGGGCTGGGACAAGCCCGGATCTCCTATTGGAATTCGAAGGGATGCTTTTTGACCAGGATTTGTAGTTGAATCAAAGGCCCCGACATCCTGGGAAAGACACTTTGTCTAGGGAGGATATGCTTCAGCCAAGAGGGGCTGGGAAGCTGAAAGGAATCACAGATCAATAAGAAATTGTTTCTTAAAAGGACCACGACCCACTTCACTTCTGCAGTTTATTAAAGGAGCCCCTTCCTTCCAATACCACATCAGATTTTCTCCCCATTCTCCACCCAAAATGATGCACTATAAAAGGTCGAATGCAGAAGCAGCTAGTAGAACCTGGCTAAATCTTCTATTTAATATCAGAGACCTGGAGAGAACATGTAAAACAATGCCATAAGGGATTGCTCACTTATAACCGGGATCGGATTGCTCATGTATAACCGGGATCGGATTGCTTGATGTCTCCGAAAGGAAGAAAGAAACATTTGTTATTTAATCTTTTTTGAAATATGAATGTTTTGAAGACTATCTTTAAATGTAATTAGAAAACATAAAATATTATTTTTCATAAAAAACTCATCATCTCTAATGGATTTATTGCTAGTTTAAAATGGAAAACTATTTTCAAATTGTATCAGTTTTAATTTCTAACACGTTAATAAATAAAACCAGTGGTATGCTGGTAAATGTTTAACAACCAGCTCTCCACAGAGGGGAGGCAGAACGCATGCACACATACACATACATCACCAAACATGTAACTGGGAAGAGATGAATCTTACATAACACATCTCCGCTATCTGTGCTAGCTTCACCAAGCAAACAGATGAAAATAACCTCATAGGCAGTAGCAAAATGCAGCAAATAATTAGGATGAGGTTTGTTACTTTATTTTAATATATGCATGCTTAGATAATTTTTAATGGTGGTTTAACAACCAGCTCACAAGAATTCCTGAAAATTTAATGATCAGCTATACCGAGTTGGTAGAAGCTGACTTAAGCACCTTAATGAACATAAACCACAGAAACAAAAGTTATTGGGGTTCTTAAGAACATGAAAGAGCCTTAAAGCTTGAGAAAAGTTGGTGTAGGAAGAAAACTCAAGGCCCGCTTTGCAACTTCTGTCCTCAGAGATGTGCTGTGGGCCCAGACGGGCCCTGTGACGGGATGTGAGCGGTGGGACTGGAAGTCCCGTCGTCAGGTCTCAGACTGATTCTCTGTCCTCCCACTATGCCGCCTTCCAACAGGCTTTAAGCTGGGAACAAGCATTTCTATTGCACCTCCTGTGTGCTTTTACAAACCTTGTCTCATCCTTACAATAACCCTAGAAGGTAGGTGCTATTATTCCCATTTTACAGCTGAGGAAACTGAGGCAGACTAGGTTAAACGACTTGCTCAGAGTCAAGCTGCTTGTTCCTTGTCTAATCAGGTCTTCCTGACTCTGCGTCTAAAACTTTATCCTCTATTCCCTAGCTTCTTAATCTGTCATTCTCAACTCCATATAAGGTCTTGTAACTGAATGGGGGGGCCATGTGAAATTTTTATTATCAGCAAATGTTTCATTTACATACTTATTTTATATAAGGGTCATGCAATAATTTTTATTTTTATTTATTTTTTGATAAGGCAATTGGGGTTAACTGACTTGCCCAGGGTCACACAGCTAGGAAGTGTTAAGTGTCGGAGGCCAGATTTGAACTCGGGTCCTCCTGAAATCAGGGATGGTGCTCTATCCACTGCGCCACCTAGCTGCTCCCGCGTAATAATTTCTTAGGCAACAAGGGGTGGTAGTGGAAAAAGCTTAAAAAGCTCTGTTCTGTACCATCAGAATTAAACTGAATATTAAAACCCCACAACAATCACAAATATAAAGACGACAGAGGAAGATGGGAAGGCACATGAACCGACACAGATAAAGAAAGCAGCCGGAACAATAATATATATTCAGAGACTACAACCAAGTACATGACAGCAACATCCGGAAAGATTCACAAAGAACAACGGGCCACAAGGGGACAGAGAAACAGTCTTCTTGTTGCCATTTTGTGGACGTGGGCGAGAGTGCAGCTTGCTTTATTTAACAGTCAATAAAGTGATATACATTTAATGTACAACAATCTTTTACACTTATTTATTTTGATTTTTTTGGTTGTGGATGGCTAATAACTTTAGCATAAAAAGGAAAACAGAAAGAAAATCCTGTACAAATAACTAAATAAATAACATTTTGGTGGTTTTGATTGAAAATATATCTATTTCTTTAGCTTTCCAGTCCATTTCAGACGGACCCTTCTGGCTGCCCTGATGAAGGCCATGTGAAGGCAGCCAACATGTTCTGGAATAGAGAGGGACAGGGGACAGAGGCCGGAGGTGTTTCTGCCTCTCAAAGCACCAAGTCAGGAGAGGGCTGGTGACCAACTGCAGCCTCACTCTCGAGCATTTAACCCATACCGAGTTGTTAGAAAAGCTTTCCCACAAAAATGGCGTGACCCCAAAGCATCAGAGATAGTGCAACCTCAATCTGGAATCAGAGAATCCGGGTCCGGGCCACAGTATCACAGCAGAGGTCAGAAAGGTTGATGATAGTTTTACAGAAGAGAAAATGGAGGCCGTGAGCCTCATCCAAAGTCCCAGGGGGAGCAAGCAGGTGCAGATCAGAGCCCAGGTCCTTTGGGTCCAGGGGAACTTCGCCTTTGCTGCCATTTCCTGAATCTGAAAATGAGGATATTGGATCAGATCATCATTAAAAGCCCTTTCTGCCTGCCAGTAGCCAAGGGTTAAGTTCCTGATATCTTGAGAGATGAATGAGGTCCCCTCAATCTTCCAGGGTTATTCCATCACGTTCTTCAGTTCTCCAACACTTCACAAGGGTCCTGAAGCCTTTTCCACATCAATGACAAAGATTTCTCCCCCAAATGAATTCTTTGCTAGCCATGATAATGTTTCTTCTGGCTAATGGCTTTCCCATAGTCGTCATATCCCAAGGTTACTTTCGAGAGTGGATTTTCACATGTTCAGTCAGATGTCTCTTCCGTCTGAAGGCTCTCCTACACTCGTTACACTCAAAGGGTTTCTCTCCAGTGTGGATTATCTTATGCTCCGTAAGGTGTCCTCTGCGGCTGAAGGCCCTCCCACATTCGTTACAGATAAAGGGCTTCTCCCCAGTGTGAATTCTCTTGTGTTCGTTAAGGTTTCCCTTCTGGTTGAAGGCTTTCCCGCATTCTTCACACACAAAGGGCTTCTCTCCAGTATGAATTCTCTGATGTAGAACAAGGTTGGAGTTCTGGCTGAAGGCCTTCCCACATTCATTGCACACAAAGGGTTTCTTGACGGGGATTCTCTTTTGTTCCGCAAGGCTGCCCCACTGACTGAAGGGTCTTCCGAACTCATCAAACCCATGGGCTTTTGCCCTTGCGTGAACTCTCTGGTGTTTGATAAGCTGTCCCCTCTGGCCAAAGGCTTTTAAACATTCAGTGCACTTGTGAGGTCTCTCTCCTGTATGAATCCTACGATGCGCACTAAGGCTTCCCCTGTGCCTGAACGCTTTGCCACATTCGTTACATTTATGGGGTCTCTCTCCAGTGTGAAATCTCTGATGTAGATTAAGGCGCGTATTGTTGATGAAGCCTTTCCCACATTCGCTGCATATAAAGGGCTTCTCTCCAGTATGAATTCTCTGATGTTCAATAAAATTCCCTTTCTTGCTGAAAGCTCTCCCACATTCGTTACATTCAAAGGGTTTCTCCCCAGTATGAATTCTCTTATGATAAATAAAAGATGCTCTGTGTCTGAAGTCCTTTCCACATTCGTTACATTTATAGGGTTTCTCTCCAGTATGAATTCTCTGATGTAGATTAAGGCATGAATTGTTGCTGAAGGCTTTCCCACACTCTTTGCATTCAAAGTGTTTCTCTCCAGTGTGGATTCTTTTATGTACATTAAGGGTTCCTCTTTGGCAGAAGGCTTTTCCACATTCATTACATATATAGGGTTTCTCTCCAGTATGAATTCTCTGATGTGCAGTTAGAGTTCCCCATTGACTAAAGGCTTTGCCACATTCATTACACTGATAAGGTTTCTTTCCTGTATGAATTCTCTTATGATGAGTCAGATTTTCCCTGTGACTGAAGGCTTTCCCACATACGTTACATTTATGGGGCTTTTCCCCAGTATGAATCCTCTGATGTTGAGTGAGATAGGCTTTTTTCCCAAAGGTCTTGCCACATTCATTACATTCATATATCTTTTCATCATTATATATTCTATGGAACTGAATAAGGTCTGAATGGTAACTAAAAGGATTCCTAGATTTATTATACTTACAAAGCTTCTTTCCCAAGGAGAGTCTATTACAATCAATTAAGTCTGAAAACTGCTTGAAGCTCTTAACAAGAGTGTCATATTTATGAAGACTTTTCTCCGTAGAAACTCTATGTTGCGGAACATAGATAGACTCTAGACTAAAACTCCTGTCCACCGTATTGCATTCAGGGATGTTCACTTTATTAAGAGATTTTCTGGAGGAAACTGAGATTGGTCTGGATTGTATGTCCTGGTTGCCTTTATGGCCTTCTCTCATCGGATCCAAGTCCCAAGTTTCTACCACCTCCGAACGCCAGGGTCCATTTTGGGGTACTGGTTTTTCCTTGAATGATGCTCCCATAAAAAGGTCATGCTTTGGAATCCAGTCGTTTGCTTCATACTTGGTCCCTGAATTGAGGGAATCTGAAAGAAATCGAAAGAGTTAACATTCACTGTTCTTTATATCATGAAGAAGGACATTAAGAGAAGCTAACGCTGTAAAAAATGATGGAACAAGCTGATTTTAGAAAGGCCTGGAGAGATTTACGTGAACCAGGAAAACATTGTACACAGAATTGTACTGAGAATGTGCAATGATCAAATATGAAAGACTTAGTTCTTCTCAGCGGTTCGATGATCCAAAGTAATCCCAACAGACTTTGGAGAGAAAATGCCATCTCCATCCAAAAAACGAACTAAGGAGACTGAATGTAAATCAACATGTATTCATTTCTTTTTTCTGTGTTTTTTTTTTAAATGTCTCTCATGGTTTTCCCCTTTTCTTTCCCAACATGAATCATAAAGTAATGTATATTAAAAATAAATAAACTTACTAAAAAAAGAGAGAAGTTAACACACATTTATTAAGCACCTCATCTATGCTGGGCAACGCTCATGTGGGAGGTAGAAAGAAAGGTAAAGGACAGTCCCTGTCGTTAAGGAACTCACAATCTAATGGGGGAGACAATATAGAAACATATTATATGTAGGATAAACCAGAGATAATCAACAGAGGAAAGATTGTTGAGAAAGGCTTTTTGGAGAAGATGGCATTTGAGTAGGGATGGAAAGAAGCCAGGAAGGTCAGGTAATGAGCCCAGTTTTGGATGTCCAAGCTGGAAATGAGAGATTAGAGCCAGGGGGAAGGGGAGGGAGTGAGGACGGGCTAAATCGATCTGGGACTCATCAGCACAGAAATAACAATTGCTTCCTGGGATCTGAGGAGATCACCAAATAAAAGAGCGCTGAGGGAGAAGAAACACAGGGAGTTATAACCTGTATAGCATCCAGCTAAAGAGCCTGGGAAGAAGCAGCCAGGCAGGGAGGAAGGAATAAAAAAAGCCACTTTGTGCTAAGCATCTGCTATGAACCAGGAGCTGTAAGTGCTCTGCAATTATCTCACTCATCTGAAGCCGCAGTGGAGCTCTGGCCCCTTGCCCCTGAGTCTGATCAGGCCATCTTTGATCTGATCTTTGGGGGGACCAAGGTGGGCTGGGGGAGGTCCCGGGACACATGAGCAAACTGAAAAGGCAGAGTACGGAAAGAGTACTGACACATACTGGAGGAAACGGCTGACCAGGGAGCTCTAGAGTTAATTTCTTCTGTGATAAGGGAAAGAATGTTCGAGATGGAAAGGGCATGACAAATGGGAAAGAATATACAAGGAGGAAGTAGTAAGGAGGCAGAGAGAGAGAATTCACTGTTCCATGAATGGCCCTCCAGGGTACGGTGGATATGGAGGGATGTCACCAAAGAATCACTGTGGGGAAAATACCTCGAGTCTCAGAAAAAAAGAGATGAGTGTGGGAAGGTAGAGACGGATTAATAAATAAAAGTAGGAGCTGGCTTTGTGAAAAAAACTAATAAAGAATTTGCTAATCTTGAATAAAGAGAGGAAAAAGAAAATCAAAATGGGTGTATCAAAAAGGAAATGGATAATTATTTATAAAAAAAAGCTCAAATTAATAAAAGAAGAAATTGATTCTTCAAATAATCCAAAACAAGACAAAGGAATTGGACAAGCTATAAATGAATTTCCAAGGAAAAAACTTCTAAGACCAGATGAATTCACAACTATCAAATATTCAAAAAACAATTAATTCCAATATTTTATAAACTTAACAAAAGTATTGGGAAAAGTGCCCTTTTAAATCAGAGATTATGATACAAATGTAATTTTGAGAGTTAAGATGGAAAGACAATGCAAAAACAGACAACTATAGACAATGAGTATTGATGCAAAAATTTTAAATAGGTCTCAACAATATTTTAAATAAAATAAAAATTTAATTTATTAAAAAATTTAAAATAAATTTTAAATAGGTCTCAACAATATAGGAAGATTATATACCATAACTATGTAGAATTTACACAAGGAATGCAGAGTTGCTTTCCAATGGAGTAGTAATGAACTGAACCAGCTATGCCCAGAGAAAGAACTTTGGGAGGTGACTAAAAACCATTACATTGAATTCCCAATCCCTATATTTATGCCCACCTGCATTTTTGATTTCCTTCACAAGCTAATTGTACAATATTTCAGAGTCTGATTCTTTTTATACAGCAAAATAACGTTTTGGTCATGTATACTTATTGTGTATCTAATTATATTTTAATGTACTTAACATCTACTGGTCATCCTGCCATCTGGGGGAGGGGGTGGGAGGTAAGAGGTGAAAAAATGGAACAAGAGGTTTGGCAATTGTTAATGCTGTAAAGTTACCCATGCATATAACCTGTAAATAAAAGGCTATTAAATAAAAAATAAATAAATAAAAAAATAAATAAAAAAAGGAATGCAGAGTTGCGAATATAAAGAATACTGTAAACATACTAAGCCATGTTAATAATATAAATAATAAAAATGACATGATATCTGTAGAGTTTGATGGCATCTAACACCCTATTTTAAACCTGTTATTTAAACCCCATAAACCTAACACTTATTTTAAAAAATTCTTAAGAATAGATGTGGTACAATATTTCAGAGTCTGATTCTTTTTATACAGCAAAATAATGTTTTGGTCATGAATACTTATTGTGTACCTAATTTATATTTTAATGTATTTAACATCTACTGGTCATTTTGCCATCTAGGGGAGGGGGTGGGAGGTGAAAAATTGGAACAAGAGATTTGGCAATTGTCAATGCTGTAAAGTTACCCATGCATATAACCTGTAAATAAAAGGCTATTAAAAAAAAAAAAGAATAGATGTGGTAATACAATATATAATAACAATTTCAAAAACCAGGAGCAAACATTATGCATGTTGAAGTTAGTAGCCAACAAGATCAGAAGTAAACCAAAGTTGCTCATTATCACCATCATAGTCCCAGAAATGCCAGTTGTAGCAGTAAAAAAAAAAAAAAAAAAAAAAAAAAAAAAGACAATGTGAATAATAACAGGCAAAGAAAAAAAAACTTGTTGCCTTTTGCCTTAGAAAATCCTACTCAACTAAAATTTAAAACAATAAACTGAGCAAGGTTGCTAGATACAAAATAAATATGTATCAACATTCATGTAAATTAGTAACCCCGCAGGAAGCGCTAGAAAGAGGAATTACATTAAAAATAACTCCAGAATATACAAAATATTTAGGAATTTAGATCATCTAAAAACCTGGAGAGGTATTAATATAATAAGTTCAGCTAATATAATAAAAAAGGTGATAACTAAATTGACTTATTTATATAGTGCTACAGTAAATCAAACCACCAAAGGATTATTTTATAGAACTGTCATTATCATTTCCGACTCTTAATGACCCTACTTGGGTTTTTTTGGAAACCCAAAATGGGGGTGATTTGCCATTTCCTTCTCCAGCTCATTTTACAGAGAAGACAAGTGAGGCAAACAGGGTTAGGTGATTTGCCCAAGCCCTCTAAGTGTCTGAGGCTGGATTTGGACTCGGGAAGATGAATCTCTATCCATGCTCCATTCACTGCACCATCTAACTACCCCATTTTATAGAAGGGGAAGAAAAGGGGAAAGTGAATTTCATTTTTTCCCCTATTTTTTTAATAGAACTAGGAAAACCTAGAGAAACAAAAGGCCAAGAATTTCCTGAGAAATAATGAAATAAAGCCAAAAGAAAAGGGACTTGGCAGTACCAGATCTCAGACTATACTACAAAGCTACCATCACTGAAATGATCAGTACTCTTTAAGAAGTAGAGAAGCTGATTAGTGGAAAAGACCTGGTGCACAATATACAGCATCAAACAAACATAAAAGCCTAGGGTTTATTACCCCCTCCCCGCAATTACTGGGCTAAGGATTTAATTTTTGATTAAAAGGACTGGAAAAACCAGAAAGCTGCCTCAAAGAAATTAGACAGAGTCTTCTAATGGAAGTAAGGAAAAACAAAGAAAAGACCTCCCTGATCTCTGAAGAAAAGGAAAGAAAAGTGAAGATCACAAAACAAAACAGACAATTTTAATTACATAAAATTGAAAAGTTATTACACAAACAAAATTAATATAACTAAAATTAGAAGGGATAGGGGGAAAGTTCTTCATAGTAAGGTTCTCTCATAAAGGTCTCATAAGACCCTCAATCCCAATACTTTTGAGAATATTTTTCCAGTGGATTAATATTGCTAAGAATATAAAATATCAGAATTGGCAAGATCGAAAATAAGGAACCTCAGAATAATTTGGAAGCCAGAAGTATAGAAATGTTTTGCTATTACATGCCCACCCCTTCACAATGAAGTAAGAAAGTGGCAGGCTACAAAGTAAATTCTCAAAATTCAACTGCATTTCACAGTAACAACAAAACCCAAGAGGCAAGAATAGAAAATAGTAGGAAAATCCCATCCTAATAACTACAAAACACATAAAGAATTTGGGGATCTACCAAAGGACACAAAAGACTCATAAAGATTAAATTACAAAATGAAGCTTAGAGACAAAAACAACAATCTAAATATTAGGAGTATTCAGTGCTCACAGCTGGGCTGTGCCAATATAATAAAAATGACAATACTACCAAATGTATGCTTTCAATGAGATGCCAATCAAATTATCAAAGGGACACTTTATAAAATTTACAAAATAATAAGAACAATTATTTGGAAAAACAAAAGATCTGGAATATCAAGAGAAATGATATAAAGAAGTAGGGGATGATATAAAGCACTTCTGGATCTCAAACTGTTTTACAAAGCAGCAGCTATCAAAGCCACCTGGGATTGGTTAAAAAAATACATTTAGATCAACGGGAGGGACTACACCAGTAAGAATCAGAAATGATGGAAATAAATATATTGGTCTTCAATAAAGAGAATGGCATCAATTACCTAGGAAAGAACCCCCTATTAGATAAAAACTACTGGGGAAATTGAAGAATGGTCTGACAGAAATAAGGCTTGGATTAATGCCTTATACCATGCTCCATTATATGTTCTAAATGGATCCATGATTTTAATGATAAAGAGAAGTTGATAAAATACTTCTCAGAGATATAGGTGGAGAGGTCTCCTGAACCCAAACAAGAATTAGGACAATTTCAGAAGACAAAAGAGAAAACTTTCATTATTTAAAACTGAAAATATTCTGCAGACAAAATTAATGCATTTATGACAAGAAGGGAAAGGATCAAATGGGGAAAAGACAATAATTTTGTATCAAATTTCTTTGATAAAAGATTTGACATCCAAGATACAGAAACAAATAACAACTTTAAAAGAACAATACAGACCCACCCTTGCCCCGCAAAAACCATTCCCCAACAGATAAATGGAAAGGTGACCTAGCTACTGAGGCCTGCTGAGTAGGTGACATGGGAGACCAGCAGGTATTGCAGCGGTCCAGGTGAGTGATGAGCCAGGGTGGGGCTGTGTCAGGAGACAAGGAAGCATATCCCTTCCAGCTCCAAATCTACCACCCTAAATATGCTGATGGCAGCCCCCCCAGTTCTGGGGCCAAATGGTTCCTCCAAGGCCATCTCGTCCCATCTGATGAGCAAACTAGTGGCATTCTTTGTTGTTACAAAAACTGGGAATGCCCTATGGGTCTGATGAGGGGGGATGGGGTAAGTAATCTGCGACATGTGCATCGAATGCCAGGAGAAGTGGGAGGTACACAGATGGAGTGGAGGAGTGGGGGAGTAGGGAAGCAGGAGGTACCCAGATGGGCCGGGGAACAGGGAAGCGGGAAGCACCGGGGTGGGCCAGGCGGAGTAGGGAAGTGGGAAGCATTGGGACTGGCAGACAGGCTGGGAGAGCAGGGAAGCAGGGCAGTGGCAGACTGGGAGCCGATTGAATCTGCCTGGGGGACTCTCTGCCCAGGGCTAAGTACGCCGCTTGGAGGATAGCAGAGGTGGAGCTCTCAGAAATGTGCTTGTATGTCTCTGGTGTGGGAACCCCGGCTTGCGAGACCCAGAACCCTGGCGGGGAGGGGCTGAGGAGGGCCTCGCCTATGTCGGACCGTGGAGCAGCGGCTGCAGGCCAGGGATGCCCCCTCAGCCACTCACTCACTCACCTGGATATGGCCCTTCTGTCTCGGGCAGACATGGGGTTTCTCCTCTCTCCAGCAGGCAGATGACCTGAGGCTTAGAAACAGGAAGGCCTGGGCATGGGGGAGAGAGAGATAAAGCAGTGCTGGGGACGGCCAACCAGGGGCCAATCCTAAATCCTCCTTCCTCACTGGGGAATGGACGGCCCGCAGACCAGGGGAGAGACCCTCTGCTGAGGATGGGGAAGGGGCAGGTAAGGGGTGCAGCAGCCATAAGGGTTTGGGCTTTCACCCTGGACCAGGGAGCAGGGATCTTCTGAGGCAGGAAAGGGCGGGGACCAGACCTCAGGTCAAGAAGGCCCAAGTTCAAATCCTTCCTTGGCTATTACTTAGCCAGCTAGCCCTCAGCCAGTCACATGACCTGCCTCAGCTCCCCTTCTGCAGGGCCAAGATAATGGGGTGCAGCGCCCTCAGGAGGCTGCCATGGGGAACGGCCGAGCCCCCAGGTATGTGCTTCTCCAAGCCTAAAGCTCATTTATGAGCCGGTTGTTGTTACTGTGGCTGCTGCTGTTCTGGGGCCCAAGAGATTTGGGAATCCTGCATCATCCCCCGTTCTGGGGGACAAACGCCAAAGCTCCCGAGACCCCACTTGGTGGCCCGGACGCTGCTTACCCAGGGAGACGATGTTCTCAAAGGTCTCCAGCATCACCTCCCGGTACAGGGCCCTCTGCGCCGAGTCCAGGCGGCTCCACTCCTCCCAGGTGAAGTGCACGGCCACGTCCTGGAACGTCACCGGCCGCTGGAATGGCAAACACATTCCTGCTCAGCTGGGGCCCAGCCCTCACCGACAGATGGGCCAGGGGCTTCGAGAGGGCGGCTGGTACAGAACAATAGTATTCCCTAACATTCATATGCCACAACTCATCCAGCCACTCTCCATCTGATGGGCATCCCCTCACTTTCCAGTTTCTGGCCACTACAGAAAGGGCCGCCACAAACATTTTGGCACATGTGGGTCCCTTTTCCCTTCTTTAAGATCTCTTTGGGATACAGATCCAGGAGAGACACTGCTGAATTAAAAAGTATAATTTGATAGCCCTTTGAGCATAGTTCCAAACTGTTCTCCAGAATGACTGGATCTGTTCACAACTCTACCAACAATGTACCAGTGTTGCAGTTTTTCCACATCCTCTCCAACATTCATTATTTTTTCCTGTCATCTTAGCCAATCTGACAGGTGTGTAGCAGTATCTGAGTTGTCTTAATTTGCATTTCTCTGATCAATAGTGATTTAGAATATCTTTTCATATGACTAGAAATAGTTTTAATTTCTTCATCTGCAAACTGTCTGTTCATACCCTTTGACCATTTATCCACTGGAGAATAGCTTGGATTTTTATAAATTGGAGTCAATTTTCTCTATTTTGGAATGAGGCCTTTACCAGAGACGCGGCTGTAATAACACTTTCCGCTTCCTTTCTCACCCGGGCCACCTTGGCTTTGTTTGGCCCAAACCATCCAATAACCCCAAACCAGCTTCTGCTGCATGATGAAACGTACGGCAATGACTTCAGCAGCGACGTCACCAGCCGCACAATCCTAACAACCAGCATCATGGTGGCCACTCCCTGGGCAGGGGGCCTTGGAAAGCAGAATTCCATAAGGGTCTACTCGTATGCTCTCCCCGGCACCAGCCCCAGCACCATGTCTGACGGCCATCTTTCTCTCGCTGGCCTCTGGGGACACCGACCTCCCCGTGTCCTCTTCCATGTCCAGCTGCTCCTCATTGGGTTCCGGAGCCTCCAACCTTCCCGTGTCCTGCTGCTCCTCACCAGGTTCTGGAGCCTCTGACCTCCCCGTGTCCTCCTCCGTGTCCAGCTGCTCCTTGCCGGATTCTGGAGCCTCCAAATTCCCCGTGTCCTCTTCCATGTCCAGCTGCTCCTCATTGGGTTCTGGAGCCTCTGACCTCCCCGTGGGGAGGGGGAGACAAGTGGCTGTGATGGCCATAATCTTTGTGGAATGAGGAAAAAAGTGGACTACAGCCCAAGGTCAAGTTCAGCCTGTGACTGGCTACGTGACCACGAGCAAGGCTTGGAGCATCCCAGGACAGCCAGCTCAGGGGGAGGGAGCGTTCTCCCTGTCCAGATTAAATAAATTTAATAAGTTTATTTAAGGAAATAAATAAATGCACTCACTGAGCTTCTGAGAGAACTTGAAGACGAGTGTTCCCGGCACCTCTGGAGGAGAGCCCTCCAGTCCCAGAGGAACGCTTTGTGGAGTCCACAACGAAGCCTCATGGCAGACTGCGTGGCCTGCAGGGCGGCTGGACGTCTCTGAGAGCATCTGTGGGCGGTGGGCAGAGGCTCACTTGTTGGAGAGTCTGAAAACTCCGCAAAAACCGAGTTCTTAACGCCAACTCTGCAGAGGAGCCAGTCTGCATAGAACTGCCAAGAGCATGGCCACAAGTTCTGGGCAGTCGTGGGCCAGGCAGCAGTAAGAACATTCTAGTGGACAACAACACTTTCTTTCTCTACTTTTCAAGAGCATGGGGGTGACCTCCTCTGACCCTTACACTGGGGATAATTGCAGTCAACTCTAAAGGATGCACAGTAAATATTTACCCATGTATTATATTGATTGTGACAGCCGATAAATTAGACAGCTAACACTGATGTCTGTCTAAGCTCGGGAGCAGGCTTTGAAATGGAGAAAGGGCAGGCAATTTGTGGGAAAAGAGATTTCCCTGGCTCCCGGGGGCGGGAATCACAGCTTTCCCATTTTAGTAATTTATGACTCGGTCTCACAACAGACCTTGATAACCTGCTGACAGAATCAATAAGGTAACAAGCCAGTGGCAAGTAGAGGCCCGGTGTAGGGCATTTCTCGCAGCTTATATCATGATACACCCACGTTTCCTCGAAGCATTTATCACACAAAGGGTCAAGGTCGGCTACAAAAACTCGCTGCACAAGTTGATGGGGAAACCTCACACCGAATCCTGCACCAAACAAACAGACCTTTATAATTACCCCAGAGAGCTGGCAGGGAACAGGGCAGAATAAGTGTGCTCTTCTTGGCTCTTCAGAACTTAGGACCCTGTGAGCATTCACTCCAGCAGTGCAGACTGCAACCTAAGCCTTCTGAAATTGCACCTTGTCCCTTCCATCTCCTAAAGTCTCCATAAAAATAATCCAGCCAATGTGCTGGGGACTTTCCACACTTGAGGCCAACGGATCAGGCTATCAGTCCTTGGCTCTCTCTTTTCTATTTTCTATTTCCACATTTTCCCCAATATTGTATTTTTCTAATAAAAGGGCAGTTTGCATTTTAAGATTTTTCTGACAGCCTCTGTTTGTGTCTGTGTAGAGTGGGATGAGGATGGGGGTATGAATAGCAGAGGGCCAGTCTTGGAGTCTGGAAGGCTAGTACTTCCCCTGACAAATGCTGCTAGAGTGACCCAGGACAGATCCCTTCATTTCATCTCTCAATGCCCCAAGGAGTTACCAACTCTCTAACACGCTAAGTTACAGATGAGTGAACTGCTGATCTGCATGGGTAGAAGGCATTCCCATACCAGAAGTTCTTCCTATAAATGAAATCACAGGCCTAGATTTTTAAAAAATGAAATTCCCTGTTCTAATTATTTACATTTCTCACGAATATTACTAAATGTATAATAACAAAATATTTAAACACAAAAAGAATCACCAGAGGGGATTCAACTTGGTAAGGAACATCTACTTGAAAATAAGTCAACATTATGTGTTATGAGAAACACCAGAGGCAATCTCACTAAAAGTGGCATGAGAAAAATAATAACCATTTGTTATACTTCTGTTCAACAAAGTACTAGCAATGCTTTATCAAATCCAGCCTCAGTCACTGGCTAGCTGTGTGATCCTGGTTGATTCACTTAACCTCTGTCTGACTTAGTTTCCTCAACTGTAATAATAATATTAATATAATTGTATAATCTTCAAAAACTGCACCCCTCGCAGGGTGGGTGGGAGGATCAAATGAAATAATTGTACTGTGTTTAGCACAGTGCTGGGCACACAGCTGGCACTCTATAAATGCTCCTTCCTGTTCCCTTCCTCGATATTTGGGCTTTCATTTAACACAGAAAAAGAATAAAACTTGAATGGCAGGAATAAGAGTGGAATCAATGGGGGAGTCTTGTTCCAAGTTCAGGAGACTTTGCTTCTTGTCTGGATCCGTGATTTCATCCCCAGAGGGAACTCCCAGTGGAGAAACTCCCTCCTCTGCATGACTTTTGGTCTCAGAGAGTGGCCCAAAGGCCCTGAGAGGTCACTAAGTATCAGAGGTAAGACTTGAACCCAAGTCCTCCTGACCCCAACGCTGCTTCCTATCCTGTGGTGACATGCCTCTTAGGAGGCTAAATGTGGAAAATATGCTATGTTAGGGTTGATCTGTCACTGCTGTTCAGTCGTTTCCTACTTGTCACGATATTTTTCTTGGCAAAGATGGTTGGCCATTGCCTTCTCCAGCTCATTTTACAGATGAGGAAACTGAGGCAGAGTGAAAAGACTTGACTTGTCATCCAACCAAATTTGAACTCAGAAAGACTTATCTTCCTGACTACAGGACCAACGTTCTGTCCATTGTAACACTGAGCAGTCCACTTTGGGTTTAAGACCAACCCATAAAAAACTGGCCAAATTCTCATTGAGAAGCAAAAAAGGTTTTCCTAAGAAAAAATCTACTTACAACTTGTCAAATCAATATTGTAGATTTAATGCAATACCAACAACAACATCCATGGTAGGGCCTGTGAATCTGAAGGTCAAGGAAACTATCTGTACCAGCAGGGTAGAGGTGGGGGATGATGTTGTCTGCAACTGATAGCGGGCGAGAGCCAGTATGCATCAGAAACCCCCAAATCCCGACCAAGGCCAGCTTTCTCTCCACTGTCTCTAGCACTAGACAAAAGCATGATAGTGAAATGAGTTTCAAAAAAACCAAGCGGCTCCTTCCCCACCGGAGTACACAAGGGTCAGCAAAAGAACTACAACTGATTAACAAGCCTGTAAAAGACTGCTCCTAATCTGACTCACTAAACAACAAAAATCAACACAACTTGAGGTTTACCTCCCATCCAGCAAAATGATTGAGGACAAAAGATGAAAATAATTCCTCTGTCAATTTGGGTTTGCTGCCCAATTTGCTACCTTCCTATTTTTTTACAATTCACATTCAGTTTATTAATCCTTTCCTCTTCTATTTTGTTGATGTCTGCTTTTGAGAGAATTTTCCCCAGGATATTTTAGCTGAATTCCAAAATTTTTGTTTCATGATGACCATTTCCTTTCACATAATTGTCGTTTCAATGATTTGTTCTTTGACCCACTCATTAGTCAGGATTTCATTAAGTCTCCACGTGACTCTGTGTCTTTTGTTTGGGACCTGGACTGATTATCAGCTTTATTGCATTGTGATCTATAAAGGATGTGGTTTTTTGTTTCTGCCACTTTACTTTTGTCTCTAATATCTCTGTGCCCTAATACAGGTTCAGTTAAAAAAATAAAAGTTCCATGGGGCGAAAGATGATGCTGGGAAATACATATATTCCTTCACAGTCCTGTTTAGGAGATGCCATTAACTTTTTTAGCTCTAGTTTCTCCAGCAATTTGTTCAATTCTGTGTTTTCCCCCTTCTTTAATTTTGTTAGACTTACCAAAATTGAGAGAGGGATATTTAAAATCTCCTGTCACTACTGTTTTGAAAATCTATACCTTCTTATGATTCAGTTAATGTTCCTTGTATGAATTCTTGATGTGAAGGTATTTGGAACATATGAGATTAATGATGACATGGGCTTGCCAATCATAGTTATTTTGGGTAAAATGCCGTTTTCTTGTTAATCTTTTTGTTGTGAATTGTCTGTCTGACAGCTCCTGCTTTTTCATTATTTACCCGATATATGGTAAATTTTGTCCCAGCACCTTATCTTTATTTTGTGTAAAAAGATGAAAATGCTAAGTGTTGGGAGTGCTACAAAAAGACAGGTATATTCATGCACTACTGGGGGAATCTGAGAAATGGACCAAAAAGTTTTGAAGAGTCATCACAGAAATTATATTAAGAAGGTACCAGAATGGTTTCCATCCCCTTTCATTCAAGAGGTACTTCTTGAAACATATGCTGAGGTCAAATACAGGAAGGCCCCAGATGCACAAAAATAATTGTAGTGATGTGCTTTATATTTGATGTCATTGACTGGTGAATGGCTGAACTGTGGTTCATAAATGTCATGGAGTTTTACTTTATTATAATAACTGATTTCTAGAAAAATTCAGATAAGTATGGAAGGTATCTGATTATGTAACACATGTTAATATATAATATATATCTAATACATCATATGTGTTATATATATAACATATACATATGCATATACACATATATAGACATATAAAGTAAGAACCCGCCCAAAAAAAGCACAATGACCATGGCTATATAAATACCATAAAAAGCATGAATAGCTTATATGTACTAATGCAACAACAAAAAAAAACAAAAACGTAAACAGAAGCAAGAAAACAGTATTAAAATGTCAACTCGCCACTATGGGAATGCAAGGTTCTGTTCTTATGAACAAGCTTTGCCGCCAAGCATCAAGAGAAGATGCCCACCCTCATTTTTTGAAGAAATACAGGGTTACGGGTGTGGAGCATGCAAATGCTATGTAACCAGAGAGATATATAGGCTACTTTTAGTGAACAGCCTTCCCTCCACCTATTTTCTATTATCTGTTATAAGGAATGGCTCCCTGGTGGGGAAGGAGACACATATAGAAATGGAGGTAATGTGAAAAAAAGAAATCGATAAAGAAAAGAATAAAAAATGAAAATAAAACAAGACAACAAAATATATCCAGAGGCACTCGGAATATGGGTGGTCTTACCCATCCAGGTTTTAGATGATATCACAAGGTTGTAACCCTAAAAAACTGGGGACTGGGCAAAAAAAAAAAAAAGCCAAGAGGCAGATCCCCAGGGGAGAATCCACACTCCAAATATTCAATTAAATGTCCGTAAAAGAGGAGTTTGTTAAAACTACAGAAGAGAACAATGGAGAAAAGACTTGTTCTTGAGAAAACATTGGTTGGAACTTGGGTGGCCAGTTTGTAGGGGATGATACTCGGGACCTCATGTAACATGGTGTTTCCTGGTGAACTCCATCTGATGACAGACAAGCCCCAAGAGGCCCAAAGCAAGAAGCAGGGGGATGATGGCTTTGTCCTGACCTGGACAGGAGCTTTCTCCCCCATTCAGCCAATAAGAGGATTAAAAGTGGGAATGCTAGATGCTATCTAATAGCTCCAACTACTGCCCCCACCCCAATACGGAAGAGCAAAGGTTGGGGGAGATAGGACAACTTTAACAAGAATTTGGTGCTTAACTGCATGGTGACTGTTGACGGTCCTAGTTACTGTCCAATAAGCTCCAAATGAACAACACCACAAGGTCCTTTTTGAGGAATACCGAGAGATTTGGGAAGAACTGAGGAGTAACCACCAGAACCAGGGAAAAGCATCTGGCTGGGGACCTGAAAGACTGCGCTGTCCCTGGTGCTGACACTTAGCGGTCACCGAGTAAATGGCGCCAGGGGGCGCCAGAGCACACGCGGTGCCAGAGCGGGAAGCCTGCTCTTCCCGAGTTCAAATCCGACCTCACATCCCGCCTCGGCACTTCCCAGCTGTGGGAGCCCGCAAGGCCTGTCTGCCTCAGTTTCTCCATCTGTCAAATGGGCCGGAGAAGTAGCTGCCGACTGCCCCTGCGTCTCTGCCGAGACAACCCCAAAGGCGGTGCGGAGACAGGCTGCAGAAAAGCGGACCCACAAAGTGCCCACAAACGTGCTCTACCCAACACATGCAACGCGAAGCCATTCCCCATTCTGTTAAGAAAGCCTCAGAGCGCCCCGCCCGCCCCAGTTCCTGGCCCCTCCCCACCGAGCCTCCCGGACCCTGTGTTCCCTCTCTGCCCCAGACCCACCCAGGCGCCACCCCCGGACCCCTGTCCTGCTGACCGGTCCTGCTGACCGGGACGACTCCGCCCTCCCCCTTCCCGCCCTACTAGCCGCACTGCTGGGGGGGGGGGGGGGGGGCACTATTTAACCTCAGAGGATGGATCTGCGCCGCGGCCGCCTCCAGGCCCCCGGACTGTAAGCTCGCCCAGGGCAGCCCGTCTTTGGTCTCTCGGCAGCTGCCTCCGGGGCTCGGCAAGCGCCTGGCGCCCAGGGGTGCTCCCCGCTGCTCCTCCACCCACCCCGCGTTTCTCCGGGCAACTGTTCTCGGCACCTTCCTGGGCGGCACCAGGAATTACCGGGGGGGGGAGGGGGGGGTCGGGCGGTTCTGCCGGGATCCCCCCGCCTGTACCTGCTCCACCAGAGCAGCGCCATTCGTCATTCAGGGCAGCGGCCCGGGCTGGGCGGGGCCCGCCTGGAGGGAACCCCCCCTCCCCTCCCCCCCCCGCCTGGGGGGAGCCCCACCCACGTGCACCGAAGAGCCACAAAGCCGGGAGCTCTGCCCCACAGGCGGGCTGGGGCCCCAGCTCTCTCCCTCACCTGGGCCATGGCCGTCAGGAGCCTGGCAGCCATTCCTTCCTCCTCCTCCTCCTGCGTCCTCCATGCTTGGGAAAGGGCAAACTCTCTGGAAGGCAGGCCTGAGGGAGGAGAGCACAGTGGTGAGAGACGGCGGTCCTGGCCCGCCCCCACCTCCCCTCCAGCTCCGGGGCTCTGCCCTGGCCGGAAAGGGCCAGACTGTGGGACTCCAAGGGCCGCCCCCTCTGGGATCCCGGGAGCCCCCAGCCCTGCCAGGCCCCCTTCACCTGCCAAGGAGAAGGACGGCTCCAAGGCATGAGCCAGTACATGGGAGCAAGCGGCTTGCTGCCCTGGGGAAGCCCCGGCCCATCCAGATGGGCTCCCACCTGGGACTTGTTGTTGGGCCGAGCCATGGCTGCACCACTGCTGGAATGGGGGGGGGGGAATCAAGGAGGGGGCCAGCAGATTGGGAGAAAGCAAATTGTGGCTACAAGAGGGGAGGTGACGGGCCTGGGGCCGGTGTTAGCAGAGGAAGTAGCAGAAGCCCCCCCAGCCTCATCAGACCCCCACCAAATAGGCTGATCACACCCTCCTCTTCCTCTTGGCTCTGGCCCCCCCCCCCCAGTCCCCAGACAACAGGGACAAGGCTGCTGAAAGCCCCATTGGGAGACTGAGGCCCCGGGAGCCTCTGGCTAGCTGCAACCCGGGCTCCCAGACTTCTGAGGTGGGTGCTTCCTGGCGACGGTGATGGGGTCTGCTGCATGCTCTCTGCTATGGCGATTGCCAGGTTGTTAATTGTGCTTTAAGCCCTTTGCTCCCAGCTTGTTTAAGCCAGGGTCCTGAGCAGAATAAACATGTGCCCACCCGCCTGGAGACCACACCCGCAGTTCTAATCCTGAGGCTGGATCCATCCTACACCAGCTCCCCAGGCCAATGTGGGGCTCAGAAGCCCCCGACTCTGCTTCTTCCTTACCCACTGTCCCGGGCCTGCACTCGGGGGTCACCTCCCCCCAGCTAAGGCAATCCTCCCTTCTCTGCTCCCCCATTGCCTCCACCCAGGGGTCCCCCCCTCCCTCGTCCTCTACCACTCAATACCTTCAGAGACTGGAGGGTGGCGGGTCAAACAAACCCTGCTTGGCCTACAAAGGCCTTCACTACCTCCCCCAGACCCGCCTGTGTGTCCCATCCCTTGTCTGTTATCTCCCCTTGGGATGGTAATCTCCCAGAGGGCACTGCCCCCATCTGTACCCCCTCTGCTTAGCACAGTGCCTGGCCCCCAGTGGCGGCTTAATAAATGCCTGTTGAATGACTGGTGTCAGCTGCCCCCTCTCCCAGCTCTGTTACATACTCCTCCTCCCCAAGCCGGCCATGACGCCATTATCCAAGCTCTGCCCAGCTCCGCCTGCCTCGGGCACACTTGGGGCCCTGCCCTTGCCAGGCTTACAGCCCCAGCACCCCAACAAGAGTATGTGACCCAGCTCGAAACGAACAAGGTGTCCCCCGCAGAAAAAGCACCAGGGAGAGCCCCCCAGCTCTAGCAAGCCCCCTCCCCCAGCTCCCCACGCTGAGTGAGCCCCCCCTTCAGCTCCCTGGGCTGAGTGCCAGGGTGAAGCCCCCCTCTACACACTGAGTGAGCCCCTAACTCCACAGACCAAGTGCCAGGGAGAGCCCCCAAGCTCCTTGGGTGGCTGGTCCTCCTTGGGGAGGCGCTTCTGCCTCACACCAAGACACCATGGACATCCCCTGCTCCAACAGCAGCCACGTTAAGGGGCTGCTCTGTCCCGGGCAAGGCACGAAGGAGGAACCCTCCCTGCACCGGAGGCTGGGGCAGGACTGGCTGTAAGGGGAGGGTCTCTGTGCCCCACTCCTCCCCCTGCCCGCCCGGGCCCGTGCTTATGGGCAGAACTCTCACCTCTCCCCTCCAGCATCAGGAAGAAGCGGTCCATGCTCCGGCTCCTGGGCAGGGGGTCCCAGCCAGCCCTCACTTCCTTCTTGCTGTAAAAGGGGGACCTGGGGGTTCCAAAGCAAGGTCACTTGGGACGGGCCCTCCTCCATTCCAGGGCCAGCTCCCTGCAGGGCCTCAGGGTCAGCCGGGGTCAGGATAAGTCAAAGTCCTTGGTCTGCGGGGGAGCCGTGAAGGAGGCCGGCAAGCTGCCCCAGGCTTCCAGGGCTGTGTCCTGGGTCCCGGAGCCCGAATCTCCGGCCTCTCTCCTCCTCGTCCTGCCGCCAAGCACTCTGACTTCTCCTCCCCCTCCCCCGCAATCCCTGCTGTTATCTCCCCCCCACCCCTCAGCCATCCCACGCCCAGCGCAGCTAAAGGTGTGCACAGTCTCACATCAGCCTCGGTGCCCTGTCTGGGAGTTTCAGCCCTCTACAAGGGGGGGGGGGGGGGGGCAGCAGGAAGCCCCCCAGCCCGGTCAGCGGCCCTGGGGGGGGCACCAAGCAGCCCGAGGAGCTCCATTCATTAGTAACCATCTAGGGGAGGTGGGGAGGAGGGGGGCAGGTGCTTCAGACACACGGGGGAGGGGGGAGTGCAGGGCGGGCCTGGGGGGAGACCCCTCCTCGGGAGGGTGACCCTGCGAGCTGCTAGGACGCAGAGGCGGGGAAGAGGGGGCGGCACCAGGCTAGGAGGGGGGGGACGGCTGCGCCTCAGCTCCCCATCTCTGATAACGAGCAACTCCCGGCTTCCCCGGAGCGCTGGGAAAAGGGCCCGGGCCGCAGCACCTAGAACAACCCCCAGATCTGAGGAGCCAGAAAAGGAGGGAACATCTAGGTCAGGGGCGGGAAGGGGGGGCTGGGGAAGGAGGAGACGGGCGGGGGGGGGGGGCAGAGGAAAGGGCCGAGACCCGCCCCCCCCCCCCCCCCCGGCAGCCTGGGCTACCCCCTCCTCCCAGTCCCCTCCCCCCCAGCTCAGACCCCGCTCTCCGCATCCTCTCCGGGCTGCCCCGCCCCAACCCCCTGCTCTCCCCGGAGCCCCTCAGCCCTCCCCGGAGACTTTCCCCCACCCGGAGCTGCCCCGCCCCAACCCCTCCCCCCAGGCGCAGGTCTCTCCGCTCCGACCCCTTCCCAAGTCTTCCTGGCGCCGCCGACTCCGCACAGAGGAGCCCCCTCCCTGCCCCGGCCCCTAGAAGATCTCACCCCCGGGCGGGGGTCGGTGCTCCTAGGGCGGCGCTGGAGCCCCCGGGAGGGCGCGGCCCGGGGCTGCTCCCGAAGGAGGCTCCGCTCCCTCCGTGGCTCCCACGCTCACGCCCTCCCTCCCCGCGCGGGGGGATGCCACGCACGCGCACTGAGGTCTCCCCGGCAGCCCCCGCTCCCTCACGCAGGTGCGGGCGCTCATCCACGCGGCCCCCGCCCACTCACGCCGGGGCTCAAGGGCGGACGGGCAAGCGCACGTGTGCGCGACCACGCACGAGGGCAGTCACGCGCATGCACGCCCGCGCGCCTGACACGCGCACATCCATGGCCCCAGGCCGGCGCGCTCCCGCAGCGCCCACTCACCCCCGCCTCCGCGGCTCGGCAGCCGCGCTCGAAGGAGCCTCATCTGCCCCTGCCCCCGCCCCCACGCCCACGCGCGCGCCGGGTCCGGCGTCACCTCCCGCAGCCCCGCGGACAAAGGCCAGGACGCCCGGCCCGGAGGCGCGCTGCGCTTGCGCGTCGGAGGGTGGCAAACTACAACTCCCGGCAGGTCTCGCCGTTCAAGTTCACAGGCCCGGGGCGGTGCCGATCTTGGCTGCGCCTGCGCACTCGGAGCGTTCCCTTTCCTCCCTCCTCCCCCTTCCAGAGGCGGCGGGCACGCGACGGACGGTGCCGTGGAAAGGCTCCGGTCTCCTAGCGCAGCCCGTCGCGAGGAAACCGGGGCTCCGGGGCTCGGCCTCCGGGGTTCCGCCCGCTAACAGCGCGCTCAGGCCCTGCTGCGGCGCCACCGCGCGGCTCGGGCTGCTCCCGGGCGGCCGCTGTCCCTCACAGAGTGAAAAGGAGTCGGGCTGCAGGCCCTTCTTCCCTTACTCTCCCCGGAGAACCTCCGCTCCCCGCCCTCGCGAGCGCTTTAAGCTCTGCAAGGGGCGGCCTTGGGAGGGAGGAGCCCGGGGACCCTCGTGAGACAGATGAGGAAACTGAGGCAGGGTCCGGGGCCTGGCTGCTTCACACGTCCGGGTTAAAAAGGCGCGCGGTCGCTTCCGTGGGGCGGGAGGGGCGGGGAGAAGGTCCCTTATCTTTGGAGCCGGGGGGAGGACTCCACGTGGGCGTCTTTCACAAAGTCTGCTCTGCACGCAAAGTGCCCGCTTTCCTTACAGCGGCAGAGACCGGATCGGGGGCCGCCTCCCCCTAACTGCGGGGAATTGCCCAGCCCGGCTCGCTCTGCCCCCCGGCGGCTGCATCTGTTAGTCCTGAGTGGGCAAAGAGGCCCGCGGCCTTTCGAGGTCCCGAAAGTGGGTCACCGAGGCCCAGGGGCACAGTCAAGTGGGTGTAAAAGCCGGAAGTTCCGTTTTATTCTGAAATCCCTTTCTGTTCCCGGCGCGGCGCGGTGGCGCAGCAGGGGGCTGAGGAAAACCCGGGGGTCTAAGTGCTCTGCAAGCTCAGTCCGCGCCCTCGGCTCCCTCGCGTCGGGCGGCACTGGAAGGTTTCCGAGCCTTGCACCGCTCCCGCTGTCGGGCCGGGCTGCGTTACGAATGGAGTTTCCCGGGTGGGGGCTCAGGTGTGTGCTGAAGGAAGTCCCTTTGGCCAGATCCATCTGAGGGAGACGCGCACAGCGGAGGGAAGAGGGGATGAGGGAGCTATGCGAGATTGCGTGGGCAAAGGAGAGCGAGGAGTGCGGGTCTTCCCAGCGTTGACTAACCCGCAGCAGAGCGGGGAAGAATGACACAAGGGGCGTTGGCCACAGAGGCGGAGGAAGAGCTCACGAACGAGTTCTGGGGGGACCTGCGGAGGCGGAGATGCTGCAGGATGGAGGCGGGGGGGGCAGTTAATACGGAGGAGAAGCCAACTCTGGAGGCGGAGGGTGCTGGGAGGGGGAGGACTTCCAGAGGGGCATGGGGGAGCACTGAGGAGGGGGGTGAGGAAGTCGCCAACCGCATAGCAGAGGGCTGCGGAGGGAGAGGAGGGAGCAGCGGGCTACCAGGTGGACACCTCCCCGTCCAGCGTTTGGCGGGGAGAGCTAGAGCACCGTAGTGTGAGGGGATCCCCCGGGGCTAGAGAAGGTTTTTTTTTTTTTAAGGAAAGGGGAGAGCGCCCTGAACCTGCTGAAAGTGAATGGACAGCTACCGAGAAGAAGATGAGAGAAGAGTGAGAGAGAAAGAAACAAAGGAAGGGGAAGAGGAGAGAGATGGACAGAAAGAGATATGGACAGACAGACACATCCAGAGAGACTGAGACAGAAAGAGAAACAGAGATACACCCAGAGAGACAGAAACAGAGTAAGACAGACGCAAAAATAGCGACAGGGAAAGGAAAGAGAGAGAGACTGAAACAGAGCAGAGGGAGAAGGGAGAGAGACAGAAAGACAGAAACAGAGAGACAGGGAGACAAAGATTCTGAGAGAGGAGAGAGAAAAGAGAAAGAAACAGAAATATACCAGAGAGACAAAAACAGAGAGAGAGACAGATGAGACAGATATACACATAGAGGCAGAGGCAGAAATGTCAGATATAGAGAGGAAAGAAACAGAGACAGATACACTCAGAAAGACAGAGAAAGACGAACAGAAACAGAGTGAGACAGACATGGAGACAGAAACAGAGAAGGATAGAGAAACAGCGAGACAGACATACAGAAACAGAGGGAGAAAAAGAGGATGAGATGGAATAATGCTCCTTGTAACACTTGCAGACAGGCTACCTCTAGCCTTGGAGGACCACCCAATTGTCAGACTTGACAGAAGGAGGAGAGCTGGGGGGAGAGGGTGGGGGTGACATCAGGGGGATAAATAGGGTGTCCATGGTGAATGACCTTGATGGCCTCTGTTTTACCAGTGAAGGAAGAGTCCTCAGCCAAGGGAGTGGGGATGAGAAGGAATGGGAGGGAAGGAATGGGAGCAGCTTTCAGGTAGGGAATCAATTAGGGAGGATCAAAAGCATGACCTCCCTGCCTTCAGAGCCTAGTTGAGATTGAGCAACATGACTTCTGATTATTCTGTAAATGTTCCAAACGCTCCCCTTTGGGATTCCCCAGCTTCCTCTATGAACTTTTAGTAGCTTGGAACGTCCCAGATCCCTTACACCTGCGCCTCCCCCCCTCCTTTCTCCCCAAATACTTTATAAGCACCTTGCATCCAGCCTCCTCTGGGGGAACCTCAGCATCTGCTGTGTGACACTCCAAGATCCAACTCACTTGCCCAGACCAAAGGCCTTAATTTTGCCATCTTGACTGCCTTCTCTTAATTCAGGGGACAATGTCAGAAGGCTATGTGAGGTTCTCCCGCCTCATTCGGCATTGAGTTTTAGTGGTAGGAATACTCTCCAGAAGGGGTGAGGAAATGACGTGGCTTGGCCCTGCCAAGACAGCCCATGACGATGGTGAGCTGAAAGCTAGGTACAGTCACCTCCCACTGCTGGACTTTCTGAGCTGATCATTTTGTATGGCCCTCAAATGGTTATAAATATCCCAATACTTTGCGGACAAAAGCCTTTCCCCCCTGATCTAAGAGGTAAGGGTGAGGTTCAACCAGGGGAGAGGTGATGGGAGGAGGAGGGGAGGGATCTGAAAGGAGAGGACCATGGTGAGGATTTAGCAGTGGGCACGGGACTGGGAAGGGAGGAAAGTGGACTCAGATTCGGGCCCCATGGTGTGACATTTGACATTTAGATCAATGATGTACATGTAGCTGGAGATTTATAGATGATGCAGAGAGAGGAACCCACCGTGGCTTGATCATAGATTCAGGGTTTTTGTGGGAGGCGGGAATCCCCGGCTTTAACCTATTAAAGCAAATATAGTGGGTCTAGTGATTGGATCTATTACAATCTTTTAAATTAGAAATTATCAAACCTGCTGTTTGGAGGATAATGGTTTGACGGAAATCCTTCTGTTAACCCAATGTCCCAGGCTGCCACAGGGAGACCGGGTCTAATGTTCTCCTGGGGGAGCTTCTGATGGAAAGTTCTAGGAATGATCTCATTCTGCCAAGTTTCATTTTGGGCCCAGAGTATCCAGCAGCTACAGCCGGCGAGGTCAACTCGGCATCGTCCTGCTTCAGGGACACCCAGGATGAGCTCGCAAAACAGTGCAGCTTTTGTGAGATGAAACAAATCCTCTCTTATCACACTTGAGAAAATGTTACTGTCTTCTGACAACCAGAATTTGGGGGCAGGCTACTTGATTCTGATTAGCAGGGAGAGAAATACAGATCCGATAGAGAGCTGGGCCTGAGCCAGGAAGAATTGGGACTCCTGCATGGACACTCCCTCCCCTGCCCTGGGACCCTGGGCTCCATCCCGCCAGTGCAGTTGGAGAGGTGCCAGCCCACACTGGCACAGGGAGTTTCCTCACCCTGGATTTTTCTTGGTCAGTGAAGTCACAGGACCAGTCCCTACCCCTTACCAATGAACAAGTCATTAATTTTGAGATCTAGCCAATTTCTAGCTAAGCCTTATGCTGTCCTTTTCATTTAGAGTTGAGACCCCAGGATTTATTTGCACAACTCATTTAGTGCCTTCCTGGAGCAACTTGTGTCTCAGTATCAATATGCTTGATATTGTCATGATTGAAATTAAGGTAAACTGAGTCACAAAGCTCTGTGTACAGTCGATTTGTAAAGTAACCAATATGAGGATTTTTTTCTGGCTCCTCAGAAAAATGAAAAATTTGATTGAAGGCCAAGAGATTATTATTTTTTTTAATAATAGCCTTTTATTTACAGGTTATATGCATGGATAACTTTACAGCATTAACAATTGCCAACTTTCTTGTTCCAATTTTTCACCTCTTACCCCCCACCCCTTCCCCTAGATGGCAGGATGACCAGTAGATGTTAAATACATTAAAATATAAATTAGATACACAGTAAGTATACATGACCAAAACATATTTTGCTGTATAAAAAGAATCAGATTCTGAAATATTGTGCAATTAGCTTGTGGAGGAAATCAGATACGCAGGTGGGCATAAATATAGGGATTGGGAATTCAATGTATTGGTTTTTCGTCATCTCCCAAAGTTCTTTCACTGGGCGTAGCTGGTTCAGTTCATTACTGCTCCATTGGAAATGATTTGGTTGATCTCGTTGCTGAGGATGGCCAGGTCCATCAGAACTGGTCATCATATAGTATTGTTGTTGAAGTATATAATGTTCTCCTGGTCCTGCTCATTTCACTCAGCATCAGTTCGTGTAAGTCTCTCCAGGCCTTTCTGAAATCATCCTGTTGGTCATTTCTTACAGAACAGTAATATTCCATAATATTCATATACCACAATTTATTCAGCCATTCTCCAACTGATGGGCATCCATTCAGTTTCCAGTTTCTAGACACTACAAAAAGGGCTGCCACAAACATACGTGCACATACAGGTCCCTTTCCCTGCTTTATAATCTCCAAGAGATTATTTTATGTACAAAAGGAGGACTATCTAAAAATTAAACAACAGCATCGGAGATGGAGAAAACACAATTGGTTACAAAGTCAGTAGCAACATAGACACAGAGAACAATACAATTGGCTGGAAATTTGGAATGCGGGACTAGCAACAGAGCCTCCTTCCCTCTTGTTGATTTGGAAACAGATTTCCTTGACCCAAGAACAAAACAGTAATTTGCAGGAAAACTTAACTTTTAAACTTGACTCAGAGGCATTGTGTGATTTGTAAGGAAAGCCGAACTTCCAAATTAAACTCAGAGATAAATGAAATGTAACTTAGGTAGTTAAGTGTCAGTAGTGCAACAAAAATTAAGTCAGGTATAGAACAGAATCAATTTGATTTTCTCAATTTTCAGTTCCCCTCTTTGATCAATGGGAGACATATCTCCCAAAGATCAGTTATGCGGAGCTAATTCTCTAACATTTAAAAAATACTGTCAAGAGCAGCAGAATACACAGCCGTTAGCCTTTCTGGTAAAAGTTGGAACAGGCTTAACACAGCAACTAATACAAAGTCTAAACAGAATTAGAAGGGAGAGAGCAATAAGGTCTGTATACCAAAGGTGGTTATCAGGCTATTTCCTTGTAGCCAAGTGAGCCAAGAAAACAGATTCCACCAGGGGTCACCTGGGAAGATAGTTGTGTTTCTGTTATAACTTGTCAAATTAGAGGCGGGTAACAATTTCTCTTGATTAGTCAAACATATTGTTCTTATATTAACCAATCATAGCATAATACTATAGTAAGAATATGTAAAACAATATTAATTTGGGAGGGGAGATTTACAAATTACCAATTTAGCCAAGAAAACTCAGTTAACATATAAACCCCATGAATGAAAGGCCAAAGTGATGCAATGATGGTCATCACTATTAAATCATATTGTTTCCTTGTATCCTAATAACTTACTCTTAATAATCTTTTAACCAACATTTGTATTTGAATCCCAAGTGTTCCATGTAGTTATCTGGCCCCTGGAAACATCTCTTGGGCATTCTGGAATAGGTCTCATTCTCCGGGTATTTTTTTTATCTTTCAAAAACGTTTATGATCATGTACAAAATTAACAAATAGATTAAATGTTTCCCAAAAATTTAGATAAACATAGATTCAGGGTATTTTTGAAGGGAGCTCCTCCTTGAGATCTGCTTATCTGGTTCCAAAATACTTGCAAGAGACTAATCAATACAATTTAGTGCAACCTTATAAATTTGCTTTTCCAATAACTAGCTCATGTAGTAAAAATCAGCTCAAACCTTATGGATCTGATCTTATTAGCCAAAGAGCAATGAAAAGTGTAGCAAATTAAGAATCAGAACCTAAAACTTTAGAGAATTTCAGTTACTACACACCACTTCCTGTTTTTCTCTTTACCTAAACCCTGACTCTGATAGAGTCACTACCAACAACAGACTGAAGGAAAAATCTTAAAAAGAATCTAGGGTATAAAATGGGCTCATCTGTTACTTTAAGTAATGATATATATATGTATATATTTCAAAAGGGAAAAATATGATTTTAAAATTTTCTTTACAGTTATCAATGCAATTTTATATGTCAAATCCTTGATCCAATTTAGAAAACTCTTTACTTAAAAACATATTCAAAGTCCACATATCCCATTAGAAACATTTGGAAGCCAAATAATACACATAAATCCTAGTCCTTGCAGGGGTCCTCAAACTACGACGCCAGATGTGGCAGCTGAGGACGTTTATCCCCCTCACCCAGGGCTATGAAGTGTCTTTATTTAAAGGCCCTCAAAACAAAGTTTTTGTTTTTACTATAGTCCGGCCTTCCAACAGTCTGAGGGACAGTGAACTGGGCCCCTATTTAAAAAGTTTGAGGACCCCTGCGAGAAAACAGTTTAATCCTGTTATTTTCTCAAAGTATCTTTATCTTATTAGAGAAAATTTGCATATTCTTTGCATCTTTGCCTTAATTTGCCCCTTTAGGAGGATATCATTTCTGTATCAATCTGAAAGATATTTCAAAGACTTGATATTTTTAAGGCCTGCTAGACTTTTTTATTTAAAGATTTTAGTTCCAAATTCTATCCCTAACTCCTTCCTTTCCTCCCTTCCTCCCTCCCAAAGACAATAAATAATAAAATATAGGTTGTATGTGTGCAATTGAATAAAAAATTTCCATATTAGTCATTTTATATGAGAAGTCTTAAACAAAAGAAAAAAAATAAGAGAAAGTGAAAAATAACATCCTTTGGGTTGTATTCAATCAATGAGGTTTTTTTTTTTTTTCCTGTAGGTGGATAGTATGCTTCATACTAGCTTTTGGGATTGTTCAAAGACTTAATCTTATTTTCAAATATATAAATTACTTAACAAGTCTCAAAACTCATTTACTTGCTCAGGGTATGGATTTGATTACCAATTTGTTTTGAAAAGAGTGAGACTTACATTCTATTATAGTTGAACAGAGCTGCATTTTCAAATTACAATTTTACCTGCCAAGACTAGAGAAATTCTTTATGAAAGGGAAAAGCAGGGATTTGGTTATAACACCATCAAAACCTCCAGGTGTGAGTCCAAGGACACAGAATAACTTAAAGTGGATATAATAGGATATAGCATCCTTAGTTCTGTTTTATTTCAGGTAAGAGTTGTAGTTTTAGAACAGCGAATCATATAGAAAAGATCCACACTATTCACAAGAATATCATAGCCAGCATCAGAATTAATCAGGTGGGAAACAGTACATAGCACAACCGGAAGCTGATTTGAGCTGGATTTGGAGGCAAGTATCTTGGATACATACACTTGCTTCCTGGGTGTGATTCTGCCCGGAGTTTCTACTTCATCTTTTTTTTTTTTTAATTTAGAAACTTTATTTTCATTCAGAATTAAACAAAAAAAAGTAAAAGCAGAGGAAGGAAAAAAGAATGAAATGTCCACTTGGTTTGCTGGGAGGGAAAAAGGGGAAGAGAGGAAGGCTCAAAGGTGGAAATTCAATAAGTGATGATTGGGAGAAAAACTGGCTGTTAGTGGGGGGAAGGAATGGTTGGGAAAGAAGCTGGAGGTAGAAAAGAGGAAGAGATGGTGAACCTTGCAAGAGTGATGGAAGAGAGACTGGTTATAAGGGAGAATTTCACTGGTTGTACAATACATATATGTGCAAAATGTTCACCTTCTTAAATAAAAGAATCTCTCCTCTCCACCGCATTCCAAAAAGGTGTGAACAGCAGGAAAAAAACAATATAGGATGAATATGAAAATTCATCAGATGAAATTGTCCTGGGAGCTATACCTGGACTAGGGATGAAACCCAGGCTCTGGGACTAAGTTTGTTAAGGAAATCAGGGCAATGCATGAGGTTGCACCAGCTGGGCTTCAAACGCAGACTCCTCCTTGGCTGGGAAATGGGACTTGAGTGAAATGGAGCAGGGACAGCAGTTCTACTCTGGGGGAAGTGGGGAAAGAGGGGAGATTGTGTCTAACTCAGAATTCGTGCTTTCCGCTGGAGACCTCCACCCATGAGGGACCAAATGAAAACGGTTCAAGAGAGGCACAGGAGAGCGGCTACAGCATTCCCAGGAAGACAGGCTAGGTGGGTGTGCAAAGAGGGGCGGGTAAGCTCCTATGCTGCCAACGCAGACTATGGGAGAGAAGCAGTCACCCTGTGCGGAATCCCGGGCAAGGAACGGAAAGCTGAGCCTTTCTCTCATGGTCTCACTGAGGAGGAAGAGAATGAGCGCCTGGCGATGAGAACCGAAACACCGAGGAGACGAGGATTTCTGGCCAGGACTGGGCGCCTCGTGGGATTGCCCAGTGATTTCTCTCGGGGTCGCTTACCCAGCCCGGAGGGCGATCCGCAAATTAGAGCTGGGGATGGGGGAGCATCCCCACATCTCAGATGGCTCTTGGTTAGAAAGAGCTGGTCATTAACCAGGAAAAGATGCTTCCCGCCCCCCCCCCCCCCAGTCATCACATCATTCCGAGGGAACTCTGGAAAAGCCCAATATTGGGATTTCTACCTAATGTCCCAGAGTCTCGTCAATAAGGGCGAGGGACAGGAAAGCACTGACCAGGGGAGGGACTCGGCCTCACCTTTAAAATTGGGGGCTGTACCTGAGGGTTCCCTCCCAAGGGGATTCTGCGCTCCCCTGTGTGGGGGGAGCAGCCCGGGTGACCCCGAATGACCAGAAGGGAGGAGGTGCTCTTGGCAGCGGCGGGGAGTTTGGCAGGGAGGGGGGTCGGGGCACGCTGGGTTTCAGGGGCCTCCGGGAACGCAGCAAGCTGCTAGGTCACCACATGGGGGGTGGCACAGGAGTGGGAGGCGGACAGAGCTTTGGGAGGGTCTCGCACAGGAAGGCTTCGGCCCAGGTGCTTCACAGAGGATTATGGGGCAGATGTGACTGCCCCACGTGGAGCCCGTGCCAGGAGAGAGGGGGCGGGGCCGGCGAGCCCAGTGCCCCGCCCAGAGTGAGCCAACGGCCCCTGGCAGTGCCCCGGGCGCCCTGGCTGCCTTCTTGCCCTCCTCGTCCCCCCCAGGCCCCGCACCCCACCCCAAAGGACTTTGCAGCCTTCTCTCAGGCTCCCTCTTTCCCCTCTAGGCTGTAAGCAGCTGGGGGGCGGACGTTATTTTTTGTCTGGGTCTCTCCGGTGCCAGGCCAGCCTGGCACAGCTCCTGGCACAGCGCCTGGCACAGTCTGCTTGTCCGCTGGCTGGTGGGTCCCCCCACGGGCGCTGGGCCCGGGGATGCGCTGGGGAAGGAGTGACCCCCTGTGTATCACCTACCGCTGGACTCCATTTCCCAGGAGCACCCGGTGGAGGACTTTTCATCGGACCGCAGGCGGGCAGGGTGCATTCTGGGGGTTGTAGTTCTTTGCTGGGCAGGGGAGAACAGATTGACCCGTTCTGAGGGATGTGCCGACAAACTTGTGTAGGCGCGTGTCCCTGCGTGCGGGGGCTTGTCCACGCCCCAGGGCTTGCGTAGATGAATTCCCTTGGCTCTGAGGGTTCACATATGGCTCCAGGGGCCGCCAAACTGTAGGCGCTTAATAATGTGAGTTTGATTTCCTAATTTAGGGGAATCTCTTCCTATTTCTCAGCTCTATTTGTGAGCCCGCGATTGAGGTCTCGGGTCCCCCGTTTCCTCCCCTGCCATGAGCTCAGCAGTTCCTGTACAGCTGCTTCCCAGGGTCCCTGGGGGGCCCAACCGGATTGGGTCTTTATTTAAAGCATTGTGGAAATGGGAGCTGGTCTGTGGGTGGATCAATGGCTCAGCAAACATGTATTAAGTATCTCTTATGTGCCAGGCACTGTCTGACTACAGACCGAAGCATAGTATATTTTACTTCCTTCCTTCCTTCTCTCCTTTTCTCCTTCCTTCCTTCCTTCCTTCCTTCCTTCCTTCCTTCCTCCCTCCCTCCCTCCCTCCCTCCCTCCCTCCCTCCCTCCCTCCCTCCCTCCCTCCCTCCCTCCCTCCCTCCCTCCCTCCCTCCCTCCCTCCCTCCCTCCCTTCCTTCCTTCCTTCCTTCCTTCCTTCCTTCCTTCCTTCCTTCCTCCCTCCCTTCCTTCCTTCCTCCCTCCCTCCCTCCCTCCCTCCCTCCCTCCCTCCCTCCCTCCCTCCCTTCCTTCCTTCCTTCCTTCCTTCCTTCCTTCCTTCCTTCCTCCCTTCCTCCCTTCCTCCCTTCCTTCCTTCCTTCCTTCCTTCCACCATTATCAACGAGTTATTTTATATGGTAAAAAGATCCACATTAACTTACAATATAGGTAGGACATCGAATAGCCACATGAAAAATCCCGGCTTCATTTATGTATGTCATGGAACGTTCTGTTTTTCGTATCCTTTCTTCCACATGTATCGAGGGGATCACAAGATGGCTTATATAGAATGATATTTATAGCACATACAGGATGGCATATACGTATATATAGGACCTAAGATCTTTCCTACTGCCCAAGCATTTAAAACATTAAAAAAAAAAAAACCCAGCTCAATAACTATCTGACAAGCTCTACTCAGTATTCAGGGAAGAATCAAGTACTTTAAGAGAGACATTAAACAGTTTTACTTGGGCAAATCCCCTCGACCAACAGCAGAAACCATCTGGGAAATAAAGTGAAGCATCTTGTGGCTGGCAACATCACTTGAGCATGAGCACTTGAGCTTGAACAATGGTCCAAGCATGGAGCACCTTCTGGGAGAAGGTATTCAGAGGTACAGGGAGCCTTGCTTTCAGGAAGCTCTTACTCTTGTGTAAACCCTCTTAATCCTCCATAAGGCCTTGTTGCTATTAATTATTTCCAAGGTACATTCTATATCCCTTGTTAGTCTGCAGAGCTTTGCGTTTTGTCTCTGTCTGAGGTGGTGAGCCAGTGCCTCCAATTGTGCCCAAGCAAGTCCTGGACCGGACTCCTCCTGCTCGTGGACCCACTCAGTACTGGCCCTCTGCAGTAGTGGGCCACCTTGATGGAGCTCCCAGCGTTCCCTAGTCCCATTTCAGCCGCCTTCAGGGCGTTTGGAACAAATATTCTGGCGCATCCATTCCCCTGGGGAAGTCTTCCCATGCTGGGGGCAGACATTCCCCCTAACTAACTGATGACTTGCAGCCATATTGACATGGAGTCATTAAGGAAGTCTTAGGATCTTCCCTACAAGGATGTTGGGAACCGCCCATCGCCATCACCATTTGACACATGGCCAAAGTGAGTCTCAGGAGACACTAAAAATAGGAGATTTAACACCATCTTGGTCCTGGAGGGCAGTTCACCTCCTTCTCTCTTCTCCTCAGGGTGGGGAGGATGGAGCTGGGGTGCAGACAGTTGGCGTTTGAGGGCCGGAAGGGCTCCCAGTAGCAGCCCAACTGGATGGAAAGCCCCCAGGTCCCAGGCTCCAGGCCCAAGCGGGTACCTGCCTGTGGGCCCACTGCCTCCTAATTGGCCTCTAAAGCCCCTTCCAGCTCTAATCGATGGTCCTGTGGGTGTGAAGGGGACAATTGAGGGGTGAAGAGTAACTTCTGGGGAACCCAGCGTAGCTGGCTGGGGCAAACCTGGGCTCTGGCACTCGTGGGCCCATCCCTTGCCTGTGAGTGGGACTTGACTCAGGGACTCTCCCTTAGGAGCGGCTCCTGCTCCCACCCAGGGACTGTAGACTCCAGACCGGCTTGGCCAATGGGGCATCCTACCTCCGTGATGCGGGCAAGTCTGGCAGGCTTGGGCCCCCTTAGTTCTGCTTCTCGGCACTGAGCCCTTCCTGGGGCAGGGACACCCCAGAGCAAATGCCTTCTCTTTCCTGAGCTGCCTGCTGCCTTCTCTCCTGTGTCCTCTGCCCCTAGGTCTGATATAAGAATCTGCATTTTACAAAGCATCAAGGAGTCTCTCTTCCAACTTCCGGCCTCATTTAACCTTCTTCTGTCTCAGTTTCCTCACCTGTAAAATGGGGATAACAAAAGCCCCCACTTCACAGGGTTGTCATTAGATCAAATGAGAGGCTCTGTGTAAAGCAAACATTAAAAAGCCATGCTAATGCTACCTGATGTTATTTTTAATATTTTAATATTACTCTTTGTGGTGACTCCACAACTCAGAGCAGGGGTCTCATCTCCTCCTCTTTCCTCTTCATCCCAACAGAGCTAAAAACAAAGACAAAAACCCTCTGAAACTAGCCATCCCCCCAAATCTGGGGAAAAGTCCCAGAAATCCTAGTGATTCCCAAATGCAAAGGACTGATAATGGAGAGGGACCCACATCCCCCCTTGGATGTTTCTACCTTCTCAGAAAATGGATAAGTGCACGTTGAGACACAGCCAGGGAGGAAATTGCTTGTGGCATATACCAAATGCAGAACCCTTAGTTCTCCACAAAAGAGAATCAAACAAATGGAAAGTGGACTGACAAATAGGTTTGTTCCATTTTCCCTTTTAAGGCTCCCTTAATTCTGCTGCTTTAGTGTTGCTGTTTAGTCCTTTCAGTCATGACTGACTCTTCATGATCCAGTTTGGGGTTTTCTTGGCAAAGAGATTGGAGTGATTTGTCATTTCCTTCTCCAGCTCGTTAAAAAAAATATTATAAATCATATTGGGAGAGAAAAATCAGCACAAAAGGGAAAAACTGTGAGATTAAAAAAAAACAGAAGAAAGAAATGAACATAGCATGTGTTGATTTGCATTCATTCTCCACAGTTCTTTTTTTGGATGCAGATGGCATTTTCTGTCCAAAGTTATTGCCTTGGGGAACTGAGGCACTGAGAAGAACCAAGTCTTTCATAGTTGATGAAAGCGCATCTTGCTGTTACTGTGTACAATGTATCCCTGGTTCTGCTTGTTTTGCTCAGCATCAGTTCATGTAACTCTTTCCAAGCCTTTCTCTAATCAGCTTGTTCATCATCTTTATAGAACAATAATGGTTCATTACCTTCATATACTATGACTTATTCAGCTATTTCCTAACTGATGGGCAGTTACTCATTTTCCATTTCTTTGCTACCACAAAAGGAGCAGCTGCAAACATTTTTGCACATGTGGGTCCTTTTCCCTCCTGTGATTTCCTTGGGATACAGACTCAGTAATGGCACTGCTGGGTCAAAGGGTATGCTCAGTTTTATAGCCTTTTGGGCATAGCTCCAAATTGCTCTCTATAATAGTTGGATCATTTCACAACTCCACCAATAAGGCATTAATGTCCCAGTTTTCCCACATCCCTTCCAACATTTATCATTATCTTTTCCTGTCATCTTAACCAATCTGAAAGGTGTGAGGTGGTACTTTAGAGTTGTTTTAATTTGCATTTCTCTAATAATAGTGATTTAGAGCATTTTTTTTTCATTAGACTATAGACATTTAATCTCATCCTCTGAAAATTGTTCATATCCTTTGACCATTTATCAGTTGGGGAATGACTTGTATTCTTACAAATTTGACATAGTTCATTATATATTTTAGAAATGAGACCTTTATCAGAAACACTGTTTTCCAGCTATTTTACAAGTGAGAAAACTGAGACAAACAGGGTTAAGGGACTTGCCTTGGGATTCTGTGCACTATGGCATCCCGTACCCCTTGCCACTTTGGAACTTTTGTTTTTTAAATAAACAAACCAACCAAACCACTTCACTCTAGCTCTGAGATTTCTGTGAGCGTCCCAAAGGCGCAGCCCCACAGACCATCCATGAGTTCTCACTTGTCCTCATAAGATTCTTGCCTCACTTATTCCCTAGAAATCAGCGCTATTCAGTCATGTGAATATTGTGTTCGTGGCAATCGGCTCTCTTCACTCATTTATTTGTATTAGAGTCAAGATGTACAGACTTATGGAGAATTGTTCAAGTCTACCATTTTTTATTATCTTATGCTCTTGCTTTGATATTTTGAATACATTGTCAATGGAATTGAAGACAAAATAGTGTATATTTTTAAATTCAGGAAAAAACTCAAATGAATCCCAGAATCCCAGTGTTATCAGGGACCTGAGATTCTTCAGTCCAACCCATTCATGACCAAGAACATGCTCCATCCCCACTCTTTATCACTCTTTATCCACATATCACACTCAACAAATCATCATTTAGGGCAATTTGAATTGGAGCTCTTTCTGATCTTCTTTCCTCCAATATGGCTAAAAATTCTACCTCTTTCATTATCCTTAGGTTTCTCCCTCAGTCAGCTGGTTCTGATCTTAGCTCCCCTCCCCCATATTTCCCCTTCTTTTCCATCACAAAATTTGGAATGTGAATTAATCTTGAGTGTTCATATGTGGTCCTACTGTGAATATATAGTGAGCTCATACATTGACATCTCTCTTGCCCTCAGCTACAAGTTCTTCCCAGGTAATGAGAATCAGATCCAGAAAATGAGGGCAAATATGCTTTTTTTGGTGTGAGGAACTATTGTTCTTCATCTGTTGCCTAAACTTTGGGGATTGTAGGTGGACAATCAAGGCCATGGATGTGACTTCTGGCTCACTTTGGCTCACTTCTGGCTAAATTTTTAGTTTTCCTTCAGGTGAGTGGTAGGCAAATAAATAGGAAAAGTGCTAGATCTGAAATCAAGATTTGGGTTCAAATCCAGCCTCAGGAACTTACAAGTTGTGGGATCCCATATGAGATAACATTTGTTCCAGACTTTAGGATGGAGAGGATATCTTTCTTCTTCTTCTAACTCTTTTCTTCTTCTTCTTCCTCTTCCTCCTCCTCTTCTTTTTCTTCTTCTTCTTCTTTAAACAAAAACTACATAATTCACATCTCTGGAGGCCACAAAAGACTTTATATAAATCTCTCAAGTTATATAATATAGAAAATTAGAATCATCATCAGCATTTATACAGCACTTAAGGTATGCACAGTGCTCTAGAAATATATCTCATTGAATCCTCACAATAGCCCTGGGAGGTAGGTACTGTCATTATTCCCCATTTCACATTGAGGAAACTGAGGCAGACAAAAGTGAAGTGATTTAGGAAGGATCAGGGAGGACTTAAACTCAAGTCTTCCCAATTCCATCACAGCACTCTACATGTGCCACTGGGGTAGTGGCTGATTATATTGGCTGATTTGGAATGTTTTATTTTGTGACAGCCTGGGAGACGATAGGTTGGGGTGCACTTGAACAATAAAGAAAACTCTGCAGGCTGTAAAATGAGCAGATACAGGTGAAATGCATGGACCGACTGGTCCACCCTGCCATGCTTCCTCCATGATATATGCATTGATGATCCTGGGATGAGAGGGGATGTGCAGACCCAGGGACAGTCCAGGACTCCAACAGAAAGGAGTGGAGAGGCATGAATCCTACTCAGAGGGACTTTTGGAGGCATTTCCCTGGTTACTAGAGAATTGGAACATTTATATTTGGGTATAAACATAATTTATGTTTTTCTTTTCTTTTGAAAACAGCCTGTTTATAACATTTGATCACTTATCTAACAAAAGAAAGATAATACTAGAGTCCATTGGCAGGATTTAAGAAGACTTCTCAGAAGAATTTAGAGAACCAGTCAAAGCAACAGGCCTTCATTTGGCAACTCCTATTCTGTCTTACAATGAAAGTGAAAAATCACTTTCTATTGAAATCATTTGTCTTGATATCTCTTTTATCATCTAACTTATTTTGGATATTCACTCCCCCTACTCACTTTTATTCAATTAATTCCCAAGCAATGGCCACTGTCCTTAGAGGAAAACATAAGCAGATTAAGTGGCAGCTCTGTCTTATTTTTTGTGGGTCTCTATCATTCGATCTCTCCACAAAGGTCTTCTTTGATCCTCCATGTTATTGTTCAGTGCTTCAGGCATGTGGCCTCATAGACTATACCAACCAGATTCTTCTGTCCTCCACTATATCTAAAAATCTTTCCAAGCTTGTGTTCATTGTTTCCATGACATTATCTATCCATCTCATCCTCTGCCATCCCCATTTCCTCTTGCCTTCAATATTTTCCAACATCAGGGTCTTTTCCAATGAATCCTGTCTTCTTGTGATGTGCAGAGGCTTTCAGTTTCAATATTTCACCTTCCAGTGAATAATCTGAGATAATTTCTTTAAGCCTTGACTGATTTGACCACCTTGCTGTCCAAAGGACTCTCAAAAGTCTTCTGCAGCACCACAATTCTCAAATGTTAATTCGGCAACATTCAGCTTTCCTTAAAGTTCAGCTCTCATAGCCATACATTATATTCATTATAAAAAGAGGATACATAAGAACCATAGCTTTGACTACATAGACTTCTGTCAGCAAGGTGCTGCCTTTGCTTTTTGGTATCCTATCCACATTCACCATAGCTTTCCTTCCAAGAAGCAGTGAATTTTTAATTTCATTGCCACAGTTGCCATCTGCAGTGATCTTTGAGCCCAAGAGTATGAAATCTGACACTGCTCCCATTTCTTCTCCCTGTATTTTCCAGGAAATGATAGAACCAGTTAGTAAGATCTTAGGTTTTTTTATGTTAAGCTTCAAGGAAGGTTTTACTTTCTTTTTCTCTTTTTAAAAGGTTTCTTATTTTTCTTCTTTCTGTCACCAATATATTGTCATCCATGTATCTGAGATTATTGGTATTTTATTATCAGGGAGACAATTTGAATGTCCCCTGCAACCATATTGTTTGAAGTTCTCAGAGATGAAAAATTGTCTTTCCTGACTGTTTTTGCTGTAACAGAAAAATGTCATTAGATGGCAGTAGAGCTTTTTAAATTTGTGGATTCTGCATTTGATTTTTTTTTTTTCTTTAAACATTCTGGCGGGACCCCTGAAATTTCTTAGACTAGTTCAGTTCTCTTAATTTGGTTTTGTTTTCCTTTTTATCCCGAAATTATTCATTCTTACCAAAAAACAAATAGATTTTTTTTTTGGGGGGGGGGGAGAAACACGAATGTATGTAAACAAACCAGTAATCTTTACTTACACTTCGTTAAATAAAGTACATACATCTTTATTTCAAGGATATAAGAAATCCTTGGCTCCTGAAATCCTTTTTATGGATGATTTTTGTGTTTATACAAAATTAGAAGGTGTATGTTTATTCCGCCTCTATGTTCTTCCCTCTGCATCGTCTAATAGAAATCTTGCTGAGCCCTTGAAGATTCAAAGATGGAGGATTACATTGTGCTTGGGCTGAAAGGATCGTCTCCTCACAAATACCTTTCATAGAAGTTACGCTGGCGAAAGAAAGTGCTAAATTATTCCAGGTTCAAGCGCATCTCTGCCTATCCCTGGGACGGGTTTCTGTGCAATTCACGCATTGCATTTCCATTTGCGGGGCTACATCTCGGGGTCTGAATGTTCTCTCAGGCGCAAACACTCCCAGCGTCGGGAATTATTAGACCCAGAGGGAGTGTAGCGACCCCAGGGCGCAGGTCCCAGGAGAGGGGAGCTGTCCAAGGTTCCTGAGACAGTGTCCAGGTGGATTTGGGGTTAAGCTCAGCGAGTTTGATTGGCTGAGATCTCGGAGTTTCCAAAGCCACGCCCCTCTGTCATGAATCGCACGTTGTCGAGCATCCTGTGATGTGGGCACAGGAGCATTGAAAGTCCCGGAGAGGTTCCCAGCTGTGATTCCTCCCTCTCTCCCATTCTGTGCCAGCCTTTCTCCCCATTTGACCTTATTGTCTATGCTAGGAAACAAGGCCTAATTAATGCGGAGAATTGCTTGTTCTTAATTAATTTCCTTTGTGACACCGAGATCCTTCTAAGGAGGCGCCCGCAGGCTTTGCCAGACCCTAAGAGCGCGGGGGCGGGCCGTGCGAGGAAGCCGAGCTTCTGATTGGAGGAAAGGGACTAGGGACGCCCACTGGGCGGCAGCTCCATGCACCGCCTCCTTCCTCCGCCTCCTGACGCACGCATGCGTATGGCGCCTGTCAGCCGTCCCGGGCTTGGCGCTGATTACGTGACCTGGAGCGGCTGAGAGGAGGCAGGTGCTGGGGAGTGAGGGTGAGGGACGGGGAGGGAGCCAGGAGAGCCCCGCCAGCGTGGGATGTGGTGATCGTGGGCGGGGAAAAGCCGAGCATGCGCAGGACCGTAGTTGGGCCAGACGGGACTCCGGGCTGTTGTGGGCGGGGTGAGAGGGGCTGAAACGGAGCATGCGTGGAGGGTAATTGACGTGGACATTGTCGGAGCCCGGCGTGCTTTGGCTTCCTTGACCGAGGCTGGGGAGGAGGTTTCTGAGAGGGGGCAGGGGAGGGACTAAGGCTGAAGTGCAGGGGCGGGAGGGAAAGAGGGGAGAACACGTTTGGGGGGCATCGGGAGCTCGGGGCCTCCCTCACCTCAGAGAGCGCCCCGACCCCTGTGGTCTCACCGGGCGGAGTGGAAGCCTCTGCAGGGCCCCCCTCCCCCTTCCCCCGCCCCTGGTATACAGCAGGCGCTTAATAAATGCCTATGGATGGTGGGTTTCTCCTTTGAGTGGCCTCCGGTTGGGCAGCAGGACAACAGTTTGCCCGGCTCGCGTCAGGGTGAGGAGGAACATTCCGGGGCGGACAAGGCAAGGAGAGAGGACACTGGGGGGATAGGGAGACTGGAGGCTGCCGGGAGGCGGCAGGATCCTCCCTGGGGCTGCTGTGCCCGGCTTCTCTGTGGGAGCCCCAGACTCCGGCCCCAGCTGAGGTGCTGCTTCGGGAGCCGCTTCCCCCTCGCCAGCCGCGGTCTCTGGGCCCGGGGAGCCAGTGCTTGGATCTTCCTGCTCCGAGGGGGGCAGAGGCTGGGGTCTGTGTGCTTTGCAACGTGCCACCTGCAGGAGCCTTGTTCGTGATGGGGCTCCGCTGGACCCCTTGAATGCCCCGTGGTTCCAGTGTCTTAGGCTTAAACTCATTATTGCAAGAGGACCGGTTCCTACAGGAGTGTGGTATATGGGGCAGCCGCGCTGCCCTTCTGAGTCAGCTCAGGCTCCATCTTACTAAAAACTGTCAGATGTGGTCCTGAAGCGGATCAGGAGAACGGGGCAGCAAGCGCCTACTAGGTGCCTTCTGTGCGCCAGGCCCCGTGCTAGATAACAAGAAAGCCTTTGCTCTTGGGGGTAATTGGGGAGGCAACACGCAAACACCGAGGTGCAACCACGTACGTAGGATGAACTGAGGAGAGTCTAGAGTGGGTAGGTGTGTCGTGGGAAGGGCAAGTGTCCAGACTCCCAGAGAGGGAAGGTGGGATTTGTAAATGACAGGATGCTGATACTGAATTAGATTCACAGCACATGGTGGATTCCCAGATTTTAGCCGGGCATCTGACACAACCTCGTTCTTCTTGTAATAGAGAGAGGGGTGGGCAGTAGAGGAATGAGGCAAGGTGGGTGCAACCAGGGCCAGTGACTTCCCATCTTCTCATCATTCCCTGCTGGTTTGTGGTTCTGCCCCAGGAAGCAGCTGAAACTGGTCTTTGGTTTGTACCCTAGTGTCCAGCTCAGGGTCTAGCACATAATAAGTCCTAAATAAAGACTTGGCCTTGATGGCTGCCTTTGTGCTGTTTAACATTTAATTGTTACTTGGAGGGAGGCATGGATGGCCTGTGATCCGATCCTCAGGGACGGAGAAGCCGATTTCTGGCCCCAGCTTTGTCTCCTGGGAGCTGCTCTGTCCATGGTCCTGAATGTGGAACTTCGGCAGCTATTGTCCATTGCTCCATCTCTGCTCCTGGGTGGAGACGGCTTCTCCTTTGCTCCACTGTATCCTTCTCAGTAACAAGGTTGAGAATTATACTTAGTGTGGCAGGTAAAAAGGGATGGGGGGTGGGATCTTTCTAGCTTGTTGAGTTTGGGACTATTATGATCCTCTTAATGGTTCCTTTTTCTTCCCTAGCTTCACTTTTGAGCACGATGCTTCCCCACAAGTGGAGCAAAGAGAGGAAGGAATAGCTCCTGCGCTCCTGGCTACCGGGTTCAAGGTGAGTTGGAGTTCCCTTTCTTTCCTGCTATGCCATGTCTGTTCTTATCTCATCTGAATCTTCCATTCGCTTTCTGACCTCTTGTCATTGTCACGGGTCTCCCTGACTCAATGAGAGCTACAGTGATTTGGGTTTAAGGCATGGTCCTTAAGAAAGAAATCTAGCCAGTAAACCCCAAGATATCTTGTGAGGTTTCAGTGATCAAAAGTTATATTTCTTTGGGTAGAGCAGGTAAAGATATGAAACCCTTGGATGGATGGAGGGAGGAGGAAGGAAGAAGAGGGAGAGAAAGAGGGAGGGAAGGAAGGAGGGATGGAGCTTTGTTGCCCAATTGGAATAGGCCAGGTGGATCCCCGGAGGGACAATACTCTTCCTCCTTGTTTGTCCTTTGTTCTTTAATAGGACCTTGACATCAGGGAGGTGATGCTGTGACTTGCAAATAAATAGGATTAAGCAAAATCATCAGCTTCACTCTCTCCTTCAAAGCCCCCCCGAGTCCTGTGGCAGATCAGGATGACTGGAGATTTCCTCCCTTCCACCCTTATTCACCCTTCTCCCCCAACACCCCCCCCCCAAAAAAAGCTAGAACCAGGATCAAGGAGGTAGAATTTGCAAAGAAGCAAGTTTAAGTTTAAAGGCGAGGAGAGATCCTGGCTGTGAGAGCTGTCCTAAAGGGGAAACGGACTGCCTTCGGAGGTGGTGGGCTTCCCTGTCCCAGAATACTTCCAAAAATGCTTCAATCTGCATTCAGAATCCACCAGTTCTTTGGAATTGTCTTGGATCACTGTATTGTTGAGAAGAACCAAGTCCATCAGAGTTGATCATCACATAACATCATTACTGTGTACAGTGTTCTCTTGGTTCTGTTACTTCACTCAGCATCGATCCCAGGTTTTTCTGAAATCTGCCTGCTGATTATTTCTTAAAATATAGTAGTTTCCCCTTATATTCCAGTATTAGAATGTTCAGCCATTCCCCAATTGATGGGCATCCACTTAATTTCCAATTCTTTGCTATTACAAAAACAGCTGCTACAAATTTTTTGCACATGAGTCTTTCCCCTCTTTTTATGACCTCTCTGGGATACAGACCCGGCAGGTATTGCTGGATTAAAGGGTCCGCACAGTCTGATCACCCTTTGAGCATCATCCCAGGTTGCTCTCCAAAATGAGTGGATTAGTTCACAACTTGTGGAGATATTTTAGGATCATAATTTGCTAAACATTATTTGTAGAGGGTGGAACTTTGAAGAAGTTCTGGCTCTCTACAATGATTTCCTTAACTTTGTTCAAAATAACGATAGAAATGGCAGCTGAAGAGTTCCAGGCATTAAGCGTCATTAGTTTCCATCACCTCCTTCCTGGGGCTATTCTGGATCTTTTTTTTTCTATCCCTTGCTGCTAGTACCTCTCTCCTAAAATTACCCAGCATTTATTTGGCATATACTTATATGTGTACATATTGTTTCCCCCATAGAATGTAACTTCTTGGAGGGACAAGGCCACTGTATCTCTGCTGCCCAAAGTGGCAGGCCATTGCCCTGCTGTTTCAGTAGCTCACCATCTCGTGATTCCTCAGACTAATTCGCCCTTCCCTGGCCCCCAGTCCCCTCTAGATGTTGTCTTTCCTTATATAAACAAACTGTCTCATTTTTTATACCCAGGCATGGGCACAATGCTTGGCACTTACTGAATACCTAATAAGTGCTTTTTTATTATTTCATTAATTCACAGTGGCTGTATCTAATAAGTGCCTAATAAATACCTGTTGACGTGGCCAAAGACAAAGGCTTTGGATATTGCGCTAGATCACGAACTTGTCAGTCAGCAAAAGATTATGATGTACCTGCTCTGTCAGGTGCTGTGCTAGATTCTGGACATCTAAAACAGGAATGAGAGCCTCTCCTTCCCGGAATTCATATTCTCCCATGGGAAAACCTGTTTTCTAAGCTCAAACTGAAACATGGATGATGAATTTTTGGTATGAGCTGGTCAAACATTTGAGTGAACCAAATGAACTCTGTCTCAGTGTTTGAATAGATAATTTAGGGTCCTGGAAGAAGCAGGAGAAAATGAAAACATTAGCACGAGTGTAGGAGATGGACGAGGGGAAGAGATCAGTCTCTCCTTAGATAAGCAGGGTGGACAAGAATGAAAATTCACGTAGAGAAGGAAATGGAATCGGCTCACGTTGCCATAGTCTTGTTGATGTTGATGCTAGTCTTGTTTGTAAGCAAGCCCATTGGTGGGGTGGGCATTTGGGCTTCCACAAACATGAAAAATAGGGACCGATGGAGTGGAGAACGGGATACAGAGCCAGCAGAAGTTGAGAGAGAGGTCACCATGAGTTGTGGGGATCCTATTGGAAGGAACGTGAATATGTAGCTCTGAGCTCCCTCTGGAGACATTTGGAGGATAATGGTGGAGAGAGTTGATGGAGCGGTGACCCAGGCTGTGGGACCTCAGGATGAGGGAGGATGGGGGAAGCTGCTGGACACGATTGACCTTCTCTCTTCTCCACAGCTTGCCCTTCTTCAGAGCCCGCTTTCCCCAGGACAGAAGCACAGAGGAAGGATGATTTCTGGGCTTCTGGCAGCCAGGCCCCAGGTGAGTGGAGGTTTCCTTTCTGGAAATGCTCCATCCTTTGCCTTTCTTGGAATGGTCTGGTCTCATCCATGCCCAGTCCAAGGCTTCAGCTAGTCTCCTTAATGGCTGATGGGAGGGCACGGAATCTCGAGAGGAAGCTGGAAGGGAATAATTTCTGCTGTCTACCTAGCCATGGGGCACACGCCACCATTGGGGAATCCAGCCTTCTTGGGGATCTCTGTGAAGAGGAGGACACCCCTTTGAGCCGTCCATTCTCCCTGGAATCCCTTTAGTCTTTCCTTAGTCTACCTTGACAGGATCTTCTGTGTAAGTTCATTGCAGTGATTCCTCTGGGGACAAGCAGCAGTGGCTGAACATTCCCTGTCCTGGCTTAACTCCTCTGGATCCTCAATAGCTTCTCAGTCTCCTTCCTCCTCGTGGCACAAGATCTCAGGGGTGGCTTGTCAGGGGCCACGTCTGGTGAGCCCCTCTCCACCCTCGTGGAGGACAGTATGACTCCTAAGATTCTGGACCGTGTCATGGTATCTTGTCATGCAGGACTTGTGGGAGCTTGATGGCTGCTGATGCAAACCGCTCGATGTCTGCGATTTCTCCATCTTGGATGTGTGCATCTGACTGTTTTGTCCCCATTTGGGTCTTTCCATCCCTCCCCTCCCCCCGCTTCTCCTGGTTCAGTTTCACTCTTCAATTCAACCGCAGGTTCTAGGCTGGCAAGATCTTGTTTAAGCTGGCAGTCATTGCATTGACTGTGCCCAGCAGGGTGACTGTCCTGGCCCTCCCTTTGTGAGATGATTTATCCATATGAATGTGGTCAGTAAAATGATATTATCTTAATGATACAGGGTTGAACACAAAATGAAGCACAAGGTGAACTGGAGATCACAGAGATGGCCATTGGGGTCAACCTCTGCCCTCTCTGACATTTGATAGATAGTCGTTGCCTTCGCTCCAGAACTTCCGAAGAAGGGGAGCCCACCAGCCCCCATGGAAGCCCCTTCCACCTGAGTGGCTTCCTGGGTTTCCTTAAGGAGGTTTTGCTGAAATTCCAGTGGAGTCGTGATTACATTACTCCAGGCCTCCAGAGAGATCTGCCTCTCCCTGTGGAGACTGAATGTGGATCAGAGCATAGCATTTTCACCTTTTTTGTTGTTCATTTGCTTGCTTTTTTCTTTCTTTCTTGTGTTTTTTCTCTTTTGATCTGATTTTTTGTGCCCGTCCCCTCCAGCCTCCCTCTGCTGGGACCTTGTCTCCTGCCAGAGCCCCGCCTCGGTGCTCTGTAGGTGTGCTGTACCCCGGTCCTGTACACACTGTCTCCCCGTTAGAAGGGAAGCTCCTTGGGGATAGGGCCTAAAAAGTGCCCAAATGTGCGCAGACTGACAAGCCGACTTGCAGAAGGCAGGACCTTCACACGTTTGCCCCTCTTGCTAGAGGCCTTTTCAGGGGTCCCTAAGCTCGTCCTCCTGACGCAAGTGGCTCCTGTGCTCTTAGAGGCAGGCATAGGGGCCACAAGGGGGGCTGCTTCTGGCCAGCACCCTCGGGCTTCCGTGATTGTTTTATGCGCCTGCAGCCGCTTAACTCACTGGGCACTTCTGTTCCTTTTCATGCTTCTGCCATCTTTCTCGTTCTGAGCCCCCTCACATGGGTGAGCTGCCCTGAAGCTGGGAGAGAATAGAGGCACCCGGGAAGTCCACAGGAGAACCCCTCGGCCACCTTCTCCATTCTTTCTCACCCCAGCCTCCTTCCCCCTTCTCTCCTTTCCCTCCCGCCCTCTGCCACAGAAGGCCAGGTCAGTCAGAGCCCACGCTGTGGTCTTCTAGGTGTCGGGAGAGTGAGGGTGTTGGGGCCACACATTTGGTGTTTCAGCCTCCGGTGACCTTCTGGGACGTGGCCGTGGACTTCTCATGGCAGGAGTGGAGGCACCTGAGCCTGGCCCAGAGGGCTCTGCACAGGGACGTGATGCTAGAGAACTACCAGAACCTGGTGTCTGTGGGTAAGCACCCTGGCATAGCCCCGGCCTCTCCGCCTCCTCCCCATGCCCCGCCCCGTCTGTTAAGGTCCAGGAATCATAGCTGTAACAAATGATTTTGTATTATGTACATATACATACACTTGCGTATATGTGTGTGTCTCTGTGTATGTGGGTATGAATGTTGACAGATGGGAACAGACAGAGACACAGAGAGAAGGAAACAGACACAAAGAGACACAGAAACAGACAGAAACATAGAGACACACAGAGAGACAGCACAGACAGAGAGAGGAAGAGGAGGGGATGGCAGGGAGGGTTCTGGGGGTTTTGGCTCCCTTGCTCTAGGCTCCTGCCGGCTTTCCCACCTCCCCTACGGGCTCTGCTTTTTAGCCTTGGCTCCTTGAGAGAATCCAGGAGCAGGCCAGGGATCAGGACCTCTTGGATCCCTCGTGATCCCTGTGAGCCCCTCTCTGGTACGTGACCTGGCCTTGGACTTGGCCAGAATGGCAGAGCCCGGGAGGTCCTCAGGAGCTCCCCAGCCTTATCACGATCCTAGCTTAAGTTCACGGTTGAATTCCGAGGGGCCTCTTTGTCCCAAAGCCTTTCCCTCCCGTGTCTCCAGGAGCCGGGCTCGTAGTGTCCAAACCCAAGGTGATCTCCCTGTTGGAGAGAGGAGCAGCTCCGTATAAGCCTGAGGGGAAAGTCCCAAAAGGTACCTGCCCAGGTGAGTGAGGGACACTGGGCTGAGAGGATTCTGGTCGTTCAGAGCAAGGCCAGTTGAATGACTGGCTGGAGGCATTTGGGGAAGCCTTGGACAGCAGCGTCCTTATCTGGCTTCATCTTTCCCATGATCGCAGCTGTTGCTGATCTCTGTTCCCTGCAACCTATTGCCGTCCTTATAGAAAGTGGGCTTGTCTTTGTGATGTTTGGACATTTTAGAAATTCTTCACATCGTGCAGCTTCATATATGATCTGTGTTTGCACCCGGCACTCCCAGGAGACAACGGGTAAATGCTTAAAGGAAATGAATAGATGCTTTCCCAAACAAGAAGCAAAGACTGTGAATAATCTCTTGAAATAATATTCGATCACACGATATTCAGGAAGTGCAAATTAAAGCATCTTTAAGTTCTGAAACTCCCCGAAGTGTTGACAAAAATAAGAGTAAGGAATAAAATTCAGCAGGGAGGGAGGGGAAAGGAGAGGGAGGAAAGGAGTTATGGAGAGAAGGGTGCAGGGACTCATTGTTGGAGGAATCAGCTCCTATTTCTCTATTTCAGACATTTCTAGTTTCATGGGATGTAGCTCATTTCTAGGAAGAAGAGGAAGCAAATGGTCTCCATTTTTTTTTCCTGTAGACTGTAAGGCACAGTTCTCAGCTGAGAGTGAGAGAATGTGAACCCTGGGAAGTTTGAGGAGGGATGAGAAGGTTTGGAAGATCTGCTCTAGAGAGTGGAAGGGTGAGTTGATTAGGGAGGTATGGTAGAATTACCTAGCAGCAGCAAGGGCCCACTTGAAGATGTGCAACATAACTTTCTAGTGGACTCGGGCAGAATGGCTGTCTGGTTTTCTCTGTCTTTGTTCAGCAGCATGTGTGCAAGAGTGAAGGCGGGAGTGGGAGTGATTCAAGGCCGAAGCTTGGCTGGGTGGGATCAGGGATTGGATAAGGGGCTCAGGAGAGTTGGGCAGTGTAGAATTATATTGTTTCAACAAGGAGACGTGATGGGGTGAAGAGGAGAGAGTGGCTAGTGCAGGGGAGAGGGCCTGGGAGAGAACCAAAGGGGCAAGTGATTAGAGGTCCCAGGGAGGATGAAGAGTTATGGAAGGGGCGGCAGAGTAGGTAAAATGCCAATAGATTATGGTCGCATGAGGGGATTTCATAACTCCTTAATGTGGGGGTGGAACATTTGTGGGTGACGGCAAGATCTGGGGATGACCATCTTGGGGTGTGGCTAAAGTGGAGCACAGGGTAGCTCGTGGGAAGTGAGGAGGCTGAGGAACTGAGAAGTTAGGGTGTTTGAGGGAGAGAAGGAATATATGGTGGGAGGGCAGGAGATGGGGAGGAGAGGAAATTGTGAAAGCAAACTGTTGTTTATGGAGTGGGCATTCCAGAGAGCTCCATGAACAGGACAGCTTTACAAGAGAGGGTTGTGGGAATTGGGTTAAGGGGATGGGAAAAGGGAATGGGGGAATGGGGAATGGGGCTTGAATAATGATAGCAGGAGGTTCAGTGTCACCGAAGGGCAGAGTGTGACATGATGAGTTTCTTAATCCCTGAAGAATGAAGTCATGTGAGTTGTCAACCAGTAGGTTAGGGGAAGAATTTTCTTTTTTCTTAATTTGTATTGATAAATTTTGTTTTTGCGTCACTAATATCTCTCTCCCAGCTTCTTTGGGGGGGGGAGAAAACTATCACTTGGGAAAAAAACACTTTGCAAAAGCAAATCCAGCTGACAAATCTACATTGAGATTAGTACAAAACCTTTTCATTTTCCCACAAGAATAATAATTTTTTTTGGTTTATCTGTTGTGGTTACCCATGTCCCTAATTTGGTTAAGACTTTTTCCCAATGCTGTATAACTAACTGCGAGCCTCCTAATCCAGCTCTGAGTTTTCATGTTATGCTCTATGAGATCTTTATATTCTGGTTTTTAACCTGCATTCCTACAGATCTTTTGGTGGTACATACTCCACATCTTGATTTCAACTAAATTTCTTCCAAGACTCAGTCTGGTTTTCCTGTTCTTACTGAACAAGTTCTTCCCGAGTATCTTACATTCTTGGGTTTATTCAGTTGTTTCTGATTCAGCCATATCTAGTCTGTCCTCCAATCTCTCTTCTGCTTTTTAACTGAGAAGGAAAACTCCTAAACAATCAAGGTATATAGAAGATTGTAAAAGACAGATAGGCAGGAAGGGGAGAAAAAAGCATATAATACCTATTTTATGTCAGGCACTAGACCAAGCACTTTTGCAAATATTATCTTATTAGGTAGATAGAATATATATTAAACTAAGTATTTAGTATGTTAGGGATGATGGCTGAAGTGAAACCAAAACTTATATTTTATAAATGTGTAAAGCTGTTTCAGAAAAAAAAATCCTCACTCTGTTTAGGAAGGAAAAGAAGCTCTTGATTGTATCAGCTGTTTAGTTCATACAACTGAGTTGAAATGAGAATTAAAAGATGTGTGAGAACAAAATGTCTCCCCAATATACAAGTGCTCAAGTGATCTGAATAGCTTTCCTAGTAAAAAAAGAAAATTTCCACCTATCTAAAAAATAAAAAACACCTAAATCAAAACAACTTGGCCAATGATAGAACTCATGGAAATATCCCATTTTGGAGTGATTGTGAGGAAGTAAGGCAAATGAGTAGATGTTGGTTGAACTTTTTTGGAAATTAGTTTTGAATTATGGGAGAGAACTCCCCGAACCATTGATAGCCCTTGACTTAGAGACCCCACGGTAGAACTTCTATGCCAGCAGGGTCAGTGGCAGAAATTTTCTGGTCATAAAATACTGAAAACAAAGTAAGTATGTGTTGCTTGGGGAATTTGGAACAAAATGTGATAGATGATATAATGGAATATTATTTGTTTATAAGAAATGGCAAATAGGAAACTCTCATGTGAAGTAATGTAAAGGGAAAACGGCACAATTCAGCGTAGTTTGCCCATGGGAATAATCTTATAATTGATACCATTGCAGAGCTGTCCAGCACTGATTACTGGGATTGAGCAATCGTCATACTATATAATGGATAACACATCATACCTCTCAACACAGAGATGAGAGACTAGGGATTACTGTGTTGGATTTTTGTTGTTTGTTTAAATATTTTTCTTTGTCATAAGGAGAGTTCAGTTGAGAGGACAAACAGTGAAAGGCAGATAAAAAAGAAACAAAGTCTTTTGAACAACACATTTATTTATTATTTTGTTTATTTATTTATTTTTTTGGTTAGCGTACATTGCTTTATGAATCATGTTGGGAGAGAAAAATCAGCAAAAGGGAAAAAACCATGGGAAAGAGTAAAAAAACAAAAACAAAAAAGAAGTAAACATAGCACGTGTTGATTTACATTCAGTCTCCTTAGATCTTTTTCTGGAAGCAGATGGCATTTTCTGTCCAAAATCTATTGGGTTTGTTTCAAATCACTGAACCACTGAGAAGAACCAAGCCTCTCATAGTTGATCATTACTCATTCCTGTTATTGTGTACAATGTATTCCTGGTTTTCTGCTTGTTTCACTCAGCATCAATTCATGTGAATCTTTCCTGGCTTTTCTGAAATCAACTGCACAATATATGTTTTGCTTTTAGGTCAAATTTTATTTGAACTGTAGATATTCAAATGTATACAATGAAATGTGGTAAAGAAAATGAGAAAATTAAGTAGACAAAATTCAAAGAGAGGTTAGAAATGATTATATGTGTCTGAAAGCTTCCATGATTTACTGATTGGTACTCCCACTCCAGACATAATGCCTTTTTATCTTCAACACTATTTTTATCTTTCATCAGATCCATTTGTAGTGGTTGTTGTTGCATCTTATTTCATAGTTATAGTTAGGATGTATCCTCCCATCCCAATACTAACCTGACCTGTTTTCTTCTCTTTTCCTATGTTTAGTGGAATGCTTCATTTTTCCCCCTATTTTTAGTGGAATTGTATTTAATTCACTTTACCTCATTTAGCTGGTCTCTGGTTTCTACTCAGACTTCGGTAAATGTCAAAGAACACGTGACAGAGAGATGGTGTATGACTGCAATGAATGTGGAAAAACCTTTATCAAAAGGTCCACATTTATTGAGCATCAGAGAATTCACCCTGGAGCCAAACCCTACGAATGCACTTCATGTGGAAAAGCCTTCACTTGGTGGCGACATTTTCTGGAACATCAGAGGATTCATACTGGAGAGAAACCATTTGAATGTGATGACTGTGGGAAAACTTTCAGTCGGAGGGGAACCCTTCTTAGCCATCAGAGTAACCACACTGGAGTCAAACCCTTTGAGTGTCAAGAATGTGGAAAAGCCTTCAGTCAGAAGGGGCTGCTTGTTAACCACCAGAGAACTCATACAGGAGTGAAACCCTTTGAGTGTCAAGAGTGTGGGAAAGCCTTTTGTCAGAAGGGAAACCTGATGAGCCATCAAAGGACTCATACTGGGGTGAAACCCTTTGAATGCAGAGAGTGTGGGAAAGCCTTCAGTGAGAGGGGCACGCTTATTAGACACCAGAGAATTCATTCTGGAGTGAAGCCCTTTGAATGTGATGACTGTGGGAAAGCCTTCAGTGAAAAGGGCACCCTCATGAGCCATCAGAGAATTCATTCTGGAGTGAAACCCTATGCATGTAATGAATGTGGGAAAGCCTTCAGTCGCAGAGGAACTCTTGTTAGCCATCAGATGACTCATATTGGGGTGAAACCCTTTGAATGTAATGAATGTGGGAAAGCCTTTGGCTGGAAAGGCCATCTTATTAATCACCAGCGAATTCATACTGGAATGCAGCCATTTGAATGTAGTGAATGTGGGAAAGCCTTCAGTCAGAAGGGACTTCTGATTAGCCACCAGAGAACCCATACTGGAGCGAAGCCCTTTGAATGTACTGAGTGTGGGAAAGCCTTCAGCCAGAAGGGAAACCTCGTTAGACATCAGAGAACTCATACTGGAGTGAAGCGCTTTCGATGTCATACATGTGGGGAAATCTTTGGTCAGAAGGGACCCTTGATTAGACATCAGAGAACTCATGCTGGAGTGAAGCCCTTTGAGTGTCATGATTGGGGAAGCTATTGCTTGAAAAAGAAAACTTCCTCAATAGAAAAGAGTTTATAATCAAGAGAAAACTTTTGCAAATAGTGTATAGGGCTAATAATCTAAATGCTCAGGCAACAATAAAGAATCACTAGTTTTAAAACAATTTCCATTGTTTAAATTTTGATAAATAAAAATATTTAGTAACTTTTATATGATGGTAACAAAATGGTCCTTTGTTTTCTTTTGTTTACATCAGTTTACAAAAGCAAAGAAGAATTAGAGATCCTACCTCTAGGAGGCAAATTTGACCTCAGAAGTATTTCTGAGACACGCAGGACTGAAACGCTATGATTGGATATATCTCAAATAGAGAGAAGTGGGATTGTTACAGGAGCCATCTGCTAGTGGCTGCTGGGATCTAATTCTGGCCAGAAGAATAGAAGATGATAATGATATAAGGAGACTGAGTGGCAGGTACATTCTCTGACTTCTCTCCTCTTTCCTCTTGTCTCCCATTTATTCCATTCTGTGGTGTTCTCTTCTTTTATATAACATACGATGGTTCTCTTTGAGAGCAGGTTTCTTGGGGAGGTTCTTTTGGAGGCAGCCTTAATTTCGGGTCAGAGTAATAATCACCTCAGATGCAGCCAGCTGATAAAATCCAAGCATTTATTTTCTCCTTCCAAGTCTTGTCTCTTTCCTTGGGTCCGGGTAGCTTTCTTGGAGGCCTATCTTTCAGTGGAGAAGTGAAGAAGAAGAGCCTGCCACCACGGTGGTGTGAGAAGGGATGAATGAATCTGGCTGCGCCTCTGAGAGTGGGCTTCTTCTGAACTAACTCACTTCACTAACTCAGCTCCATTTTATGCTCTTTTAGAGGAACTCTCCTCTGAGAGAGTGGGATTGTGGTTTTCTGACTTGTGAATCTCATACTGAATACTGACTTGTGAATCTCATACTGAATACTGGCTTGTGAATCTTCCAAAAGTGTGAACTCCAGTGAGTACTTAAATACATTAGTGAGCTAGAGAATTTGCTAAGTACCACGCTAAATTAGACAACTGACTTATTACTTTGTAAGGATTCTAACACCATTCCCAATACAAGCAACATCTGGTCAGGAAAGGCTGATTTGCAGTTTCTTCCAGTGTGTTATAATTCACAGCTGGGTGGGGTTTCAGAGAATCGACCTGCCCCCTTCACACTTAGGTTGTGGTTCTTAACATGGGATAGGCAAAAAGAGGGCATGGTAACATGGTAACATTACATCTACTTTGTATCTCCCTCTCCCTCCACCTCCCCTGCTTTCTCTTCTTCTCTCCCCCCCCCCATCACATTTGGAGAAAATTGGAGTTAAGTGACTTGCTCAGGGCCACACTGCTAATGTCTAAGGCTAGATTTCAACTCAAATCCTGACTCCAGGGTGATGGTCTGTCTAGCCCCCATTTACAGACACACACACACATATATACATGCATACACACATTTATTAAGTCTTTATGGCACAGTACCAGCCACTGGGGATACCAAAAAATCCTACAACAGTCTACAAAGGAGACAACATGCAAAAAATGATGTATAAGCAGGATCTCTGCAGAATAGATTAAATACAATCTCCAGAGGGAGAGCATTTAGGAAGATCGGGGAAGCCTTCTTATAGAAAGTGGGATTTTTGCTGAGACTTAAAGGAAGCTCCTAGGTGAAGATGAGAAGAGGTAGAATTTGAGGTATGGGGCACAGTCAGTGAAAATGCCTAGAACAGGAGATGGAATGTCTTGTGTGAGGAGCAACCAGGAGGCTGAGGTCGCTGGGATGAAGTACACTGGGGTGGGCAAGAAGGCTGGGAGCTTGGAGCCCCAGGGCAGCGTATTTATGGTCCTAGAGATGATGGAGGGGCAGAGGAGACGTGCTCAAGCCTGTGCTTTAAGATGGTGGAGAGATGGTACTGGCTAAGCAATAGACTAGTTGATCAGTGGAATAGTTTAGGTTCACAGGACAAAATAGTCAATAACTATAGCAATGTAGTGTTTGACAAACTCAAAGGCTCCAGCTTCTGGGACAAGAATTTATTATTTGACAAAAAACTTCTGGTAAAATTGGAAAATAATATGGCAGAAAGTAGGCACTGACCCACACCTAACACTGTATACCAAGATAAGGTCAAAATGGGTTCATGATCTAGACATAAAGAATGATATTATAAACAAATTAGAAGAACATAGGATAGTTTACTTCTCAGACCTGTGAAGGAGGAAGGAATTTATGACCAAAGAAGAACTAGAGATCATTACTGATCACAAAATAGAAAATTTTGATTATGTTAAAAATTTTTTGTACAAATAAAACTAATGCAGACAAGATTAGAAGGGAAGCAATAATCTGGGAAAACATTTTTACATTCAAAGGTTCTGATAAAGGCCTCATTTCCAAAATATATAGAGAATTGACTCTATAAGAAATCAAGCCATTCTCTAATTGATAAATGGTCAAAGGATATGAACAGACAATTCTCAGATGAAGAAATTGTATGTATAAAAATATTGGATTTAACATTTATTTTAACATATTTAACATGTATTGGACTACCTGCCAGCTGGGGAGGGGTAGGGGGAAGGTGGGGAAAAGTTGGAACAGAAGGTTTTACAAGGGTCAATGCTGTAAAATTACTCATGCATATGTTTTGTAAATAAAAAGCTATACTACTACTAATAAAAGATGGTGGAGAGAACTGGTGGTAAGGGGACCAACCATCAGCTATTTCAGTAGTCCAGGCTCAAAGCAGTGGTGGGAACAGAGAAGAGATGGAGTAGGTGGGAGTTGTTCTATTGGCAAAATCAACAGACTTTGAAATGGTTTGGATATGGGGGGAGGCAAGACATCTAGGTTCAACAGTGATAGGAGAGCTGGGAAGGGGAGGATTTGGAAGGAAAGCTAACTCTGTTTTGGACATGTAAAGTATAAGATGAATACAGGACATTCAGTTTTAGTTGTCCACTGGATATCTGGAAATGGAACTCTGGAGATTAGGAGATTCTTTGGAGAGAAATTAGGGCTGGGTGCATTGACTCGAGAATCACCAGCATAAAGATAGTCTTTCCTATTAGAATGTGATTTTTTTGAGCCATGAACTATAAAGCCTTTTCTTCCTTAGGGATTATTTTGGTGTTTTCCTAAATGCTTGTTGAAAGGTAGTTTTAGGGGAGCTTCAGTTATATAGACCTTTGTTGTAATACTGCTCAAAGCAGAACAGCCAAAATCTCTAATGATTATTCTTTGGAAAGACAGAATCAACAAATGGAAATTCTGTTCTGTATTGCTAAGATAAAAACTCTGCAAGGACTAGAAATGAGGGGATTCCTGGGGAGAAGGGTCCTCTCCCTCCCTGAGTTTTTGCTCGAGAAGAGAGATTCTAGGCACAATCTGTCACACATGCTCAATTTTGGGGAAACACGTCAGATTGTTCTTAGGAAGTCCAGGTAGTAGCTCATGAAAATGGTGGTCTATAGGGGAAGTCAGCCTGTGAAGATTGAGAAATCAGAATGAAGTTCTGAAAACATGATGGGGTTAAATCAGAAAGAAAACCAACAGTTCTGGGAAGAAACGGATGTGGATGCATGAATTCATGAACCAGGCCAGCCTTGTAAAAGTGATGCTTAAGACAGTGTCATGAGTGATAACTCCTGGGGTGAGCTGAGGGTCTGCAGAGCCCTTGTGCTGCCCTCATGGTTGGGTGCCTGGGAAATCCGGACAGTCCGACAGCACCATGCCGGGAAACTGAATGGCTGCCATTTGAATTGTCTCAGGAAAACTTTGGCAGGAGAAGGGTCCAACCCTGAGTCCTTTCTGGAAATAAACTGCCCAGTATTCTGACTTTGCTGCAGAAAGCACAACTCCACTGGGCCAGCCAGTGTTCGAATGCCAAATGGATGCTTCCCCATTTTTTTTTATGCTGCCCAGGGCAGGCACTCACAAAGTGGATGAGGAAGGCGACTCTGAAAGTCTCTCCCTAAGAACTTTAGAATCAATTGTGTGACATGGGAGACTCTGGCACAGGACCGGCCAGCTTGGTGAGCCCTCATTAGGGAAGATGCTGTGCTCTGTGAGCAAAGAAGTGAATTAACCCAGAAGAAACATGATGTGCACAAACTTAAGGGAGTCCATCCCAAATCTTCCTAGGGACTCTATGTGTCCAAGCAGTGGTAGAACACCCCCCGTTCACATTGGTCTGATCAGCCATGCCGTACACACGGTAACTCAGTTCTAACAGAGGGATGTCATTTTGGTTCTCTGTGAGGATGAGGGACAGCAACCGACCAACCAGAGAAGTTTAGTACAACAAAAGAAATGTTTAAAAAGCAGTATGGAGAAGGGGGGAGGAAAGAAGCTCAAAAACAAATTAGGCCTTCCACCTAGGATCTAACCTTAGTGATTAAGATCAGAATAACTGATAATAAAGAGAAATCCCGGGCCTATTTGATCATTATATTGCTTCTGTTTTCTACCAGGGAGAATGACCTGTTCAGAAAAGTATTAATTCTCTACTCTGTTTTAGACACAAGTTGGCTAGAAACATTTTAATATTAATTTACAATCCAAACCATTTCTAGTTTAGAGAGAGCTGTCAAAATTTGCATAGTCCTCCCCAGTTTCTCCCTCCACTTGCCCTCAGACATGTCCTTACTTCATGATGATTTGGTGTAACATAAGAAGTACAAACAGGAAAAATGTCAAAATATGTTAAAAACTGTTTGGGGTTAACATTCCAGGATGAGTCATTTAATCTACTAAAAGATTTATTCTACTGGGCTCCTTCTTTGACAACTCCTCTCAAGGATTAAAAAGGATTTTTTTTCTATAAGCACCATCTCAGTCCCTGAAAATGAAAAAAATTCAGTACCCTTAGTTGTGTCAAGATGCTAGTCATTTTAGGAGGATGGAGAAGCAATGATTTTTATTAAAATGAATTAAGATTGGTTTTAAGATTGCCTTCAATATGTTTCCTGGAACCTTAGGCTGTCCTAACCCACTTTCCTAAAAAGGATAAGTCTAGAAAGGGTTTCAAGCTGGAGAAATATTAATACTTTAGTTGAACAAATGAAAAGTTTTTAATATATTTCCACAGATTTTTGTACTGGAAAAGAGAACTAAATAAAGAGGGCTAGCACTTTGGAGTAAATACCCAAGAGAAGTAAGGAAACAGGGAGAGAGCAAGCAGCCAGTTGCCTTAGACAAATTCTAAACATCAGACCCAGATAACAGCCCTGGGTGAGAAGGAACCAGCACACAGCCAGTGAGTATCCACCACTGGGGCAAGAATGCTGATGGCTGTGGGGCACTTACACTAGTGGAATTCTTGGTTTCAGGTTCCAAGCTAGAGGGGAGGACTGAGATCAGAGGAACATCCTCCCCAGAGGTGATTGCACCAACAATCTTCTACAAAAGGAGGAGGTAAAGAAGAAAGAACCCAACCATAGAAAGTTACTATGGGAATAGGGAAGACTGGGGCTCATCTTTAGAGGAGAATATAGAATAAAGAAAACCTCTCCTATCCCAAGGAATAATGTCAAATGGTCACCTGCCCCAAAGGAATTTATAAACAAACTTTAAAAAGACTTAAAAAGTTAAATGAGAAATTACAGCTAGATAGCAAAGTGGATAGAGAACCAACCCCTTTAGTCAGGAGGACTCAAATTCAAATCTGGCCTTGTACACTTCACACTAGCTCTGTAATCCTCGGCAAGTCACTTAATCATTATTGCCTCAAAAAATCAGATAAGAGAGATTGAGAAAAAGAAAAAAGTAATCCAAGAAAAATAAGATTATGGAAAGCAAGTCAACCAATTAGAAAAGAACATCCAGAATCTTAGGAAGAAAATGATATCTTGAAAATTAGAATTAGGCAAGGAGAAGCCAGTGAAATTAGGAGACCAAGAAATAATAAAATATAAAAAAATGAAAAAACAAAAGAGAATATGAGACATAAAAACAGTATCTGCAGTACAGATCAAATAGAAAAAAACATAATAATAATTGGAATACTTGGAAACTATAACAACAAAAAAAGAATCTTGATATATTATAAGAAATAATTAAATTGTCCCAAAGCATTGGAGCAAGAGGGGAAAGTAAAAATAAACAAACAACAACAACAAAAAAGATCACCACCTGAAGGAGATCCTATGATGAAAATCCACAGGAACATCATAACTAAATTCTGAAACCCCCTAGATTGAGGAGACAATATTTCAAGCAAAAAGAAAAAAAAATAATTCAAATATGATGGAGTCACAGAACCCCTAAGACTTAGGAGCAGCTATATTAAAAGAATATATGTTTTGGAACACGGTATATCAAAGAGCAAAAGAACTAGTATTGTGGCCAAAATTATCACCCAGAAAAATTAAACAAAATTCTGAATTTTAAAAAATGGATGTTCATTGAATTATCAGACTTTCACAATTTTATTGCAAAAAGACCTGACTGTAATAGAAAATTTGATGTATGAGATCTAAGAGAAATATCAGATAAGCATCAAAAATTAATTTCAAGGGACTCAACAAGGACAAATTATTTATACTTAATATGTGGAAAAGTAAATCATATGTCTAAAATGTAAATCATATGTCTACCCATTAGTAAGTGGGTAGTTTGAAAAAAAGTTTGGAATAGAATTGAGTATGATATGATTCTAAAAAGCAAAACCATATAGGAAAAGGCAAAAAGAGTAATTAGTTTATATGAATGAGGTAGAAGAACAAGAACTGACAAGAAGGAATTAGATGTGGGAAAAGGGCTGATAGTTCTGGAATGCTACTCACATTGGGAATGTGTTTAAAGAAGAAAATTATATATAATCTATATCTCTAGCAGAATACAAAAAGTCTTCTAAATTTATTAAGAAATAAGAGGTGGAGGTTATAGAAAGGTTTAATAGAAAGGTATTAATAATAAGTTAATTAATGGGAATGGGATGTTGTATAGATTGATGAGAGTGGGATAAAGAGGGAGGAAAGGGGTGAGAAGAAAGGGTTGGGGGAGAGAATAAGGAAGGGATCCTTGGAAGTGGGGTAAGTTAAGTAATAGTAAGATAAAGTAGTGGGTAAAAGTAGAGGAGTCAGCAAGTATAGGAAACAAGAGCTACACACAAACATAATAGTAATAATGATTAGGAATAGAATTTATTAGAAAAAATACAAATAGTAATCATGGATCTTAGACAAATTTAAAGCTAAAATACATTCAATCAAAAGAGAATAAATAGAGAAATTACATTGTATGTCAATCATTTTAATCAATATTGTTTTAGATTATTTAAAACAAATAGCATAAGGTTGGAATATAGTGGTGTAGGAAATGAATTGGTGGATTTCAAAAATATGGAAAAACTTAGACCTAAGAAGGATGTTGTTATCCACTTTCAGAGAAACAGAGAATAAATAAGCATAAAAGTATGAATGTATGTGTAATATGTGTGTATATACATAAGTATTCATATACATGAATTCATATACATATATATATGTAGTCTTGGGGGTATGGGGTAGAGGAAAGGGGCAAAAGAATAAAGTAAAAAGTGCATAGAAGAGAACAAAAGAAAACCTACAAGAAGGCAAAGAAAAGATGGACAGTCTGAATACAATGTATAGTATTTATCATCTTTGATTTCTCAAAATGGAAATTTATTATTTCATATTCTGAATCCTCTCATGTTCTGCTGTGCATACGACAAATTTTTCTTTTTCTATTTTGTATTTAAGTTTTAAATAAATATATTAAAAAGAGAAATGATGAAAGGGGGGAAAGAACAAGTTATGGGAGAGGATTCTGGAAAGATAGCAGTAGGCCAGACAATTCCAAATTTCCTCCACAAATAAGATAAAATAGTGCCTCAGAGTGAATATCGAGTGGCAGAAATAAACATAAGTAGAGGCAGGGTAGTAGTCTTCTTGGGACCACTGGAGAAAACTGGAGGAAAGATCCTAGGATGGAAGTTTGACTCTAATGAAATGTCAATACTTCCAGGTTATGCCCACTGAAACAACAAACAAGGCCTGGAGCAGCTGGATGCGGGGTAGGAATTCTCACCTCACAGACTGGGACAACAGGCCTAAGTGATAAAGTCCAGAGCTGCAGCGGAAGGCAAAAAGGAACCAGCACACCCTCCCCCCCACCCTGCTCAAGAAGTGCAGAGACAGTGGGTTGGGGATGCTGCTGGCAGTGGGCACTTAGATATATGTACTAAGTCCTTGATTTTGTTCCAGGCCAAAGTGGGTAATTGAAGGTCACTCTCACTGGAGACTCCTCAGAGAAGCAGAGCATTCCTAGCATAGTGTGCCTGGGGACCCCAGATATGGAGTGGAAGGGTAAAGGAATGCTAGGGTTCAGCCCTGAAAAAAGCCCCCAAAATAAGTTAAGATGGACCAGAGGCACCATTCCCCACACCCCAGGACAAGAGATGGTTACAAATGGGAATGAAGGATCAGGACTCATTTGCCCTTATTTGTATCTCTGGTGCTTAGCACAATGCCCAGAACAGTGCAAACAATAAATACATGTAAATTAATTGAACGGCAAATGATGAATTGAGCAAGGCAGCCACACTACTTTGTGGGAAGAACGTTAATATACTGAAATGGTGACTAAAACATCCAAACTATTTGACTTGGAGATCTTACAGGTTTAGAGACAGAGAAGTTACATATATATTAAAATGTTCACAGCAGAACTTTTTGTGGTATTGACAAATTAGAAACAGGTTAGGTACTTTGTTGTTTGGGGAATGATTAAACATAGTGTCATATGAATGCAATGAACTGTTACTGTGTTATAAGAAAGCACTATTAAGTAAATCAGAAAAGCATGAGAAAACTTATATGAACTCATTCAAAGGAAGGTAAGCGAACAATAATCTGTAAGAGCAGCAACAATACAAACCAGAACAAGAAGTCATTTTTTTTATTGACTGAGATGGGTCTCTGAAAAATGAAAAAAAAAATCAACTTCACTTTTTTTAGATGTTGTGACATTTAAAAATCTCAAGAGACATAGTTTGTGGGTAATCATTTGATTAATAATGGTAGCATTTTTGCTAATAAAAAGAATAGTTATTTGGCGATTTTTCTTGAACCAAAGACAATGATGGCTACAGGTACTTGTAAAAGTGAATGTTCCAAAGAGTATTAACTATGTTTGATTAACAATTAATGATAGGTGGACGTGTTCTAATGAGGACCACGAATGACATTCATCATATTCATCTTGGACAAAGGAAGCAGCTCTACACCTAAACTACCCACAGCCTTGAGATAGTAGAGCATCCATTTCCATCCAAATTAACTTGAGTGTAACCCGTTGGGCAGGAATTCATTTTCGATTAGAATTCTGGGGCAAGCTAAGCTATGTAGTAGATAGACCTTCAGTCAGCCCTGGGGTCAGAAGGAAGGAAGTTCAAATCTGACCTCAAACACTTGACACTAGCTGTGTGACTCCGGACTTAACCCTAATTTGCCTTGCAAACAAAATGAAAAAGAAAGCCTGATCTAATTGGATGGAATCACAGTATCCAAAATAAAGAGAATCTTAATCCTATCTTTCATCAGCCCTGTCCTGGGCTGATTCAGACAAGGAAACAGGACTGAGAAAAAAATGTTAGGTTTCCCCAGTTTTGATAACTGGTTATTAATATGAGAGAAATAATAACTTCTCTCATGTAGAAAATGGGTATCAAATATTGCATTCTCTACAACTCAGGTAACTGACTGATTTTTATAGAATTGCAGATTTTTCTAGAATATAATTATTTTTTAATACACTGAAGTTTTTACTTTTTTTGTCTCTTAAAGAGTCTTTTGGTCTGGGTTAGTGAAAACTATGGGACCCTTATCAGAAGAGTTTTTAAATGCACAAAATACATAATATTACAAGGAAATCAATTATATTTTATAAAAATTATAATTAAAAAATCCAAAGGCACAAAGGTTAAGGATCCTTTAGTTAGAACATTTCTATGATTATTTACGTGTATACAAATATAATACACACATAAGCATATAAACATGTATGAGAATGGGTAGAAAATTGGTCTTCGAATCAACAATACTGATTACAAAGGCCATGTTTGGCAGGCAGTAGTTGTCGGATCAGATGCAAAGCATTTAATTCTCAATATTCCAAGCAAAATAGAAATGACTTCCTGTTCTGAAATAGTGAAAAAGGTGTTTCAAATAAGGGATGCTTAAAATTAATTAGCTTACATATTTAGAGCAAATACATTCTAGAATACACAGTAATTTCAAATGGAGAGATGGGTATAGAATTGAAGACAAAGAAGAATCACAGTTGAATTTTTGCATGGTTTTCAATGCTATTAAGCTATTCATTGTCATGAAAGCCTACTTCCTTAATTATTTCCTGATTTATGATAGAGAGATGGTGATTTTTGGAACTCCATGATCTTAGAAGAATCAAAGTTATGGGGGCAGTAAGAGCTCTCAATCCACTCCCATCTTGGATATTTACTGTGTTTGGGATCTCAGAAAATTCCCATCTTCTGGGACCTGATTCACTTCATAAAATGAGGTGGCTGCAGAACATAATCTCCAAACGTCTTCATGGGTCTAATCCTGATAATTCCATGACTTGGGAGAAATGCAGCCAAAAGGTTGTAGAACTGCAAAATTGAAACATATGAATTGGATAGAAACTCGTTCTAAGATTAGGCAGAGATGGATTTGAACCCAGAATAATTTGGCTCTCTGTTTAGCCCTGTCTGTTGCCATTACACCTTCTATTAAAGGTGTTTAAATCTGGTAGTAAGTTATTAAATATGTGAAGTTTTTTTAGTAGGTTTATTTATTTATTTTTAAGTCAAAGGACTACGTGTTATTCTATCATTGAATCTTGAAGTGGTAAGCAAGATTTTTCTGAAATGATAACAAGAGTCGGGGTTGGGAGTCAGGAGGCACGAATTTTAGGGTTAGAGTTGGGAGTCGGGTTAGAGTTGGGTTAGGGGTAGAGTTGGGTTAGAGTCAGGTTAGGGTTACAGAGGAAGAAAAAACATATACACTTAGATTTTGTGTAAACACCAAAATCATTGAAAAACACATGAAAAAAGGACTTCAGAAGGCAATAAAAAAGCAAACAAAGTGATTTGTTACCAGCTTGTTGAAGCAAATATACATATGCTTTATTTAACAAAATGTAAATAAAAATTACTTTCCCTGATGTGATAATGCTTTTAAAATTTAAATGTTTTTGTAAATGCATAATTTTGAAATAAAAAGGAAAAAAAAAGAGAGAACTGAACTAGTTTAAGAAATTTCAGTGGTTTTGCCAGAATGTTTAATTAAAAAACAAAAAAAAATTCCAAATCAAGCCCACTTGATCCACCCTAAGAAGCTATACTATCACTATACTATCACCAAAGGTGTGTTGCAGCAAAGACTGTCAAGGAAGGATAGTGTTTTAAAAAAATCTCTGAGAACTCCAAACAATATGGTGGCTGGTGACATTCACTATCAGCTCCTATCTATGGTATTCAAGAAAAGTTGACTATTACTTTCACAATTATATCTATCCAGCTACTCTTTAGCACCTTTCACATTTATTCACTAATGTTTCCTATGACTGTCCCATATTAAACATATAGGGGTTTTCATCAGGACAAGTCGTCATACGTAAGTAGGGTTTCCACTAATGCTGAGAAGTCAACCATGTTGTACTGGGAGGATAGAACATGCAAGTATGAGTTAACATCCAAGGGTTAACAAGGTTTAATTTTTGACCGAAGGCTTTCCCACACTCTTTACATTCAAAGGGTTTCGCTCCAGTATGAGTTCTTTGATGGTTAATGAGTTCATCTTTCCGAGAGAAGGCTTTAGCACATTCATTACACTGGAAGGGTTTCACCCCAGTATGAATGCTCTGATGTCTAATAAGGGTTCTCCTCTCACTGAAGGCTTTCCCACATTCATTACATTCAAAAGGTTTCTCTCCAGTATGAATTTTCTGATGTCTAATAAGAGTTTCCCTCTGACTGAAAGCTTTCCCACATTCATTACATTCAAAAGGTTTCTCTCCAGTATGAGTTTTCTGATGTCTTCCAAGGTGTCCCTTCAAACTAAAGGCTTTTCCGCATTCATTACAACTGAAGGGTTTCACTCCAGTATGAGTTAACTGATGTTCAATAAGGTGTACTTTCTGGCCAAAGGCTTTCCCACATTCATTACATCCAAAAGGTTTCACTCCAGTGTGAGTTATTTGATGTCTTTCAAGATGTCCCTTCAAGGTAAAGGCTTTCCCACATTCATTACATCCAAAAGGTTTCACTCCAGTATGAGTTTTTTGATGTCTTTCAAGGAGACTCTTCAAAGTAAAGGCTTTTCCGCATTCATTACAACTGAAGGGTTTCACTCCAGTATGGGTTAACTGGTGTTTAATAAGGTGTACTTTCTGGCTGAAGGCTTTCCCACATTCATTACATCCAAAAGGTTTCACTCCAGTGTGAGTTATTTGATGTCGAATAAGGCTTCCGCTGTCAATAAAGGTTTTGCCACATTCATTACACTCAAAGGGTTTTACTCCAGTATGAGTTCGCTGATGTCTAATAAGGGCTCCTTTTTCTGTGAAAGCTTTCCCACATTCATTGCATTCAAAGGGTTTCACTCCAGTATGAGTTCTCTGGTGTATAATAAGGGTTCCCTTTGCACTGAAGGCTTTGCCACACTCACTGCATTCAAAAGGTTTCAGTCCAGTATGAGTTCTCTGGTGTCTAATCAGGGCTCCCTTCTCTGTGAAGGTTTTGCCACATTCATTACATTCAAAGGGCTTCACCCCTGTGTGCGTTCTCTGATGTCTGTTAAGGTCTCCCCTCTGGATAAAGGCTTTTCCACATTCGATACATTCAAAGGGTTTCTCTCCAGTGTGAATTCTTTTGTGGCTAATAAGATGTCCCTTCTTGCTGAAGGCTTTCCCACAGTGGTTACATTCAAAAGGTTTCTCTCCAGTGTGAATTCTCTCATGGGTAATGAGGTGTCCCTTCTTGCTGAAGGCTTTCCCACAGTCACTACAGGAAAAGAGTTTCTCTCTCGTGTGGATGCCTTCATGATGAACCAAAGGTCTCTTACTGATGGAGTCTTTGCCACGTTTACCACTTTCACGGGGTTTCTCTCCAGCCTGAATTCTCTGATGTTCAGGAAGGTTTGATCTTCTGCCGAAGGTGTTTCCACTTTCGCTGTATTCATGTAGCTTTTCTCCAGCATGAAGTCTGTGAAACTTAAGTAGATCTGAGTGGTAGCTGAAGGGCTTCTTGCAAATGTTATATTTAGAATGGTTCTTCCCAGGGGAGACTGTAGTACATTTAATTAGGTCAGAAATCCCTTGGAAGCTCTTACCAAGTGTCTTATGTTTATGGAGACTTTTCCCCACACCACTACTCCATGGTGTAGCAAATCCAGACCCTGGACTAAAACTTCTCCTGAAAGTATTACACTGAGGCAGGCTCATGCTATTAAAAGCTGTCCTGTGAGCACCTGCTACTCTTCTGGATCCTCTCTCTAAAACAGCATCATATTCTCCAATTTCTCCCATTTGATAACACTGGGAACTGTCTGCTTTAAGTCTTTTCTTAGACGCTGCTCCTGTGCTAATGGCCTGTGACCATCCTGATTCCTCAGTTTCACATCTGGTCTCCTGAGTATGGAAATCTGAAAGAAAAATTTAACAGTCACTCAGCAGTGGTTTTGCTGGTTCTTCTCCCTTCCCCCATAACACACACACACACACACACACATACACCATACACTCACCCTTGTCACTGACTAATTTTGGGGAGGGACCTAGGGGACATACAGGAGAAGGCTACGTGATGTAAAAATAAGAGATCAATAAACATTTACTTTTTCAATTGCTAATCATCGTGTTCTTTGCTAGGAGATAGGAGAATGTTTTGTAGTAAATTCTACCTTCTATCTTTTGTATAAAGGTGAATGATGTTCAATGCCCAGGAAGAATAAGCCCTGTTTATAGGGAATTATAATCAGGGAGCTGAGGAAAGCATCACAGAGCACCTTGCCATTAGGAAGAAATGCCAAATAAACCAAAGCTTTAACAGCACTAGCACTGGAATGAGTCCTCTCAATGAAAAACAGAATCATCTTCTCGACATCAGAACAATGGAAAACCAGAAGGGAATAGGGAAAAGCAACCAACAGGAAAGTGGACTTAAGCACACAAAAGGGATGTCTTTGGGTGAGCAATTGGTTTAAGAATTATTGAGTTTTGGAGTCTAAAATAGTTTAGGAAATTTTAAAACTAAAATTCTCAAAGATATTGGACAGGAAAAGAATCCAAATGATAGAGGATTAGAGGGAGAAATGGAAAGCCATTTTTCCATCCCAATTTCCCCCAGTTCTTTTTCTATTGGAGTATGAATTCTGGGGCTACTTGTTACAGGCAGGAATTTTGATGCGTACTAATAATTAAAGAAAATTGATGACAAGGAAGATGACCAGCTGGAAGGGCAAAATCAGAGATTAGATTATAATGGGATTTTAGGATCCTTGATGGCATCTCAGGGGAAAAAAAAGTTTTCTTCCTTTTATTGGTTTTAAAATTCATCTTAAATTCCCTGCCATTAACAAAAATATTCATATCTAAACGTTTTATATCTTGGTTTGTTTTTTTTTTAATCTCAGAGAGTTAGATAAGGAGAGAAAGCTATCCCCAATGGGAATTTTTCCAGTGAAAAGGAGGCTCCTGCTCCTTCAGTCCGAGGTTCCCGAGGGGCTTTGGGAAATCTCCGTCCAGCACAGTTCAGCTGAGCCTGTTCTCGCAAAGGGCTCATGGGGCATCTTGTCACCCACTCACCTGGGTAGTGCCTTCTTGGAGCTTTTCCCTCGGGCATCCAAGGTGCCTCTCCTCTCTCCAACAGAGAGATCATGTCCAAGTTGGAAACGGGCAATCCTATTCACCAGAACAGAAAAGAAGAAGTCATGGGGCTGAAAGACACCTCAGGTTTCCATTTTCTTCATGGAAAGCAGGGTGGCTGAGAAAGGGCAGGTATATGAGGGTCTCTGAAGCAAGCTCTGGGCTGAGTCCCGAGGAAGAATGGGTCTCCGTTCACCTGACCATCCTAAGAGTTACCTCTGCAGGCTTTCCGCTGTCACCCCTGGGGCTCTCACAGAATCCCAGCATTGGAGAGGAGCTCGGGGTCTCTGTGAGTGATCCCCCCCAGAAAGGACTCCCCTTCCCCACATCCCACCTGGAGAAAGCGCCTCGACCTCGGGAGGAAGCCCCGGCCTTTGGGGCAGCTGGCCGGGCAGGTCTATTTTGGACATCAGACGTTTTCTCCTCATCCTCGGCCCTCTGCGTTCTGCTCTTGGACAGAACTATCGTGCTCCTCTTGAGACTTCTCTAAATGATCCCAGGATGACAGAGACCCTGCTAGAGCTTCTCTGTGTCCCAGTCTCTGAGGGTGGAGGAGACAGGGAGTGTAAGGGCCTTATTCATGGAAGCCCTGCCTCTCCCCGTCCCATGGGTGTCTCCATTAAAAACCCCAAGCTTCTCTGGACAAGCTGTGGTTACCCCAGGCCTTCCGACTACAGAAATCCTACTGGACTTCATCCTTCCGGACTCGGCCAAACGCCAACGTGGTCAAGGATCTTCTGGGCCCTGACTCACCTTCCAGAGCTGTGTCCCCTACAAGTTTTAGTGCAGGAGTATCCAGTAAATGGCTCCTCTGTGCAGCAAACTGTTCAGAGGAGGTACAGGCATAGCTAAGACGTTGCCCATGCTTCCTGGCAGGGAGCTTCAGTCTGGGAAGAGCGAGATCCATACAGAGCAGGACTCCATGTGAGGGCCCCGAGAAATGTTTGGAGGGGATCAAGGAAGGCTTCCTGTAGGAAGCAGCCCGATTCCCTGGGATTTTACCTTGAATCTTTATTGTGAAGAAAAAAGGAGCCTGGAAGCTCTCCCTCAGAGCTAGCATGAGAGAGCTATGGAAGATAGGGAAGAGAAACATCCTGACTGGGGCTGTGAAGGACTCCCTGCCACTTGGCACATAGTCTGCGATCTTTTAAAAAAATTATTATTATTATTTTACAATTATAACTTTTTATGGACAAAACATATGCATGGGTAATTTTTTTTTTTACAACATTGTCCTTTGCACTCATTTCTGTTCTGACTTTTCCCTTCCCTCCCTTCACCGCTTTCCCTAAATGGCAGGCAGTCTTATACATGTTAAATAGTTTATAGTATATCCTAGATACAATATACGTGTGCAGATCCATACAGTTCTCTTGTTGCACAAGAAAAATCGGATTCAGACGATAAAAATAACCTGGTAAGAAAAACAAAAATGCAAGTAGTCCACATTCATTTCCCAGTGTTCCTTCTCTGGATGTAGCTGATTCTGTCTATTATTGATCAATTGGAATGGAATCAGATCTCTTTGTCGAAGAAATCCACTTCCATCAGAATACATCCTCATACAGTATTGTTATTGAAGTGTATAATGATCTCTGGTTCTGCTCATTTCACTCAACATCAGTTCATATAAATTTCTCCAAACCTCTCTGTATTCATCCTGATGGTCATTTCTTACAGAACAATAATATTCCATAACATTCACATATCATAATTTATTCAGCCATTCTCCAGCTAATGGACATCTATTTTCTAGTTTCTTGCCACTACAAAAAGGACTGCCACAAACATTTTTGCACATATGGGTTCCTTTCCCTCTTTTAAGGTCTCTTCCTAGTATCAATTCTGCTGGATCAGAGAGTATGCACAGTTTGATATCCCTTTAGGAATAGTTCCTATTTGCTCTCCAGAATGATTGGATCAGTTTACAACTCCACCAACAATGTATCAGTGTCCCAGTTTTCCCACATCCCCTCCAACATTCATCATTATTTTTTCCTGTCATCTTAGCCAATCTGACAGGTGTGTAGTGGTAACTCAGAGTTGTCTTAATTTGCATTTCTTTGATTAATAATGACTTGGAGCATCTTTTCATATGTCTAGAAATAGTTTCAATTTCTTCATCTGAGAATTGTCTGTTCATATCCTTTGACCATTTATCAATTGCAGAATGGCTTGATTTCTTATAAATTAAATTCAATTCTCTAAATATTTTGGAAATGAGGCCTTTATCAGAACCTTTAAATGTACAGATGTTTTCCCAGTTTATTGCTTCCCTTCCAATCTTGTTTGCATTAGTTTTGTTCATACAAAAGCTTTTTAATTTGATATAATCAAAATTTTCTATTTTGTGATCAATAATGATCTCTAGTTCTTCTTTGGTCACAAATTCCTTCCTCCTCCACAAGTCTTGAGAGGTAAACTATCTTATTTTCCTCTAATTTATTTATACTCTCGTTCTTTATGCCTAAATCATGGACCCATTTTGTCTTATCTTGGAGTACGGTGTTAAGTGTGGGGCCATGCCTGGAGAGACTTACACGAACTGGTGCTGAGTGAAATGAGCAGGACCAGGAGATCATTATATACTTCAACAATAATACTATATGATGACCAGTTCTGATGGACCTGGCCATCCTCATCAACGAGATCAACCAAATCATTTCCAATGGAGCAGTAATGACTGAACCAGTTATGCCCAGAGAAAGAACTCTGGGTGTTGACTAAAAACCATTACATTGAATTCCTAATCCCTGTATTTATGCCCACCTGCATTTTGGATTTCCTTCACAAGCTAATTGTACAATATTTCAGAGTCTGATTCTTTTCGTACAGCAAAATAATGGTTTGGTCATGTATACTTATTGTGTATCTAATTTATATTTTAATATATTTAACATCTACTGGTCATCCTGCCATCTGGGGGAGAGGGTGGAGGGTAAGAGGTGAAAAATTGGAAGAAGAGGTTTGGCAATTGTTAATGCTGTAAAGTTACCCATGCATATAACCTGTAAATAAAAGGCTATTAAAAAAAAAGTGTGGGGCCATGCCTAGTTTCTGCCATACTAATTTCCAGTTTCCCAAGCAGTTTTTGTCAAATAGTGAATTCTTATCCCAAAAGTTGGGATCTTTGGGTTTGTCTATACACTAGATTGTTATAGTTATTGACTATTTTGTCTTGTGAACCTAACCTATTCCACTGTTCAACTAATCTATTTCTTAGCAAATACCAAATGGTTTTGGGGACCGCTGCTTTATAATACAGTTTTAGATCAGGTACAGCTAGGCCACCTTCATTTGATTTTTTTTTCCATTAGTTCCCTTGAAATTCTTACCCTTTTGTTCTTCCACATGAATTTTGTTGTTATCTTTTCTAGATCATTAAAATAGTTTCTTGGGAGTCTGATTGGTATAGCATTAAATAAATAGATTAGTCTAGGTAGTATTGTCATCTTTATTATATTCGCTTGACCTATCCAAGAGCATTTAATATTTTTCCAATTATTTAAAACTGATTTTATGTGTGGAAAGTGTTTTGTAATTTTGTTCATATAGTTCCTGACTTTCCTTTGGTAGATGGATTCCCAAGTATTTTATGCTATTGACAGTTATTTTGAATGGATTCTCTTTGTATCTCTTGCTGTTGGATATTGTTAGTGATGTATAAAAATGCTGAGGATTTATGTGGATTTATTTTGTATCCTGCAACTTTGCTAAAGTTGTGAATTATTTCTAATAACTTTTTAGTAGAATCTATGGGGTTTTCTAAGTATACTATCATATCATTTGCAAAGAGCAAAAACATGGTTTCCTCATTACCTACTCTAAGTCCTTTAATCTCTTTTTCAACTCTTATTGCCAAAGCTTGCATTTCTAATATAATATGAATAATAATGGTGATAGTGGGCAACCTTGTTTCACTCCTGATCTTACGAGGAATAGTTCTAGTTTATCCCCATTACATATGATGCTTACTGGAGGTTTTAAATAGATGCTCCTGACTATTTTAAGGAAAAGCCCATTTATTCCTATACTCTCAAGTGTTTTTATTAGGAATGGATGTTGGATTTTATCAAACACTTTTTCTGCATCTATTGAGATGATCATATGGTTTTTGTTAATTTGGTTATTGATATAGTCAATTATGCTAATAGTTTTCCTGATATTGAACCAGTCCTGTATTCCTGGTATAATCCTACTTGGTCATAGTGTATTATCTTGGGGATAATTTTCTGTAATCTTTTTGCTAATATTTTATTTAAGATTTTTGCATCAATATTCATTAGGGTGATTGGTCTATAATTTTCTTTCTCTGTTTTCAAACTATCTGATTTAAATCAGTACCATGTCTGTGTCATAAAGGAATTTGGTAGGACTTCTTCAATCCCTATTTTTTCAAATAGTTCATATAGCATTGGAGTTAATTGTTCTTTAAATGTTTGGTAGAATTCACATGTAAATCCATCTGGTCCTGGGGATTTTTTCTTAGGGAGTTGATTAACAGCTTGTTCTATTTCTTTTTCTAAGATGGGGCTGTTTAACCAATTTTCTTCTTGCTTTATTAATGTGGGCAAGCTATATTTTTGAAGGTGTTCTTCCATTTCATTTAATTATCAAGTTTATTGGCATAAAGTTGGGCAAAGTAACTCCTAATTATTCTCTAATTTCCTTTCATTAGTGGCGAGTTCTCCCTTTTCATTTTGAAGACTAACAATTTTATTTTCCTCCTTCCTTTTTTAAATCAGATTTACTAAGGGTTTATCTATTTTGTTGGTTTTTTCATAGAACCAACTTTTAGTTTTATAAATTAATTCAATAATTTTTTTTACCTTCAATTTTATTAATCTCTCCTTTTAGTTTTAGAATTTCAAGTTTAGTGTTTGACTGGGGGTTTTTAATTTGTTCCTTTTCTAGAAATTTTAGTTGTAAGCCCAATTCATTGACCTTCCTTTTCTCTATTTTATGCAAGTAGGCCTCTAGAGATACAAAATTTCCCCTTATTACCACTTTGGCTGCATCCCACACATTTTGGTATGACATCTCATTATATCATTTTCTTGGGTGAAGTTATTAATTATGTCTATGATTTGCTGTTTCACCCAATCATTCTTTAGTATGATTATTTAGTTTCCAATTATTTTTTGGTTTATTTTCCCCTGGCTTTTTATTGAATGTAATTTTCATTGCATCATGATCTGAAAAGGATGCATTTACTATTTCTGCCTTTCTGCATTTGAATTTGAGGTTTTTATGTCCTAATATATGGTTAATTTCTGTATAGGGTCCATGAACTGCTGAGAAGAAAGTATACTCCTGTCTGTCTCCACTTAGTTTTTTCCAAAGATCTATCATATCTAACTTTTCTAGTGTTCTATTTATCTCTTTGACTTCTTTCTTATTTATTTTGTAGTTTGATTTATCTAATTCTGAGAGTACAAGGTTGAGATCTCCCACTATTGTAGTTTTGCTGTCTATTTTTTCTTGTAGCTCTCTTAATTTCTCCTTTAAAAATTTAGAAGCTATACCACTTGGTGCATATCGATATTGCTTCATTATCTATACTACCCTTTAGCAAGATATAGTTTCCTTTCTTATCTCTTTTAATTAGATCAATTTTTGCTTTTGCTTGATCTGAGATCAGGATGGCTACCCCTGCTCTTTTGACTTCACCTGAAGCATAGTAAATTCTTCTCCAGCTTTTTACCTTTACTCCATATGTATCGCCCTGCTTCAAGTGTGTTTCCTGTAAACAACATATTGTAGGATTCTGGCTTTTAATATAGTCTGCTAGCCGCTTCCTCTTTATGGGGAGTTTACCCCATTCACATTTATGGTTAAAATTACTAATTCTGTATTACTTGCCATCTTGTTAACCCCTGCTTATGCTTTTCTCCTTTCCTTCCCCCTTACCTCCCTTCCCAGTATGAAACTTGTGAGCACCACTTGCTTCTCAGTCTTCCCTTTTTAGGATCCCTCTCCCCATCTTAGAGTTCCTCCCCCTCTCTTACCCCTTTTCCTCACAATTTCTGTATTCCCTTCTGCTTAGCTTACTCCTTCCCTTTTCACTTTTCCCCTCCCACTTTTCAATGAGGTGGGAGAAGTTTCTCCATAAATTGAATATGTCTAATATTTTTCTCTTTAAGCCAATTCTGAAGAGAGTAAGATACACACTATGTTCATCCCCCTCCCTTCTTTCTCTCAGATATAATAGGTTTCCTTTGCCTCTTCATGAGATGTAGTACCTCCACTTTACCCTTTTTCTGGTACAATTTCCTTTCCACCTCTAGTTTCTAGAACAAATTATACAGGTGTTCTTTATGTATCTTTATAAAAGAAATATCGTTCCCAAGATTTCTTTTTACCTTTTAATGTTTCTCTTGAGTCCTATATTTGGAGATCAAACTTTTTGTTTAGTTCCTGTTTTTTCATCAAAAACAGTGAAATTCACCTATTTTATTGAATGTCCGTCTTCTTCCTTGGAAAAAAATGCTCATTTTGGCTGGGTATGTTATTCTTGGCTGCATATCAAGTTCCTTAGCCTTTCAGAATATCAGATTCCAGGCCCTTCAGTCCTTTAATGTGGATGCTGTTAGACCCTGAGGCATCCTTTTTGTGGCTCCTCTATACTTGATTTTTTTTTTCCTTAGCAGCTTATAGTAATTTTTCCTTGGTCTGATAGTTCTGGAATTTAGCAGAAAATTAATATTTCTTGGAGTTCCGATTTTAGGGTCCCTTTTAGTAGGTGATCAATGAATTCTTTGAATGTCTATTTTACCCTCTGTTTCTGTAACATCTGGGCAGTTCTCTTGGATAATTTCCTGGAAAATAGTGTTCAGGCTCTTTTTTTTCATCATATTTTTAAGGAAGTCCAATCATTCTCAGATTATCTCTCCTAGATCTGTTTTCCAGGTCTATTGTTTTCCTGTGGTATTTGACATTTTTTCCATTGTTTCTTTTTTATTTTTTTGGTTTTGCTTGACTGCTTCTTGGTGTTTCCTTGAGTCATTCAATTCCATTTGTTCAATTCTGATTTTTAATGAATTATTTTCTTCACTCACTTTTAAAATTTCTTTTTCTAATTGTCCAATTGAGTTTTTAAGTGAGTTGTTTTGTTCTATGGAATTTTTTTCCATTTCGCCAATTTTATTTTTTAGAGAGCTATTTTTTTTTCCAATGCACTGATACTGTTTTCCTTGGAATTGTTTACCTTTTCCAATTCAAAATTCTGTTTTCAAGGATTTGATTTCTTTATCCACACTATCTTTAAATGAGTGGGATGACTTATCCAGCCTCTCTTGGCAAGCTTTCCTTTCCTTTCCCCATTTTTCTTCTAGCTCTCTTGTGAGAGTCTTTTTAATTTTTTCTATGAGAGTCTTGTGTGTTGAAGTCCAGATCATATTCCCCTTTGGGGATTCATCTGGAGACAGTCTGTTTTTAGCCTCCTCAGGGTTTAAAGTCTGCTCCCTATCAGTACAGAAACTCTCTATTGTTAGAGCACACTTAAATTTTTTGCTCATTTTGTCTAAGTAGAATCAAAGAAAACCAACTAACTAAAAAAGAAAATGCAGTCTGCTTTTTTGGGGGGAGGGGGAGCTGGATGGTATTATCAAGCTTCCTCTCTAGACTGCAGGGGCAGCAGTGAGGCACTAGCAGGACAGCAATGGCTGTGCTACATCTGCGCTCTGAGAACCTGAGAGTGTGTTGAGTCACTCTGGGTGGGTGTAGCCAGGTCCCAAGAGACCCTAGTTTTTTTGGGTTATAGTCTTTACCCTCTGGGTTTATAGCTTCTCTGCTGATTTACTGGTTTGCTGCCAGGGCAAAATAGCCACACTGTGGTAAAGTTCTCCCTGCAGAAACGGCTGAGATTACACCCCACCGCCCTTTGGTCTGCTCAGTGTAAGCTGCCTTCAGTACTCTCATTTCCTGCCACTCTCTTGCTGCCTGCCTTCAGTCTGCGCCTGATCTAACTGCCCCCACCCTCGAGCAAAAATAGACCTTTTTGGGCAAATTTCAAGGATATCTTCTGTTGGTAATTATTTGTGGGTTTTTTTCAATCAAGCATTAATTCCAAGGCCTTGTCATGCAATAAAGTCTTCTAAGAGCAAGAAGGAGCTTAGATAGATGTGTAGGTCCTCTCTGCCATCTTGGCTGGAAGTCCAGTCTGGGATCTTTAGATGAGCTCAAACTCTACCAGGCATCCCAGAACACCTCCCCTCCTCCCCATCCTTAGGTCTTCCTGACAGAGGGCTCCCCAAGCTGACTTCAGGAGGCTCAAGCTCACCCTTCACTTTCCATGGCCCAGCTGGCTTACAACCATGATGAGCGCCTCCCTCCCCAACCTAGAGCCTCCTTTTCCCTGCAGTTGTCCCTTTTGAGGGCAGGGTTCATCCTTCCTTTTCTTAGGTGTATCCCCAGTGCTCAGTGCACACAGGGCACACAGGAAGTACTTAATAGATGTCCAAAGAACCGAATCCCAGGCATCGGGCAGGTTATTTTTATTACTACTTTTGGCCAGGGGAGAAACGGACTCACCCAGGAAGACAAAGTTCTCGTAGTTCTCCAGCATCACGCGCCTATATAGGGCTCTCTGCAGGGGATCTAGATCTCTCCACTCCTCCCAGGTGAACTCCACAGCCACATCCTTGAATGTGACTGGTTCCTGAAATGGCAGATAGATTCTGCTCATGTCTCAGCCCACTGGGGAGCACAGTCCACTCCGGCCCCCACAAAGTGAGAAGAGTAGGACTGAATGACATGACATTCTGTGGAGACAGGACATCCGTGGCCACTGATCGTGACACAAAGAGAAACCACCATTATGTAAAAGGTAACTCCCCTGCCCTTGGCTCCCTGCCCACCTGAGAGATTTCTGATTTCTGGCTGATTTCTCTATCCAACAGACTCTGAGGCCTTTGCCACTGTGACTCCACTGCCACGTCACCTAGAGCATCTCTCGTTACTGCAGCTCTCTGTACCTGTAATGGTCCCCTCACCATGCTGGCCCTGAAGGTGAGATGCTTTCAAGTCTCTGTTTTGGAGAATGGTCCAGGTCAGCTGAGCTTCTGAGTCAGGTTCAGCTTCATGCTATGCTTTGTTTTCCCCCATTGTGATGTAAGCCCCTTGAAATTGGGGAATGGTTTTCTTTTTCCTTGTATTTTTGCACACACATACACACACATATACACACATGTATGTATGTATGTATGTATGTATACCCAGCATTGAGCTCAGTAGAATTTGTTGCTGTTTCTTACACATGACAACTTTTCATGCCCGTTCTGGTATTTCAGGCTCATAATCAATAATTTTTTCTTTGCTTTAGGTTTTCCCTTTTGTCTTCTGGCACTTATGGGAATCTGACTCTCTCCGGATATTTATTAAGGCTTGCCATCTTGTCCAATATTGGTTCTACTTTCATATATATAAATTGGGAATTTTTTTAAAAATCCCTCAAGAGAAGGAACCTTTTGAGATTATCCAATGTAAATTCTCAGCCCACATTCAGATACTCAGCTTTCACCAGCACAGCGGTGCTAAAAAATATTCTTGTCAAATGCTATACTTTAATTGTTAAACTTGCTAGTTATGTTCCAACTGAAATGATCTATTACCTCTATAGCAAGTGTTAAAGTAGTCAGAGAGAATCCTGGAAACTAGAGGCCCTAGAAGGACCCTGGAAGCAGAGAGACCATCAATGATAAGAGAAAGAGATGGTTGTATATACTCAGCAAGGATATGGTATTTCAGGAGAGAGGATAAATCTGAACTCACCTGGAATCTGGATAACAGGAACCCAGAAGTCATTCCTTCCTCATCCTCCACACTCCAGCCTTGGGGGATGGCAGAGTCCTGAGGAGCCTGAACTGGATGAAATGAAAGGGGTCAGGGCAGAGAGCCAGCCTCCCCTGCAGGTGGCAAACAATCTCCTGTCCCCCAGCCTCAGGATGCTCTCACCTTGGGCCTCAGCCAGAAAACTGGGTCTTTAACCTTACATGAGGATCCCTGACCTGGAAAACCACATGTTCCTTCATCTATGTCCCATAGTATTTTTACCTGTTCTGAAAACTTTGATCCACTGGTCTCCTGGCTGTTCAGGAACAAGATCCTCCATCTCCTGGGTCTCAGCCTTTTCTCTGGCCTGCAATGCTGCCCTCCCTGGCCCTTTAAGTCCCAGCTTCAAGTCCACCTTCTACAAGAACCTTCCCATCCTCTCTCAATTGTAATGCCTTCCCTCCGCAGATTATCTCCCATTTACTGTGTATTCAACTCCTCAGTTTGCAGTTGTTTCCCACCAGACTCTGAGCTATCCAAGGACAAGAATAGTTGCCTTTCTTTATATTCCCACTGTCCAGTACGTTGCCTGGTGCATAAAAGATCCTGGATAAATGCTTCTCCGCTGAGATTCTATTAACATGCTTCTCTACTCACCCGGCCTAGAATTTGCTGAATTCGGTCCTTCTCTGCATTTCTTATACATTAAGTGCTCAATAAATGCTCGATGCCGGTCACGGCTATGGGCTATCACTTTTTCCCTTCTACATCTTCCCTCGATGACCGACTCTAACTGCCCCTTGTTCTCTTTGCTCCAAGGGTTTTGCCACCTCTTCTTTCTAAAACCCTCTGTGTTGCCTCTTAGAAGCTGTGAGCCAGCCCGTAATTCAGGCTCCCGGGCAGGAGCCGTTCCCCAGAGAGAGGTGGGGGACACAGCGGGCTCCCCAATGGTGGCTGGCGGCCGAAGGGAGCCCCCCCAGGAACCGCCTCTTCCGTGCGGGGCACAATGGTCAGAAGACCCGCCTTCTGTGTCAAGCTCGGATCCTTCCCTTTTCCCGGCTCCAATAACCCGCTTACGAGGGAAGGCGGCGGGAGAAGCAGCAGACACCGGAGCCGCGGCCCACGTTCTGTGAAGCCGCGTTCCCTTTCCCGGCCGCTTCCCCCACAAGCGCTCGGCCCCCGGGGGGCGGCAGCCCGGTCTCCCGGAGGAAGCACGTTCTGTTTGACGCCTGGCACGTGTCACTGAGCCTTTGGGGTTGGCCGGCAGGAGGGGCAGGGCCCCACGGCGGGTGTTTTAGGGCTGAGGTGCAGTGGCCGTTTCTGGGCGCCCGCCCGCCACACGCAGTTGGGGGAAAGGCCCATCAGGTGGAGAGGTAGCAGGGAACGCCCCGCCCTCAGGGAAGGACCGGCGGGCGCCTGGCATCTAGTAGGTGCCCCCCTGTGCCCGCTCCTTGCCGGACCCGCTAGAAGGGAGCCAGGCTGGCGGATTTGGTGCTGCCCCGAGGGGCCGCTGCTCTCCTGTCTCTCCATTACTGACGCCCCCTCGTCCGCCTCCCGCCAGGACCCGACCCCCGGCCCCCCCAAGCCTCCGCCAGCTCACCTCGGGCCTGGGAGGGCGAGTTCTCCATGGCTGCCGCCCGCTCGTGGCTCCTCCCCGGGTCTTCTCTGCCCAGCCCGGAAGGGCAGTCAGCAAGCGCGGCCGAGGCCCCCCAGCGCCCGCCTCCGGGACGGGAGCCACCTGCCGGGGCTGCCGGGGCCCAGTGTGGGCAGCCGCGGGGATCCCTTCGTGTGAGAGGAAGAAAACAGACTGAGGGGCGGGAGCAGGCTCTGGCCTCCCACGTGCCTGTGTGCGCTGTGTGTGTGAGCCCGTGTGCACGTGCATGCGTGTGCTGTGTGTGCAAACCCGTGTGCACGTGCATGCGTGTGCTGTGTGTGCGAGCCCGTGTGCACGTGCATGCGTGTGCTGTGTGTGCGAGCCCGTGTGCACGTGCATGCGTGTGCTGTGTGTGCGAGCCCGTGTGCACAGTGTATGTGTGTGCTACGTGTATGAGCCCGTGTGCACGTGCATGCGTGTGCTCTGTATGTGCGAGCCCCTGTGTGCACAGTGTATGTGTGCGCACACCCACATGCTGGGGCAGTACCTACCTGCAGGGGGCGCCAGGGCGCGTTCCCGCCTCTTTGCTCCACCAGGCGGTGCAGCGACAAACCTGCGCCTGCGCACTCCCGGGGCCTCCAAGGAGCCTAATCAGACAGTCCGGACTCTCAGGGCAACGGGAGACCTCGCTCTCTGGACCGGAAGGACAGCCGGGCCAGAATGCGGAAGGGCGATTCCCAACATACACCGAGCTTGACGACTTCCGCCTTGGACGAGCTTGAGCAGTTCCCTCTGCATTCTGGGAGATGAAGTCCGTATGTAGGAAGGTGCGTGACACCCCCACCTGGGCCGATTCGCCAGGCGCATCTCTGGACTTCATCTCCCAGAGGCCTCCAAGTTCTCATTAGTGTGTCTGATATGCGCCTGCGCACTGGAGCCTGAACTGGACTCAGCCTGCTGAACCCACGGCAATCTGATGTCCCTGGGGCTGTTCTTGTCCTCCCCTCCCCCAACTTCTCCCTCAACTAAACTTGGCCTTTTGCGGGCTTTTTTGTCCTCTGGACAGTTTCTATGGAGCCATTTCCTAAAAGATCTTTGCGAAGCGCTTTGCAGAATTGGAGGCGCGCAGCATAACGGAGCTGCGGTCATGGGGCGCGTGTGGAAAGGGGGTGGGGAGGCCGGGCGGGGCGCGCCCAAGTCCCTTCAGCCTCCGTTTCCCCGTGTATGAAATGGGACTCACAGCAGCCCCGACCTCCGAGGGGGGTGAGATTCTATCCCTGTGCGGACGCGCAGTGGGTGCAATATCGGTGCTCATTCCCTCCCCCTCCCCCCACTCCTGACAGAGGCCTCAGTGACCAGAGGGGCCGCCGAGCCCGCGCTGCCTCCTGTGCCGGGGAGAGGAGCTGCCGCGAGGCGCGCTGGCGAGGCCCCGGGGCGGGAGCGGGGGTGGGCGGGGCCGAACGGCCGGGGACCCCGCTGCCCCGCCACAGGGACTGTGACAGAGGCCTCCGGGCTCTGAAGCACCGCTGACCCTGGGCGGCAGGTGCGGGTGGGGGGCGGACAATGCGGGGGGCACATGGGTAATGGAGGAGGTGCCATATGGGGAAGAAGGAAGAGGCTGAATTAGGGGCCGATTTCTCCCCTAGGAAGTTGCATGGTCAGTAACACCCCTTTGCTTTCCTATTCTTTAATACTGTCCGCCCAAGGCGATGGGCAGGAGAAATAAAAGCAAAGGGCAGGATAGTGTGAAATCCCTCCCCTCTCCCGGAGACAAAGCCCCGGCATAAGGATGGCTTGAGGGGCTTGGTCACAGGGCCCGTTCTGGGCTTTGTCCCACATCACCACAGGGGGCACAGGCTCGTTAGGTAAAGAAAAGAATTCATGCGCGATAGAGTCGTAGTGGATGAAAAAGAATTTTTAGAAAAGGGAGAGATTTGGCCAGCAGGAGCTGCCGCAGAGTGGGAGTAGAACCGAGCTTTGAAGAAAGCCTGTTAAATAAACTCAGGCGGGAGTGGGCGGTGGGGAGCAGACCCCTCCAAGCATGCCCAGCAGTCAGCGCCAAGACATGGAGGCAGGGGATGGAGAGTCACGTGGAAGCAGCTGCAAGGAGGCTGTCGTAGCTGGGTTGTAGCGGCCGTGGAGGGGGAGAAGGAAGGAGGAGACGGAAGGTCGGAGGGGACCAGGTTACAGAAAGCTGTAAGGGCCAAACACAGGAGGTCCTATTGGAAGGAGTGACACGTCAGGCCTTTGCTCTAAGAAATCACTTTGGCTGCTGCCTGGGAGATGGACAGTAGTGGGGAGAGGTTTGGAACAAGAGCCCCAGTTGGAAGATTGCAGGGGGGAGAATTTAGGGGAGAGGCCATGAGTCGTGTTTTGGACATGTTGAGTCTGGGCCGTCTGGGGGGGGGGGTAGTCAGTGTTTGCTAGACACCAAGAAGGAGTCTGTGGTCCAGGAATTGAAATCAGGAGAGAGACCTGGAAGGACTATACAGAACTAGGAACCCTCTGTGAAGAGATGATAATTGAACTCATGGGGGGAGATGAGCCCTTCAGAGTAAAAAGCAAATCTAGGAAAGAGAGGTTGGAGTTTTGGGGTATATGCACCATTGGTGAGCATGATATGAAGATCCGGGTGATGATGAGGGTGATAATGATATAAAAATACCCAGCGTTTTTATAGCACTTTTGCAAATATCTTATGTTATCTACATGACAATCCTGGGAATTAGGTACTCTTAGTGGAGACTGGGGAACAGTCATGCACAAGTGGAGGACCAAAAGAGCAGGGTCACATAAACATAGAGAGGTCAAAAAGAATTGAGAAAAAGGAGATAGGAAGATCTGAGTTCAAATCCAGTCTTAGACATTTATTAGATGTGACTCTGGACAGGTCATTTACCCTCTATTTGCCTCAATTTCTCATTCTGTAAAACGGGGACACCCTGAAGAACTATATGGAAAACCATTCCAGAATCTTTATCAAAAAACCCATCTGCATCATACTAATGTAGTACTTGGATTTTTAAAGTATCTCAGCCATGAGAAAGAGTGCACACCTGCACTTTGGCTTAAATGGAGCTACTCATGTTAAAGAGGGAAGATGCAGAGTCTCTCTTTGCCTTCACACCCTGAAGCCTGGTAAGGCTCACGTCATTGAGAGTCCAGGGACCAGCATTGCTAAGGGCTCGCCCATATGAGGGGCATCGATTTCCACCTTGTAACATTAAGAAGGAGCGTCCTCCTTGTGATGTGAAAAGTGGAAAAGGGTAAATATAACAAAGTTAGCATGAGGTTGCATAGATAAATAGAGCTTGTGTCAGGGAGGTATGGAGCTGGGCCTTATATCAGCTTGGAGCCTGGAAGAGGAGCTGGTTCCCAGCCATAGAAAGCTGTGGCCAGCATGCTCCAGACTAAAATCGCAGCAGAAAACCCCAATGCTGGGGGCAAAGCATAAAGCAACTTCAGTCTCTGCCAGACAGAGTCATTCTCTTTCTTATGAATAGATTACATTAGTCTAAGGAATGTGAGTGTATGGGAAATCTCAATAGAGTCCAGGTTTATTCTTTGCACCTCACCCTAGAAGGTTCCAATTGACTGAAAGAGGGGTGTTTTTTTTTTAATCCTTTTAAAAAGTTAGCCTCTCTTAGGACAAAAGGAAGTGAAAAAAAGGAGGATTCGTGAATATAATGTTTTTTATTATTATACATGCTCTCTTGAAATGGAAATTTATTGTTTTATATATATCGAATCCTCTGTTGTTTTGCTGTGCATAACGAGTGTTTTTTTCATTTTCCTTTTCTGTCTTTTTCTATTTTATTTTTTTATTTTATATTTAGTTTCAATAAAAAAATTTTTAAAAAGAATAAAAAGGTTAGTCTTTCTTTCCAAATATTTATCCTGTTAGCATTAATTACACAAACAATATGGGTAAATGCTAGATTTTGCATTTATCAGACACATGGACATACGTAAAAAAAGAAGTAAATACTAAAGCCCTTGTCAGTTTGGAACATAGCACACGGGAGGGATTGCCTTCCATTTCTCCTGTGCTTCCTCACTTAATCAGCAGAAGAAAAATTGGGACTGATAATGAGCATGTCACAGTTCAGCTGGGAGCCAACGGGCTTTGAGCCTGTTACAGGATAACAACAAGAAGCTCAGGGCCCAGTCACTTGAAATCTCATCAATACGCCAGTGGTGAATTTTTGCCCTTTCAGTTTCTTCTGTATGACATGAAGGACAGAATCTCTTCCAACTTGTCTTTTCCAGAAGTCTCAAAAGAAAGTTAAAAAAAAATAGCCAAATTGGTAAATTCTGAAACAGAATTTGTATAATCATCTTTTGAAGTTTGACATCATTATGGCAAAAACGCACTGGGCTAGTGTGCAAGAGCTGGAAGGGAAAGTGATACTTTGGTTTTGGCTCAGATCTGTTGATTATCTAAGTATAAGGGTGCAGCTCCATTGATTATCTCAACCATTTAAAGTTATTCAAATAGTTGGGTAAGAACTTTTCTATGGAAGTAAAATTAGTCAGAGGATTCAACCTCTGTCTAATAGGAACTTTCTTAATTGGGGGTTTGGAGTGATTTATAGTTGAACTAATAATTTTTATTTAACTAATAACTTTTATTTAAAATAAACTAAATTGCAGAGGAGAGATACACATAGAAGTTAGGAGATGTTAATTTACTCCTACGCTTAAAATCTAATTATTATTACATAAGCATTCTTGCCTAAAGAGAGAATCAAAAGGTAGAATTTTTTCATTCAAATTTTCTCTGCCACAACCAATGTCACTTTACATGTAAAAATACTCAAAAATTGCAAAATTTCATGGGAAGATGAAAGAAGGAATAAACTTTTTTTAAACATCTATGTGCCAGGTATACAAGTTTTAGGGAAAATGGAAAACTAGTACCTCTGGTGTGGCTGTTCTTTCCAGGGAAGCTTTCTACCTTCTGTGTCTACTGAATCATCCAACTCTCACATATGGCTACAAAAAGCTGTATCATGTGATCCTAGTAAGGCAGTTTGGTAGATGGGATAAGCCAGGTTGAGGGCAAGTAACAGGCATGAAGCCCATTAGTGATTATGGATGACATGTAGACCTGAAAACCAAGCAGCTCTTGGGAGAGCACTCAATAGCTTTCACATCCTGAGTAACAATCCCGAGTAAAACTAGGCTGGTAAATGAAGGCTGGCTTACCAGAGTTGGAGATGGAGATGGTTTTCTGTAGCGGCCACAGTGAAAAGGGACACCTTGAAGCTGGAGGGGGTAGGCTCATGACAATGCAGTTGCTGTCTTCAAGAAAGTGCCAATCTGCCCATCAGTGTTCCTATGATGAGAGACACTGATGAGGTCAAAGAAAAACTTTATTACACATCGGAGAACCTTATCATCCAAATGCCAAAAGAAGATAAGTTTATAATCTTAAGGATGAGTTTAATGCTAGAATAGGCTCAGACTATCAGACATGAGAGAAATGGAGTTGAAACAGCAACAGCAATAGCCACTTACTACTAAAGAAATATGTATCTCGTGACTTCATCACCAACATTGTCTTCTGTTTACCTAAATGTAATAAAACTTTATGGATGCATTTTCCAGGCAAACATTGGCATTTAATAGACTGTCATTTTAAGGAGAAGAGACATGGATGCAAGATAACAAAAGTGATGCGTGAATAAGGATGCTGGACAGATCACAGACTTTTCCTCTCCAGGCTAAACATTGATATTCAATAGAAGGCAATGGTTGAAAGGCAAGATATCTATCAGAAGATTTTAGCTTCTTCAAGTGTAAACAGTTTGTTGCTAACTTGGAAAGCTGAGTCAACACATGGTTGACAACAGTGAAAGAAAAAAGGAGTTGGCAGCTTTCAGATATTTGAAGTGCAGTATTACATTTACTCATCTGCAGAAGAATACTCACAAATATCAAGATTGTTTTGATGAAAATGATGGGAAAATTCAAAAAAGCTGTTAAATGAAAAATGAGAACTCCATAGGGTGTACCGGCAGGATAGTTCATCCATCTTTAAGAAGGCAGCATTTAGTTCCATCAAAAGTAAATTACAATAGAAGCTTAGAGAGATGTAGGATTCTTGATTCCGGAAGAAGACAGATGAAATTATAGACGATGGTGCACTCAATACAGCTTCTAAAGCCGAGATGTCACAAACTATGGATCATTTCTCTATTGTTTGTGTTAATTTGGAGAGATAATTAAAATCAAGAAAAAGGTTATTGACCAGCCAGAACCATAGCAACAATTGATTACAGCAACTGGAGAAATTTTGAAAGCTGTGGATCTGTTCACTTACCTTGGCAGTATACTTCCCAGGGATGATGGGGTTGACACACACATATTCTTGTGTTTGGGAAGCTCCAAGAAAGTGTGAGAGAGAAGATTGCCTTTGAAAGGTCACAGAGCTGTTGTGCTGACCCCATTGTTATATGCCTGTAAAACCTAGTCAGTATGCTATCATCATGCCAGGGAACTGAACCGCTTCCATTTAATTGTCTTGGGGAGATTCTGAAAATCAATTGGAAAATAAGATACTGGACCCTGAAGGCATTCAAACTGCTGTAGAGTGCAACTCCAATGAGCTGGCCACATTGTTCAAATATCAAATTTATGTTTGCCTAAAAAACTAATTTATGGAGAACAGGGCAAGTGCTCATATAGAGGTCAGAAGAAGTGATACAGGGGTACTCTCAAGATCTCCCTGAAGGACTTTGGAATTATGAGTCATGGGAGACACTGGCACAGGACCATTCAATATAATGTGCCCACAAAAAGAAGGCAGTGTGCCCTATGAGCCAGGCAGAATCGAGTAGCTTAAAGGAAATGTCAGATGTATAAATTTAGAGGCATCTCTATTCTAAAAGTTTATATGGATTATATGTTGGCTTCAGATGGTACCATTTTACATGTCACTTATAGTTTTGTGACTTTGGGAAATCATTATTCTTTCTTTTCTTACCTTTAAAATAAAGGGCATGGGTGCACTCCTTAAGCGCTTTGGCTACTTAGTTCTAAATCCTGATTCTATGGTCTATGAAATATATATATATATATATATATATATATATATATATATATGTGCTATATATACTAGCATATTGATATCTATTAGAGAAATTAGAATGCAAACAGATTTGTAGCAATGCTAAAATGGAAATTCAATAAACTAAAGGTGCTAAAGTGGAAATTCAATAAGTTAAATGGGTGAAAACTTTCCACAGAGGTATATTTGAACCTGGAATAATTTAGGGCTTAGTTTGGATCTCTCCTTTCCAAGTATCCTTTCCCAAGTATTAGAGGCATCTGCAAATATCTTCTCTCTTGATCAAGTTAGAAGTGTCTTTGATCACAAGGAGTATGTTTTATTTCATTTTCAAATACCCAAGTGCTAAGCAAAAAAGCATCTAATAAACATTTAAGAGGATTAAATTTATAAAATACCCCCAAGAAATTGGAATGAAAAAATGTAATTAAAGAATTCAACTCTAGGCAGACAAGTATGACAAATGTAATTGTCATTACAGAATGACAGAAGGTAAGAAGAATGAGTAGAGTTCTGAAAAACTCAGGCAAGTATCGATTTAAACACAGAGAGTGGAATCTGTTAAGGAGTTTTGATTGAGAGAGATCTCCCTTTGAGATTATGCCGAAAAATAGAGTTTGACAAAATATAGCCTGAGGATGAGCTATAGAGTAACATCAATTATTATTCATTTTCTCTTAATTTTCTCAATAATCACTTTACCAAAAGACTGAAAATGTGTTCAATGACTGAGGGAATGGATTAAAGAAAGTTTTTTTTAAATCAAAGTGAGAGAATATCGGAGCATCACAAGAAATGACCCAAAGAAAGATTTTAAAAAGTGGAATTATGAAGAGTGAGAATTGGAGAGGGAGAAAAAAATATGACTATTAGTAACACTAACATCATTCTGAAAAGCACATTTAAACAAGAGTTCAGAATAAAAGAAGCAAGCAATAACTTTTGTTTATCTTTTATAGATGTACATATAAAATACTTTATTTCACACACTAAATAAAGGAAATTACTATTTCACACAGGATAGTTTTGAATTGTCTTTAAACAATTGTATTTGCAATTGCTATTTTAGAATGAAAAAGGAAAAAATCATTTAATGAATTGATCATTCAGAAAATAGATTTCATAGGCTTACAGGATAATGAATTTAGAGATGTAAGGGACCTTAGAGACCACTGATTAGACCTCCCTTATTTTACAAATAAGGAAACAGAGGCACAGAAAAATAAGCTGGCTTATCTAAGTCACTCAGTTAATGTGTTTGAAATAGGGTTTTTAATTCAGGTCTTCCTGACTCCATGTCCAGCAACCTTCCCACTGTGTCACTTGGCTGCCTCAAAGCCATTTGAGTGGTTTTGCTAAAATGATTAGTGAAAAACTAAATCTCAGATGAGGCACAATTGCTATAAAGACCTAGTCAATTTTATTGTCACATAATAGCACATAATAGCATATAATGTGTTATATGAGTGGAAAGGAACACAGTCGTTTTTTAAATTCATCAAAGCACCAAATGGATTGATTTTCTGGTGTATAAAAAGACTTTCAGATGCTTCTATATAACTAACTCCCAGCAAAATTCTAGGAAGTGGATTTAACAAAATCCCAAATATATTCCCATGGTCAACGAAACTTGGATCTATGTCATTTGATATTACTTCTCTGATTCTTCTCAAGAGGTTCCCACATTAGTTACAGTGTGTTTCATCAGTTTCAATTATCTAATGTAATTCATTACAATTCATTAGATTATAACATCCCTGAGGGCAAGAATCATCTTTTGCTCTTTTTTTCTATTCTCAGAACCTAGCACAATGCATACCATATAACAGACAATAACTATTGATTCATCAATCAATAGTAGGTAGGTCTCCCACAGCTGACAGCTTAATCATGTTCTAGTGGAGAGGTGGTTGGGGGGGAGAGGGATGAAAGGAAACTTGCAGGTGTGTATCATGTGATGGCTTACAAGATATATTTTCTGCCTGAAGGTTTTTCCACATTCATTACATTCAAAGGGTTTCTCTCCAGCATGAGTTCTTTGATGAGTATTAAGTTGATCTTTCTTAGAGGAGGGTTTTTCACAACTGTTATGTTCGAAGGATTTTATTCCAGTATGAATCATGTATAATAAGGTTTCCCTTTCACTGAAAGTGTTAGCACATATATTACATTCAAAAGATTTTATTCTATCATGAGTTTTCTAATGTCTATTAAGGTGTCCTCTCTCACAGAAAGTTCTCCCACATTCATTACATTCAAAGGGTTTCTCCCCAGCATGAGTTATCGGATGGGTTGTAAGTTCGTCTTTCCTAGAGAAGGGTTTTCCACAATCATTTCATTCAAAGGGTTTTATTCCAGTATGACTCTTCTGATGTCTAATAAGGGTTTCCCTCTCACTGAAAACTTTAGCACATATATTACATTCAAAAGGTTTCTCTCCAGTATGAATTTTTTGATGACTTTCAAGATTTCCCTTCAGAGTGAAGGCTCTCCCATATTCATTACATTCAAAGGTTTTCTCTCCAAGGTGAGTTAACTGATGATTTAGGATTAGGGTTAGGGAGGCTCTGCCACATTTGGTGCATTTAAAAGGTTTCATTCTAATGTGAGTTTTCTGGTGTTTAATAAGGCTTCCCTTGTCACTGAAGACTTTCCCACAGTCATTCAAGGGATTTATTCCTGTGTGACTTCTTTGATGTCTACTAAGCTTCTCCCTGCCATCAAAGACTTCTCCACAAACATTACAATTTATGTATTTTTCTGCAGACTGAACTCCCTGACTTAAAAAGTGTTCCTTCAAATTCAGGGAGTTCCCACATTCATTAAGAGGAAAGGGCTTTGCTTTATTACGAATTACCTGATGGTTAATAAGATATAGACTTTTCTACGATTATTACTTTCTAAGAGTTTTATTCCAGCAGGATTTCTCTGGTGTGCTAGGACGGTTCCTTGGTCATTGATGGCTTTCCCACATTCATTATCTTAAAAAGGTTTTACTCTGGTATCTATTAATAGTGTCCTTCAGTTTAAAGGCTTTCCCACATTCATTATTACACTCATGGTTTTACTCCAGTGTGGGTTCTCTGATGGTTTACAAGGCCTCCCTTACAAGTAAATGCTTTCCCACATTTATTACATTCAAAGGGTTTCACTGCAGTATGTTCCATGATGCATAATGAGGGTTCCTTTCTGGCTGAAAGCTTTTCCACATTCACTGTATTCAAAGGGTTTCTCCTCTATGAGGTCTCTGATGTTTAATGAAATTTTGCTTCATTCTGAAGATTTTCTCCCATTTACTGCATTGATAGGGCTTCTCTCCAGTAGGAGTTTTCTTTGTCTAAGAAAGGTTCGAATCTCAGGAAAGGCTTTCCCACGTTCACTACATTGAAAGAGTTTATTTCCAATATGAATTGTTTCTGGAATCTTCTTCCCAGATTTCTTTTTTTCCCCTAGTAAATTTATTTATTTTTAATTCACATTGCTTTATGAATCACGTTAGGAGACAAAAACCAGAGCCAAAGGGAAAAGCCATGGGAGAGAAAACAAAACAAAACAAAACAAAACAAAAAAACCAAAAAAAAGAAGTGAACATAGCATGTGGTGATTTACATCCAGTCTCCTTGGTTCTTTTTCTAGACGCAGATTGCCTTTTCTGTCCAAAATCTATTGAGATTGCCTTGGATCTGAACCACTGAGGAGAACTGAGACTTTTATAGCTGATCATCCCACAATCTTGCTGTTATTGTGTACAATGAATTCCTGGTTCAGGATCAGTTAATGTAAATCTTTTCAGGCGTTTCTATAATCAGCTTGTTCATTTTTTATAGAACAGTAATATTCCATTACTTTCATGTACCACAGTTTGTTCAGCCATTTCCCAGTTGATGGGCATCCACTCTTTTTCCAATTCTTTGCTACCCTAAAACAAGAAGCTACAAACATTTTTGCACATGTGGGTCCTTTTCCCTTCTTTATGATTTCCTTGGGATCTTCCTAGATTTTGTAAGGACCCACGTTTTAAACCCAAAACATTCTGGTTCACCTTGATTAGCCAACAATATGCCTTCCACCTAGATTCAGATGGTTATTGTTCAAGCTCAGATTGATTCAGAGGGAATGCAAGTAGCAATTATTTCTGCTTTGGCCCCAAACCCTGAGGGTCTTTTACTCCCACTTTTTTTTTGACTAGGTTAAAGAAGGACATTCTTTGCTTCAATTCTTACTTAGCCTTAATCACTGAATGGGCATTGCCTCAATAAAACTGAAACATGTTAAAAATCAGTATATGTTAAGTATATCCAGGACCATCTCCAGTTATCCTGATCTACATTTGACCCAGATGGCTCTGGAAGAAAAAATGAGGCTGGTGACTTTGTATAGCCCTCCCTCACTTAAATCCAATTCACTTGTATTCCATGATGTCATGATGTCCTGCTCCCCTAAAAGAACGAGTCCTGGGCTATTTCACTGATTGCCCAGTTATCCCAGCCCCAGGACCGCAATGTTCTCTCACTTCCTCTTAGAATTCCCAGCTTTGCTGTCTCACTTTCAACATCCCCTTCTGCAGGATGTTTTTCTTGTTTCTTCTTTCTTCCAAGTCCATTCCCTTTTAAAGTTTCTTTGCATTTTGTATGCATGTAGTTTGTATGCAATTCTATACTTACATATTGTCTCCCCCATGGGAATGAAGGATCAGGGCCCATTTGCCCTTATTTGTATCTCTGATGCTTAGCACAATGTCTGGAACAGTACAAACAATAAATACATGTAAATTAATTGAACGGCAAATGATGAATTGAGCAAGGCAGCCACACTACTTTGTGGGAAGAACATTAATATGCTGAAATGGTGACTAAACATCCAGACTATTTGACTCGGAGATCTTACAGGTTTAGAGACAGAGAAGTTACATATATATTAAAATGTTCACAGCAGAACTTTTTGTGGTATTGACAAATTAGAAACAGGTTAGGTACTTTGCTGTTTGGGGAATGATTAAACATAGTGTCATATGAAGGCAATGAACTGTTACTGTGTTATAAGAAAGCACTATTAAGTCATTCAGAAAAGCATGAGAAAACTTATATGAACTCATTCAAAGGAAGGTAAGCGAACAATAATCTGTAAGAGCAGCAACAATACAAACCAGAACAAGAAGTCATTTTTTTATTGATTGAGATGGGTCTCTGAAAAATGAAAAAAAATCAACTTCACTTTTTTTTAGATGTTGTGACATGTAAAAATCTCAAGAGACATGGTTTGTGAGTAATCATTTGATTAATAATGGTAGCATTTTTGCTAATAAAAAGAATAGTCATTTGATTATTTTTCTTGAACCAAAGACAACGATAGCTACAGGTCCTTGCAAAAGTGAGTGTTCCAAAGGATATTAACTATGTTTGATAAACAATTAATGATAGGTGGACGTGTTCTAATGAGGACCCTGAATGACATTCACCATATTCATCTTGGACAAAGAAAGCAGCTCACACCTAAACCACCCACAGCCTTGAGATACTAGAGCATCCATTTCCATTCAAATTAACTTGAGTGTAACCCATTGGGCAGGAATTCATTTTCAATTAGAAGTCTGAGGCAAGCTAAGTCATGTAGTGGATAGACCTTCAGTCAGTCCTGGGGTCAGAAGCATCCCTCGATCAAATCTGACCTCAAACACTTGACACTTACTAGCTGTGTGACTCTGGACCATTCATTTAACCCTAATTTGCCTTGCAAAACAAAATGAAAAAGGAAGTCTGATCTAATTGGATGGAGTCACAGTACCCAAAATAAAGAGAATCTTAATCCTATTTTTCATCAGCCCTGTCCTGGGTTTCAGACAAGGAAACAGGACTAAAAAAAAGATTAGGTTCCCCAATTTTGATGACTGGCTATTAAAATGAGAGAGAAATAATAACTTCTCTCATGTAGAAAATGAGTATCGAATATTGCATCCTTTTCAACTCAGGTAACTGACTAATTTTTTAAAGAATTGCAGATTTTTTGAGAATTTAATTATTTTTAATTTTGAATACATTGAGGTTTTTACTTTTTTTGTCTCTTAAGAGTCCTTTTGGTCTGGGTTGGTGAAAACTATGGGCCCCTTATCAGAATAGTTTTTAAATGCACAAAATACATAATATTACAAGGAAATCAATTATATATTATTAAAATTATAATTTAAAAAAATCCAAAGGTCCAAAGGTTAAGGATCCTTTAATTATAACATTTCTATGATTACTTGTGTATATACACATATAATACACATATAAGCATACAAACATGTATGAGAATGGGTAGAAAACTGGCCTTGGAATCAGCAATACTGATTCCAAAGACTATGTTTGGCAGGCAGTAGTTGTTTGATCAGATGCAAAGCACTTAATTCTCAATATTCCAAGCAAATGTTAGACTATAGAAATGACTTCCTGCTCTGAAATAGTGAAAAGGTGTTTCAAATAAGGGATGCTTAAAATTAATTAGCTTACATATTTAGAGCAAATACACACTCTAGAATATACAGTAATTTCAAATGGAGAGATGGGTACAGAATTGAAGACAAGGAAGAATTACAGTTGAAGTTCTACATGGTTTTCACTGCTATCAAGCTATTCATTGTCATGAAAGCCTACTTCCTTAATTATTTCCTGGTTTATGATAGAGAGATTGTGATTTTTTTGGAACTCCATGATCTTAGAAGAATCAAAGTTCTGGGGGCAGTAAGAGCTCTCAATCCACTCCCATCTTGGAGTGTGGGAATCTGTGTTTGGGATCTCTGAAAACTCCCATATTCTGGGACCTGATTCACCTCATTCATAAAATGAGATGGCTGCACAACATAATCTTCAAACTTCATGGGTCTAATCCTGATAATTCCATGACTTGGGAGAAATGCAGCCAAAAGGTTGTAGAACTGCAAAATTGAAACATATGAATTGGATAAAAACTTGTTCCAAGATTAGGCGGAGATGGGTTTGAACCCAGAATAATTTGGCACTCTGTTTAGCCCAGTTCAGACAGGGCTAAACCTTTTGCCATTATAACTTCTATTACAGGTGTTTAAATCTGTAAGTAAGTTATTAAATATGTGAGGTTTTTTTTAGTAGACTTTTTTTTAATTTCAAGGACTATGCATTATTCCATCATTGAATCTTCAAGTGGTAAGTATTTCAGAAAAATGATAACAAGAGTGGAAATATAGAGGGAGAAAAAACATACACACTTAGGTTTTGTGTAAACACCAAAATCATTGAAAAACACATGAAAAAAGGACTTCAGAAGGCAACAAGAAAGCAAACTGTTGCCATCTTGTAGAAGTAAATATACATATGCTTTATTTAACAATATGTAAATAAAGATTACTTTTTCACATATGCTAATGCTTTTAAAATTCAAATGTTTTTGTAAATGAGTAATTTTGAAATTAAAAGGAAAACAAAAAATGAGAGAACTGAGCTAGTTTAAGAAATTTCAATGGTTTTGCCAGAATGTTTAATTAAAAAACAAACTCCAAATCAAGCCCACTTGATCCACAATAAGAAGCGATACTATCACCTAATGGCACCTTTGGTGTGTTGCAGCAAAGAATGTCAAGGAAGGATAGTGTTTTTAAAAAATCTCTGAGAACTCCAAACCATATGGTGGCTGGTGACATTCACTATCTGTGAAGACCCCGTATTTTAAAATCAGCTGGAGTCAGGAATTCAGCTTAGGGGAAAATCGTCAGTCTTTATTCTCAGCGAAGAAAGATCAGAGGTGGAAGAGAATGGGCAATAGCAATGTGTGTAGCTGAGTCAAGAAGCTAGCTAGACCAGCAGCCACATGACCAGCAGCTAGGAGTATAGAACCCAGGCCCATCTCTCCCAGCTTCTCTTTCTGTCTCTCTCTCTGCCTCCACCCACCAAAATCGTCATTTCCTATACAACACATCAGGACTTGCACAGAGAGTGATCAAGGGCCATTCTTAATCCAATCATGTATATTAATAGGGTGTAGTCCAATTACTATTTAGTCTCACATGCTTGGGACCTCAGTGCATCAACTCCAGCCTCAGCCCATTAAAACTATCAGCTCTTATCTGCGGTATTCTACAAAAGATGACTATTCCTTTTATAATTATATCTATCCAGCTACTCTTTAGCATCTTTCACATTAATTCACTAATGTTTCCTATGACTTTCCCATATTAAACATACAGGGGTTTTCATCAGGATAAGTCATATGTAAGTAGGGTGTCCACTAATGCTGAGAAGTTAACCATGTTGTATTGGGAGGATAGAACATGCAAGTATGAGTTATCTGATGGTTCACAAGGTATATTTTTTGACTGAAGGCTTTTCCACACTCTTTACATTCAAAGGGTTTCTCTCCAGTATGAGTTCTCTGATGGTTAATGAGTTCATCCTTCCGAGAGAAGGCTTTAGCACATTCATTACACTGGAAGGGTTTCACACCTGTATGAATTCTCTGGTGTCTGACAAGGGTTCCTCTAGCTCTGAAGGTTTTCCCACATTCATTACATTCAAAGGGTTTCACCCCAGTATGAATGCTCTGATGTCTAATAAGGGTTCTCCTTTCACTGAAGGCTTTTCCACATTCATTACATTCAAAAGGTTTCTCTCCAGTATGAGTTTTCTGATGTCTTTCAAGGTGTCCTTTCAAACTAAAGGCTTTTCTACATTCTTTGCACTCAAAAGGTTTCTCTCCAGTATGAGTTCTTTGATGTCTTTCAAGGAGACCCTTCAAACTAAAGGCTTTTCCGCATTCATTACAACTGAAGGGTTTCACTCCAGTATGAGTTAACTGGTGTTTAATAAGGTGGACTTTCTGGCTGAAGGCTTTCCCACATTCATTACATCCAAAAGGTTTCACTCCAGTGTGAGTTATTTGATGTCGAATAAGGCTTCCTCTGGCAATAAAAGCTTTCCCACACTGATAACATTCAAAGCGTTTGATTCCAAGATGTGTTTCCTGATGGCTATCAGGCTTTCCCTTCTCATCGAATGCCTTCTCACTTTCCTTATGTTCAAAAGATTTATCTCTGGTGTGAACTTCCTGCTGATTTTCAAGGCGGCCCTTCAAACTGAGGTCTTTCTCACACTCATTATAATCAAAAGACTTCATTCCCAGATGAGATATCTGATAGTTGTTATGGTATACCTGTGGACTGAATGCTTTCCTATATTCATTGTAAATCAGTGACTTGACTCCAGTATGGCTTATCTGATGATTAATAAAGTATACTTTCCTACTGAAGGCTTTTCCACATTCATTACACTCAAAGGGTTTTACTCCAGTATGAGTTCGCTGATGTCTAATAAGGGCTCCTTTTTCTGTGAAAGCTTTCCCACATTCATTGCATTCAAAGGGTTTCACTCCAGTATGAGTTCTCTGGTGTATAATAAGGGTTCCCTTTGCACTGAAGGCTTTGCCACACTCACTGCATTCAAAAGGTTTCAGTCCAGTATGAGTTCTCTGGTGTCTAATCAGGGCTCCCTTTTCCCTGAAGGTTTTGCCACATTCATTACATTCAAAGGGCTTCACCCCTGTGTGTGTTCTCTGATGTCTGTTAAGGTCTCCCCTCTGGATAAAGGCTTTTCCACATTTGATACATTCAAAGGGTTTCTCTCCAGTGTGAGTTCTTTTGTGGCTAATAAGATGTCCCTTCTTGCTGAAGGCTTTCCCACAGTGGTTACATTCAAAAGGTTTCTCTCCAGTGTGAATTCTCTCATGGGTAATGAGGTGTCCCTTCTTACTGAAGGCTTTCCCACAGTCATTACAGACAAAGAGTTTCTCTCTCGTGTGGATGCCTTCATGATGAACCAAAGATCTCTTACTGATGGAGTCTTTGCCACGTTTACCACTTTCACAGGGTTTCTCTCCAGCCTGAATTCTCTGATGTTCAGGAAGGTTTGATCTTCTGCCGAAGGTGTTTCCACTTTCGCTGTATTCATGTAGCTTTTCTCCAGCATGAAGTCTGTGAAACTTAAGTAGATCTGAGTGGTAGCTGAAGGGCTTCTTGCAAATGTTATACTTAGAATGGTTCTTCCCAGTAGAGACTGTAGTACATTTAATTAGGTCAGAAATCCCTTGGAAGCTCTTACCAAGTGTCTTATGTTTATGGAGACTTTTCCCCACACCACTACTCCATGGTGCAGCAAATCCAGATCCTGGACTAAAACTTCTCCTGAAAGTATTACACTGAGGCAGGCTCATGCTATTAAAAGCTGTCCTGTGAGCACCTGCTACTCTTCTGGATCCTCTCTCTAAAACGGCGTCATATTTTCCAGTTTCTCCCATTTGATAATGCTGGGAACTGTCTCCTTTAAGTCTTTTCTTAGATGCTGTTCCTGTGCTAATGGCCTGTGACCATCCTGATTGCCGAGTTTCACGTCTGGTCTCCTGAGTATGGAAATCTGAAAGAAAAATTTAACAGTCACTCAGCAGTGGTTTTGCTGGTTCTTCTCCCTTCCCCCATAACACATACACAGAGACACACACAGACACACACAGACACACACACACACACACACACACACACACACAGACACACACCATACACTCACCCTTGTCACTCACTAATTTTGGGGAGGGAACTAGGGGACACACAGGAGAAGGCTACGTGATGTAAAAATAAAAGAGATCAATAAACATTTATTTTTTCAATTGCTAATCATAGTGTTCTTTGCTAGGAGAAAGGAGCGTGTTTTGTAGCAAATTCTACCTTCTATCTTTTGTATAAAGGCTGATGATGCTCAATGCTCAGGAAGAACAAACCCTGTTTATAGGGAATAAAAATCAGGGAGCTGAGGAAAGCATCACAGAGCACCTTGCCATTAGGAAGAAATGCCAAATAAACCAAAGTTTAACATCACTAGCACTGGAATCAATCCTCTCAATGAAAAACAGAATCATCTTCTCGACATCAAAACAATGAAAAACAATGGAAGGGAATAGGGAAAAGCAACCAACGGGAAAATGGACTTAAGCACACAAAAGGGATGTCTTTGGTTGAGCAATTGGAGAAACTTTTAAGAATTATTGAGCTTCGGAGTCTAAAATAGTTGAGGAAATTTTAAAATTAAAATTCTCAAAAATATTGGGCAGGAAAAGAACCCAAATGACAGAGATTAGAGGGAGAAATGGAAAGCCATTTTTCCATCCCAATTTCCCCCAGTTCTTTTTCTATTGGAGTATGAATTCTGGGGCTACTTGTTACAGGCAGGAACTTTGATGAGTACTAATAATTAAAGAAAATTGATGACCACAAGGAGGATGACAGCTGGAAGGGCAAAATCAGAGATTAGATTATAATGGGATTTTAGGATTCTTGATGGCATCAGATGTCTCAGGAAAAAAAAAATTCTTCCTTTTATTGGTTTTAAAATTCATCTTAAATTCCCTGCCATTAACAAAAATATTTGTATCTACAAATGTCTTTTTCAAACTTTTTATATCTTGGGTTTTTTTTAATCTTTGAGAGAGTTAGATAAGGAGAGAAAACTATCCCCAGTGGGAATTGGTCCAGTGAAAAAGGGAGCTCTTGCTCCTTCAGTCTGAGGCTGCCGAGGGGCTTTGGGAAATCTCCGTCCAGCACAGTTCAGCTGAGCCTGTTCTCGCAAAGGGCTCATGGGGCATCTCATCACCCACTCACCTGGGCAGTGTCTTCTTGGCGCTTCTCCCTCAGGCATCCAAGGTGCCTCTCCTCTCTCCAACAGAGAGATCATGTCCAGGTTGGAAACGGACAATCCTATTCACCGGAACAGAAAAGAGGAAGTCATGGGGGCTGAAAGACACCTCAGAGTTCTGTTTTCTTCATGCAAAGCAGGATGGCTGAGAAAGGCCGAAGCAAGCTCTGTGCTGAGTCCCGAGGAAGAATGGGTCTCCGTTCACCTGACCATCCTAAGAGTTAGAGCAGACTTCTGCAGGCCTTCCGCTGTCACCCCTGGGGCTCTCACAGAATCCCAGCATTGGAGAGGAGCTCGGGGTCTCTGTGAGTGATCCCCCCAGAAAGGACTCCCCTTCCCCACATCCCACCTGGAGAAAGCGCCTCAACCTCGAGAGAAAGCCCCGGCCTTTGGAGCAGCTGGCCGGGCAGGTCTATTTTGGACATCAGACGTTTTCTCCTCATCCCCAGTCCTCTGCATTCTGCCCTTGGGCAGAACTATCGTGCTCCTCTTGAGCCTTCTCTAAATGATCCCAGGATGACAGAGACCCTGCTTGAGCTTCTCTGTATTCCAGTCTCTGAGGGTGGAGGAGACAGGGACTGTCAGGGCCTTATTCATGGAAGCCCTGCCTCTCCCCCTCCCATGGGTGCCTCCATTAAAAACCCAAAGCTTCTCTGGACAAGCTGTGGTCACCCCAGACCTTCCGGCTACACAAATCCTGCTGGACTTCATCCTTCCAGACTCGGCCAAACACCGACGTGGTCAAGGATCTTCTGGGCCCTGACTCACCTTCCAGAGCTGTGTCCCCTACAAGTTTTAGTGCAGGAGCACCCAGTAAATGGCTCCTCTGTGTAGCAAACTGTTCAGAGGAGGTACAGACATAGCTAAGACGTCACCCGTGCTTCCTGGCAGGGAGCTTCAGTCTGGGAAGAGCGAGATCCATACAGAGCAGGACTCCGCGCAAAGGGCCCCGAGAAATGTTTGGAGGGGGTCAAGGAAGGCTTCCTGTAGGAAGCAGCCCGATTCCCTGGGATTTTACCTTGAATCTTTCTTGTGAAGAAAAAAGGAACCTGGAAGCTCTCCCTCAGAGCTAGCACGAGAGAGTTATGGAAGATAGGGAAGGGAAACATCCTGACTGGGGCTGTGAAGGGCTCCCTGACACATGGAGCATAGTCTGGGATCTTTAGACAAGCTTAAACTCCACCAGACATCCCAGAACGTCTCCCCCACACCCCTGTCCCCAGGTCTTCCTGACAGAGGGCTCCCCAAGCTGCCTTCGGGAGGCTCAAGCTCACCCTTCACTTTCCATGGCCCAGCTGTCTTACAACCATGATGAGCGTCTCTCTCCCCAACCTCCACCCTCCTTTTCTCTGCAGTTGTCCCTTTTGAGGGCAAGGTCCATCCTTCCTTTTCTTAGGTGTATCCCCAGTGCTTAGCGCAGGCAGGGCACATAGGAGGCATTCAATAGATATCCAAAGAACTGAATCCCAGGCAGCGGGCAGGTTATTTTTATTACTACTTTTGGCCAGGGGAGAAACGGACTCACCCAGGAAGATGAAGTTCTCGTAGTTCTCCAGCATCACGCGCCTGTACAGGGCTCTCTGCAGGGGATCCAGATCTCTCCACTCCTCCCAGGTGAACTCCACAGCCACATCCTTGAATGTGACTGATTCCTGAAATGTCAGATAGATTCTGCTCACGTCTCAGCCCGCTGGGGAGCACAGTCCACTCTGGATTCCACAAAGTGGGGGGAGTAGGGACTGAATGACGTGACATCCTGTGGAGGCAGGACACCCGTGGCCACTGATCGTGACACAAAGAGAAACCACCATTATGGAAAAGGTAACTCCCCTGCCCTGGGCTCCCCGCCCGCCCAGAGAGATTTCTGATTTCTGGCTGATTTCTCATCCAACAGACTCTGAGGCCTTTGCCACCATGACTCCACTGACACGTCACCTAGAGCATCTCTTGTCACTGCAACTCTCTGTACCTGTAATGGTCCCCTCACCATGTTGGCCCTGCAGATGAGCAGCTTTCAAGGTTTCTGTTTTGGAGAGTGGTCTAGGCCAGCTGAGCTTCTGAGTCACATTCAGTTTCCTGCTATGCTTTGTCTTCCCCCATCATGATGTAAGCCCCTTGAAATGGGGAATAATTTTCTTTTTGCTTATATTTTTGCATACATGTATATACATATACACACGTATGTATTTTTGTATACCCAGCATTCAGCTCAGTAGAATTTGTTGCTGCTTTTTACAGCAGCTTTTTACACATGCCAACTTTTCATGCCTGTTCTGGTATTTCAGGCCCATAATCAACAATTTTTTCTTTGCTTTAGGTTTTCCCTTTTGTCTTCTGGCACTTATGGGAATCTGACTCTCTCCGGATGTTTATTAAGGCTTGCCATCTTGTCCAATATTGGTTCTACTTTCATATATATAAGTTGGAAAATTTAAAAATCCCTCAAGAGAAGGAAGGGGCTTTTGAGGTTATCCAGTGTAAATTCTCAGCCCACATTCAGATACTCAGCTTTCACCAGCACAGCAGAGCTAAAAAATATCCTTGTTAAATGCTATATTTTAATAGTGAAACTTGCTTATCAAATGCTACACCTTATTGCTATAGCAAATGCTATACTTTAATTGTGAAACTTACTAATTTATGTTCCAACTGAAATGATCTATAATCTTTATATCAAGTGTTAAAGTAGAGAAAATCCTGGAAACTAGAGGCCCTAGAAGGAACCTGGAAGCAGAGAGATCATCAATGAGAGGAGAGAGAGATGGTTGTGTATACTCAGCGATGATATGGTATTTCAGAGAGAGGATAAATCTGAACTCACCTGGAATCCAGATAACAGGAACCCAGAAGTCATTCTTTCCTCATCCTCCACACTGCAGCCTTGGGGGATGGCAGGATACTGAGGAGCCTGAACTGGATGAAATGAAAGGGGTCAGGGCAGAGAGCCAGCCTCCCCTGCAGGTGGCAAACAATCTCCCGTCCCCGAGCCTCAGGATGCTCCCACCTGGGGCCTCAGCCACAAACCAGAGCCAGGGTATCAAACTCAAATAGAAAACTGGGTCATTAACCTTACATGAGGATCCCTGACCTGGAAAAGCACACGTTCCTTCATCTATGTCCCATAGTATTTTTACCTGTTCTGTACACTTTGATCCACTGGTCTCCTGGCTGTTCAGGAACAAGATCCTCCTCCTCCTTGGTCTCAGCCTTTTCTCTGGCCTGCAATGCTGCCCTCCCTGGCCCTTTAAGTCCCAGCTTCAAGTCCACCTTCTACAAGAACCTTCCCATTCTCTCTCAATTGTAATGCCTTCCCTCCGCAGATTATCTCCCATTTACTGTGTATTCAACTCCTCAGTTTGCAGTTGTTTCCCACCAGACTCTGAGCTATCCAAGGACAAGAATAGTTGCCTTTCTTTATATTCCCACTGTCCAGTACGTTGCCTGGTGCATAAAAGATCCTGGATAAATGCTTCTCCGCTGAGATTCTATTAACATGCTTCTCTACTCACCCGGCCTAGAATTTGGTGAATTCGGTCCTTCTCTGCATTTCTTATACATTAAGTGCTCAATAAATGCTCGATGCGGGTCACGGCTATGGGCTATCACTTTTTCCCTTCTACATCTTCCCTCGATGACCGACTCTAACTGCCCCTTGTTCTCTTTGCTCCAAGGGTATTGCCACCTCTTCTTTCTAAAACCCTCTGTGTTGCCTCTTAGAAGCTGTGAGCCAGCCCGTAATTCAGGCTCCCGGGCAGGAGCCGTTCCCCAGAGAGAGGTGGGGGACACAGCGGGCTCCCCAATGTTGGCTGGCGGCCGAAGGGAGCCCCCCCAGGAACCGCCTCTTCCGTGCGGGGCACAATGGTCAGGAGACCCGCCTTCTGTGTCAAGCTCGGATCCTTTCCTTTTCCCGGCTCCAATAACCCGCTTACGAGGGAAGGCGGCGGGAGAAGCCGAGGCAGCAGCAGACACCGGAGCCACGTCCCCTTTCCCGGCCGCTTCCCCCACAAGCGCTCGGCCCCCGGGGGGCGGCAGCCCGGTCTCCCGGAGGAAGCACGTTCTGTTTGACGCCTGGCACGTGTCACTGAGCCTTTGGGGTTGGCCGGCAGGAGGGGCAGGGCCCCACGGCGGGTGTTTTAGGGCTGAGGTGCAGTGGCCGTTTCTGGGCGCCCGCCCGCCACACGCAGTTGGGGGAAAGGCCCGTCAGGTGGAGAGGTAGCAGGGAACACCCCGCCCTCAGGGAAGGACCGGCGGGCGCCTGGCATCTAGTAGGTGCTCGCCATGTGCCCACTCCTTGCCGGACCCGCTAGAAGGGAGCCAGGCTGGCAGATTTGGTGCTGCCCCGAGGGGCCGCTGCTCTCCTGTCTCTCCATTACTGACGCCCCCTCGTCCGCCTCCCGCCAGGACCCGACCCCCGGCCCCCCCAAGCCTCCGCCAGCTCACCTCGGGCCTGGGAGGGCGAGTTCTCCATGGCTGCCGCCCGCTCGTGGCTCCTCCCCGGGTCTTCTCTGCCCAGCCCGGAAGGGCAGTCAGCAAGCGCGGCCGAGGCCCCCCAGCGCCCGCCTCCGGGACGGGAGCCACCTGCCGGGGCTGCCGGGGCCCAGTGTGGGCAGCCGCGGGGATCCCTTCGTGTGAGAGGAAGAAAACAGACTGAGGGGCGGGAGCAGGCTCTGGCCTCCAGTTCATCCCACGCCCAATTCACGGGGCCTCACTTTGCAACACCTGCAATTCCTTCAGGGGTGTTGGGATTCACAGCTGTGGGGCCTTGGATGCCCCCTCCCTTAATGGGGAAGTCCCCTTGGACCCTTTACAGGCTTTCTGGGTTCCAACAGCTTCCTCTTGCCAGGGGCTGTCCCAAAGCCCCGCCCCTCCCCCAGGCACCTGGGCCCTCAGCAAGGGGATCCTTACCACGTGGCCTGGGGGAGGCCTCCGGGTAATACACATGGCCCTGGATGTGGTTTATACAGACACACACAGACTCTCCCCTGGCACCCACACTTTGAGTCTGGTTTCCCCATCTGCCCACCAGGCTGCTGCTTCCGGGCCAGCTGAGCAGTCACAGGCAGAGTCATGGGGCAGATGACCTTAGGCTGAGGAGGTGGGGAAAGGGGGGCGTCCAACTTGGGCTCAGACACTAGCTGGGGGACATGGGCATGTCACCTAAGTCTCGGGGCCTCAGTTTCCCCCTCTGTAAAGCATGAACGATCTTCCTTGTACCCTGTACTGGGGAGGGGTCGGTGTCCTGCAGATCACAGTGCAAGGTGAGGTGAGAGTGCCTTGTGTCTGTGGGGTCACTGAGCATGTGTGGAGGTCCGCATCAGGGTCACCCTCATTGTGGGGGAAGCACCTGAAGGAGCCAACCAGACACCTGCAACTCTGCAAGGGGGAGGAACTGCCAGACCTCATCAGGGGAGGTCTTCAGCCGGGAGAGTAACCATGCGGCTGCTGCCTGTCCTTCCTTCCTCAAACCCCCTCTCCCTCTGCCGGGTGCCAGGAGGAACCTGGTTATTTGTGTGAAGGGGAGTGCGTGTGTGTATATTCTGTGTGCATGTACATGTGCATGTGTGTGCGAGTCTCCTCTTGCTCAAAGTGTTTCTGGGCTTCCTTAATGTTCGGGAGGATGCCCTTATTCGTAGCTGGATCGGGAGGGCCCTGAATGTCGGTGCCTGCAAGGATGTCCAGGAACAGTGGGTGTCGTGGTTACTGAGCCAGGAGGTGGTCTGGAGGCTCTTTGGGCTCCCAGGTAGCCGCTGCTGGGGCTGCCTGAGAGCTCGGGTATAAAACAGTCGGCCGTGCACCTGAGGGAGCTCCGGCACCGTTCAGTCACTGCCGGGTTTAGGCAGCTCTTGGTGTTTCCAGCCCCCAGTGAGAAGACGCATCAGCCTCCAGTGGTCAGTCAAGGCGGATGGGCCCAGCCCTTCATAGGCAAGTCTCAGACCCCTAATGGGGCGGCTGGGTGGTGCAGGGCACAGAGTGGGGCCGGAGCCAAAGCTGTCCTCCCTCTGAGGCTTATTAGCCGTGTGACCCTATTTGCCTCATCTGTACAATGAGCTGGAGAAGGAAATGGCAAATTACTCCAGCGTCTTTGCCAAGAAAACCCCAGATAGGGTGGCTGAAAATGACTGACCAGCAACAAAAAGCAATGTTCCACTTTATTTACTGAAAGGGACAAAGGAAATTTGAGTGAGAAACACAGAAAAACAGCTCGTGGAGAAATAGAGCTCTGGGAAGACCTCCGAGAAAATCAGCTTCTTTCCACAGGTAAAGGGACTTGCTTGTGGTCATGATTCATCATTTCCCAGTGACTAATTTTCACATGGCTATTTAAAAACCTTGGCTTTGTAGCTGGGAAACTCTAAGTCAAAGAACTGTTTGGGGAACCACAGAACAAGTTGCTATTAGCTCTTCCTACTGGAGGTGACAGAAATAAGGATTTTGGATTTCTTAGTCCAAGCCAGAAGGTCCTGAGCAGAGGCACAAGGGTGTGGGGAGGGAGAAGACAATGCCATAAGCTGCTTACAGCAGCCAAGACACTGGAAAGATGCAGTCGCTGACAGAGATGAGAAGCCCAGAGAAACATCACCCGGCTCAATAGTGGGGAGGAGAACTGTTCTGATCGAAGGCAAGCTCTGATGCTGGGAGCTGCCTGGGGAAAGGAGATGGAAAAACCACCTGAGAAAGCCTACCTTGCCTCTGGAGGCCACGTTCAGCTTAAGAGAAATCCCCAGAAGCCTGCTGATCTTTCCAAGGACCTGATTACCATCTTTAAGCTAACAAGTCTCAGTTCTACTTATTGAGCCTAGTCTCCAGACTTGTGGCTGACACTACATATTGGACATCTTGAACTAGAGGTCTTCCCAGGAAGGATGTGCCCTCCCTCCCTTACCACCAGTTGCCATTCTAGACTCCTCACTGTCTCTCATCTCCTATGTTCCACCTGTTACGGAGTCCTGCAGTCCTTCAGCACATCTCTTGCACAGTCCCCTTCTCTGCTCGGACACTGCCACATCACCACTGACAGACTACTGACGGCCTTCTGGTCACTCTCCTATTCGAGTCTCTCCTCAGTCCATTCCCTACTCAGTTGTCAGGGGGACATTCGTGCAGCACAGGTCTGACCACGTCACTCCATGAACCTGTGCCTCCCTGCCTTCTCCACCCCACCCCACCCCTGACACTTTGCAGTACACTGGCTTCCTAGCTGTTCCTCTCACATCCCAATTCTATGCATTTCAGTGGCTGTCTCTTGTGCCTCCTCTCCATCTCCTGGCTTCCTCCAGCCCAAGATAAATGCCCCCCTTTATAGGGATGTTCATCCAGTTGTCCTGTAGAGATCTTGTTTGTTCACGGCTCTTTGTGTCTTCCTCATCAGGCGGGGAGTTCCCTGAGGTCAGCCCTTCATTGTATCCCCAGTACTTAGTCACCGCCCAGCACACGGAGGGCACTTTGTAAACGCTCGGGAACCTAACTTGACTTCGTGGGTTCCAGAAGGGAAAACCCTTGTGGAGCAGAGAGCAGATCTGCAGATCCTGGGCTTTGTGAAGACTTGTCCCAGGCCCTCAATGCCCAGGAAAGAGAGCAGCAGATGTGGGAAGCTCTGTGGCTTTCGGGCCTCTGCCCGCCAAGGGGTCTGCTTGCTGCTTGAGCAGCCCAAGAGAAGCAGAAAGCATTTGTATCCAGGAGCCTGGACAGACCAGACTGGTTCTGCCCCAGAGCCCGTTTGTCCAAAGGGGTCAGCTGCCTCGGCCCTATCACTGCCTTCCTTTCGGTCTCTCTTCGTTTGGGCTCATTTTCTCTGAGACTCCATAGGCCTTGGTGACAGGGAGCCAAGCTCCCATGGATATGGTTGTGCTGCAGTTTCCTGATGTCTGCCTTATTAGCTCACTGCAGACCACTGAAAACTCATTTGCACAGGATGACTCCAGATGCCAAGGCCGACCAATGCAGAGATCACATCCTGTGGCCTCGCTAGCCTGGCTTCCTCAGGTGCTTGGAGAACACCTTCACTTTACCCATCCTTCCCATAACACACCAGTCTCCACAAGCACCAGACCTGCTCTCACCTGCTCTTTGTCTAAAACTCCACTGAGCCCGGAGCCTCTCCCTGCTCCCCATTACTGGTGCCAGCTGCAGGTATACACTAAGACCGCCTCCCTGTAGAGGGCCAGTGTAAACTAGAGTCCGGGGCAGGTATTACTTGAAACCTTCTTTCTGTCACGGCCAATGATTCAAACTACGGGCTCGCCATCTCCCTCGCAAGGGATCGTAAATTCAGGATAACCTTGATGGAGAATGCCTGGGACAGAAACAAGGCATCTCAGGGACATACTGCGAAGCACATAGTCTGATGGTTTCTGCCATTTCCGGCTCTGTTTGGGCAAGTACTTTGCTACTGATAAACTCACAGCTAGTTACAGTTCTGTTGGTGCATTAACTCTGTTGGGATATGACATCACCTGATGGTGGTTAGTAATACTGTAACACTGGCCTAAAAGGTATATAAAGGCTGATGATCAGGTTAACAAACATTGCAAAGCAGATCTTCCGCCTGGCCTCGGATATTCGTTCCCACTCTGGGTACTCACTGGAGCTGGACTCCGGCACCTCCCCGAGCTGCCATCCTCCTGCTCCCCGTGAGGAGCAATCAAGCTGTGCCCATTGCTGCTCTTTGGCCAGACTCATCCCAACAGATCTGGAGGAAGTGCTGGGAGGTGCAGACCCTTGGCAGGACATCTTTTCAAGAAAGGGGGGAGCAGGGAGAGGGAGTGCTGCAGGGCTGGGCATCTTCATTCAGAGCAGCGTCCGGCTAGCTAGGAGCCCGAGGTCCCCAGGGCACCCAGCTGCCATTCAGCTTGTCCCAGAGGGAGCTTGTCCCTCAAACCCAACCCTTCCCAGGCTCGTGAGGAAGATGGTGGAAGGCTCTAAATCATGGTGGTCCTTACAGTGACAGAGTCTCACCCACAAAAGGGTGGCAGTAGTGGGGGGCACTTGTGGAAATGGCCTGAATCTGCCCGGGATCCTCTCCACCTAGTTGCAATACGGCAACCTTAAGACAGAGGTGCAGCTGCACAGTGAGAGGTCCCAGCTGGCATTTGAGGCAGGTATCCATGCAATCCTGGAGACTCTTTAGAAACCCGGGTAGTTCACAGCAATTATCCATCGGGAGGTGGATTGCCCTGGGAGGCTTGTCCCCTGACTCCCCTTCTGACCAACAGGTATAGTAAGAACAACAAACTGCCCTGTTCGAGTAGCAGCTTTATCAGGCCAATTCTGCTGGGGAGATTTCATGGTTGTTTCACATAAGTGATGATCCATCCCCACAGAAGCAACTTTTATGCGCATATAGGATGGACAGTGGCCAAGCTCCAATCCCACTCCCACTATTCGACTCTGACACTGAAGTCATTGTATTGATATTATTCCTGTGGCAACAACTGAGGCACAAGTGGGCACTGCCCTGAGGGTAAAGGGAATAAGATGGGCCATAAGGGACAAGCACCATCCTAAGAGGTCAAGTTCCCAGGCCCATCATGGGCAAGGCCTGAAGCCCCCAACAGCCAAGCATGAGACTCTGACCCTGGGTGGATGGTTTGGCTCTGGGGAGAGCAGATCCCAGATTTATTATGGCGAGCCTTTCTCCCCCGTAACCTGAAGGGCTGCACGATCGAGGTGGACGGGGCTCGGGAATCTGGCGTGAGTGGCCCAGTAGCCTATCCCGCAGGGCCTCCACTAGGCCTGCCCTTACTGAGCGAAGCATTGGGACGCGTAGCTTTTCTACTCAGCACTAATTAATGGGGTAGGACCCCAGCAAAACTGTGTCCATGAGGCTCCAGGGCTGAAAGCCGCCGGTTGGGAGCTCACTTGCTTGACTACAAAGTTAACAAAAGGCCCCTCCCTCTCCCCCCTTGTTTGTGTGGGAGGGTCACGACCCCGTGGAGAGTGTCCCCAAACGTCTCTGTGCCCGCAGATGAATCCTTTGCCCAGCAGGCGCAGGCCACTGTGACAGCCTCCCCGCACCAGCCCGGCGGCCTGTATGACCTCTGTTAGCCAGTGAGAGCGCTGTCCCGCAGGCGCCACCGGAACCCTCTGTGCCTGCGGTGCCAAGAGGACAGAGAAGCCGCTCGGGGCCGACCCATGAGTGCCCTGCCCTGGCTCAGCATCTACCTCAGCCTCTCGTAGGGCGGGCGGGATAACCCGCCAAGGCAGCGACCCTGCAGCCTCCCGCTGTTCCTGCCGCCTTCCTCCGCAGCCTGTGGAGGGAGGCGGCGGGAACCCGGGCACCGGCGCATTCAGGGAAAGTGGGGGCCCGTTACCCTCTGTGAGGACGCCCTGCGCTGGCCCCGGGACACAGACTGGCCGGGCCCGACCACTTCCTCCTCCAGCTCCTGGCACAGGTGAGGAGCTGCTCGGGCTCCTTCGCCAAAGCAGAAGCGCATCCCGGGGGGCGGGGCCCGCGCTTGGGGCAGGACTCCTCCCCCCAGCGTGGCTCTGAGGAAGCCGCCGGGCTTCGGGGGCGGGAGGACAGCACCTCCCCCTCCCCCCCAGCGTGGCTCTGAGGAAGCCGCCGGGCTTCGGGGGCGGGAAGACAGCACCTCCCCCTCCCCCCCAGCGTGGCTCTGAGGAAGCCGCCGGGCTTCGGGGGCGGGAGGACAGCACCTCCCCCTCCCCCCCAGCGTAGCTCTGAGGAAGCCGCCGGGCTTCGGGGGCGGGGCCGCCTCAGGAGTGACAACCCTCGGAAAGGTCACAGGGCAAACTCAGCCCTTCCCCGAGGGCGGGGCATCCGGCTGTGAGGGGGGGGGCCCGCGGCCCCATGACCCCGGGCTGTCCCAGCCGCGCCCCGGCCCCAGCTCGGAGGGAGCCGCTTGCCTCAGTTTCCCCCCATCCCGGAGCCGCCTCCCGGAGCCGCGGTTATCAGCGGGTGGATCTCTGAGATCTCAAAGCGCTTTGCAGGCGTCACTGTCATCACCCACGGCGGCCGGGGTGACTCCGCGCAGAGCCGCCCCCGGAGGTGTGGGAGGCCACCTAAGGACGTCCCCGCCCTCCCAGGCCCAGGCTCTCCCGCACACAGGCGCACACCCAAGTGCTGGGGCAGTACCTACCCGCAGAGGGCGCCAGGGCGCGTTCCCGCCTCTCAGCTCCACCAGGGGGCGCAGGGACAAGGCCGCGCCTGCGCACTCCCGGGACCTCCACGGAGCCTAATCCGACAGTCCCGACTCTCGGGGCAATGCGAGGCCTCACTCTCTGGACCGGAAGGACAGCCGGACCAGAACACGGAAGGACGATTCTCAACATACACCGAGCGCGACGACTTCCGCCTGAGCAGTTCCCTCCGCATTCTGGGGGATGAAGTCCGAATGTAGGAAAGTGCGTGACGCCCCCGCCCGGGGCGATTCGCCAGCCGCATCCCTGGACTTCATCTCCCAGAGGGCTCCGCGTTCTCATTTAGCGCGTCTGGAGTGCGCCTGCGCACTGGAGGCTGAGCAGTATTTAGCCTGCCTAATCCGCCAGAATTTGAGGACCCCTGAGGCTGTTCTTGACCTCCCCTCCCCCAACTTCACCCCCCACCAAACTTGGCCTTGGCGGATCAGCATTTGCGGGCTCCTCTGTCCTCTGGACAGTTTCTATGAGCCATTTCCTAAAAGATCTTTGCAAAGCGTTTTGCAGAATTGGAGGCGCGCAGCATAACGTTGCTGCGGTCATGGGGCGCGTGTGGAAAGGGGGTGGGGAGGCCGGGCGGGGCGCGCCCAAGTCCCTTCAGCCTCCGTTTCCCCGTGTATGAAATGGGAATCACAGCAGCCCCGACCTCCGAGGGGGGTGAGATTCTATCCCTGTGCGGACGCGCAGTGGGTGCAATATCGGTGCTCATTCCCCCCCACCCCCCACTCCTGACAGAGGCCTCAGTGACCAGAGGGGCCCCGAGCCCGCGCTGCCTCCTGTGCGGGGCCGCCTGCAACGCGGGGAGAGGAGCTGCCCGCGAGGGGGCGCTGGCGAGGCCCCGGGGCGGGAGCGGGGGTGGGCGGGGCCGAGCGGCCGGGGACCCCGCTGCCCCGCGACAGGGACTGTGACGGAGGATTTTAAATGTGTAGTCATCGCAGAAACTTTATGAAAACTGTTTAAGAAAACCTTTTATCTCAGAAAAGGAAGAAAATAGTTTTAAATAAAGTAACCCTACACAGCTAGAGACTTTCATACAGCATAAGAACAAAAATTTCCTGCTGGTGTTGTGCCCCTGTTCTCTTTTATCGTCCTCACTCAGGTTCCCTAATTGTTCTGCCTAATCCCCTTAGTTGCAAAGCCTCCCCTCCAGTTCATTAAGACTGATATAACTCAGGGCTATTTACTCTAAAGTTGTAAATTGTCAATATGTAAACTCAAAAAGGGGGAGTCCAGACTTTCTGTCTCTAGCCAGACACTTGCTTAATTCCCAGTTTGTTAGAATTTATGATCCTTCCCCCCCCCCCCCAATCTGTCAGAACTATATTAATGGTTCCCGACTGGAGATTCCCAATAACCAGAGTTTGGACCCTCTGTCCCTCCCACCTTTGTTTAGCTACTGTGTATAACTATGTCATTGAGAACTCACATTCGCTGCTGGATTCTTGGAGATGACAGTCTCATTCAGCCTTGGGACCAAACCATGGATCCATTTGGTCCCAGTAAATCTCTCCCTTTCAAATAAAATATTACAAACTCTCTAATCTCTATCTTGCCTCAGTTTCTCTGATATTACACTGGGACCATACTTAATGTTTTTCTAATGTGAAAGGACCTCGCCTACTCTTCAAGGACCAAGGGACATCTCCCTGACATGAAACAATGAAGTAGAACTTCGCATTCAGAGGGTAAAAAAATCTTACCAAGAAAGTATAGTGGAAAACACATGTTTAAAAAAATGTCCCATAGGGCTTCCTTTCGAGAGGCGCTGGTAAAGAACCTTAGTCATTCATATATCCCTGTGTTGTCTTTGAGACAATAATTGTAGACCCCTGGAACATCATTTCACTTGTGTTTACCTCAGTTTCCTCAACTGTGAAATAGGGATAATAATAGTCTCTACTTCCCAGAGTTGTTGTGAGCATCCAATGAAATAATATTTATAAAAGCTTTTAACAGAGACCTGGCACATAATATATTCGGAATGAAATGGACAAAGGACTGACCTCCCCTCCCCTCCCTCAGTCTTAGGTTAAAGGGCCTGGGGCTCACAGAGAAATGTCTGCTCAGCTAGATTAAAAGAGGGGCTTTGCACCTCAAAGTGCCTGCTCTACATGGAGGGGTGTCTGTTCGATCACCCTGACCTATAAACTATATTAAACATCTGCTATTGTATCTTTTGTCCCATAAAGTCAAGTCCCTGTTTAATGTCAAAATGTGCCAGCAAGGGTGAACAAGAATGTTTATAAGGTTGTCTCTACTTCAGTTCGGGACGGAACCATGCCAGAACCCTACTGGAGGTCCATCCCGGCCATGCAGGCCCTCTAGGCCGGTAAGAAAGAAATTATTTCTAAATCATGAACCACTGTGGTTGTCTTGAATTTTATTGCCTGGGCTATTTCAGGTAATTTCTCCGTTTTATCCATCCTTACTACTTTCTGGTTTTATATCCAGGCTAGAGTTTTTCTTGCCGTTCAGTAGTTTCAGATGAAACTACTTTTTCTGTCCCACTCTTGATCCCATTTGGGGTTTTCTTGGCAGAGATACTGGAGTGGTTTGCCATTTCCTTCTTCAGCTCGTTTGTCTGATGGGGAAATTGAGGCAAACAGGATAATGACAAGCCAATAAGTGTTTAAGGTCAGATTTTGAACTCAGGAAGAGGAGTCTTCTTCTCTACAGGCCTGGTGTTCTATCTGCTGCATTACCTCGCAAAACCAGTTACCTCCTTTATTATATTTGATCAGCCATTCATATTAATGGTAAGCAAGCTGTTTCTCTTGGAAGGAAGAAAAGAGAAAACCATTATTTGGGGAGGTTCAAAATCACTCAGGGGCAGCTAGTCATCCAGTGAATAGATTGCTGAGCATGGAATCAAGAAGACATTAGTTCAGTCCACCTTGTCCCCCCCTTACCAAGCCATCAATTCACTAAACTCTGTCTGCCTCAGTTTCTTCTATTGCAAATTGAGGATCATAATAGCATTGACCTCTTAGGATCAAATAAGAATATTTTTCTAAAGAGACAATATTTGCTGTAGCTAGTGCATCGGTCAGCTCCATGTAAATAATAAAAAAAATAATAATAATGATAATAATAATAATTAACCCTAACCCTAACTAATAATAATTATTATTATTTTCCCTGAGGCAATTAGGGCTAAGTGACTTGCCCAGGGTCACACAGCTAGGAAGTGTCAAACTGTCCGAGTGTCTGAAACAAGATTTGAACTCAGGTCCTCCTGAATCCAGGGCTGGTGCTCTCTCCACCGCGCCATCTGGCTGCCCCATGTAAATAATTATTAATTTCCCTTTTCCCCGGATAAGCGGGAAGGGTGGGCAATGCCCATCAAAATGGGTAAATCCAGCCTTCTGAGCTCGGGTGGGTTGGAACAACTCCCGCCCCTTGGAAAGCACCAGCTTTTCCCGCTTCCCCTCCGAAGCATCGCTCCCCCCGGGCCAAGGTGACCGGGACCAAGGGGGCAAGGTGCGTTTGTGGAGAGGGGACCAGCAGTCTAAACTGCGGGCGTTCCAGGTGACTATTAGTGGCCAGATTACATTTCCCAGAATCCCCCGCACACCCACGCGTGTCACTGTCTAGCTGTTGGTCTCGGCCAAGACTCCTGCGGAGCGCGATGCTTTCTGGGAATCGTAGTTCGGAGGCTCTCGGTGCGCAGGCGCAGTTCCTCACGGGGCCCGGCCGGTCCGGCTCTTTGTTCGTGGGCGAGTTTGGCCACGCACAGGTGAGGGAGAGCTGGTGGGTGTCAGTCCCGGAGGGAAGCACACATGCCTCATCGTGGAGAAATCTGGGGCTTCCGGGGGCGGGGTGAGCGTGGGTGGGCTGTCCGCGGGGCGCTAAAGGTGGGTGCGACTGAGGAAGGGTGGGGCGGGGATGGAGGTGGGCGTGGCGGGTGGGCGTGGCCACGCGTGGGTGGGGCGGGAGGGAGCGGCGCGGGCGCGGGGGGGTTCGTGGGCGCTCTGCCTGCCTGCCAGCCTGGGGCCGGGCTCCAGAGGGGGTGACGTGGCTCCCGGCCGGGCTCCAGTCACAAAGTATCCTCCCAACAGCCACATTGTATCCTCCCTCCTGCTTTCTCCGCCCGCAGGCGGGCTTCGGCCGGAGCTGCGGCTCGGTGAGGGGGGGGGGCTTGGTAGGAAGCTGGAGGGGGCCCGGGGACCGCGGGCGCCGTCCCTCCCGCGTCGGGGGGGGGGGGGAGAAGTCTGGGGGAGAGGGGGGGTCAGAGTTCCAGGTGCCAGGGGGAGATGCGGACGGGCTGGCCGGCCTAGCACTGTCCGGGGGGAAGCTACAGGCTGGCGGGGGCGGGTCTGGAGAGAGATCCCCAGCCCCTGGGACGGTGGCTGCCCGCAGTCCATTCCCTCAGCCCCCGCCAGCCCACTCTTGCCTGCCGAGGCTCCCCCAGACCAGACCTGCAGCTTATGACCGCCCTGTTTGACGAGCTCTGCCCGCTGGGAGCTTCTGGGAGCCATAGATGGTGCAGTGGGAAGAACAGGTTTAAATGCTGACTTTATCTCAGAAAATCTGTGTGACTTTAGGCAAGTTACCTTAGAGTCCCCATGCACAAAGCAAGAGAGTTGGGCTACATGTCTCTGAGATCCATTCCCGCTCTTCCTCTCTGCTGCTGCTTGACCTGATTCCATCCTCCTCCTCACTATTATCCCCTTTATCCTCACCCTCCCCACTATCATCCTCATCCTCACCATCAACACCTTTATCATCCCCTCCAACACCATCATCATCATTCTCTCCAACACCATTATCCTCCTCCTCCATCCTTATCACCGGCATCGCTGTCATTGCTTTAAGCTTTGCAAAGCTCAGTTGCCTGTGTCTGGATCGGGACTCCAGGCTTCCTGCCTCCTCTGAATCCAGCTGCTGTTGCTGTCTCTCAGCATCTTAGTCTCCTAAAACTTCAGCAGCAAGTCTCATGCTCCCTTTTTACAGAGGAAGAAACTGAGATCTGGACCAGTTGCCTAAGACCACATAGGTAGAAGAAGGAGAGGGAGATTTTCCTAAATTGTCAGTCAACCATTTTCCACAAGCTCAGATCTAGTCTCAACCCAGTAATCTCCAGTGGCTCTATTGCCTTTAGGATCACAGGATATAGTGTCCCTCCTGGCACTTTCCAGTATTATTATCGTCCTCTACTATATGGTGCATCTAGACCCAGTGACACTGGCCTTCTAGACACTCCTCCAACAGGACACTCTGTCCCTCACTCTGGGCATATTTTCTGTCTGGCCCTCCTGCCTGGAACCTCTCCCCCTTTCTGATTCCCGGTGCCCCGGCTTCCTTCAAATCCCAACTAAAATCCCACTTTCCACATTCTCCCTCTTAGTTTATTGACCTTCCCTCTGTTAATCCCTTAATTCGATCTTGTCTAAATGTCATTTGTAGGTATCTGTTTGTCTCCTTTATTGAATTTTAGGCTTCTTGAAGGCAGGAACTTGTCGGCATACAGTAGTGCTTAATAAATGATTATTGATTGATCAAATTTTTTTTAAACCAAAGCTGTTCTCCCCTCCCCCTGCCCCTGGACTGTCTCCATCTTCCTTCTTATCTTTCCCCATTTGTAAGACTTTGTCTTTGAAATCCCTTTGCTCACTCACCATGTCTTCTCTTCAGTAGTTTTTATTTTAGTTTTTATTGAGGTCCCTGGCCCTGAGCTCAAAAGCTGCCCCAGCACTTCAAGGACAGAATTGTTGGCATAGGTGGTCCCTCCCCTCACAGACACAATGTCTCTCTAGATTGGACACCACATGGTACCTGGATAAGTCATAGGGCCTGAATTCAAATATTGATTCTGCCTGCCCCTTATCAGTGGTGTGAACTTGGGCAAGTCACTTCCCTTTCCTGTGTGCCTTGGTTTTCTCCTCTGTGAAATGGGAGGACAACATGGCTTCAAAGTTCCCCTTTCCTCTAGTTCTGTGATCCTTCGGTGTCTTCAAACATAGCATTTTCACCCTGTCATCAAAGCTGCTTATTATTGGGCCCGAGAATGAAGCCTTTACGGCTTGGGATAGGATCCACCAGCTGGTGATTGATGAGCACAGTCCCAGAATCTCATCCTCTCCGTACCACCGTAAAGAATGAATGCTTCATGGGACTCTAAATTCACTTGATTACGGTAATCCCGGCATTGACTAGATTGAAAGCTGGGACACCAGGAGACACCTGATCCAAACTCCTCAATAGAGGAGATTCAAAGAAGGTAACCCACGGGATATCACACAGCCCCCGAGCACCAGAAGCAGGCTTTGAACCCGAGTCTTCATGATTCTAAATCCAGTGCTCTTTTCCCCATGCTCGGTTGCATCTTACAGAGGGCCTTGTACATGGGCATGACTGAGTGAGTGCCATACATCGCATGCTTCCTTATGGACACATCCAGAGACATTGTGGTTGACTCTGTGGGTCTTAGGTTGGATGTGCAAATGAGGCTTCTGGTTCTATTCCGTCACCCCCATTCTTTCTCTGGTACTAGGTGCTCCTGGGAGTCTCCAGGGGTCAACCTAGAGTCCTAGAACAGGTATAGTTCTCTGCCAGGAAGACTGATCCTTTCGATCCCAGAGTAAAGGTCTCAGCTAACATGGCCTTGCTGTTAAGTCTCCAGGTTCCAGCTTTGCATGAAGGTGAAGCTATTCCAGGCCCTTTTGGGAGGCAGGAATTGGCCTTTGGAAAGAACAGATCACTCTGAACCCTTTTCACTTGTGAGGACCCTGAGCTGAAGGAGCACATCCTGGAGGCAGTGGGGCTGGAGTAACTCCTGTCCAACCTGGCTGGGCAGATGTGAACTAAATAGAGACAGAACAGCTGGATTACCCCTCCTCCCCCAAAAGAAGGTGGCCACAAAGGACTTGAATGAGGTAAGGATTGTAGGGTGTATGTGTGTGTTTGCCTGTGTATTTGTGTGTATGTTTGCTTGTGTGTGTGTGTGTGCATGTGCATCTTTCTCAGTCTGTATATGTATTGGGGGGTGACCGGGTTAGGGAAGAAAGATGTGTAACTAATAGTCTCACGGGGGAGTTGCTTAGCATGCTGATGGTTAAGTGATTTGACCAAGGTCAAAAGTTTCAAAGAAAAGTATTGAACTCAGATCTTCTGGACTCCCAGATTGGCCCTCTTCTCACAATTCCATGCTGCCTCAGCTTTGGTGGGCACTATTATTTTGGGCCAGAGATGGGATTGCATCATGTCAGACATCAACTTCTGGTGAGGAAGCTCCTCCATGGTACAGACTGGCCACTTTGAGCCCCAGAGTTACTTGGTGCTCCTGAGTAATTCATTTGCTAAGACCTGCAAATGGCAGATGTGAGATTTGCTGCCTTCCCATCCATGACCCTGCTTTTTCTCTTCTTTGTTTCTCCCTTCCCTCCTTCCTTCTTTCCTTCCCTCCTTCCCTCCCTCCTTCCTTCTTTCCCTCCTTCCTTCCTTCCTTCTTTCCCTCCTTCCTTCCTTCCTTCCTTCCTTCCTTCCTTCCTTCCTTCCTTCCTTCCTTCCTTCCTTCCTTCTTTCCCTCCTTCCCTCCTTCCCTCCTTCCTTCCTTCTTTCCCTCCTTCCCTCCTTCCCTCCTTCCTTCCTTCTTTCCTTCCTTCTTTCCTTCCTTCCTTCCTTCCTTCCTTCCTTCCTTCCTTCCTTCCTTCCTTCCTTCCTTCCTTCCTTCCTTCCTTCCTTCCTTCCTTCCCTCCTTCCTTCTCTCCTTCCTTCTCTCCTTCCTTCCTTCCATCTCTATTAGCTTAGCTCCTTGACCAGTGGGTATACCTGGAGGCAATAACTGCCTTCTACCATGTTGCTGAAACGCTAGGGCAGAGGTGCCTTTCCCCTTATGTAGCAGAGCCTCTCACTCCCTTGGCTATATTGGTAAAATAGGCTTTCATTCCTGTCTCTTGACAACTTGGTGATTAGATTGAATATAAATGAGGGGGGCTGCCTGCTCCTGTAGGTGTGCATCACTGGGCTGTTACTAGGTTACAGGGAGCATTAGTTATGAAGGGCTTAAGGAAATGACTTTGTGGTTCTGAATTTTGGTGGTGAATATAATTTTTTAGGCTTTCAAGTCATTCTGCCTTTAGCCTGTACGCCCCCTTCATTAAAAAAATTTGCTGTATAATATCTCTAGACCTTTTGAACATCCATTACAAAATCCAAACTTAAAAAATAGATGAATTATTACCATTCAGCATCTCCCCTGATCCTTCCCTTCTTTCTCGGTACTTGCTCACTCTTCCTTGTCCCTTCAGTTCAGGTCTTTCTTTTCCCTTGCCTTCAATATTGCAATAGTTCCCTAGTTGGGAGTCCTCACCTCCATATCGTTCCCTTCCTGGTTTAGTTGAGAAGAGGAGGAGAGATATGAGATAATAAATAGCAGGAACATGAAAATCTAGGCAGGGCCTTTCCCCCCCCCCCCCCCCCCCAGGATGTGAGAGACATGGGCACACTTACAGGTAGCAGTAAATGGAGGATAGGAGGTTAGAGAGAATGGGAATAATATTTGGCCCAATGGTTGAAAGACAAGAAGGGATGAGATGAAGGGTCATGTCAAGAAGAAGGGCTCCCTCTTTATCAGCCTGGAATGAAGAAGAGGGAGAAAGATGATGTTGGGGGTAAGGAGAAATGAGAAGGGGGAGCTTTGGGTAAATAACCTACTTTATTTTATTTTATTTTGGCAACGTATCAGGTGGACTTGGCAATTGAGAAAGTAGGGAGTTAAGAGTGTTGTAGGAGGCTAGAGAAGTTTTTGAAGAAAGGGAATCAATTAGGGAGTGGTAAGAATTTTCTTGCTGGTGTGGAGGCCTGGTTGATGCCAGTTAATGGTAGCTTATCATGGACACAATCAACCTGACTTTGTGACTTCCTCCGGCTCGGTCTAGCAGTTCATGAGTAGGAGTGAAGGAGATTGACAGTGGAAATGAGCTAGTGGTTAGCCAGACTTGAGGGCGATAGGATAAGGAAACATAGGATTGGAGAGTAAAAGATAGTGGAAAATGGAGCTGGTTCATCAGAGGATTAAAGCTGGGAAGGGAGGAGAGTGTTGTCAGAACAGGGGCTATATCCACAGTAAGTTCGAAGTTATGGAAGGAGTAGACGTCCCAGTTGGGGGAAGAATAGGATGAAGAGAAATTAGGCTGAGGCGCAGAGGGGTAAATAATTGGGATGAGATAAGAGAATTTCAAAGTTTATGACTGTCAAAATATAACACCTGAAGGCTTAGAGGTGGACATGTAGTTGAGGTGAGTGCAGGGGAGGTTAAGTTGTAGATAAAGTAGATTAATTGGAGATTGGGGGGGGACACCAATGTACAAGGGAAGTCCCTTGTATGAGAACAGGAGTTGGAGTGGAAAGGAAAATTGTGATCCAGGCAGTAAATTTGTTGAACAGAGAAGGGTACAGGATCACAGATTTAGAGCTGAAAGGGACTTCCAGAGCCATCAAGTCCAACCTCCTCATGTCATAGATGGGGAAACTGAGCAAAGGAGGTAAACATCTTAGAGTCACAATTTGCTAAGTATATAGGCAGGATTTGAATTCATATCTTTTAAAATGTATTTCTTTAAAACTTAAATGCAAAATAAGAAAAAAACAATAAAAAGACAGAAAAACAAAAACAAAAAAATTGTCATGTACCAAGCAGAATATCAAGGATATATGTAACATATATAAAGTATGTGATAATAAATTTCCATTTCAAGAAAGCATATATTATAATAGAAAACATTGCATTGAGAACTGCCCATCTTTCTTTATTTCCTTGTAGATTTTCTTTTGTCCTTTGCTACGCATTTTTAACTTTATTCTTCTTCCCTTTTCCTGAATTCATATTTTTTCAAAATTTTATTTATTTATTTAAAGCTTAAATACAAAATGGGAAAAAACTGTCATATATACAACAGAACAACAGAAGATTCAAAATATAAAACAATATTTCCATTTCAAGAAAACCTGTATAATCAATATTGTACATTGTATTCCAAGTTGTCTATCTCTTCTTTGCTTCCTTATAGGTTTTCTTTTGTTCTGTGCTGTGTACTTTTTATTTTCTTCTTTTTTTCTTCTTCCCCACATCTAGAGAAGCAATCATAAAGCATGCTGCCCTTCTCCAGACAGAGATGTGATGCTTATGCAGAATGAGACAGATGTTCTTTGGACGTGGGCAACACAGGAAGATTTTTGTTTGACTGTGTATTGGTTATAAGGATTTTCTTTTTTTTTTTTTTTTAATAGGGAAGTGGAGATAGGAGGAAAAGAAAATGGTTTTTTGGTTAATTGAATAAAAACAAAAGCGATTTTAAAAACAAGATGAAGAAATTAGCTGAGATGATCTCCCCTTCCAGGTTATAAATCATGAGCTTGAGTTGAATAGTGTGGTTTGATCCCTGGTGATTTAAACTGTGTTGAATTCACCTGGTAATATCTAACCAACAAATCACCTCTTTGTCCACAAGTTACCTATTGAGAGACTTTGTTAAAGTTACTTCCAGGATCAAATTTAAAATCCTCTTTTTGGGTCCTTAAAGGCCTCCGTAACCAGTCCCCTCCATGTTCAGTCTTTTTTCCCCTCCTGGTACTTTGAGATCCAGTGACTCTGGCCAGATTGTGCTTTGTACAGAACAACCCCTCTCCAGACTCTAGACATTTGGGGGTCCCTTCCCTCTTCCCCTTTTCTGTTTCTGCCTCTTGGCTTCTCTGGCTTCCCACCTGCAGGAAGTCCTCTATGACTCTCTCCATCCCCTTGTGCCTTCCCTCTGAGATTATTTTCAATTTAGGTGGTTCAGTGGATAATGTACTGGGCCTGGAGGTAAGAAGACTTGAGTTCAAATCCAGTTTCAGACACTTCCTAGCTGTATGACCCTGTCAATTAGCTTGTATTTGCCTCATTTTCCTCATCTGTAAAATGGGAATGGTTGTGAAAATCTCTCTCATGGTGATTGTAAAAATCAAATTAGCTAATACTTTTAAAATGCTTTGCAAACTCTTAAGAGCTGTCCAAGGTGCTACCTCTCTTTCTCCTCCTCTTCTTAGTTCTCCCCCTCCTTCTCTTCCTCTTCTCCCCTCCACCTTCTCCCTTTCATCTCCTATTATTTCTCCTCCTCCCTCTATTTCTTTTCCTCCTTCTCCCTTTTCTTGTGCATTTCTCTAATTAGTGGTTTGGAGTATTCTTGGATAATGTAACTTGGATAAGTCACATGCACAGCTCCATCTATCTATATTTTCCTTCCGTTTCCATCTTTTGTCATCTTTGGGGGGGGGTGTTAAGGCCATTCCATCTCCTTTTTCACAGCTATGAGGCTGCTGCCAGAGGACTCACCCCAAGGATTCCCCTGGGGAGCCAGGAAGGGGAGCGCAAAGCATTTGTCTTCTCTAATGAAAGAAATGACTAAGGCCCTGGGAGGGTGGGCTGCACAGTTAGTATCACAGGGGTGGGGTGGAATAGGGGGCAAGGCCAGGGAGGAAGGTGTCAGAGCTTGGTCTCTCAGACTCTGCAGGGTTGCCAGAGCAGCCTTGTTTGTCACCAAGCTGTCTGCCCAGGATGCCTCCTTCACCTCTGCCATGCCCTGAATGCCCCCTTCCCCTTTCTGGACTCAGGATGCCCTCCTTCACCTCTGCCATGCACAAGATGCCCTCCTTTACCTCTGTCTGGGATGCCCTCCTTCTGCCATGCATAAGATGCCCTTCTTTACCTCTGCTATGCTCAGGATGCCCTCATTTGCCTCTACCATGCCCTGAATGCTCCCTTCCCTTTGCTGTGCCTGAGATACCCTCCTTTACCTCTGCTATGCCCTGAATGCCCCCTTCCCCTTTCTGGGCTCAGGATGCCCTCCTTTGCCTCTGCCATGCCCTGAATGCCCCCTTCCCCTTTCTGGGCTCAGGATGCCCTCCTTCACCTCTGCCATGCATAGGATGCCCTCCTTTATCTCTGCCATGCTCAGGATGCCCTCCTTCACCTCTGCCATGCCCTGAATGCCTCCTTCCCCTTTTTGGACTCAGGATGCCCTCCTTTGCCTCTGCCATGCCCTGAATGCCCCCTTCCCTTTGCTGTGCCTGGGATGCCCTCCTTCATCTCTGTCCCTCGGGTTCCCTGGCTTCTTCCAACACTCAGCTCACATATCTGAGGCCTTCCCTGCTCCCGCCCCCCACCTTGAGATCATCTTGTACTTACATTGTATAAGTGTCTCTGTGTTGTTTTTCCCCAACATGTTGAGGATGTATGGAGTATGAGCTCCTTACAAGCAAGGGCTTTTCATTTTTATCTTTTTTGGGGGCATCTCAGTGGGTAGTGCGCTGATCTCAGAATCAGAAAGACCTGAATTCAAATTCTGTTCACTTAGCCTTTCTCTGCCTCAGTTTCTTCATCTGTAAAATAGGGATGATAATAGCACCTTCCAGGTTCGTTGTGAGAATGAAATGAGATAATTTGGTGTAATGTACTTTGCAAACCTTAAAAGACTATTGGAAGGCTGGCTGGTACTTGTGTCTCCAGTGGCCAGGACACTTTGTGGTCGTTCAGTCTTCTGTGGATTTTATATGTGAACTTTTCTTGGCAAAGATATTGGAGTAGTTTGTCATTTCCTTCTTCAGTGTATCCCCATTTTACAGATGAGGAACTGAGGCAAATGAGTTGAAATGACTTGTCCAGAGTCACACAGTTAGTAAATGTCTGAGGCCTGAGAATTTGGAACTTCCTGAGTCTAGGCCCAGTACCCCATCTAGCACAAAGAAAATGCTTAACAATTGCTTGTCTGTTGTTGGTTTATTGATATACCCAGCCCTTCTCCCTAATGGCAGGGAAGCTTGCAAGTCTCTACCTAAATTGACTGCCTTTGGACAGTGACCCAGTGACTTGTGGGAAATTTCCACTGGTGAGTTTTAGAAGTGCCACGTGCTCATCCTCCCTCCTTCCCCTTTCTTCTGCTGCAGCTCCGCCTTTCCAAGACTCTGGTTTTTATTAAGAGCACCGAGGACCAGGGGAAAGGAATGATTTCTGGGGTCCTGCCCCCCAGGGTTCAGGTGAGTTGAATTTTCCTGTTCTTCTGCTGAAGGACTCGCTCATTTCTCAGATGGGAGAAACTTTTCCTTACCTTATCCTATGATGGTGGCTCCATAACAGGAACCTGAGGCTCAGTGACCGTCTCTGGGAGGAAGAGCTGTTCCCGTGGGAGCCCTCTCGATAGACCCCAGCTGGGATCCCTCCCTGACACAAGTCGATTCATCTCAGAAGTGACATCGACACTGGTGCCTTCTGAAGGCGCAGGGGAGAGAGTGGGGGGCTTGTGTGCCATCACTTTGATATATTAATGCATGATCCCCAGAGGGGCAGCTAGGTGGCGCAGGGGAGAGAGTGCCAGGTCTGGACTCAGAAAGACCTGAATTCAAATGTGGCCTCAGACTCTTACATAGCCTGTGACCTGGACAAATCACTCAACCTCTGTTTGCCTCAGTTTCCTCATCTGTAAAGTTGGAACAGTAACAGCAGATACCTCCAGGGGGTGTAAGGATCTAATGGGATAACCCTGGATAGTGCTTAGCAGTGCTTGGCACACAGTAGGTGCTATGTAAATGTTAGCTCTTCTCTTCCTCCTCTCCTCCTCCTCCTCCTCCTCCTTCTCCTCATTGTCGCCATCTTCATAGAAGGTACAGGGCAGTGAGGGGAAGAGCACTGACGTTGGAGTCCTGAGACCTGAGTGTGAATTCTGGCAGGGAGGTGGACCTCAGTTTCCTCATCAGCACAATGAGGGCGTTGGGTTAAATGACCTCCAGATAACCTTTCAAAAACCAGTGGGTTTTGGCAGCGCCCTGACTCTTCCATGGATGGTCCTGGGTCCAGGTATTTGTCTGATATTCCAGGAATCGGTGACGTTCCAGGATGTGTCCGTGGACTTTACCCAGGAGGAGTGGAGAAGGCTGGACCCCGCCCAGAGGACCCTGTACAGGGAGGTGATGCTGGAGACCTTCGAGAACCTGGTCTCTCTGGGTAAGGACGGCTTTCCTGGGGATTCAGGAGCAGTTCCTTTGGATGTCGTTTCCATGTCACCTGCTAGCGGTTGGGGCAGCGGGGGATGTGTATGTGTGTGTATACAACTAGAAGCTTAATCTGAGCTCTGGTGTTTTGTGAGGGAATACTCAGTGTTAGGGGATATCGGGAGTCCTTTGTGGACTTCCTTAGGGAAACCCCCTAACTTCCTTCTGGAAACCCTGAGGCTGCTCCTCTGGGAGCAGGTCAAGGGCGTTGCTAAGGCCCTAGTCCAGGCACCTGGAGCCCTGAAGTTTCCTACTCTTAGAAGGGAGGGGGTAAGTTGCTTCCAAACCAAATGGGTGATCCATGGTCTTGGGCTTTCTTGGGAATCCAGCATATGGTGTAGAGTCCTGGGTACCTCCCTCACTCCTGCACCTTCTGAGAGGTCTGGTCTTATGGGTGGAGCACAGGACCGTGGGAGGCCCTCTGTTATAGCGGAAGCCTGGTAGGATCTGAGTCTTCTCCATGCGTTGACCCTGGGTCCTTCTTCTCTGCCCTTGTTTCCTTGTAGATAATGAATTTTGAATTGCCCCTCTGTCCCCAGAACTTTGCCTTTTCCTTTGTTCATGAATAGGGCTTCAAGTTTCCAAGCCAGATGTTATCTCCCAGCTGGAGAGAGGTCGAGACCCGTGGACGCCACGGGGAGAAGTCTTGAGAGGCGTCCGTTCAGGTGAGCGAGTGACATCGGACAGACGTGGTAGACGGGCTGTGAAGGGGCTGCCCCTTTGACATGCTGGGCGGGGAGCTCTCCTCACATGGCGGTCTGTGGAGAAAATCTTGGGCTTCTGTTGTGTGGTATCTTCGAGTCCGTTTCATGGGCCACTCCCAGTGTGCCAGAGCCTGCCAGAACTAACCAGAGACTGGGACCCTGACGTTTTGAACCATCTAGAGTGAGAGACACTTTTCTAGATAGTAATTCCCTGAGACAAAGAGAAAGAAAAGAGCCTGTTTGTTATAGTGAATCATAGAACTAGTGGAGGCTATGGAGAAGGACTGTGCCCTTAGAGTAAGGCTAGTTACCTCAAATCAAGGGCGATCTCACCATCTGTGAGACAAGATAAACAAAGAGAAGGTGGACATCCTTTGTAAGGGGATGAAGGAAGAGGTTAATGGGCCCCAGCTGTGGTAAGCTGGTCTGGAGTTCATGCAGGGGTCACCGAGCAAAAATGGCAGACCCATAAGAAAATGGAGTTAGCTATGTTCACCTCTTAGCAGACCACTCTTAGCTCTTCTCAATCCACTTCTCTTAAAAATCACTTTTAATCTTAGCTAACTTGAGCTGAATCATGGACTCTCTTTTCTTTGAATTCATCAAATCAGTTTCCCAACCTCTCCTTTTTCTACCTTCCCATATTTCCTAGTTTCAGATAGAAAGTCATTTCTTTTTACTTATTTTTTTAAATTTAAAGAATTCTTTCAAAATTTAGTGCTATACATCAAAACAAGCATCAGTGCTTAATTATAAGTGGTACATATCTTAGAACATATTTTCTTCTGGCCCTTCTAATTACTTTTTTTAAAGTATAATTTTATTTTAATTTCCTTTTACAAATATGTATATTCAGAAATTTAAGACAGAGTGCAAAAGAGAAAGTAAGAAAACTGAGCATGTAAGATGAAGCAAAAACAAAACAAAAATGATTGTAAGTGATTGTGCATGTGATGTATTAGTAGGTAGCCTAGCCCCCAAAGAGAAAAAAATTGCCTGTAAGGGCTCATCTTGGGCTTCAAATCCCTCCTGTTTTACTTTTCCCAAAATGAGTGTCTTTTTCCTTGCTGAAAGACTCAGAAATCTAGACCTAAATTTGTTTGCAGTCTCCCTCACAGAGATTAGTGTATTGATGGTGCCTTTTCCCCTGATTTCTTTCAGATTCCCTTCATCATTATGCTAAGTGTGAAATCCAGGGTTCAACTCCAATACATGACATTCCCATGGGAGCTCCATTACAGCAAAGCCTACCAAAGGATGGTCCCTGGTATTCCAAGATAGGAAAAGCTGGGGAGTGGAGTGTCAGGTTACAGAGACAGAAGGCTAAACAGGAGAAACAATTCCAACAAGTAACAGTCACTCATAGAAAATCTTTGAATAAGGTGAGTGTCCCAGAATGCAATACATTTGGAAGAAGTTTTAGTCTGGGATCAATCTTTGTTTCACAGCCAAAAGTTCCAATGGGAAAAAGCCTTCATAAATATGATACACCCGGAAAGAACCTAAAACCCTTTTCAGACTTAATTAAGCGTAATAGAATCTCCTTAGGGAGTAAACTTTACAAGTATAATAAATGCAGGAAGCCCTTCAGTTACCACTCTGACCTCATTCAGTTTCGTAGACTCCATCCTGGAGAAAAGCTGTATGAATGTAATGAATGTGGCAAAACCTTCAGCAGAAGGTCATATCTGACTCAGCATCAGAGTATTCATACTGGAGAGAAGCCCCACAAGTGTGATGCATGTGGGAAAGCCTTCAGTCGGTGGGGAAGCCTTACAGAACACCAGAGAATTCATACTGGAGAGAAGCCCTACCAATGTAACGAGTGTGGGAAAGCCTTCAGTCAGAGGGGACACCTGATTAAGCATCAGAGGATTCACACGGGGGAGAAACCTTTTCAGTGCAATGAATGTGGCAAAGCCTTCACCCAGAGAGGACATCTCATTGACCATCAGAGAACTCACACTGGGGAGAAGCCTTATCAGTGTAATGAATGTGGGAAAGCCTTCAGTACGTGTTCATCCTTTATTAAGCACAAAAGAATCCACATTGTAGAGATACCCCTTACCCAATGTGAGAAAGCTCTCAATCAGTGGGGAAGCCTGACTGAACATCAAAGGATTCATACAGGGTCAAAGCCCTTTGAGTGTGATGACTGTGGGAAAATATTTAGTCAGAGGGGAAACCTTAACAAACACAGGAGAATTCACACTGGAGAGAAACCCTTTGCATGCAACGAATGTGGCAGAGCCTTTAGCCAGAGCGGACACCTTACTGAACATAAGAGAATTCATACTGGAGAAAAACCCTATCAGTGTAATGAATGTGGGAAAGCCTTCAGGCAAAATTCAAATCTTACTCTGCACCAGAGAATTCACACTGGAGAGAAACCCTTTAAATGTAACGAATGTGGGAAAACCTTTAGCCATAGGACATCTCTTATTTATCATCAGAGAATCCATTCAGGAGAGAAGCCCTATGAATGCAGTGAATGTGGGAAAGCTTTCAACCAGAGAGGAAAACTGACTGAACATCAGAGAATTCACACTGGAGAGAAACCTTTTGAATGTAAGGAATGTGGGAAAGCCTTCAGCCACAGGGGGAACTTTACTGAACATAAAAGAATTCACACTGGAGAGAAACCATTTGTGTGCAATGAATGTGGGAAAGCCTTCAGCCATTGGTCATCCTCGATTTATCATCAGAGAATTCATAATGGAGAGAAGCAACATAAAAGTAACAGACGTGGCAAAGCCTTCAGTCAGAGGGGACATCCTCTTACACAGCAGAGGGTTCACCCTGGAGAGAAACCCCCCAAATTTCACGAGTGTGCAAAAGCTTCCAGTGCTGCTGAACCTTTGAAAGTGTCAGGCCATTCATGCTAAGTTATAATGACTATGGGAATTCATTGAGGCAGGTTCATTTCACCACAGAGACTTCAGGCTAGAGAATCCCTTGAAGATTGTAATGATGTTGGTGAAGTTTCATAAAGACTTGTCATCTGTCACATAGAAGAAAATTGCAACATTTGATGGCTATTGGTTGGTGCTTTTAGATGTAAAGATACTGTCCCTGCTGCGATGTTTCTCTCTGCTATCATTGCAAGGGTGGGAGGTGGGGCACATCACCTAAGTGAGGTCAGCTTGGGAGGCTGATACAGGATCTGAACCAACTCTTAGCCCATGAGATTAAAACAAACCATTTGATATTTCTTTTTGTTCTAAACTTTTAAATAATAAACAAAACATACATGAATATGACAAAAAATTTTAATTACAGATTAAATAAATTCTATTATTTACAATTTATTAAACATTTAACAGTTTATATTAACTATGACAAGATGGCAACACAAGCATCCCAATGGCTTCCTGGTCTCCTGCAGAATGCTTTTTCTTCTGGTGATTTTACACTGTTATGTTGCTATTGCTGTTACTTAGATCATTTTATGTCAGTGTTCTTTTCATTTTTCTTGATTTTATTCGATCTGTATCACTTACAGAAACCTTCTTCATAGTTCATTGTAATCTTTACATTTATCCTTACTGGAGGCACACAGGTATTCCATTACATTCACATACCCAGACATGTTTAACCATTCCTTTAGTCATAAACACATGATTTGTTTCCAGTTTGGGGCTATTAGGACTGATTCCCCTATGAGTGTTTTTAGTAGTTTTTCTCTCTTTTAAAAAATGTCCTTAGGGATGGTCTCGTCCTAGAAGTAGAATTAATGAGTCAAGGCTATTAATACTTTTGTAGTATTTGATATTTGTTTTATATTGCTTTCCAGAAAGTTTGGACCAGTGTACAGATTTGTCACTGTAATTATGTGCCTATTGTGAATTTCACAGTTACATAATTGTTTAATTTTTATCATTTGATTGAATTATCTTTGCCAACTTAATGAGCATAAAGTTGTCTTTTGAAATCGTATAATTTATATTTCTTCAATTAGAAGTGGAATAAATTTTCAACCCAGATCATTGTTATTTTGCAAAACAATTAAATCTTTTAATTTTCAAAGTAAAGGAATAAAAGATGGTTGAAAAATGACTAAGGTGATTTTTTTTCCTTTTTACCCAAAATAGGGACGCGTGAATTTACATATGGATTATGTATAGCAGAAATTTGTCTTGAGATTTAAATTACTTTTGCTGGGCTTGGATGGGTCCAATTTATGCTTCTTCCAGCCTGGAATTTAGGATAGAATCAAAGAAAATCAAATCTGGAAGGGAGAAGTAACCGTGGTCTATTGTGAATGTTCTTAACCTGGAGTTCATGAACTTACTTTTAAAACTATTTCAATTGTAATGTTCAAGTGCCAAAAATGTAGTGTTCTTGGTAGGTTTTCTGGAGGTCTTAGAGCAGCCTTCTTTTCAGTTTAGAAATCACCACAAGAATAGCCAGGTATTAAAAGTCCAAATTTTTTATTATCTCCTTCCTGGGGCTGGGCAGCTTTCTACAGAGCCTTTCAGACCAGCCTTGGTCTCAGTGGAGAAATGCAGGAGGAAAGCCTGCCACCAGGAGCCTGACTGAAAATGGAATCAATCTCATCCAGTCCTTTCTGGTTGTTATATACTCCATTATCATAGGTGTGAAACTTGTAGAACTATATTAAATACTAAGTACATGTACTGAACTAGTGAACTTTTAATCATCAAGCTAAACTGGACAACCATTGTCTTTATCAATTCCGCTGACTTAACACCTTGCAAGAATCCTTATTTCAGTGTTCTGGCCCATACCATTCAATCTCTGTGTTTCCACAACATTGATTTTCTTTGATGAGAGCTCACATATTTCATGCACTTAAAACATGGTTTTGAGAAGGGCTCTGTAGTCTTTACCAGCTTTCCTGGCCTAGGGAGTCCACAATACAAAAAAGGTTAAGACTTGATCTAATTCATTTTCCACCCATGGGACTTGAGGATATTGGGAAAGCCAAAAAAGCTTTGAATTTTGTCCCTTGGTCCCATAGTAGTTAAAGAATTACAACCTAGAAAACCTAAAAAATCATAAAGGTCTACATGTCCTGAGCACAGTTAATTCTGAGAAAAAAAATCTGTGAACGGGGCTAGTATTATAGTTGTGATCAGCAGATTCTCCTGCAGTAGAAACTGGGAAGAAGTATAATTGAGCAACAGATTGACTCCCTGATTCATGTCTTGGGGAATGAGAGCTCTGGTTCCATTGACTAGTGGCCCTCCTCATTCTTGTAAACCTGAAGCAGATCCAGAATCAGAAGCAAAGTTTTCTCTGATTCAGTTGAGCTTCCTCTGTTTTCTTTCAAAATCCCTTCTTAATCTCACCTACATTTGCCCTCATCGGGTACCAATTCCCATAACATTAATCTCTCCCACACTAAACCACAGTGGTTTGTTCTATCTGAAAATCAACATCTTCACCCAATTCATCTCATTAGCAAAACAGTAATCAAGATGGAAATTCTCTATTCTTCTCTTCAGTCAGCTTTAGTAGTCATACAATCTCACACCCAGAAACACAAATGCAGTTAGAGGAGTTAACTTTGGTAAAGAGAAAGGTTATCTCATCATGTGAGATAGGAGTAAAGGAGGAAATAGTGGCAAAAGGCATGTGGGGGATACAAGATGAGAAGGAAAGGAGTGAGCTTTTCCCCCTTCCCTACCATAAAATACGAGGCAAGATTCTAACCTGGAAAAGTAAGGGAGAAAGGTGTGCTATAGGAGATTTGAAAAGATATCGAAATGTTTGGAGGAACCACTGTGATAAATGAGATAGTAAGTTAATCAGGGAGGATTGCCTTGCTGTAGTGAGAGTCCAGTTGAGATTTTGTAACATAAATTTGTGTTGGAAACAGCAGTTTCTGGATTTTCTCCACTTTTTTCAGCAGCATGTATGGAGGAGCATTAAGCATAACGGTTAGCCCGATATGGAATTGGATTGACGTGTACAATTTTTATTAAGATATTGATTTACTCTATAACTGACAGTGTTTGGGTTGACTAGAAATTCCAAAATATCCATTGAATTCCACATAGAAGGCTAGTAAGGAAATAGAGATCATCCTTCCTTCTGGTCTACTTGGTGTCCATAAGAAAAACAATGCAAGGAAGTTTATTTTAAGTAGGTAACTGAATAAAGTACATTGTCAGCTCTACTTATGTGGCATATCCTATGCCCAATCACTGAGAAATAGCAACCTTTTGCTTTCTTCATCTCTCATTCAGCACTTCTTTTTTCTAACCAAAAATTCCTTTTCTCTAGTATAAGGGTCCTTTAAATGGGCCAGCATAGCGTAACAGGAGGTTTGAGTGGCCCGGAAGTAATTTTCTGTGGCTAGGGACTGCCCCATGGACAGGGCTCTTGTCATATCGAGATAGCTTCATAACAAGAGATGGCTCCCTCTCTGATTGGCTGTGTGTGTGACCTCACAGACTCTTTTTAAGCCCACTGCCAGTAGGAGGTCGATCTCCTTATCCTGGGGTAGCTGAACCAAGTGGATGGATAGCCAAGAGAGGTAAGGAGCTTGATAGTGAACACATGGGTGGGTCTCCAGACCAGGTGTTCACTAGGGAGTTAACAAGTCAGGGCATTATGTGAGCAAGTATAATAAAGGCTTTAAGTTTGCACATGGCTGTTCTTGAGCATGCTATCGGTTATTAAATTACAATTCAAGAAATCATAGCCAGAGATCTCTAAAGGCCTCAAAGAAAGTGAGCCAGATAGAACTAGTTCACACTGCAAAGGTTAGTGGCCAGAGATACTCTGAGGCCCTGGGAATTAGGAGAGACTGGAAATGTGAAATATCTGGTAACACTAGGGCTTTCGCAGATGAAGTGATTGCCCAGGGTTAAGTAAGAAAACAATATTTTACACTCTGGTATTATTTCTTCCCATTTACCTTCATCTGTCTCCCTATACTTAAAGAATTGTTTTATCTGTGCCTTCTTTTCACACTGCCTGTTTGAACTCCTGTTCTGTTGTGGGTTTTTTTAATTGAAACTTTTTTTTTCAAAACATATGCAAGGATAATTTTTCACTATTGACCCTTGCAAAAGCGTGTGTTCTAATTTACCCCTGCCTTTCCCCCAATCCAATAAATGTTAAACATGGTAAAATATATATAAATCCAGTATAGGCATATGTATTTATATAATTATCTTGCTGCACAAGAATAATCAGGTCAAAAAGGAAAAAAATTAGAAAGAAAATAAAATTCGAACAACAAGAAAGGAAGTGAAAATACTATGTTGTGATTCACACTCAGTTCCTACAATCCTCTCTCTGGGTGTAGATTGTTCACATCATTATAAGATTATTGGAACTGGATTGAATCGTTTCATTATTGAGAAGAGCTACTTCCATTAGAATTGATCATCATATAATCTTGCTGCTGGGTACAATGAAATTCTGGTTCTGCTCATTTCACTTAGCATCAGTTCGTGTAAGTCTCCCCAGGCCTCTCTAAAATGATCCTGCTGTTAGTTTCTTATAGAACAATAATATTCCAAACATCCATATATCATAACGTATTCAGCCATTTTCCAACTGATGGGCATCCATTCAGTTTCTTGCCACTACAAAAGAGCTGCCACAAATGTTTTTATACATATGGATCCCTTTCCCTCTTTTTTAAGATCTCTTTGGCATATAAGCCCAGTAGAAACACTGCTGAATCAAAGGGTATGCACAGTTTTATAACTTATTGAGCATAGTTCCAAATTGCTCTCCAGAAGAGCTGGATCCATTCACAATTTCACCAACAATGTATTAGTATCCCAGCTTTCCCACATCCCCTCCAACATTTATCATTATCTTTTCCTGTCAGCCAATCTGAGAGGTGGTGTAGTAATACCTCAGAGTTGTCTTAATTTGCATTTATCTGATCAATAGTAATTTAGAGCTCCTTTTCATATGACTAGAAATGTTTTTAATTTCTTCATCTGAAAATTGTCTGTCCATATCCTTTGACCATTTATCAACTGGAGGATGTCTTGAGTTCTTATAAATTTGAGTCAATTACTTCATATTTTAGAAATGCAACTTTTATCAGAACTCTTAAATGTAAAGATGTTTTCCCAATTTACTGCTTCCCTTCTGATCTTATCTGCACTAGTTTTGACCTATAACTTTCTTTCTTAGCTTTTGTCCTACTCAGTACCATGTCTGTGTCATAAGAGAATTTGGTAGGACTCCTTCTTGCCCTATTTTTAAAAATAGTTTATATAGTATCAGAATTGGGTTTTTTTTTTATGTTTAGTAGAATTCACATGTAAATCCATCTGACCTTGGAGATTTTTTTCTTAGGGAGTTGATTAATAGATTATTCTATTTCTTTTTCTAAAATGGGACTATTTAAATAACATTTCCTCTTCTATTAATTTGAGCAATCTATATTTTTGTAGATGTTCCTCCATTTTACTTAGGTTATCAAATTTATTGACATGTAATTGGGCAAAATAACTCCTAATTATTGCTCTAATTTCCTCTTCATTTTTGGAAAGTTCTCCCTTTTCATTTTTGAGGCTAACCATTTGATTTTCTTCTTTCCTTTTTCTAATCAAGGTTTATGTACTTTTTTTTTGTTTTGTTTTTTCCCCCACAAAACCGACTCCTCCTTTTTATTAATTCAATAGTTTTCTTACTTTTAATTTTATTAATCTCCCCTTTTATTTTCAGAATTTCAAAATTGGTATTTAATTGAGGGTTTTTAATTCTTTTTATAGCTTTTTAAGTTATAAGCCCAATTCATTGATCTTCTCTTTTCTATTTTATGAAAGCAAGCATCTAGAGATATAAAATTTCCCCTCATTATCGCTTTGGCTGCATCCCACAAATTTTGGTATGTTGTCTCATCATTGTCATTCTCTTGAATGAAGTTATTGATTGTGTCTCTGATTTATTGTTTTACCCATTCATTCTTTAGGATTAGATTATTTAATTTCCAATTAATTTTTGGTCTATTTTCCCCTGGCCTTTTATTGCATGTGATTTTTATTGCATCATGATCTGAAAAATGCATTTTCTATTTCTGCCTTTCTACATTTGATTTTGAAGTTTTTAAGCCCTAGCACATGGTCAATTTTTGTGTAGGTTCCATGAACCACTGTGAAAAATGTAAACTCCTTTCTGTCTTCAATTTTCTCCAAAGATCTATCATACCTAACTTTTCTAAAGTTCTGTTTATCTCCTTAATTTTTTCTTATTTATTTTGTGATTTGATTTATCTTGTTCTGAGAGAGCAAGGTTGAGATCCTCCTCTAATATTGTTTTGTTGTCTGTTTCTTCTTGCAGCTGTCTTAAGTTCTTCTCTAAGAATTTATATGCTATACCACTTGGTGCATATATGTTTAGTATTGATATTGCTTCATTTTCTATGGTAACCTTTAGCAAGATACAGTTTCCTTTATCTCTTTTAATTAGCTCTATTTTAAAATTATGTTTGATCTGAGATCTGAGAGCAGCTATCCCTGCTTTTCTCTTTACTTCACTTGAAGCATAATAGATTCTGCTCCAGCCTTTTATCTTTACTCTGTATGTAGCACTCCTGCCATGTTATTTACTCCAAGTTATATATGTATTTTTCTTTCCCCTTTTCCTCCTCCCCAGTATTTTGCTTCTGACCACTACTTTCACTGCTCAGCATATGAGATGACCTGTTGTTTTTTTTTTAACTATAATTAAGGAATCTATTGGCAATCTCTTTTGTAAGCCTCTTCTCATAACCTAACAAAAATAAATGTTGAAAACTACTTTTACATGTAATTGGAAAAAATCAAAATATTATTAACTGGGGGGAGGAATGGGGCTCTGAAGCCTTAAGGAAGATACGGGGAAGGAAGATGTTGGCTATAGATTTGGAAATCATTTCCATAGAAGCAATACTGGAAGCCATGGGAGTGACTTGGCAATAATGAAGAAAGAGTGAACGAAGGGCTGGGGACAGAGTTTGAAATACATTCAAGAAAGCAGCATCATGGAATCACGTATTTAGAGCGATAAGGAACCTGGTAGATCACTTGGATCAGCTATCCCACTTGACAAAAAAAAAAGCAAACTGGAGCCCAAAAAGATTACTTAATCTTGACTTGTCGCTTGACTTGCCTGAAGTCAGTGACAAAGACACATTTGAAGGCCATTCTTTCCACTGGAGTCCACTGTGAAACCAAGGGAAAGAAGTAACAAAAAAGACGAGGAGGAAGAGAAAGAAGAAAAAAGGAGAGGAGAAAAAAGGAGGGAAAAAGGAGAGGGGAAGGAAGAAAAAAGAAGAAAAAGAAATGAAAAGAGAGAACAGGAAAATGAATCGAGAGCCCTGAAATGATCTGATGGAATTGAGACAAAAGTATAAGTACAGCCATTAGAATTGACAAGGAGGGACACATAATTTAAGATGAGAATAATGAGAGTATGGTGTAGATCTGGAGGTTTACTATGCCCTCCAGCTGCATTGTCAGTCCCATTCCCCTCTTCCTCTTTCTCCTCACAATTCCTTGTCTGGCTGTGCTTATTGACATGCTATTCAAGATCCCACTCTCCATACCTTTCAGCTGTTTTGTTAGTACCCTTCCTCTCCTGCTCTTTCTTCTTTTTTCCTTATTCTAAAACTTATGTAATTCCTTAAAGACAATTGTATTATATTGTATATGTTTCTTCAGGAATTGAATCAAGACCATTATTTTCATAAAATTCAAATAATTGCTCTCTTACTATTTTCCACTAATGTGGCTCTAATCCTTCTTTCTTAGAGAACAAAGGAGACCTGTATTCTAATGTATCTAAAAGTCCAACAATCTGATCCTGAGTTACCAACAAACCTTGCTTCTTTATTAACCTAACTATGAATTGTACATATTTCCCTTGGGATGGAGGAGGCTCTTTTCTTAGTATTTACCCCATTTCAGCTGAAAAATGAAAGTGATTAGTTTAGCCCTTACCAAAGTTTCTGCTTGTCTATTTTAATACTCACCCTATTTTCTGGTTACTGAGACTTCTCTACTGAGCTTACGATCATGTCAGTTGAACTGCTGAGTGTTGGGTACCAAATATAATGTCTAGGCTAGCTCTCTGGAGGACCTCAGGATCAGCCAGAATCCTTTGGTCTTTAAATGGAGAAGTGAAAGAGGCAGGAGAGCTGCCTGACGTGGTTGGTCAAAGATAGCCTAGACTCTGGAGTCTGGAGCCTGAAGTCTTCTCTTTCTGAGAATGCTGCAACCAAGAGAGCTCTGTGTCCCTTCCTCGGTCCTTAAATCCTTCCTTACAATTATCTTACTATACCACATTAAACATGTACAACCATAAGCACCATGCTGTGATTCAAGTATACCTTTTCAGAGTTCTAGCCCACTACAGATGTAGGATAATGGTAAATCCATAGTTAGAAGTAAAGGCAGCTAAAGAGTGTTCAGAGAGGTAAAACTGAGGGAATGCAATGCCACAGAAATCCAGAGGAGGGAGTATCTAAGATGAAAAGTGTTATGGGCCAGAACTCTGAAATAAGGATTCTTATAAGGTGTTAGGTCAGTGGAATTGATAGAGACAATAGTTATCTAATTTACCATGGTGCTTAATAGTTCTCTAGTTCAGTACATGTCCTTAGTATTTAATATAGTTCTAAAAGATTCACGCCTATGATAATGTAATTCTAAAAGAGGATATAAGCTGGTTTCCTCAGCCAGAGCCAGAGCCAGAGAAGACAAAGGACTGGAGGTGGAAGCTCAAACTCTCTGAGCCAAGGAGAGAGATTCATTCCATCTTCAGTCAGGCTCCTGGTGGCTTTCCTGGGGGACCGAGAGACTCAGAGCCAGAGCCAGAGACAGACTCAGAAGGGCTTGGAGAGAGACTCAGAAGAGCCAGATACAAACTGGGAAGAGACTGAGAGATAGATTCATTCATTCCATCTCACACCATCATGGTGGCAGGCTCTCCTCCTTCGATTCTCCACTGAAACCAAGACTCTGGAAGGTCTTTAAGAAAGCTAGCTGGGACCCAGGCAAGGAGGCTATTCTTGTGGTGATTAATCTGCTGAAAAGAAGGTTGCCCCAAGACCTCCAGAAAATGAACTAAGAACATTACAGAGAAGGTGGTCAAAAAATGTCAAATGCTACAAAAATAATCTAGAAATATGCAGACTCAGGAAACACCATCATTGTATATAATTCTCAAGTGTTCTGCCAATCTCTGACAAACATTTTATTTTATTATTTTTACTCATGCCTCTCTCTTTTTTTCCCCAGCTTCATTCTTTAGCTCTTTTTCAGAGAATCTACCATTAAAGCTTGTGCCTGTTTTTGTCTGAATTTTCTAGTTGCTTTTTAGACATGCTCATTTCTTTCTAGAGATCTCTAACTTCTGTCCTTAATTTTTTGTTTTCACTTCATTTGTTGATTGCTCTTCTGAAGTACTCTAAGGTGCCCTGTTTGTGCTTTGGAAGTTCTTAATTTATTGGAATAGCTTTCTCTTCCTCTTTCATCAAGTTATTTTTATTCAAGTTCCTTTGTTTTGCATATTCTTTCACTGAGATCACTCTTCCTCCAATGTTTGTTCATTCCTTCTGTCTTAATGAAGCTGCAGATTTATTCATGTAATTCTTGCTACTTTGCATTGGACAGCATACCTTGAGGCCTATTCTCTTCTCTCAGATCATTAGAATTGAATAAGTTTTGTTTCTCTGAATTGGTGAAGTTGACCAGATGGTTCACAGATAGGGGAAAAGTCCAGTGAATCTTTGGAGTAATTCTTTCTTTAATTTTCCTATTCCTGTCTGCAACTGATTTTCCTTGGTTGGGAAAGGGTCTGGAGGGGATTGCATTGTTCCAAGGAGGTTGCCACACCCAGGAGAGGTAGCTTAGGTACTTTCGCCATTTCTGTCATTGGCTTTCTTCAACACTGTGCCCAACACTGCTGGGTAAGGAGCTCAGAAAAACCTTGGCACCTGGGACATTTCTCAAGCATCTTACTCTCATTCCTTCTCTTTATTACCTATTTCCTCCTGGACTCTGTTAAAAGTTGCTGTAATTAGTCCTGCATTTTTGTTTTCCTCCCTCTTCCTTTTCTTGTTCACTAGTCTCTGGAATCCTTCACTTAGTTGTGGGTTTAATCTTATAAGACAACCAAGGGGTTAAGTGCAAAAGTCAGACAATGGTAAAATAGCTGCCCAACATGCCCATAAATTGCTTCTTTTGGGGGAAGGATTGATTTCAATGATTGTGATGTATTGTTCATATTTTGAGTATCTGTTCATTTGATTATGGATCTTTTCTGTTTTAAGTATTCTTTTTATGGTGGAGGAACTAAACATCTTAGACATGATGTCTACTTTGGATGTCTTAGTACTTTTCTCAAAAGGAATATATTATCCATTCCTTCTGGGGAGATTCTAGACAGGAACCACATCTAAACTTTATGTTAAGATATATTCACTGGAGTTCTGGTCTGGTTTGCAGGTGCAATAAGTAAGAGCATGGGAGAAAAAGCCTGAATTTCCCTTCTTTGGAATTAGGTTGCCTCCAAAATGAGGGAGAAAAAGCTTGAATTTTTCTTCTTTGGGATTAGGTTGTCCCCAAAATGAATCCAAGTCATGTTGATCTTAGAAATGAAACCCTCATATGAGAGAGCTTCCCTTTGGATCAAAAAGAACATGCTAAAATATTCATAGCAACCCTTTCTGTGGTAGCAAATGACCAGAAACAATGTGAATATCCATTTAGACATGAATTCTGTGAGATATTATGTAATAAAAAGCAAACAAGAACAATTATAAATGGAAAGACTTGTATGAATGGATGTAGAACAAAGTAAGTAGGATTAGGACAATACACATTGATTAAAAAAAACAGTGTAATAGGATAGGAAATACTCAATACTATGAAAAAAAATTCTTTAAAATTCAGCATTTTTATTTTTATTTTTTCTCAATAGTATTTCATTTTCCCAATTATTTGTAAAGATAGTTTTCAATATTCATTTTGTAAGATTTTGGAATCCAAATTTTTTCTCCCTCCCTTCCTTACCTCCCTCTTCCCCAAGACAACAACCAATTTGCTATAAATTATACATGTACAATCATTTTAAACATATTAGTTATGTTGTGAAAGAGAAATCATAATAAAAAGGAAAAAAAGATGAGGGGAAAAAAGCATATATACATACACACACACAAAAGGGAAACAGTATGCTTCAATTCCCAATAATCTCCATAGTTCTCTCTCTTGAGGCAGATGGTCTTTTCTCATCCAAGTCTATTGGAATTTTCTTGGGTCACCATGTTTCTGAGAACTAAATCTATCACAGTTATTCATCATATAACCTTGTTGTTACTGTGTACAATGTTCTCCTGGTTCTGCTCACTTCACTCAGCCTCAGTTCATTTAAATCTTTTGAGGCTTTTCTGAAATCAACCTGCTCATCATTTCTTGTAGAACAGTAGCATTCCATTATATTTATACATCATAACTTATTCAGCCATTTCCCAACTGATGGGTATTCACTCATTTTCCAATTTTTTGCCAGCATGAAAAGAGCTGCTACAAACATTTTGCACATTCAGTCCTTTTCCCTCTTTTACCATCACTTTGGAATACAGGTCTAATAGAAACACTGCTAGAAAAAGGGTATGCATTGCTCTTATAGCTTTTTATAGCCTTTTGGATACAGTTCCAAATTGCTCTTCAGAAGGACTGGATCAGTTCACAACTCCACCAACAATGCATTAATTCCTCAGTTTTCCTGCATACCCTCCAACATTTATCATTATCTTTTTATGTTATCTTAGCCAATATAATAGATGTGAAGTAGTACCCAATTTTTAAAAAATCTAGTTGGTATTGGTGCCTTTAGTTTTCGCATCACATTCATTTCATTTTATAATTAATTTATTTTTATAAGCATTTATTATCTCTCTCACTGCTCTGCTAAATTAAAAAAAAAGATGTTTATGTTGGCCTTATCCAGAAATATACACCTTTTTGGTCTGTGTGCTTTTAAAAGAGAATGCAGGTATCTTTTGATGTGGCAGTGTTACTACTGGGCTTATATCCCAAAGAGATCTTAAAGAAGGGAAAGGGTCCTGTGTGTGCAAGAATGTTTTTGGCAGCCCTCTTTGTAGTGGCCAGAAACGGGAAACTGAGTGGATGCCCATCAGTTGGAGAATGGCTGTATAAGTTGTGGTATATGAATATTATAGAATATTATTGTTCTATAAGAAATGATCAGCAGGATGATACAGAGAGGCTGGGAGAGACTGACATGAACGGATGCTGAGTGAAATGAGCAGAACCAGAAGATCATTATACATGGCAACAACAATACTGTATGAGGATATGTTCTGATGGAAGTGACTTTACAATTCTCATCTATTCTTCCTATTTCTATCCTCTGCAACAAAACAGAAGATTCCATCTTCTTAGTGGTGTCCCTTCAAATAACTGAGAATAATTGTTCTGTCCCAGAGCTGTTCTTCCCCAGTCTAAACATCTCTAATTCCTTCATCTCGTCCTGACATGGACACAAGGCCTTTGTCCTCTAGACATGTTTCTGCTAATTACTCTTCCTTTTTCGTCTACTTTTCCAAAATGAGGTGACCCACTATACTTCAGAGGTAGCTGATCAGAAAGGAAGTTTATGGAAACTAGTTCAGGATAAACTTATCTTAAGAACTAATTGAATCATTTCTTTGTTTTCCATGTTAGATGGAGGCCCTTTGTTGCATTTGAAATATACCAAACTCTCCAGGACATTTTTATTCCCAGACAAACTATTACTTACCTATATCTTCTCCATAGATGATAGCTTAATAGGGTAGAATCCAGGCTATTTGGATGATCAAATTCAAACAACAAAAATCAATGGGTAGATGAAAATTCAAGGAGGGTCTCAGATAAGATACTCTATGATTGCAGTATTCAACTGTATTAACTGGGAAGAAACAAATTTTTAGAGCATCTATGCTTTTATGACTCCCATTTTACAGATGAGAAAATTAAAGTGGACAGAAAATAAATGATTTTCCCAGAGTAATACAGATAGTAAATGTTGAGGGAAGTTTGAACTTAGATCTTTTGGCTGCCTTAAATATTATTATTCCATGGTTAGTAATTTCTTGGTGAACAAAATGGTAAACTACTCCAGTATCTTTGCCAAGAAAAGCCCAAATGGGATCATGAAGAGTCAGACATGACTGAAAAAAACTGACAAGTAACTTCTAGGAGTACTCCTGATTATTTAGCAAGAAAGGAGGATCCCTAAGCTAAACATCCAAGGGTTGACTTTTCTTCCTACCAGATGTTAGATCCACAACGAATACACTAGTAGATAGCAAGTAAATCCATTTATCTAAGTTGATATCAAAGCAGAAATCAGGGAAAGTATACATAGGAGAACATATACCAGGTACTATAGAGTGAATGAGCTCTCACACTGTGAGAGTTAATGAAGAGAGAATTCCCCAAAATGTCTAGAACACTAACCTGGGGATAGGTGTATTATAGAGAGTGCTAGTTCTTCTGACATTAGGGTCTTCTTGTGTTATGGGACTCACCTGCTAGTGGCTGCTGGGGATCTAATTCGGAATAGCAGAATAGATTGTGTCATGTGAGAGGACGGTAATGATACAAGGAGACAGAAAGGCAGTTGTATTCTTTGACTTCTTTTTTTTCTTTAATTTTTAAAGAGCATTTTTCAAAACATATGCATGGATAATTTGAGAACAATGATCCTATTCTCTGACTTCTAACCTCTTACTTCTGATTTATTTCATGCCCTATATCGAATATATATTTTTAAGCACAGCATGGTTTTGTTGTTTAAAGAAAAGCATATATTTCTCCCTTTTAATGTTAAAATATATGTTAAATCCAATATATGTATACATATTCATACAGTTATCTTGCTGTACAAGAAAAATTGGATCAAGAAGAAAAAAAACCTAAGAAAGAAAATAAAATGCAAGCAAACAACAACAGAAAGAGGGAAAATGCTATGTTGTGGTCCACACTCAGCTCCCACGATCTGTCTTTGGTGTAGATCTTCATCACTGAACAATCAGAATTGGTTTGAATCATCTTATTGTAGAAGAGAGCCGCGTCCATCAGATTTGATCATCATAGAGTCTTATTGTTGCCATGTATTTTGCTGTACAAAAAGAATCAGACTTTGAAATAGTTACTATTAGCCTGTGAAGGAAATTAAAAATGCAGGCAGAGGCTTTACCACTTTAATAATCTGGTTTTCTCAGGAGGCTAGTGACAGGTGCCTTCCACTTGAATTCAAACCCTGACTCTATTTTTGTATGTTTAAAGGATTTCCAACTGTCTTCTTTCTGTGAATTTGGAGCTACTTCAAATAGCTACATGAAGATTCTGGATCTGTTTTGACACTGCTGGCTTAAGATCATTTAGTGAATTTTTCTGTTTGACCAAAGCCTGGAAAGAGATTAGGGACTGGGTATTACTGTAGTCAGGTTCATTATGAGGACTTTTCCTCCCATGGACAGCCCTATAGTACTTCAGGATTTGTGAGTCACTGCTGATCAGCACAAAGGGACTAACCATTGGGAAACAGGAAGCTAAGAAAGCAGAGCTATGCAGCAGCCAAGGTCTAGGTGTCCTTGAGTGCATACGTGCTGTCAAGATTGAATTGAGCAAGTAAAAAGTAACAAAGGTGCTCACCAGCAGGAGGATCATCTGGGTGGCTTTGGTCTCTGGGGAAGCTCTAGGGACAAATCTGTCAGAGTGAAACTGCTGGACTCTCTTGTGGTGCTCATACAAGAGATAAACCTTGTAGCCACTGGTAAAGCTGATGAAGATCAAACACACGGCATCAGGCAGGGAGAACACAACTGCATGGAGTGGGACACTAATAGGAGTCACAGTAACAGAACATAACCCGAATTCTTTTGTCTCTGAGGTGTTTCTGGTGCTCCTTGGTCCTTTAAATTTCTCAAGTATAATAATATTTTGCAGCATGGAGAAAATCCAGCAAAAGAGAATAGAAGGGATTATGTATTTTAGGATTCTGATTTTAAACTATGAACCTGGAGTTCTGGGGACTGATGATGATAGCCTGAAAACCACTCAGGAGGCAAGTTATGCTGAGGGAAAGCCCCCGACCTACTCTATGAAGGTAGAATATAATTTTACAGCTGATATCATCCAGAAAAATTTTCACACCCAAAGTTACCAATCCCTGAAGGAAGTCCTTGGAGAGAAGTACCAAGGAGTTGGCCAAAGTCAGCTGGGTGAGAATGAGATCTATGGGCCTCAGCCTCTGACCAGTGAAGAACAAGAAGCTGAAGAGATAAAGTAGGAAGAGGTTTCCCTGAAGCCCGATTCCTGTCTGGGCCAAGAAGACAATGCTCAGGAAAATACCCATAGGAATCATGTTCTTGATGTGGTGAGCAGAAGAATTTCAGTCTGAGCCTGATGTACCTGGAGAGAAACACAAGGACTTTGTGCCATCTTATTCTCACCTGAGAAGAACCCAAGACATGACTCCTTCCATGCTATAGACAAAGTCAGGAATTTCTCTGCAATGACTCTGCTTGTGTGACTTAAGGATGCCTTCTGTCATTTACACATTATTGGATCATAATATTTATTTTTTTAGCTAAAATGAATAGGCTCAGCTTTCATGATCTGATTTGTACAACAAATCAAGAGAAAGTGGTTAATTTTTTTGTTTCTGGCTTAGTTTTCTGCTCTTCCTGATCTCACTTAAGGAAACTTACCTTGTAAATTGGTAGCCGTTCTGGCTCAAACTCCCTCCCTCAGAACTGGTCCCCCTGCCAATTTATTTTGAACTTACTTTTTTTTAAAAAAAAATGGCCTCGGGATTAGCCAGTCAGGATAAATCAAAGTCCTTGGTCTTTAGGGGGAAAAGTGAAAGAGGCAGCCAAGCAGAATCTTGGATTCTTGAGTCCAGAGTCACCAACCTCTCTCATCCTGCTGCAAAGTGACTCTCTCACCCCACCCCCCTCACCCCATCCTCAAATCCTTGTCTACAATTATCTTAACACCAAACATTCAGTAAGCACCAAACAGGGAGCAGAGCCATTTACCCAAACATATGCTAATAGAGTTGTCTCATATCGAATAGGTAATTAGCCTTAAGTGCTCATTGTCTGATTCAAGCACACCTTTTCCAGAGTTTCAGCCCTCTACACCTTTTTAAGTGAAAATCTTTCCCAGGTTTGACTTAGGTGTCACTAGTGTGAGGCAGTTACACAAGCATCTGCAGGACTGTTATGTGAGAGAGGAAGTACAGTTGCTGTGTTTGGCATTAGAGGACAGAGGCAGGACACTGGATGTAAGGTTCAATGGCCACCTTAGTAATAGAATTCTTCTTGTGGGAAGCTGTCAAGAAAACAACATCCCCCGCCCCCTTGGTGTGCTATCCTGAAGAAGATGTTCTTGTTCATGTATCTTCTGGAGTAAAGAGCTGCCCAACTCTTTGAGATCCCATGATGGCTCTAAGCATGAAATGTTGTAAAGAACCTTGAGTTAGCAGATCCTGTCCCCAACATTTCCAATGCATATGATCTTAGGTGAGTATCTTAACCTATTCAGATCTTAGTTTCCTTATCTATAGAAACTCAGAGAGTTAGTATGGATGACTTCTGATGTTATGCCACAGTTCTCTTTAACTGTTCTGACTTGGTTTCCCCTGAACTAGTTTCCTTTGTCTCAGTTTCCTTAGCTGTTCTGTTAAATCCCCTTAGTCGTAAAAACCCACTTTAGTCCATTAAGACTAGGGACCGTTTACTCTAAGGTTATATATTGCTAGCAAGATAAACAAGAGAGCAGAACTCCTGACCCTCCCCTGTCCTCAAGAATTTACAATACTCCTCTAAAATATTCCAAGATACCTCACTGACATATTTATCTCTGGGTATTCAGACATCCTGTCTCTGGGCTTTTAGGAGTTATGGTCTCCCCACAACCTGACAGAAGCCTTCCTGCTTTTTGGGGGGGGAGGTCTTTGTCTCTAGGGTTATTTAAAGGAAGAGGCCGCCCTTATTCGGGGCTGCTTCATTCTTTGAGATGACAGCCCTGGGACCAACATGGATTCCTTGGTCCCAGTATATCTTTATCTCTATCTGACTGGATAATTTGAGACGAGAGTCCTGTCCAGTCAATTATACTCTCCAATTAATAAACTATTGAAAACTCTCTAATCTCTCTCCTGCCTCAGTTTCTCCGGCATTACAATTTGGAGGCCCCAGCGAGATATAAAGGGAAACTGAGTCATGGATTGGAGATTAGAGACCTTTCGGTCTCCACCTAGGCCTGAGGAGGCTCAGGATCTAGGTCTATTTCCTAGGAGAAAGATCAGCACTCTGGATACCTCCAGAGCCTCCGAGGAAAAGGAAGCAGCCTCAGCCGGCCTATGGTGGACAATGGAATCGATTCGGCATTTGGGAGAGTAAGTCTGTCTGGGTACTCTTTTAGGGTACCACCTGGTTCTGTCTGGGTACTCTTTGGGGTACCACCTGGTTCTGTCTGGGTACTCTTTTAGGGTACCACCTGGTTCTGTCTGGGTACTCTTTGGGGTCCCACCTGGTTCTGTCTGGGTACTCTTTGGGGTACCACCTGGTTCTGTCTGGGTACTCTTTGGGGTACCACCTGGTTCTGTCTGGGTACTCTTTTAGGGTACCACCTGGTTCTGTCTGGGTACTCTTTGGGGTACCACCTGGTTCTGTCTGGGTACTCTTTGGGTACCATCTGGTTCTGTCTGGGTACTCTTTGGGGTACCACCTGGTTCTGTCTGGGTACTCTTTGGGGTCCCACCTGGTTCTGTCTGGGTACTCTTTTAGGGTACCACCTGGTTCTGTCTGGGTACTCTTTGGGTACCATCTGGTTCTGTCTGGGTACTCTTTTAGGGTACTACCTGGTTCTGTCTGGGTACTCTTTTAGGGTACCACCTGGTTCTGTCTGGGTACTCTTTGGGGTACCACCTGGTTCTGTCTGGGTACTCTTTTAGGGTACTACCTGGTTCTGTCTGGGTACTCTTTTAGGGTACCACCTGGTTCTGTCTGGGTACTCTTTGGGGTACCACCTGGTTCTGTCTGGGTACTCTTTTAGGGTACTACCTGGTTCTGTCTGGGTACTCTTTTAGGGTCCCACCTGGTTCTGTCTGGGTACTCTTTGGGGTACCACCTGGTTCTGTCTGGGTACTCTTTGGGGTACCACCTGGTTCTGTCTGGGTACCTTTGGGGTACCATCTGGTTCTGTCTGGGCTGTTGCTAGCAACCTGGTCTCAGAATATTGCCGACGGGTCTAAAAATTTCTGAGACAGATATTTTCTAGGACGCTGGAAGAGATCTTCTGGGTTTGTGTTAACTGTGTGTTCTATGTTCTGTGTGATTTGTCTGTCTGTTATGTTGTCAGTTGAAAAAAAATTTTTTTTGAACAAAGTTGCAACTGTGCTTAGTAAATTGGAGCTCCACGTGTGTCTGTGTGTGTCTGTTTGTTTTACATTGTGTGTGTCTATGTTAAAAAAAATTAGCAAGCTTGTAAGGGATAGGACTTCAGCCTGTGTTGCAGGCTTAGAAAAACATCAAGAAGCTTGAAAAATCTTTCTCACAGGGGCTAGGTACGGCTAGCACTGAGGTGCTGACTTCTGCTCCGTTGCCTTCTCTCGCCCCTATTGTCTTAGTAGCTTCTCCTGCGTCTCCTTCTCCTGCTCCCTCCCTGCCCTCTTCTCTCTCAGCTGAAAACAGATTTTCCTCAGGTGTGGGCAGAAAATCTAGCCACTGCCTCTCCTGTTTCTGTTAAGCAGTACCCTATGTCAAGAGAAACCCCTTTGGATTCTGGAAGGGAAAAAGGGAATTCAAGGTGAAACAAACTTCTCTCTGGGACGGAGGTCCTGGAAACAGCCCCTAGTCTGTTTGCTGATTTAAGAGCTTTGTTAGGTTTTAAGAACAATGGTTAAAGAATTTGGGAATTGGTTGTTTGAAAATCTGCTTGTGATTTTAAAACTTTTAACCTGATGTACTAATTTTGTAAGTGAATGGATTTGTTCCTCTCTTTGCTTTTCAATGGATAGATCCCCGAGGGGAATTCTCAGGGCAACTTACTTGGACTAGGCAGCCACCAAGTTTTAAAAAAACTTCCCACTACTAAAAGGCAGGTTCGGGAATTCTTGGGAACAGCTGGATACTGTAGATTGTGGATTCCCTCTTTGCTGAGATAGCAAAACCCCTTTATTCTGCTACAGCCGGTCAGGGTCCCCTTGTGTGGGGCTCGGCTGAACAATCTGCCTTTGATCGTCTCAGGAACGCCCTCACCAAGGCCCGGGCCCTACTTTTGTGGCAGAAGCTAGGGGGATTGCGAAAGGCGCCCTGGCATCGGCCGGTTGCATATCTCTCCAAGCGCTTAGATTCGGTAGCAGCTGGATGCCCCCCCTGTCTTAGGGCCATAGCCGCAACTGCTCTCTTGGTAAAGGAAGCTGACAAACTTTCCTTGGGCCAGTCTCTCTCTATCTCTGGCCCTCACTCTGTTGAGGCTCTGCTCAGGTCTGCCCCTGATAGGTGACTCTAATGCTCGCATTACCCACGATCAGGCCCTGCTTTTAGATCATCCTCGCCTCACTTTCTCCAAATCGTCCGCTCTGAACCCTGCCCCCTTGCTCCCAGATCCTGGTTCTGATCCAGCTCCTGCATGACTGCCTCCAGCTCCTTGAGGAGTCCCAGTCACCAAGGCCTGACCTCTCTGACATTCGGCTGAAAAACCCTGACCTGATTCTTTTTACAGACGGGAGCAGTTTTGTTGTGGGAGACACCCGTGGTTCTGGGGCAGCAGTGGTAGACTATCCCTCTCTACCCTATGGTCTTCTTCCCTCCCCCCTTGGATCTTCTGCCCAGAAAGCGGAGATTGTAGCATTGACTCAGGCACTGCACATTGTAAAGGGTAAATCAGCTAATATTTACACAGACAGTCGTTATGCCTTTGCAACAGCTCCTGTCCATGCCTCTCTCTACAAAGAAAGGGGCCTGCTGACATCCGCTGGGAAGGAAATTAGGGATAAGGCAGAGATACTTTACTTACTAAATTCTATCTGGTTACCCCGCTCTGTTGCTATTATCCACTGTTCAGCTCACCAATCCGGTGAAACAATGGAAGCAGTGGGAAATCGGGCTGAGGATGCAGCGTGTGGAAGAGCTGCCACCTCCTCCCCACTTCTTCCCTTCCTCTGGCAATCTCTCCCCTCTCCCCTGTTCCTGTCTAGCAGAATGCTGCTGAAGGACTTGCATGATTTCACTCATTTGGGGGAAAAGAAAATGCATCAGTTATTGAGCAGATATTACATAAAGGATGTTAGCCAACTGATCAGAAGTTATATTTATAGATGCAACACTTGCGCTAGAGTAAATATGAAAAGAATTAAAGAGGCTCGTGTGGGAATTAGGCTTAAGGGACATATCCCCGGGAAGAGATGGGAGGTAGATTATACTGAGGTACAGCCGTCAACAGCTGGCTACAAATATCTGTTGGTTTTGTAGGTATTTTCTCAGGGAGGACAGAAGCTTTCCCCACCCGAAATGAAACAGCTCTCACAGTGGTTAAAAGAAAAAAAAAAAGAAAGAAAGAAAAAAAAAAAGAAAAAAAAAAGAAAAAAAAACCTTTTAAAAACAGCTGTATTAGTTTGGTTCAGAGTTTGTTATCCTCTGAAATATATTAAGTTATTTGTTAACATAAGTTGTACTTTAAATCCAGCTGTGCTGGACATGTGTGGGTTTTGTGGAGGTTTGGGCTATTCAGGTTTTCGAAGGAAAAAGGGAAGAGGTGATTTAGGAAGGACTGGTTTGTAAGGGAAATTAGAGGTATGCATGGTTTTAGGAAGGTGTAAGAAAGACTTTTGGGAGTAGATGAAGACGTGGGGGAAAGGGAGCCACCCACCCCCACTGCCTTCTGCTACTAGGTTGGGTAAATTCTTTAAGGAGGTTGTTCAAGTAAGTAGCTAGAAAGAAAGAGGAAGTTGGAAATGGATGGATTTGGGAAGAAACCTGATTTTGGGAAACTGATGGGCTAAATCTTGAAAAGGATCCCCATGTAGGACATTGTGTGGGGAACCTGAGGGAAGGTTTTTTTTTTTCTAGGGGGTTGGAGTAGGGGAAGGGCGGCCATGTGGAATTCTCTCCTCCCCTCTCCCCCCTAAGTGTGTTTCTGCCATTTTTCTTATCTGATCATGGTGGGCAACAAACTGTGCTTTAAAGTAAGCATGTTACTTTTAGGTTAATCGACTGAATATTTGTTCTTTGATAAAAAGGTTTTCTTGGTTAAGGAATATGGTCATAAATGTGATCCATACTTTGGTAGGATTATTTCTAAAAGTTTAATTGCTATGTTAAAAGAAACTTCTTGAATTCTTTTATGTGGAATTGGGTATTTTATAAGTTTAAATTGATTGTATTGGGTCATTCTGAGATTATTTAAAGGGCCTCTGAAAATAATAGTTTTTTCTTTGTCCTTTTGGAAATGTTTTTGTTATGGACAATACAATTTGGGCTATTTTTCTATGTATTGGGTATTTTACAAGCAAAATGATTTGTATGTATAATGTTCACTTATGTAACATCTACCTAGATAAGATAATTGTTCTAAGTTATGAACTTAGTGAGACAAAATTTCTTTCTGTTATTACTATAAGGTTATGATAAATAATTGTTTAGGAGTTATCCATAATTTGATTAATGGAATTTGTTATTAAGGGTAAAATTTCTTGGGCTTATAGTTAATGCTATTTGGGAGTTTTAAAGCTCTACCCTCTTACAGTTACTGGGACAGTTGATTAGAATAATATTAGGTTAAGGCTATTTTATGCTGTATGTGCTGAAGGTTGAGTTTTGACTGCTTATGTTATGTGATACTTATGTTCTTGCATTTTTCCTTCTGTAACGGATCTCTGTGATCAGAGCAATGGTCAATAGAATTGTTAATGCAATTCAATTATGTCATATCTTGCTATTTTCAGTCTGGTCATATGTAATCATTGTATCCTAAATGCTTGGGCAACTAAGTATTTGGCCTGGTCATCTCTCTGTTACTGGAAATTTGTGTTCTGTTTCTTTAAGGTTTTGACGTGATAAGAGGGCAATTAACAGGGGTTTGTAGGACTGAAGCAGTTTGCCTGGCCTGTAAAGCAAAGATCTCTTCACATAGGAAACAATTTATTTTGGCCTCCTCATGTTTTGCAGCAGTCTGGTGAACTGAGTCTTTCTATCTGAGACTGATCTAATCTTTATTTGTTAGATTTGAGGTTTTGCTCTCGATTTTAGTCAAATGACAGATATTGGCTTGCTTCTGGAACCTGGATCAGCTTGGATCAGCTTTGGCTGTCAGCATGGCACACCCACCCCCTGCATGGAATGAAAGCCTCCTAGCACTTCACAGCCTGAAGCAGCAGTTTTTAAAGTGAGACCATGGACTGGACCCTGCATCTACTGTCCTTTGGACTGATATGAGGGACTTTGGGAATGGTTGATGACTGATTGTTAAACCTTGCCTGGATCATCTATCACTGTGTGTTTAAGATTGGGATGGGATTTGTTAAAACTGTGTAATTATTGCTGTTATGTTTGAGGGATTTTTAGGGAATGTTACTGTACTAGTCTGTTATGTATAAGGATTTTGATTCACTCTTGGGATTTATATGGGGAATGGTCATTTGATAATTCTTTTCCGTGAGAAAAAAAAAAGGGGGAGGAAGAGATAGAACATTTGGGAAACTGGTATTTGGAAACTGGTATATTTTTTTCAAAATACCTAAAAGAATGGGAAACCCTAGGTCCTATTCACTTGGCTTTAGGCATTTCTGCCCCACCCCCTATCTCACTAGTTCAGAGTCAGTTTGGATGCTTTAACTTTGGAATCCCTTATTTTGTTAAAATTGCCCTGGCAGACTCCGTTTTGGGGATTCTTTTTTTTAGAAAAGTTTTAGGAATCAGACACCTGACTTGGGACTGGCAGTCTCTCTGATCTGTGTTTTTTTCCATTCCTGCAACCCCAATTCATTAAGTATTTCAGCATTTCAAAGGACCTTGAAGTTTGGCATGAGGCACCTAAAAGTTTGGAGTTTGCCTGCCTGGATGGTCTGACTGTGCATAATTTGCTCAGAAATCTGATCCTTTCTGCAGCCCTGTTTGTTCCTCTGGGCGGGGACAGGTGAAGCTACTCCAAGCCTTCCCCTTCCCCAATAGAGAGGGCTGCCCCTCTGAATGGGCAACACAACTGCGTTGAGCCCTGCTGCTAGTTAAGTGCACAAATGACCACAGACCTAACTGTCCATCTCAAACTGGATTCTCTGGCTGAGACGTTGCTCCAGAACTGTAGAGGACCTGACATGCTTGTAACAAGGGAGCCTTTGTACAGCTATTAACTCTGGGGTTATCAGGGAGAGACTTGCTCTTGCCATATGAGTCCTTACATTTTTCTAGTTTTATTTTGGGTGCTAAGACCTCCTGGGTATCTAGAGGAAGGTGCTAATATCCAAAGGTTTGAATATTTAGGAGAGAGAGTGTGGAATGTTATGCCACAGTTCTCTTTAACTGTTCTGACTTGGTTTCCCCTGAACTAGTTTCCTTTGTCTCAGTTTCCTTAGCTGTTCTGTTAAATCCCCTTAGTCGTAAAAACCCACTTTAGTCCATTAAGACTAGGGACCGTTTACTCTAAGGTTATATATTGCTAGCAAGATAAACAAGAGAGCAGAACTCCTGACCCTCCCCTGTCCTCAAGAATTTACAATATCCCTCTAAAATATTCCAAGATACCTCACTGACATATTTATCTCTGGGTATTCAGACATCCTGTCTCTGGGCTTTTAGGAGTTATGGTCTCCCCACAACCTGACAGAAGCCTTCCTGCTTTTTGGGGGGGGAGGTCTTTGTCCTTTAGGGTTATTTAAAGGAAGAGGCCACTTTTATTCAGGGCTGCTTCATTCTTTGAGATGACAGCCCTGGGACCAACATGGATTCCTTGGTCCCAGTATATCTTTATCTCTATCTGACTGGATAATTTGAGATGAGAGTCCTGTCCAGTCAATTATACTCTCCAATTAATAAACTATTGAAAACTCTCTAATCTCTCTCCTGCCTCAGTTTCTCCATCATTACACTGACATCTCTTCCTCTTCTAGATCTATGATCTTATGATCTCATGGTGAAATGTTCATGATAAAGGGTGTGTGACACCCTGCAGAAGATATGGAGATACATCCTTTTACTTTACCCATCATCAACAAGGGTTTATTAAATACTTGGCGATGCAACTGATGCAGAAAGAAAAAAGGTAGAAATGTTGTTCTTGATCTCCGAGATCACTCTTCAACTACCATAAAAAGGAACCTATTGCTAGAGTCAGTCGATAAACATTTATTAAGACCTACAATGTGTCAGGTATTGTGAAAAGCACTAGAGTCAGGAGATCTGCTAAAGAATAGCAGACTAGGAGTGGAATGCCTCATGGGCATCTGAGATAAGAAACCAGAAAGAATAGTTGGGTGCCATCATGATTTATATATGGTACAAAGTTTTGAGAAGTTACTGAGATAATATTCTATCTGAGAGTGGAAAGCTGCTACAACTACCTATCAATAGTCAAACATTTATTAAGGATGGCATTGCCAGGCATTGTGTTAGGTGCTAAGGATACAAATATAAAGTCAGGAACTTGACTTTATATGGCAAAGATCGTCAAAGAGAGAATTGAAAGACTGTGTCAACAAGGCAGTCATGCCTGAGATGCTCTGAGAACAATGTAGAGCTATCTCATACAGACAGGCTGCCAGAATAAAGACTGATGAAAAAAAAGACCAGAATAAAGAAACTGAGAATCTCCCAATTTTAGTCATGGCTAATGGAAAAAAGAATGTCTGTCAAAACATATTTGTCACCCAGCACCACCTCTTACTAGGTCTGTACCCCAAAGAAAAGAAGGAACAAGAGAAAGAAGCTGAGAGAGGGGATAGAAGAAGCACACAGACCCCCCAAAAAACCCTCCACTTGCTTTGCCTTCTCAGACTCCCTTTATCTCATCCAGAATACTGGTAATGCTCTTTTTCTGAGAGGGCCACAGATGCCACACCAGGATCCCTACTGTGGTTGGGTCTTATCATGGGAGCTCTGGGAGCCTGGAGGGGAAAGGCTGTAATGATGGAAGAGACTAAGCAGTAGGTGTGGATATCCTGAGAGCTCTAGTTACAAGCTTTCCTAACCTGGAGACCAGCCCATAGGATCATCTTCTTGCTGGAAGGAGCACTGACATTCAGCAACGTCCTGGGTATTTGAGCAGCCTATTAAGGATCACATGCTTACCTCAAGGTATAAGGGAGGGGCTAAAAAAAGGTTCCCTAAAAATGTCTGCTTACCCAACTCTGGCCTAATTACCATTGTAGATGGGGATCCCACCCTGGCGTCAAAATGCTAAAATTGTACAAAAACTTCTGCAAAGTTGATTCTGCTCACCATTGGTACGTGCAATGTGCACACACTGAAAGCAGAATTGGATTAGCTTTAAAAAAAAAAAAAACACCATGATATGTGCAAAGTCAGGGAATCCACCCCAAATGATCATAGGGATTATTCCCATCTAACCTGTGGTAGACCATTCTGAGATAGTATTGGTCCAATCAGTCATAGTACTGTAACGCCATATTGTAACCCCACTCTAACAGTCATGTCACTTTGATCTTTGAGAACTAAGGGCAACAATAACCAACCCCAAAGAGATTAAAAAGAAAAAGGCCCCATTTTATAAAAACAGAATATCTCTTTTTGTAGTCGCAAAAAATTGGAAGTTGAAGGGATGCCCATCAATTGGGAAGGCTGATTGTTCTAGGGTTAAACAACTTATCAAAATTTTGAGATGCATTTAATTCAGTCATCAAGGAAAGAATAATATCCTTATGATCATACATTAGCCAAATAAAAAGAGGCTGATGAATATCTATTAAATCTATTAAACTAATATCTATTAAAATTAGAAAACCAACAAATCTAAAATAAGCACAGAAGAGGAGATACAAATGTTTAGAAGGAAAACAAATTGGAACCCCCCACCCCATAATTTGATAAACAAGACTAACATTTTTTTAAAAGACTAGTGACATTGGGGAACACTTAGGTAATCTGTTTAAAAAGAAGAGCAGAAAATCAAATCAATACAATAGTAAATTAATAAGCTAAAATCATAAGAAAATCAAAAGAAAAACATCAGAACAAATCACAGACAATAGTCTAACAAAATACAAAATAGAAAGGATGTAGGGGAATACCTTTAAAAATTAAAAAAAAATGGAAGTCCTTTTCCTTCTTCTGCCTAGGAAGAATTCATCCTAGGAAGATGGGGATTATGGGGAGGAAGGATATTCAAAAGTGATAAAGCACTTGAGGCTGATGGCAAAGTCTAGAATGCCAGAAACAATTTGTTTAGTAGTTTTCTTATTTGATCTTTCTTATATACTTTCTTTAATTTTCAAGATGCCCTTTTGGTGTTTATTTTGGGTGTATTTATTTGTGGTCTTGCTAATTTTAGAAAATTCACCAATCACATATTTTCCCTTTTCCTATTATCTATTTTCTTATTTCTATTTTCTTAATGCATGTTTTCAGAGATGGCTCTTGTCCTCTGAGAAATGAGTTAGCTGCATCTGGGAAACTCAGGTAAGATGTATGATTGTTATCAATCTCATATACATAGTTATTGTTTCTATGCTTTCTTCTTTAACCCAGTTATTAGGATTGTAAATATTCAGTCGATTTAGTTTTGTGTTTTTCGTATGTGTTATTTTATATTTTTTACCACATTATGGTCTGTAAAGAATGTGGTTATGTGCTCTTATAAGATTTATTTATATTATTCTGTGCTGAATCACATCAGATGGAAACTTATAACATATACTCCAGACATGTCTCTGTTCTCATTTTTATTTTAACCCCAAAGACATGTAAAAACAATTTTTAAAAACATTTAAAAAGAGGTTTATGTTTCAAATTCTTTCTCTGTCACATCTTTTCTCCCTTAACCCATGTTGAGAATGGTTAGCAATCTGATACAAGTTATATGAGTACGATCATGTAAAATATTTCCAGGTTAGTAATTTTTTGCAAGAAGATGAAAATAAAAAGAAAGGAAGATAAAAGAAGAAAAAAAGAAGGAAGAAAGAAAAAAAGAAAAGAAAGAAAAGTGAAAAATAGTATGCTTTAGGCTATTCAGCTTATATCAGTTTTTTTTTCTTCTATAGATGGATAGCATTTTTCCTCCATTGTCCTTTGGGATTGTCTTGGATCATTGTGATGCTGAGAATAGCTAAATTATCCATAATTCTTCCTGATATAATATTGCTGTTATTGCAGACAATGTTTCCCTAGTTATGCTCACTTTCTACCAGGTCTAGGTTTGTCTGAAATCATCCTGCTCATCATTTCTTATAGGACAATAATATTCCATTATCATCATATACTATACTATAGCTTGTTCAGCTATTCCTCAATTGATGGACATCCACAATATCCAATTCTTTGCTACCACAAAAAGAACTGTTATAAATATTTTTGTACATTTAGATCCTTTCCCTTCTTATATATTTTGGGAATACAGACCCAGCAATGGTAATAGTGGATCAAAGGGTATGTAGTTTTATAGCCCTTTGGGCATGGTTCCATGGAAATATTCTTGAGTGGGACTATTATCCTAGTAATATAGTAATATAGTAACTAAGTAATGTAGTAGATCAGGTACTAGGACACAGGAAGACTGAATTAAAATCTGACTTCAAACACTTTCTAGCTATGTGAACCTAGGAAAGTCACTGCTAATCTCATTTTGCTCAATTATAAAATGGGGATAATAATAGCACTTACCTTTCAGGGCTGTTGTGAGAATAAATGAGATAATAGCAGTAAAACACTTGACACAATTCCCAGCATACAGTGGGTACTTAATAAATGCATGTTTCCTTGCCACTTGGATTCCCTTTTACTCTGCTGTCCAGTCTTTCTCCTCCAGAAAAGTTATCATGTGATAAATCATGCTGTAAGAATCTGAGACAGAAGGAACAATAGTTTTAACTACCAATCCGTTCCCAGGAGTACCGAGGCAGTTATTTTTCAACCTGATAACAATAGAATAGTTGTTTATTATTTTCCTGAGGCACATGGCCAAGTTAAAACCAGGACATATCAAAGTGGATTATCACAACTTATTTCGAATGACTCACTTTGGCACAAATGGCATTGTCAGAAAGAAGCTGAAAAAAGTTATAAAAAATTATGAGGTAAGAAAGTGAAGGCCAAGGAGACACACATTTTCTTTTCATTACAGTAGGAAAGTAAGATATACAGAAGAGAAAAACTGAATTGGAAAATGAACAGCTCAGTAATCAGATACAAAATCCCAAAGATTTGGTAGATGGACGAGTGGCTTGTAACTTTTTAGATCCTAGGAGTAAAGGCAAACAATTTCTGCATCCTGAGGGGTGAGAATATAGATGAATATTCTGATCACATACAGGCCACCACCTTTAGCTAATCCTTGAGAAGTTCAAACCTGAAAATCAGTAACATACATTAGAGATTGAAATTTTCCTATAAAAATAAAAGCTGGTGAGCCATTTTGGGGGGATAACACGTCATCTGGGATTTTGAGACTTAGAGTCTATCTTGTGATGTTCTGGCTCCACTCTCACCCCCCACTGGCTGATTAGAGTCTTCAGGGCCCTCATTAATTCTGAACACACAATTTGAAGTGTATACCCAAGGAACCATAATACCTTCTCTCTTCACTATTGCTCATTGTCTTGGCTGGTTATATAAAACATCCTTCAACAAACCTCATTATGATGGGTTCCTACCCATCATACTGTTTTTTTCCCCTCTGGTCTCCTATCTATCTTATAACAAAATCATTCACATGAAAAGCACTTGCTACTAATTGTAGGCAATTGTATGATACAGGATCATAGGGTCATTGACTTAGAACTAAAAGGGAACTTTGTGACTGTTTTATTTTACACATCATGAAACTAAGGCAGAGTAAGCTAGTAAGTACCAGAGATGGGATTTGAACTCTGGTCCTCCTGACTGCCAGTCCAGGTCTGTATGCTGAGTTCTACTATGAGAAATTAATTTCCTTTCCTTTCCAATCATTCCCACAGCCCTCCAACGAACAACGATTCAGATCACAGTGTATAAGATCAGCAGTGGTCTATAGTTACACAGGAAAGAGGCTGTGGTAGAGTTCACACACTTTATTTAATATACCTTTCCATTTTTCTCTTAATGTCTCATATGATGTGAAAACCGAAGTTTAGATCTGGCTGCAGATGCCTCCTAAAGAGTTGGGCTCAGGTTTCTTTGTAGTAAATGGTGACAGTAGGGACCCACATAACACAGGGAGTGTTAGAACTCAGGGCAGATAGTTTGTAAAGTGTTTGTGCCTAGCACGTGATAGGCTAAATAAAGAGAGAAAGTGGACCAAGCTTCTGTATCTGAATCCTGAAGTTCTTTCCCTCAGATTTATTCATTTATTTATTCCATTTAGTTTTTTGAGTAGGTGAAAGAGGAAATTCTTTGCCTCAGTTGCTACCTGATTTTAATCACTGAAAGTTGAAGATCAGGATTTCAAAAGGTCAAGATCTCCCATTGCATCCAGAGTCATTCAATTGTCCTGATCTATATCTGGTCAGTGGAACCCAGATGGTTCTGGAGGGGGAAATGAAGCAGGTGATTTTACTCAGCCCTCCCTGACTTAAATCCAACTCACCTGCATGCCTTGGCGTCACCTCCCTGATGTCATGGACCTCTTTGAGAAGGAAGGAGAAATTTCAAGATGTATATGTATATCTAACCAATAAAGCAGTATAAAAGAGGACCAACAGTATAAGAAATGGCAGAAGGATGTAGACTGGGATGAGAGAAAAGTTATAGACTTCAGAGGACTTTGAACAGGGAGAGGAAAGAGAATTAAGCTGATTTAGAGGTGCAAGAGAAGGACCCATCAGAACGAGCATTTCTCAGATGCTGAAGAAAAAAAATCCCCTTCCCTGCTTCAGAGGCTTTCCTCCCTGCAGCAGACAAACAACTAGCATCCCTTTCTGTATTTCCCCTCCACTTCCTGACTGGACATGCTCTTTCCCTGAGCGCAGAATATTTTTGGCTGAGGATGAAACATAGAAACTCACCTCATTTCTTTCTGTTTTGGGGCCTGAGGATGACTCCAGCAATGAGTGCAGACTTTGATTTGGTTATGAGTGTGTGCATATATGGGGGACACATCCAGGTCTGTTTTAATAAGACATGATTCTCTGATCTGATCTGCCCCCAGAGCAGTAATAATCATGTCTCTTGAAAAACACATGTCTTCATTTCCCTAGGTGCAACTCATGAAAGCAATTACTGCTGATTAATCAGTATTCTTCAACAGCAATTACCAATGAATATTAAAAGTGTCAAGGAAATAGGAGCAGCAAGGAAAGAAACTTTCTTGTATTCTGAGGGAGAGAGTGATATGAAAATGGGTCAGGTAGGACTAGAGATCATCTTACAATGATTAGACTTGAGAAATAAGGGCCTCTGAATCTGTGTCTGTTCATTAGATTTAGGGATCACTCCCTGAGTGCTCCCAGGTCCAGTGTGTGTCCCCATTGAACCCCTTAAGATGATTTTCTTCTTACTTAGTGTTATCCCAAGTACTTATAATGTTCTCAAATTCCTTGAAGTGTTTGAGACCCCTTACTTACCCTCAACCTGGTTCATCCTGTCTGCTGAAAGATCTCAACTACTCAGTGCAGATGGAGTCACAGTGCTTAGTGATAAGGACATGATACTAGAGAGATGGGTTGAACCCTTACATGGGGTTCTCAACAGACCATGATCAATCAACACTGAAGTCAGTGACCATTAACCTTAGTTTGAAATCCATCCTTCCCCAGCTGAGGAAGAAATATTGAATGCCATTCGGCTACTTTTACCTAGTGCTGATTCTATACCAGGTGAGATTCACAAAGTGGGCTGTCCAATGATCATATAAAAGCTGACTGAATTTTTTTCCCCTGAGGCAATTGGGGTTAATTGCCCAGGTCACACAGCTAGGAAGTGTTAAGTGTCTGAGATCAGATTTGAACTCGGGTTCTCCTGACTTCAGGGCTGGTGCTCTATCTACTGCACCACCCAGTTGCCCTGACTGAATGTTTTTAGATCATATAGCAAGAGGAGGTGTTAGAATTCTTACAAAGTGATGTCAGTTGTTTAATTTTAGCATCCTGCTTAGCAGTTCTCTAGTTTAGAGTTCACACCTTTCACACCTTTAAGAGTTCACACATTAGCGTTGGAGATTCACAAGTCAGGAACCCACAATCCCACTCTCAGAGGAGTCAACCTTTGAGTTTACACCTCTAAAAGAACATATAAAAGTATAAGCACTAGAGACTTGGAGAGATGGAGAAAGCAGGAGTCAGTTGAGGAGACTGAGAGCCAGAATTCAGTCAGGAGATTCAGAGGCAGGATTCAGAGGGAGCTGGAGGCTGAAGCTGAAGCTGGAAGAGAAAAAGGACAAGCTACAGTAGCGCTTGGAACCAAGGAAGGAGATAGGCCTCTAAGAAAACTAACCAGGCTATTTTGGAAGAGACACTAAAGGATCTGAACTTTTAACTCCTGGCTGCATTTGAGGTGATTATTGAATTGAACTGAAACTAAGGCTGCCTCCAGAAGCCCCCCTCCCCCGAGAAACCTGTTCCCAGAGAATGATCATATTTTAGAAAAAAAGAATATTACAAAGAGGTTATGCCCCAGGAGTTCAAGGATGGCTCCACTGTCCATGTCTAAAAAGGTAAAGGGAAGAGATTATCCTGTGGCACAGCTGAAGTCTCTCTCTTAATCATCACTGGCAGGATTCTTGCCAGAGTCCTTAATATCGTATCCCACATCTGCAGGAAGCTCATGTAACTGAGATCCGGTCAATATGGTATTTGCTGTCTGACAACTCCAGCAGAAATGCCAGAAGCATAACAGAGGTTTAAATACAACATTTGTAGATCTGACCAAGGTCTTTGATACTGTCAATTGTGAAGGCTTATGGAAAATTATGTCAAAATTTGCTTACCAAGAGATCATCAGTATAGTACATAGATTTCATGATGGCATGCTTGCCTGGGTTCTGGATAATGGACACAGCTCCCAAGCTTTCCCAGTCACCAATCAAGTGAAAGACCATGTCCATACTCCCATGCCTTTTAGCATGATTTTAGCCATGTTGTCAAATACCCTCAATGAGGACAAACATTAAAATCAACTTCCACACTGATGGTAAATTTTTCACATTAAAAAGGCTACCAGCCAAATCTAAAATGGACGGAGTATTGGTGTAATGCCTGAAAGCAACTCAGAAGGCAGCTTATGTTGAATGAAAGATTCTGAGCTTCTCTGTGAAGATAGAAAACAATTTTACAGTCAATTTCATCCAGGAAATTCACCAGTCCCAAAGCTGTCATTGTCTGAGGGATGCTTTTTGAGAGAAGTCTGAGGCAATTAGCCAAAGCCAATTGAGTGATAATGGTATCTATTCATCTTATCCTCTGTCCACTGAGAAACAGAAGGATGAAGAGACAAATAAGGAGGGAATTCCCTAGAACCCCAATTCCTGTCTGGGAGAAGAAGGCAACACTCAAGATTAAGTTTTTAGATTTCATCATAGTGGTGTCTTGATGATCACCAAAGTCAGAGAGACCTAAAGAAAAATAGAAATTGATATTCATGAGAGACCTAAAGAAAAATAGAAATTGATATTCACGATTATTCCTTTCTCAATCCCCCCATCTTAATAGATTCTGTTGGGGAAATCTTTTTCTGGTCTTAACAGTTCTCCACACTAATACTTGGAATAAAGCTCTCAATCTATTGCTCAAGAAAGCACAAGTTGGCATTAAAGTTTGCATATTGTTTATTCTTTTCTAAGCAGTTCATAAATTATTTAAATAATCATTCAGATAACTCCAATCCTCTTGAATCAGAGTTCAAAGGATTTACAATCTGTAACAATACCAGCTTTGGTTTGTGTGTGCTCTCTTTTCTGTGGGAATGTTAGAATGTAGACTTCTAGATTCCAGTGATTTCAATTTCACATTCCCCTTGAAGCAGCTATTAGAAGTATTGGATAATTAATAGATGTTAAGTGCCACATTTAACAAGATGGGTGGATAAATAAATTATTTTAGGTATGTATTTGTTTCTTTATATGAGAAAGAGAAGAGGGAAGAGGAGAGCTAAAATTCTCATATCTTCCACATTCTCACTCTTCTAAACCTTTAAATCTAACATGATAACTATTCTTCATTCAAGATATTGAAACAGCTGTCTTTTCTCAAGACATTTTTATTTAAAATTTCTTTCCTCATATTTCCTTTCCCCTGGAAAAAACAACCATTTCTTTATACCAAATATATATAATCAAGTAAAATGAATTCAGGTACTATCTATGCCCAAATTTTCCATTCCAAATCCATCATCTTTGCTGGTGTGTGGGTAGCATTTCTAATAGGACTCCTTG